>OW799234.1:131819820-133027462 GCA_941918925.1 Phyto melanocephala | reverse complement strand
ACAAAACAGTAAAGAGTAAAATCGGATAAGTAACATCACGCTGTCATAATTATAAGTGTTTTTTTTTTTTTTGTATCATATCATATTAACCAATCAAAGAAAAAAAATTATGCTAAATTATATTATAAAACCGTTAAAAGATTGTAACCAAAATGAACACACACAAAAAAATCAAAAGGTCAAAACTTAACAAAGGAGATAGTGTTAAGTACTACTAAAAGAACACTTTTAGATACTTGTTAAAAAAATATCGTATGCACTAACAAGTAAGAGTGCTATATTCGGCTGTGCCAAATCTGATAATACCCTTTACCATCATGTACATAGGTATAATCCCACATCGTAGCTTAACCTATATTTCATGTTATACGCCTTGATTTTGAATTTTTACATAGTTAACTGTATTCTACTAG
The DNA here is from genome assembly GCA_941918925.1 of Phyto melanocephala. NCBI lineage: Eukaryota > Metazoa > Arthropoda > Insecta > Diptera > Rhinophoridae > Phyto > Phyto melanocephala. The sequence continues at coordinate 133,027,049 of OW799234.1, read as the reverse complement.
TCGTTTAATTTGATTAATACTGGTGGGGTTAAAAAAATTTCTGCCATTTTGTTTTAGACGCCATCTTGGATTTGAAATTTTTTAATAATTTACTGTATTCTACTGGTCAAGCCCTTGATTGCTCGATTATTGATTACTTGATACCAACATTGAGGGTGTTCTAGAAGTTACATTTTAATATACCAGATTTGACCCATATACATATAAATTTATTGTCCGCCATTGTGTTAAAAATATGGGAAAAAACAGAGGCAGTCGTGCTTATTTGCTCATATCTCAGAAAGTTATGGGGCGATTGTGCTGAATTTCAATAGCGATTCATTCCCGGATATTTCCAAAATTAATACCATACACAGATCTGAGGGACATATGATTGCTTCTAAAAGTTGATTTCAACCAACACACGGACAGACGGTCAGGGCTTAATCGACTCCTCTATTAATAAGCTTTTAGAAAATATATACTTTATGGGGTCGGAAATGAATGTTGTAGAAATTACAAATGGAATGACAAAGCTATATATGTACACCCTTGGCACCACAGGTCAAGGGAAAAAAAAATTTACTGAATAACGTTATATATACTTACATTGTATAAAGCGTATATTAAAAAAATTTTTGGTAAAGTTCAAAAATATCGTTTTTGGCATTGACAAACAAATTTGAATACATTTAAAGTTTATAGTTTATACAATTACTTAATTTTAATACAAATAAAAAATTTTTTGTTTGGAACAGAATAATTTTTGTAGTAATGCTAATGAAAAATGCTTCTCACTGTATATTTAAAAATAAAAATATTATATACACATTCATGTTTATCTAGGTACATAAATACATTTCTATATACGCCGGAGTATATTAATATATAGAAATATAAACAGCGCTAAAGAAATAATGCTTTGAAATTATAGAACAAATTTAAAAATATTTATTGCAATTCCGAAATTTAAGTGTCATTAAAATTTTTAAAATATGTATATATAAATATGTATTGCTTGATGCAAGCTTTGATGATTTCCGGCAGTAGGCTTTACTTGATAGCTAGGACCGTTCATAAAAATTGTTTTTGTTATTTTTTATTTTAGTTTGTTTAAGTTAGTTATAAACAATATACCATGCGAAAATTTATGAAATTATAATACTATTATGTAAACATTATTTGAGGCAATTAAAATCAAAATTAAATTGTCGACTTTTGTGTTAACACACATTCAATTCAGCTTACTCAATGAGTATTTTATTTTGCTCAATAAAACTTGTTTGCAATTTTTAACGAATTAAGTTATGTAAAATGTATTATAGATAAAAACTTAATTAAATTTATAAATCACCTGGCAGAACCCCAAAAACGCTCAAATTAGAAAGACCGAATGTCATTGTACACATAAGACATTACGATATATGATTTGGTAACTCTTCAAGTGACAATAAAAAATCATAATATGGAAAATGGAGGTCATTTTGTTGATATTTGTATTGAAATATATAGGAAAATCTAAATGCCTTATATCCAGAAACACTGGGCACTTTCGTGCAAACTTCACATAAAACATCTATAGATAATCTCCAAATTACCTAAAATAACTTAAAATTTTAGTTGATACCGGTTGACCCGTTTCCGAAGTTAGTGGTGACATCAAAGTGTACACTTCTTTATATATGTATATAGATATAAGTATAACTAACAAATCAATTTCAGCTTTTATTCCCTTTTTGCTTTTATTTTTTTTTCGATTACATCTGAAATAAAGTCCCGTAAATATTTATTAAAAAGTTTTTTTCGTGATTCATTTATTTTGTTCTTTGGTTTTAAAGTAAATTAAAAAAATATTAAGAAAACAACATTTTATGTAGTTAACAATCATATTTATTAAAAGCATTTTAAGAATAAGGTGAACTAATGAATTGCTCAATTAATCAATTGATTTATTGTAAATTAAACACAATTAAGATCATAGTTGCTTAAATTTCTTAATTTCATAAACCGATTTTAACTAAAATCAATAGAATTTGTCCAAGCAAATTATGTAAAATTTCACTGAAATTTGTTATGATATGAAAGTCTTGCTGAGATAATTTCTGCACAAACTATAACTACATTTCCGCCGAAATTGTATTTAACGCTTCGTAAAGACCACATTATTATACCATTCACTTGTGGTGCCAAGGGTATATATAGCTTTGTCATTCTGCTTGTGATTTCTACAATATTCATCCAACCCCATAAAATATATATTTTTTGAAAGCTAGGAGAGCCGATAAAGCCGTAGTCTCGAAAATTAACGCCGAGAAAAACTGACAAATGGGTTTAAAATTTACTGAGATATAATAACATATATACAAGTCGTGTTTTTTCTAAAATTTACTAAAAATCGATTTTTCAGCTTCTCAACAACATAAAAGAACGATATGGGTATCAAAAGAAAGAGCTTGATTGGGACACGAAACAAAATTTAAAATTCAAGATGACTGCAACAACAAAATTCCGTACATTTTTTATGTGGGTCAAATCTAGTAAAAAAGTAAATATTTACCAACTTTAACACCTCAATATTTGTAGAAAAAGAAAGGACTTGGTCCTAAAAAATGGCGGATATTTTTTTTCTTAATCCATTAATATGGATATCGAATGAAAGAGCTTGGTTACTAGAATACAGCTATGTAAAAATTCAAAATCAAAAATCAATAAGACGGCGTCGTAAATAAAAAATCAAAATGGCATATACATTAAATTTAAGCTTAGTTACGTTGTCAACAAGATTTAAAGTCTTATTATTATAGTACATTATGATCGGATTAGATTTAAAATGGTCCTACTTATAGCAAAATCTCGCCGTAAATACATTAGGTGCAATGTTATCCTACATATAATGTACGCCACATTTTAACGACTGCAAAACGTGGAGATACGAGAAAAAATGTGAGTAGCAATATTATCATGATTAAATTATATCATATGTAGTGTACTCTCTGTTTATTAATTGTTGTTTTATGTACCGCCATATATAGCTGTATAATGTGGTTGACCAGTTTCTTGTAATCTTCCAATAAAATTTCAAGACTGCGTTATGCTCTAAGACTGGGGAAGGAAAGCAACGCAATTCTAAAAACTTATAAATTTATAAGCTTAACATCATTCTTATTGAACACCTTGGAGCGAATTGTCGATTATATGGTAAAAAGGCAAATACCGGACGAAGCAACGAAATTTGAACAGCACGCCTATATAAGGGGAAGACCTATTGAGACAGATTTACAGGAGGTTGTTAATCACATGTAAAAATCTTTTGACCTTAGTGTCAAAAGATTGTCTGTTTTTATGTCTGTTTTTATAGACATAAAATAAGCTTTCAACAATTCAATGACTTTAAGTCTTTTACTTGAACAACTTAGGGATAAGTCATGACCTAATTGTGTGGATTAGCAATATGTTAAAGAACAGATGGATAAATTGCGAGGCGAATGGTGTAAGAATATCTCCGTTGGTATGGATAACTGAGAATTCTGTAAACTAGGGTTTCAAACCTATATTGCAGACAATGTTGCGATACTAATCAGGAAGAACAATCCTGACCTTTTAAGCAAAAAAGCAACAGAAACTCAGAATAAATCTTACAACTAGGCAAAAGACCGAGGGCTCAATGCTAACCCGGACAATACGAAAATCTGTTTGTTTAGGAGAGAGAAAAAATCCGGTGTACAACTTTCACGTCTTTCGAAATAAGACAATTTAGATTAATAGAAAACTTAAACACCTAGGAGTATTACTTAATTAGGGGCTATCCTGGAGAGACCACATTGAGAGTAGAATGCAGATAGTTCAAAATGTGGGCTCTTTGTAAAGATGACACACTGGCTAAACACGAGCGTACTACGACCAATCCAAACGGCCGATTGATATAGAGGTAAAATATGAAACGGTCTTAACCGCTATTGGTGAATAACTAGTCTTAACAATGGAAAATATCACAGAGGTAACATGTGGCAAAATCCCAATGAGATATGAGAGCATTAACTGCATCGCAATAATACCGAAAAAAAGTTGATTTCAACATACACACGGATAGATTTAGATAGATTTCACAAAGAATGACAAACCTATACATACCCTTACACTCACTGTGAAGGGTATAAACAAAATTTAAATTCATAATGGACGCCACTACAAAATGGAGAACAATATATTTATATATGGGCCAAATATGTTATTTTAACCCCGTAGAATACGGTAAATTATTAAAAAATGTAAAATCCAAAATGGCGTCAAACCCAAAATGGTGGACAAAATTTTTCTTAACCCTATCAAAAGTATGGGGTAAGTTAAAATAACGGGTTAGAAACAGTTTTCAAACCAGACAGAAAGAAAGCTTTTGACTATACTATAGAATAAAATATAAATTTTAGGCAAATCTATAGATTGTGCTTTTAATAGAAATTTTCTATACAAAAGCCAAAACAAGAAAATAAATACCTTGACCACAAAACGAAACACACGCGTTAAAATAAACTTGAACAAAAACATTAATTTGTATTAAAAATAAAAAGAGCAATTAGATTTTTTGTTGGTGTTGTGGTCTAAATTTAATATATACTAACAGATCGAAGATATCCATTAATACATTTATTTATAATTGTAAAAAAATCAAATAAAATTAAAATAAACTAGCAATGACAAAATAGAGAAAATAAGTAAAGAGAATAATGTTGAAGATTTTTTAAATCTCATAAAATTTAAAGAAAAAATGCGCAATAGGTAGACACAATAATACAACAATAAAAATTATCTATGCAAAGTTTTTACTAAACACTAATCAAAAAGCTATTCTACTTAACCTCCGGATTCACTAGCCCATCAAAGCAACCCAGGATTTCAAATAAAAAAAAAAATTATATTTAATTTTAATCATGTATCAAACTTTTACCATCATAAATTATATATACAAATGTATATCATGTTTTATGGTTTACGGGATATATGAGCGATTTGTTTTTAATTAATCTATATATATAAAAGAGTAACGTGACTGACTGAATGACTGACTGATTCATCATCGCACAGCCCAACCGCAAAGAGCTAGAGACATGAAATTAGGACAATCGGTTCCTTTTTCGATGTATAGCTGCACTAAGAAAGGATTTTTGGAAATTCGTACTTTAAGGGGGTAAAAAAGGGTAAAAACGGGTAAAATCGGTAATCTTATATCTGCTAAACTAAAAAAGATACAAATAAAATTGAAAAGGAATTATAATTTGCACAAAAAATAAGCTGACAGGTGTCTGGCATTTTTTTCAACTTTCAACCCCTAAGGGGAAAAAACGGGTAAAAACTGTAATTTGGTACTTTTTTGGTGCCCTATGTAACTTCAAAACACATATAGCTAGAGAAAAAACCTAAAAATGTTTTTAGTAGTCCGCGAAAAAATATTAATAGGAATTTGGCACTTTTTTCAAATTCGCATTCATAAGGGGTAAAAATTCTCCCTTTTTTTGGTACTTTTTTTAAAAGAAACTTTTCTAATATTATTCAATGGGAGAAATTTTGATCATTATTATTGGCTAATAGAATATGGACAAATATTAAGCTGAAATTTTTGAAAATTTGTTTGGGGACAAAAAAGGTACCAAAAAGGGGAAAATTCCGTAAAATGTATGTAATTCCTAATTTGACGGCCAATTTTCACAAAATTTTTAATTGGGATTTCACCAGACATAAAAGATTATGTAATTTAGTAAAAATTGAAACACATTCATAACAGGGTAGAAAAGGGAAAAATCGGGAAGAGTTTGGTACTTTGTAGAACATAATTACTTTTATGCAAAAAAGAGTAGATTTACTGACTTTAAATCATCTCTATTAAAATATTTTGTTACATAGATATTTGAACATTTTAAACTTGGACCAGAAATGTACTTTTTTGCTTTTCTATGGTACTTTTTGTATTTTCTACGTTTATAAAGGTAGAATTGTAAAATAAAGGACATTCCAGGTAAGACTAAAAATGTTATGGGTGACCAAAAAGGTACTTTTTTGAATTTTTATGGTACTTTTTATATATTCTACGTTTGCGAAGCTAGAATTTTAAAATTAGTGGCTATTGATACAAGGTGAGACCGAACATGTTATGGTCGACCAAAAAGGTACTTTTTTGAATTTTTGTGGTACTTTTGGTATTTTCTACGTTTATGAAGGTATGATTGTACAATCAAGGACTATTGATTCCAGGTGAGACTAAAAATGTTGTGGAGGACCAAAAAGGTACTTTTTTGAATTTTCTACGTTTTCGAAGCTAGAATTTCGAAAATAGTGACTGTTGATACAAGGTGAGACTGAAATTGTTATGGTCGACCAAAAAGGTACTTTTTGGAGTTTTTATGGTACTTTTTGAATTTTCTACGTTTATGAAGGTAGGATTGTACAATTAAGGACTTTTGATTCCAGGTAAGACTAAAAATGTTATGGGCGACCAAAAAGGTACTTTTATGAATTTGTATGGTACTTTTTTATTTTCAACGTTTGCGACGCATTTTTATTGTACTTTTTGTATTTTTACGTTTGTGAACATAGATTCTTAAAATTAGTGTTTATTGAATCCAGATGAAACTCCTAATACTATGGACAACCAAAAAATTACTTTTTTTTATTTTTTTTATATTTTGTATACATAGAATTCTGATTGTAGGTAATAATAGTTTTAGTGAAGGAAAAATGTTTACTTTTATTATTTTTAGGGTAATTTTTGCAAATTATGAATCTTAATTTTTGAAACTCAGTAGCTATGATCTTGCTTTTAGTTAGGAAATATATACCCGAGATGATCTTACTCTACTTCTTATTTTTTAAGTAAATTGAATCAGGGACACAAATTTTCATAATTTGAACCAAAAATATTTAATAATTATAAATAGAATGGATTATTCAATAAATAGTTAGAACTGCGCTAACGAAGTAGCGGGTTAAATGCTAGTGTGTGTATATACAAGTATACGATGTAAATTAATAAAAGTTATTAAGCCCTGTACAGAAGGTCGTGTGATTAGGTTTATATAATTTTGTAAAAGAAGTGTATTATTTGTCATAAACTTTAGTGTTAAAAATATCTTAATGGACTACTGACAAAGTATTGAATAATTGGTTACTAAGTATCAAGTAAATATCTTTTTTTAATATTTTATACTCAAAAGATGCTTAACACTTCAAGAAACGCATTTTTATATATGTACATACATATTTAATTAAAGCAAAAAATGATCGGCTTATATACAAAACTGTTTCAAAATGCAACTGTGTTACCTGTATGTAAGCCTATGAAAGTAAGCCAACAGCCATAAAAACAACAATGAAATGCTTTCAGTTTTATTTAACCTACAATTTAATATTTATTAAAAGTTTTGTAGGCATACTTAATTTTGTTTTTTAGTTCAAATATGTTTAAGATGATATTGATAAAAAGTATTGAGTAATTAAAGTATTAAAATTCGCCAGCACTATTACAAATGTGTTTGTTACCCCCTGAAAAATTACGTTTTTATACCATTCACCAGTGGTGCACAAGGGTATATATAGCTTTGTCTTTATGTTTGTAATTTCTACAATTTTCAGTTCCGACCCCATAAAGTATATATTTTCTGAAAGCTTATGAATAGAGGAGTCGATTAAACCCTGACTGTCTGTCCGTGTGTTGGTTAAATCAACTTTAAGAAGCAACCATATGTGGAATGAATCGCTATTAAAATTCAGTACAATCGCCCCATAACTTTCTGAGATATGAGCAAATAAACACGACTGCCTCTGTTTTTTCCAATATTTTTACCAACAAAATTGAAATTTTTCAGCCATAGAATAATTTATAGGTACATTTGCTACTATTTGTAAATATAATATGCCTCTAGAGATATTCGTGAAAAATTTTGGACAAAGCGGGCTCTAATCGGTAAAGTTATAGGCAACATTATTTTTTATTAATATACATATGTTCCAAAAATTTACAAACGAAAATCAATTTTTTTAGTTTCTAGACAACCGAGAGAGTATTGGTATCATCTGAAAGGACTAGAAAATAAAATTTATGTTGGCCGCCACTACAAAATGGCGGACAATAGAATTAATATATGGGTCAAATCTGATATATTAAAATGTAACTTCTTGAACATCCTCAATATTGATTTCAAATGAGAGGGCTTGACTAGTAGAATACAGTAAATTATTAAAAAATGTAAAATCCAAGATGGCGTCTAAACAAAATGGCAGATCAAATTTTTTAACCCCATTAATATGGGTATCAAATTAAAGGGCTTGACTAGTAGAATACAGTTAACTACGAAAAAAATTCAAAATCAAGGATGACGTCGGAAAAATAAGGAAAATGCCGTATAACATGAAATATAGGTTGAGCTACGATGTGGAATTAAACCTTTGTACATGATGGTGAAGGGCATGACTTGTTAGATATTGTTTTTTTTTTTCTTTTTTTTGTTAAAATTCCACAGATGTTATTTCTGCAAACGGTTAGGGTGGTGTCTCACAGAGTAGTGATATAACGAACAAATAATTTCGGGTGTAAAAGAGCAACACATTTAAATGAATCAATATGCATTGACATATGGATGAATGAATTGATGAGGGCATACTGGTACAGCAACAAATGTTTTATTATACATACATATGTATATTGTTCGGTATTTTACAGGTGCTATTTTTAAGTGAAAAAAAACACACAAACGTAAAAAATTAGTAATATAAAAATAAATTGCATTAATTGTTTTTATTTTTAACTTTTTCGTTTGAACAAACGCAGATTTTGTAATATCTGTATACATACAGTGCGGTATATAATTATAAGAAATGGTTTACAAATTTTTTAGGCAAGTATACAACATAAAGAACTTGGTTTGACAATAATCAATTTAACTTAGCTCCTATATAAGTCCCAATATTTAATATATGCACTTATTAAGCACAAAAATAAACTGTCAATAAAATTAAACGTTTAAGAGGTATAAAATAGTTTAGTAAAGAATGAAAATAGTTCTATTTACATATATAGTCAACACTGTATAATATGAAAATTCACAAATGCATTTTTTCTTCTTTTTTTCAAAAATCAAATGTGCTTTTATTAGATTTTATTTTTAACTTTAGAAGCAACATGAAACAACAAAATTATACGAAAAACACTCTCAATGTGTTCTCAATTATTTTTGGTATGATGCTATTTTTGATCTTTTTTTATAACTACATCTAATATAAATACTACATAGACTTCATTGGCTCACAAGTGCTGCTAATACCAACAATAGAAACTAACAAGAAATTATTTTGGTTTACAAATATAACAATGTTGCACCATTATCAATTTCTAATTCATTGAAAATAAAGGTCAATTATGTACTAAATATATACATAGATACATACATATGTACATAGATATAATAATAATTATTTTTAAATAATTCGATTTAAACAATAACTAGTGATCGTCCGTTGTTCATTAGATGTTTGAACTTATACTAATCGGCTAAAAATCGCTTCCTAGGCAGAATATGAGCGTTCGTAAATCCACTAAATATTGTAGTAAATAAAGGGTGGTTGAATTTTAAGGGCCGATGTAAAATGTAAACCACACAGACCAAACATTAAGTTTTTTTTCTGCATTTCATTTGACATTTCTCAATTTCAGACTAATTCAATTTGTACCATGGAAAGATACACAATCGAGCAACTCGTTAAAGTTATTCAGGCTTATTATAAAAAAAGGCGTTCAAATCAAAATGCATTTCTTGCACTTCGTTATTCTTTTGGTCAACATAATCGTTTAAATTCGTCCACAATCGGGAGAATTTCAAAAAATATGAAAGGTCTGTATGAAACGTGAAAACATCTGTGATTGCCTTCTTAGTTCGTTAAACAGAAAACATAATGGCAAAAGAGCAGTCAACCTCGACTCATCATCGTGCCCAACAATTGAACATCAACATTGTCATTGAAAATTTGGACCATCGGATGGAAGTGTGCCGCTGAGGTCGCGGGGGCCATTTGGCCAATTTTTTGTTCCATACATAATTGAACCATAGCAATATTATCATAATAAAAAGAAATGACAATAATTTTCTAAATAATTTGTTTTTTTTTTTCAAAATCAACATAGGCCCTTAAACTTTAACCACCCTTTGCAACTAGGTCGCAATTATTGATATACAATATCAATGACACTATTTACACATACCTTTTTGGGATGACCACTACTGATTTTGGCTTTAATCAGTCCATGATTTCTTATCGCACAAAAACCCTTTTGGAATAAAATCTTACATATTCATATTTAAATAAAAATCTCCAGAAAATGTTTTATATTAACTCAAATTTTCTTATCGAATTTATTTGGTGGTCGGTTCACTTATCAAAATCATAAGGCCGACTGCCAAAAATCTCTTGAATTTCCAAAAAAGCGTATCAAAATATTAATAAATAAAAAATTTCCCTTCCAAATTCAATAAAGAACTATTCATAAGAGGTCCTAGCTCCAAACTAAAGACCAAACACAAAAGCTCGCAAAATTATTACAAATATGTATGTATATGAATCAATATAAAATCAACCACAAATAAGTTCATGCAAACTTAAATCTGTCTAATAATTTTTGTGATAATAGGCCAATAGTTGGGTATAACTCCTACTGTGTTACATTTAAATAGAAAATGGTTATATGCCGACCTAAATAAAAGTACCAAAAATCTGTAAAATTCCTAGCCTCTGAAATAGCCGTTTTCAGTCGTAAAATAAGTATTTTGGCTCAGTCTAAACTGGCTTAAAAGAAGCAGCAATTCAACTAATAAATCTTTGACATAAGACAAAACGGTCTTAAGTGAAGCTAGTCAGAGTGCTATATTCGGCCGTTCCGAATCTGATAATACCCTTCACCATCATGTACATAGGTTTTATTACCACATCGTAGTAAAACCCACAATAAAGATTTTATGTTTCATTTTGTTCTGAACGTCATTTCGAATTTAAAAACTGTTCATGGTTTACAGTATTTTCGTGTCAATTCCTTTCTTTTGATACCAATATTGTGGGGATTATAGGGGACAAGTCCGTAATTATTATATTTGGCCGTTTTGTTTAGGACGTCATCTTGACTTTTGCTGTATTTTACTGGTCAAGCCCTTATTGAAGGGGTCGAATGGGGTACGTTTTCAATTACTAGATTTGAACCATATAAGGAGTGAGATCGAAAAAATCTTAAAATATAAAAAATGCAATAATTTGGGAACGGTTGGTCTTAGATTTTATTTTTAATTTTTTTGATTGATATTGTATAACAGATCACAGAAAAAAAATTTTTTTAGATCTAACCACTACTTATGAACCCGTGGACCTTTGTTTATAACCTTTCCATTAGAGCTTTAATAGTTATTTCAGTCACTTTAACAGCTTTACAGTTTAACCATTTTTTTAAATCTTTCATATTGTGCTCTTCAATTGCCTTTTCACAAGGGATCAATATCTTGCCACTCTCTTGGCTCTCTTGGAACAACCAAAATGACATGCTTCGTTTGCCATAAATGCACAAAGCTTGCCATACCAAGAGTTTTTTATGAAGTTTTGTCTGCTTTTTGGGCATAAACTTATCTTTATCTTTTCCTCAAACATTAGCAACATAAAAACTTTGACTCGGAAGCTACGAAAAATCTGCTTGTACATACATTTCCTCGTCCATTATACATCAGTATTTTTGAATGCATTTTGGATTAGATTTTTATGCTTTATTTTTGGCTTTTAATTTTTTGCAGCATTCCTGCCTAAGACTTTTTGAACTTTGTTTGTTCTTAAGACTACATTGGCTTTAACTTATCACACCAAATAATCAGAGCACTGTGTTAACCGAGCTAATTTTCTACCAGATGTGTTCGAAGCTCTTTTTAATATGTTTTCAATTTTCTTGTCCTTCCCCATATCATATAGACTTTTTTCTTCCCGAAACGGGTTTCATATCAATGATCAAATTCTATTTTTAGTTTTAAATAATATTGGAAACAGTTTGATGGCAGACCTTTCTTTCTTGGCCAATTTTTTGTAAGACCAATTTTAATCTTTTTAAAAATGTTTGATAATTTTAGCAAGTACTTTTGTTTTGTTTTACATAGTTGTAATTAAAAATACTAACCGACATATTTTTGAAATATTATCAGATAAAAAAATTCATATATTGCTCCCGAAACAAGAAGCAAAACGTGTGTTAAAAATTTTTTTTATATCGGTTTAAAACCAATTTTTTAGTTTTTCTAAGCAATAACTTTCGAGATTACGGCATACAATTTAATGTTTTTAGTGTATCCAACAATTAGGAGGTTAAAAAAGTTATATTTTTTTCTTAATTATTTTTGTGTATAACTTTTCCGATTAAAATTTTTCGAATAACCCTAGAGGCATACTATAAATATAAATAAATATTAACAAACGCGCCTATAAATTATCTTAGGACTAAAAATGTTAATTTTTATGGTCAAAATATGAAAAAAGGAAGTAAAGAATTGTTTGTTTGTTTGTTCCGGCCCCATAAAGTATATATTTTCTGAAAGCTTATGAATAGAGGAGTCGATTAAGCCATGTTCGTCTGTGTGTGTGTTGGTTGAAATCAACTTTTAGAAGCAACCATATGTTCCTCAGATCTGTGTATAGTATCAATATTTTGGAAAAATCTTTGGAAATATAAATAAAAATTTACAAACTAAAATAAACGGAGTATCATATGAAAGAACTTGACTGGCGCAATATAAGCATTATAAAAAAATTAAAATTTATGTTCGCTGCCACTACAAAATGGCGGACAATATATATGAGCCAAATCTGGTATTTTAAAATGTAACTTATTGAACCCCCTCAATATTGGTATCAAATTAAAGGGCTGGACCAGTAGAATGCAGTAAATTATTAAAAAAATTTAAAATCCAAGATGGCGTCTAAATTAAAATGGCGAAACAAAAAAATGCAAAATTCTAAACATCAAAATAGGGATCGATCGCATCAGAAAATTTAAATTTTGTACCAAATAGCTTGAAATATTAAACTTTTTTGGCCTTAATTTTACTAGAACACATTTTGTTTAATTTACATTGTTTTTATTTAGATTTATTAAGAATAATATGTACCTTTTTACATTAAATTTCATTTGTATAATAAATATTATTTGTATAATATAAAAGCAATTCCGTTTTGAATATGTATAGACTATTTACAAGTAAAGAAAATTAAGGAACTACGTATTAGCTTTTAAATCGATTTTGAGATCACAATTACAATTTTAATAATAACTTACTTGATATACTATTTATGTATATCATAAAAATTGCAATTTGTAAAATCAGTAACTACCTGTTCAACGATGTCGAAAGAAAACCCAAGCGAAATTTCATTCGTACAAATACGTTGAAAACAAAAACAAATTTTCAGTTTTTGTTGTTGTTTTCAATTTCCAATTTTTTTATGCCTGCCTCCAAAAAATTATATTATTATATTAGTAGGATTACACGTTTTACAAATTTTCATATACTTCGAAAAAATGAGAAGTGAATACTGGGCAGTATATTAAAAACTTAAATTTTCTGACTTTAACCAGGAATTGCACATACATACTTTGCTTTGAGATCTTAGAAACTGTAGTCAATTTATTACATATACCACGCCTTCAAATTGTTTTAATTCAAAAGTGTAGCAACATTGAAAAACACATTTTTTGTGATTTTTGACACTCAGCCAAAAAAGAGGTTTATAACACCTGCATATGCAAAATAAAAAATTTCGGTTCCTAAGTTATTGTGTTGCAAAAAAAAAAGGGAAAAGAGGAAAACACAAATAGTACGCACAAACAAAACTTAATCATTGGTACAATATTTTTTGATTTTTATTATTATTATTATTATAATTTATTTATAACTTACCTCTAATATTTGTTGATCCAAATCTGTTGATGGAGGAGCTGGTATACGACTGAAATCCAAAGTACCTGGTGTGATGTGTAATCTTTCATTAGTACCAGAATCGCGGGAGAGATCTTTAAAAATAGAATACAAAAGAGAAAAAACAATGAATGAATTTAAAGAACAAGAAGAAGACAAATCACAAATGTTAAAACAAACAAGTAGCAGTAGCACTTTATTTTATTTTTCAAAGTTTGTGTTAAATTGCAAATATGTGTGTATGTACATATAAACAAAGAATAACAAATCGAAAGAGTAAGGCGTGTGTATGTATGTATGTGCCCATGTTAATAGTATGTAAACACTAAAAAGTTTAAAAATAATTTTTTTTATTTATTTATTTATTTCTTTTTTTTTACAGTTATAAACAATTTGTTTGCTTTATTTCAACAATGAAAGGTTTTCTATTCGTTCTCTATTACTTATATTACATTCTACAGATGGTTTTCCTGATTATTTTTACTATCCAAAAAATGTCTATGTTATTTTTAAAAATTAAAAAATATTTTAATTATATAAATTTTATATGTACTAATCATGGTAGTCTTAAATCGTCAGTTGATTATTTTTTCGTCACTTATTTTAAACTTCAGCTATCAAAGTCCATAGATAAAAAATAATTCTCTTTCTCCTCTCATTTCATTTCAAATGTCAAACTTCTTATCGTCATATGTTTTCAAAAAAGCCCTATGTTACAAAAAAAAAACAAAATCCACTTTTTGATTGATTATAATGTACCGTATTTGAATATATTTTTCAGCAAAATTTTTTTTCTACAATTAAAAATAACGATCTTATCAACAAAATTCTAAAAGCTCTAAATGCAAGCTTAAAAACTTCTTAAACAAAAATGTAACTTATGCCTCGCGATAAAATTAAATACAAAAAAACTCTATAAAGAAGTGGAAACATGAAGTTAATCAAACCGAAATATTGTTATGATTTAATACTAATTTACCACATTGAAATGAATATACTAATATAAAAAAATATATATATATATTTTAAATTCTCTCCGAACTTTGATTACCTGATGATTAAATATGCCTTGGTACCAGGGTTGCAAAAATTGGTACAATTGTACTATTTGTGGTACAATTTAAACCTCAAAAGAACAATGGTACACCAATTACCCATTTAGTACAATTTACTAACTTTCTCAGTTTATGTTTTTTTTATAGAATTTCCCTAGTTTATCGTCTTGATTGATTTACGATGGTAACTCATTGTTGCTATCATTTCTTTGTGATTAATTGTTTGCATTCACCTGTTTATTTTCAAACAACTTTTAGACTTTTTATGTAATTTATTTTATGTTTAAATATGTACATATATATGTATACATATATCTTAGTGCAGTTTCTTTTTTTAAAGAAATACTTTTAAAGTATAAATGAATTTTTAAGTACAAATGTTAATTTTAATATTACAAAAATTAATTTTTATGTACAATTTTATGTTATGTTTATGTTTTTTTCTGGCTATTATTTAAAATAAAAAAAATTAAAAAAATTTTTAAAATAACATTTTTTGGTACAATTGGGGTCGAAAAAGTACAATTTTATGAGCTTCTTGGTACAATTTTGATGTTCTCATTTTGCAACCCTGCTTGGTACTAATGAAAAATACTATCATATTTAGAAATTATTTTTTAAGAAAAAAATTGCATTCTGTGCAACAACTTGCGCATTTTTATTATCAGTACAACCAATGGCCATAGTTTATTGCAGTTAAGATATTTTGTGAAAAGTTTCTTATTGTAATATACTACATACATACATACGAAGGATGAAAACTTTTTTGACTCATCATAAACATAAATTAATAAGCTATTTATAAAATAAAAATTATTTATAAGTAGATATAAATATTTGCTAAAATCTATTTATACATAATTGGATAATGGTTTTGCGTACGTTTGGCTTCCTTCCAGAGCTTTGGGTTTACGCAGAATGTTAAAATTTGGCATACTTACAAAATTAATAGCGCTTTAGATTTAAACGGTTCTCTTTTCTCAGTGATCGGAAATTCAAAACCAACAAACGTTTTTCCTTGCTGTATTAAGTCCCATAATTACTTAGAAAGTTAAAATTTTGATCACATATAATTTAATAGTACTTTAGATTCAAAAGAAAACAGATTTTCGAATCCGGAAGATTCCGGAACCAAATGTTTAATTTCTAGTCTTGACAAATTTTTTTCGTTTTATTTATTTATTTTTTTTAATAACGCTTTCATATGGTTCCTAATCATTCTAGTAACTAATATTAATATTGTAAATGCGAATGAGAAGAAATATGTGAACCTTAGCCAAATGGAAGCGAATGGTAATATTCCTTATGAAGAATATAAATACTTATTTAGTATTGCAAAAGGGAATCAAAAAATCTGCGATTATTTGCGGAATGCGAATAATTTTAATATCACCATATCCTCTATTAAAGTAGAGTATTTCCAATAATTGCACCAAAAAATTTCAATACTAACAAGTAAGAGTGCTATTTTCGTCCGTGCCAAATCTGATAATACCCTTCACCATCAGGTACAAAGGTATAATCCCAAATCGTAGCTTAACCTATATTTCATGTTATACGCCACTCTTTTGATTTTGAGTTTTTACGTATTCTACTAGTCAAGTCCTTTCATTTGATACCAATATTGAGGGCGTTCAAGAAGTTACATTTTAAATGACCATATTTGACCCATATATAAATTTATTGTCCGCCATTTTGTAGTTGCGGCCAACATGAATTTAAACTTTTTTATAGTGTTTATATTGCGTGAGTCAAGTCCTTTTTAGATGATACCAATATTGTCTCTCTCGGTTGTCTAGAAGCTGAATATATTATGAATATACAAGGTGGCGCAAAAATAACCTTCCGATGTTTTTTGGCTGTGATTTAAAAAAAAATGAAAAACTTTGATTCTTCTTGTGGAGTATTTTTATTTGGTCTTTTAATTTTTTTTACATCAAGTCGAGAATATGATGTCATGTAAATGGCCGCCGCCACAGTTGATTGTCATTTGAGCCCTTTTTATGGCATTTTCCATCACTTTGGCCAAAACTTCCGGCGATAGGTCCTCACATTCTTGACGGATATTGTCTTTAAGAGCAGCAAGAGTCTGAGGCTTGTTGACATAAACCCGCGACTTCAAAAAGCACCACAAAAAGAAGTCTGGAGCGGTCAAATCAGGCGATCTTGCTGGCCAGTTCAAATCGCCAAAACGGGAGATTAGGCGCCCGGGAAATGCATCCTTCAGCATATCGGTTGTGGCACGTGCAGTGTGTGCTGTTGCACCGTCCTGTTGGAACCACATGTTTTTCAATCCCAATTCATCAAGTTGCGGCAAAAAGAACTCGTTGATCATTGCTCTGTAGCGCTCACCATTCACAGTAGCCGTTTGGCCCGCGACGTCTTCGAAGAAAAAAGGTCCGATGACTCCTCCAGCGAAAACAGCACACCATACAGTAACTTTGAGCGGGTGTAATGGCTCTTCGTGGGTTACACGCGGATTTTCAGTGCCCCAGAAGCGTAAATTTTGCTTATTTACGTACCCGCTAAGATGGAAATGGGCCTCATCACTCATGATTATTTTTAATGAAAAATCATCTTCCTCTTGGTGGTGATTCAGGATGGCTTGAGCGTATGTTAGACGCGATTGGCGGTCAGCAGCTAACAGCTGATGCACCGTCTGGACTTTGTACGGAAACATCTTCAAATCTTGTACCAAAATTCGCTGTAAAGACCGTCGACTGATAGCCATTTGCGTGGCACGTCGTCTGGTCGATGTCGACGGCGCTTCCATGACATCCTCGGCTACAGCAGCAATATTCTCTGCAGAACGGCTACTCCGGGGTCTGCCACTCCTGGCAGCATCTCGTGTTGTGCCAGTCTCTTCGAGGCGAGCGGCTAAACGTCGCAGTGTTTCACCAGTAGGCGTTGGACGGCTAGGAAATCTGCGACGAAATTCACGTTGTGCCAAAGTCACCGACCGATTATTGGTCAAATAAATAGTCACCAATATTCCGCGTTCTGGAGCAGTGTAGCGTAACATTGTTTATTAACGTGTATTTTGCATGTGTTTACTACACAAATGTCAAAACAGAACTGACATTAGGGGCCAATTGCAAAATTTGTAGCATTTTCTGATAGGAGGATTTCTTTTGCGCCACCTTGTATTAGAAGCTGTATATATTAAAAAAAAATTTTTTTGTCTATAATTTTACCGATTCGATCCTGCTTTATCCAAAAATTTTCACGAATATCTCTATATTATATCTACAAATAGAAGCAAAGGTACATATAAATTATTCTATGGCTGAAAATTTTTTATTTTGGTGGTAAAAATATGGGAAAAAACAGAGGCAGTCGTGTTTATTTGCTCCTATCGAAGAAAGTTATGGGGCGATTTATTTATTTTTTATTTATTTATTCAAAGTAATATAAAGCCTCCTTAGGCCAATTAAAATATATTACATAGTTAAATCCTGAACATTATTATTATAAAAAAAATCTACAAATAAAAACCTAACATATATGTATGACCATTGGTTTCCAATCTTTTGAAAAGAAATCAAATAAGTGTAATAGTAAATTTAACGATCCCAATACATCGTAACAGAAAAAGCTGATTGTGCTGAATTTCAATAGCGACTCATTCCCGGATATTTCCAAAAGATGGATATTATACACAGATCTAAGAGACATATGGTTGCTTCTAAAATTTGATTTCAACCAACACACGGACAAACGGTCAGGGCTTAATCTACTCCTCTATTCATAAGCTTTCAGAAAATATATACTTTATGGGTTCGGAATTTAAAATTGTAGAAATTACAAACGGAATGACAAAGCTATATATACCCTTGTGCACCACAGGTGAAGGGTTATACCCTTTCCTCTAATTTCTTACTTAGTGCTTACCTGCTTCTAAGAGAGCTTGCAGAAGGCATGATTTTTATGTGCGATATCCTATTTCATAAGTCTCTATTTAGCAGCTATTATGCGCCATTTTTTAATCCTACCAAGAGCAGCTTAATCATGCCTTTCTTTTACACGCTGTTGAAAAAGGCTACAGCAAGTAAGGGGAAATATAATTGCCTTTGAAATAAATGTATTAAAATAATAAACAGAAGACACAATTTGTTGTGCGTTCGTATGAAAACAATTTAAGCATTTTTATGGCAAGGGAATAATGTTTACACTGCTTAAAAATTTGTTTGTGGGATATGAAATTCGAAACATAGTCGTAGAGGCGACACTTTCACTCTTCATCGATTGAAAACAAATTGGAAGTCTACCCACTGTTTTATTAGATTGTTCTCTAGTGTGATGAGACTCATTTTTCCCCAATGGACATGTCAATAAGTAAAATTGTCACATTTTGAGTAAGCAGAAACCACGAGAGATTTTCTAAAAATCTCTATTTACTACACAGTAAGAACATTTGGGTGATTCACAAGGTGTCTTACCATGTCATATTGTCATATTGTTCTAAAATTTTACAATGGTTTAAAAATGTTGTTGTTGCTTTTCAAACAAAAAGTTTCTTATAGTAATAGAGCTTTGTACGCTATGTTTATTGTGCTGTCGTATTTAATAAGCAGAGACCTGTGCTAAACGGCTAAGCCAATCCGCAATAGTTTTTGTAAGCCGTCGCCGTTCATTGTATAATTTTATCAGCCCAACATCCAAATTTAAGCGCAGTTGCTAATTTTTGATAACAAATCACTAGCGGCGTCAAATAGGATCGGCTATGGATTCTACTGTTTTTGTCTATCAAACAAAATTTAATTTATTTGTGATTTGCAGCAAAACTGAAAAATGGAAAATATTGTGGTAAGATCTAATTTAATAAATTCATGGATTAGAATTTTTCACTTTTTTTGGCATTATGTAAAAAAATATTGATTTTTATAATTGTTTTACATCAGCTGATTTAAATTCAAAATAGCACACTTAATTATGAGGGGTTGTTCTCAATAGTCTTAATTTTTCATGCAATTATTATAGGACATATGATTTTATGATACTATTGTGAATCCCCAATTGTTTTAACTTCTTTAAAATGAGGCCGACAAGAAAGTAGAGAGTTGGACGTGAGTATTTTTCTTCTCACGAACAAGAAAATCTTATCAGCTAGGTTCACTTACGAAACAATTTTAAATTTAATTTAAAAAACTTTCCTATGTGTGTGAACACTTTCGAATATTTTTCAATCACAACCGCTTATGAATATAATTGAAAAAGCAAAATCATGAAATGTATTTAAAGGCGTTTATTTATTTCTTCCAATATATGTACTTTCTGACATGTAAAATACACCCTCGCTAGAACTTGTCAAAATATTTAATATTTTTCTCTAATTTCGAGATATCATCGCAATTTTAAAAATTCGAGAACATTGCAATTTGCTTTAATTTTTTTTTTATTATTATATTACATCTTCGACAATATCGCTTTCAGAATTTGTCAATATATTTCTTCAAAAACTTTAAGTTGTGTGTTGTATGGAATTGGAGAATCAGTCATTGTAATAAACTAAATATCCTTATTAATTTTTTGTAACATTGCTTTAACTTATTTAGATAAACTTAACTTAATCTTACTTTAACTCTAAGTAGGCGAAATCGAAATTCACAAAAAATGTATGAATGTCCAAAAAAATACGAAACTTTAAAAATTCTTTAACTAAGCAATTCCAGATGCTGTATCAAAATACATATATTCTTGTAGACCAAAAGTGAACAAAAACACGACCGAAAGGATATTCAAAATTTAATTTTTATTAAAAGGAACTTCGAACTTTATTTTTATCGCATACCTGAATGTTTCGTATTTAGTGAAATATGCGGGATCATGTAAATGTTATCAATTAGAAATCACGCACTGAGCTTTATTTTATAATCCTGCTCACTCACTAACTATGATTAATTTTTAAATCGATCATGAATTGCCCGGCGCTTAACAACTACTACTTGGGGCTTCAATAGACTGAACACATGTTTTCTGGTAGAAAGACAACACATGCCATACATTTTGTGGGCTGTTTTTGAATGAACGCTAAGATCATGTAATTTAATGTCTTTTATTTATCTGGAAAATATGTTGGAAAAAACATTGTGGGGAAGATTTTACCCCAAGCGCTTTTTATACACATCGGCAATTTGTGTTTTCTAAAAAAATAACATATT
The DNA here is from genome assembly GCA_941918925.1 of Phyto melanocephala. NCBI lineage: Eukaryota > Metazoa > Arthropoda > Insecta > Diptera > Rhinophoridae > Phyto > Phyto melanocephala. The sequence continues at coordinate 133,005,875 of OW799234.1, read as the reverse complement.
TTACAGCGTTTTACAATTTTTTTTATTATTTTGAGAGTTATCTTATTTCTCTTTCTTACAAGGTATAGTTAATGCATTTTCATCTCTATTAGAAAGAAATATATAGAAAATTGGTCCGTAGATTCCAAAAATAAATAAATTTTTAGATCCAGATTTAATATTCAAATATATGATATGCAAATTTCGGTTTAGAAAAGAAAGCATTACATGTTTTTAAAATGATGCAATTCTAATTCTACATTATGCAAAAATTAAAAACGTTAGTTTTTAATATTAATTAACGATTAAAATAAAAACTTCGTATAATACGAAACAAATTGTAAACAAAAATTAATTTCAGTTGTAAACCAGTATTTAAGTTTTTTTTTAATACACCAGCTGTCAGCTATAAATTTTGCAAATCATAAAGAAATTAAAATAGATATACATTTGTACGTAGTATGTAAGTATGTATGTACATATATTATTAAAAATTGACAATAGCATACATACGCAGTATTATTAATAATGACAATTAAAAGCATATGTTTGCTTAATAACAAACTGAAAAAAACACCGAGCAATGCTGCTTAAACTTAACGTGAAGAATTTGCGAAAAAACTTCCGTAAAAAGAAATAAAAAAAACTTACGGCAACACTGTTTAGCTTATAAAATATAAAAATCTGCTGAATAATTGTTGTATATACACAAAACCAGAAAAAAATCAAATAAATTGGAAATTTATTTATAGATTTCTAGGAAATTATATTATTAAGATGGCAAATTATACAGAAATTAATAAACATGTATAAGTATGTACATAATACACAAACAATACATACATACATACTAAATTGAGAACGAAATACATAATATGATTAACCCCTTAATAGCCAAACTTGTTTAGCTTTGATTTGTTACTTTTTGTTATTTTAATTTTTATAAAATCAATCAAAATACTTATACAAGGAAAACGATTTCTTTTTAAATTTAATAAGGGTTCTCATGCAAACGTTTAAATATCTCATAAAAACATTGTATTTTTCCAAATTAATTGATAAAATTTGTATACTTACCATTGTTTCATAAAATTTACTTAAAAATTACCTAGTTTGCATAAAAAAGAAATTTAAGTGTTTACATGATGACTCTTATTGTTATTATTTTTTAATTAATTGCATAATAATACAGATTTAGCACATAATTTAAATTGAAATATTGAACAGTTTTTTTTCAACTAATTACATACTTTTAAGTTGACTTATTACATATTTCTTTTTTTACTATTGGCACAGTCCAAGAAATATAAGGCGAGATGACCAAGAATTAAGATGGATTATTTGAAAAATTTAGTTTTTTTAGATTTAATAAAAAACAGATATACATATGCAAAATTGAGCACAAAAGGGTTAATAAATATTGTTTGAAAATATTTTAAAATACATATTAAAAATAAAAAACTAAAAACTGGAATAATTATGCATAACTAAGTATGAATGAGTTCTGTGGAATCTTATATAAAAATTTGGCGCAATTTTTTTAAATTGCGTTTTCTTTTAAAAAATGAATAAACCACTCAACAAAATCAATTTTGTTAAGTAATAAAAAGATAATGATATTTAATAATACCAAAATAGATTCAAATTAATTTATTATGTACCTTTTTCTGTAATTTTGTATTCGTTTCGCTTATCTAGTGTTACCTCAATGTAATGTATGTATGCCGTGGCTGATTTCGCGAAATTACGACGTAAATTTAATTTTAACTTAGTTATAATCTAGAAAGTGTAATTTATTATTAATACATTGTTTAACGAAATTGAATAAATATGTTCTTTTGCATTCTAAGCGAAAGAGCAGAGTTGGGTGAATTGGATACTTTAGTTAACTTTTGCCAACTATCTAAGTAGTACATTTTTACCACAAACCAACATTAAGAACTAAGTTGTTGGCAAATATGAACTAAAGTAACGAGTTGGACACAAGTCTACGAAAGAGAATGGATTTTGGTTCATTTAACTATCCTTTACGCAATCCATAACTCGCAAGACAAAACGATCGAATATGTAAGAATTTTCATACACAATTTGATTTAACTGCATACATATGTATGTATGTATGTCGAACGCAATGTTGGCAATGTAAATGCAAATATCAAAATTAGTTTGTTGTTAATTTTTTTCGGCTGGGTAAAATAATCAACGAAAACAATAAAAAAAATATTGTAAACATATTTTTTATTTGAATTATATTTAAAATAATTATCTTTTAAGAGTATTTTTAACTAATTTCTGTTTTTTTACATCCATTATTTTTTAAAAACAAAACATAGATACATACACCTACAAATTTGTTTTTGACTTTTTTTTTTCATTTATTAGTTTGTTATTTTGTTACACTTCTTTTGTGGCCATGTTGAGCCAAACACACATACATAAATAAAACACTGTAAACACCTTTTTATTTAAATTGTATTTTTTATTAATATGTTTTTATTGTACAAAAATAAATGTTTTTACTTTTTCTTATTCTTAGTTTTCTTTTGAAAAATACAAAACTTGTAAACACATACACGTACTCCTAAAAAAATTTTTGAAACATGTTTATTTTTTATTCATGTAAAACAGAGTTGTATTTTTGTGCGTTTAAATGAGTAGTAGAAAAGTGCAGAAAATTGTAAAAAAAACAAGTAAGAGCTCTATATTCGGCCGTGCCGAATCTTATATACCCTTCACAACGTGTAGTCATGCAATAACAGTAGTTTGTGTCACCATTCATCCGATATGAAATACGTACATACATATATAAAAAATTCCCATTGTAAAATTATAAATTCACGTATGTATGTTAAAAAAACGAAAAAAAAAAAAAATTTTAAAAAAAAAATTTTAAAAAAAAATTAAAAAAAAAAAAAATTATTATATATATAATATATATAAAATAAAAAAAAAATATAAATAAAAAAAAATTAAAAAAAAAATTAAAAAAAAAATAATAATAAAAATATAAATAATATATTAAATAAAAAATAAAAAAAAAAATTTTTAAAAAATTAAAAAAAAAATTTTAAAATATTAAAAAAAAAAATTGTTTGGCTCAGCTGGGATTCGATGCCACGTTTTCTCTAACCAGTATACACGTTTGTATGTATGTATGTTGTTGTTGTAATGTTGTTTCTGTGAAAAAAAATCGAGGTGGTCGTGGGTTTTTGCTCATATCTCAGTTGTTTATGTACCGATGTTTCTGATTTTCAATTCCGATCTACTCCCGAATATTTCTGATATTTTAGTACCTTAGCCGGGTCCAACCTATGTCGGGGGGCTTCAAGAAGTTGATTTCAACATACACACGGACAGACTGACAGACTGACAGGGCTTAATCGACTCCCCTATTCATAAGCTTTCAGAAAATATATACTTTATGGGGTCGGAAATGAAAATTGTAGAAATTTCACACGGAATGACAAACATATATATACCCTTTTTCACTGTGTGAAGGGTATAAAAATATTTAATAGCTCTACACATATTCATTTCAAAAATTAATATTAGATGTGCTCTTGTTGACATCAGCTAGGATACAAACCCACTATCTTTACATTGATGTTATTGCAAAAGATTAATAGCCAAGCTCTTTAACCACATTGGTTACAGTAGAATGCTAGTACTTCTTTTGTTCAAAAAATTATACTTATGAATTTAAACATATAAACAAATTTTAACAAATTTTAGAAAAAAAAAACCTTTAATATTATGTATTAGTACTTTTTTCTTTAAATATATAAGGAGTTATTCATAACAATAAACTTTGAGCTAATTAGCCAGCTGCTATATTTTTATACCCTTCACACAGTGTAAAAGGGTATATATAGGTTTGTCATTCCGTGTGAAATTTCTACAATTTTCATTTCCGACCCCATAAAGTATATATTTTCTGAAAGCTTATGAATAGGGAAGTCGATTAAGCCCTGTCCGTCTGTCCGTCTGTCCGTGTGTATGTTGAAATCAACTTTTTGAAGCCCCCCGACATCCCCCGGACCCGCATGAGGTATTAAAATGTTGGAAATATTCGGGAGTAGATCGCTATTGAAATTCAAAAAATCGGTACATAAATAACTGAGATATGAGCAAAAAACCACGACCACCTCGGTTTTTTTTTCACAAAACCAACATTACAACAACAACATACATACATACAAACGTGTATACTGGTTAGAGAAAACGTGGCATCGAATCCCAGCTGAGCCAAAAAAAAATTTTTTTTATATATTAAAAATTTTTTTTTTAATTTTTTTTTTTAATTTTTTTTTTATATTTTTTTATTTTTTATTTAATATATTATTTATATTTTTATTATTTTTTTTTTAATTTTTTTTTTAATTTTTTTTTATTTTTTTTTTTTGTTTTACATTAATTATATATATTTTAATTATTTTAAAAAAAAATTTTTTTTTTTAATTTTTTTTTTAAATTTTTTTTTTAAATTTTTTTTTTAAATTTTTTTTTTTTATTTTTTTTTTAACATACATACGTAAATTTATAATTTTACAATGGGATGTTTTTTATATATGTATATTTTTTATATGTATGTACGTATTTCATATGAGATGAATGGTGATACAAACTACTGTTATTGCATGACTACACGTTGTGAAGGGTATATAAGATTCGGCACGGCCGAATATAGCGCTCTTACTTGTTTTTATAGAAATTTACACATAAAAAAGTTGGCAACTCGTTAGCTAGCACAGTTTCTTGGTATGAAGAAGGCTTTCTTATCATTTTGATTTTAAATAAATTTGTGCAGTTCTTTATATATTTTTAATAGAGAGAAAAAATCAAGACAAGAATCATCTCCCAACTACGAATTATTTAAGAAATGTACCTGAAAATTGGTCACCTGGTTCGTGTAATCTCAAGCCATTGAATTTAATGTTTTATTTAAACAAAGTTTTATATGTTTAAACAAAAACTCTCTATACCAACATACTTCAAATAAATAACTTAAACTATTTGTTTACCATTAAAAATGTCTAAAATGTGTATCATTTCAATTATACCAATTATTCCAAAATAACTAAAGATTTCACGCTTTGCGGTAGGTAATAAGGATTAATAGTTATAAAATAATAAAATTTAAGTATTGGAAATACGTAGAAGAGTTTTCATAGTAAATAAATGTAACATGAGGAAGTACTTAATTGTAAGGCAACAAATATAAATTTTTAAGTTTTCGCGAACGCCGATGCGAATATTTTACGCCGATATCGCAAATACGAATGCGATTAATCAAATAAAAATTTAACTCTATATATAAGTATGGTGGATTTTCACACTATAGTTGCTGTGTGAATATCTATCAGCTTTAAAACTTAATTACTATAAACAAGTAATAGTGCTATATTCGGCCGTGGCGAATCTTATATACCCTTCACAACGTGTAGTCATGCAATAACAATTGTTTGTATCACCATTCATCTCATATGAAATACGTACATACATATACAAAACATACCGTTGCAGAATTATAAATTGAGTTTACGTATGTGTTTCCAAAAAAAAATTAAAAAAAACGTATTAAAAAGAAAAAAAAACATTAAAAAATATTAAAAAATTTTTTTTTAAAAAATTAAAAAAAAAATATAAAAAAAATAATAAAAATATAAATAATATATAAAATAAAAAAAATTTTTTTTGGCTCAGCTGGGATTCGATGCCACGTTTACTCTTACCAGTATATATGTATGTTGTTGTTGTAATTGTGAAAAAATACGAGGTGGTCGTGGTTTTTTGCTCATATCTTAGAAAGTTATGGGGCGATTGTGCTGAATTTCAATAGCGATTCATTCCTGGATATTTCCAAGAGATTGATACCATATACAGATCTGAGGAACATATAGTTGCTTCTAAAAGTTGATTTCAACCAACACACGGACAGGGCTTAATCGACTCCTCTATTCATAAGCTTTCAGAAAATATATACTTTATGGGGTCGGAAATGAAAATTGTAGAAATTACAAACGGAATGACAAAGCTATATACATATACCCTTGTGCACCACAGGTGAAGGGTATAAAAATGTATTTCTGTCGAAGTAATAAAACTTGTTAATGTGTTCATTTTTGTTTGTTTTTAGACTCGTATAAGAAGGTGATTATTTAAGTTTAAAGTAAAACTAGATAAAGAGATTTTGTTTAATTGAGTGACCCACAGGATTTTTAATATTTAGTAATCCATATTTTATCAGAGGATAGAGTATATCATTGAGCTAATGAACATATCAAAGAATATACAAAAAGTAAGGAGCAACGGTTATTTAGCTCAATATTTAAAAAATTTAAAATTTATATTAAATTTTTTATTTATTTAATTACACTAATACCCTGCTCAGACAGATATTTTTAATTGTTTCAATTTAGTAATGATTGAGCAATTAAAAAAGCTGTTCATACATACTCAATTTATTTTACTCCATTATCATTTGATGGCTGTAAAAATATGTTGTATTTATACCAAATCAAATAATGCCTTCTCATTAAAAATGCCACCTATAGAATTTTCTTTTCATTGAACATACTTCTCAAGAGTTGTATTTTGAGTTTTGGACAATAAGTGAAACAATTAAGTATATATTGCTCAATTTAAAAGTAATTTTTGGTAAATTGAGCTCAATAAGGCCTTTAATTGCGATAATATTATAAATTGCCAATTAAGGCGCGTGTGTGAACATAGTATAACTCTGCCATTTGAAACGTTTGGGCAATTATTTAATGTTAATTTTTACATTAAGCTTTGAGTTTTATATTTTTAGTTTTTCGTTGATAATCAGTGTAAAAAAATTTTAAGTGAAACGCAGAGATTCAAAATCCATATCTATTTGTCCTTATTTTATTCCTGTCATACAATTGCAACCAAAATTGTACGGAATTACTATGGATGCTACTACATAAAAAACTACAAAGGACATGTTGTAAAAACATTAACTCCAACGGAAAAAAGAAAGATTCGTTGAATTTCCCCAAATTCAATCATCTAAGTGCCAAAATTTAAATCGTGAGCTAGCATACAAGAAACTTTTTTATCAGTACGAAGAGCGGTCGTAAACTGTGAATGTTTTAATATTCTAATAGGATATAAATATAGATATAACCAATATAAGATGTTTTCGTAAAGTCTATCTGCAGAAAAAATATGTTCAATTCACAAAAATAATAAAGTTTAAAAGAGAAAACCGTAATTGAACCATATTCAACAGGCGTAATATTTTATGCTCACTAAAAGTACGTCGCCAATAGGTAAGATGTAACGATAATACTTCAATCATGCCAAGTTTTAGCAACTGTAAAACATGGATGTGCGAAATATAATTATACTTACATTGATAATATGTAAAATTACAGCTGTTTTTTATGGTTTTAAATTTTCAATAATCAAAAAGTTCATTGCTAGTAAAATGTATGGCACTGTATATATCTCACTGTCCTACTAAATATAATGAAAGTTTGTATGTTAAGATAATTGGATCCTTGTTACTCAATCATGCAAAAAATTCTAAACATAATGAAATAAAATTTGCAAAACAGATAGATAACAATCTGGATTTAAACAAAGGAAATTTTTAATTCCGATAACCATGCACATGAGGTCGCGAGCACATGCTAGTATGTAACAAAAGAAATCGATTTTGTTTTAAAAAAACAATAGCATAATTACTAAAATATACAAATATACTTCAGGTTAATATAGCTTAAATCAATATACCAACATATGTGATCCTGTTCTTTAAAAAAAAATTTTCAAACTTTTATTTTAGCGTGCCAATAGAAAACAAGTAAGAGCGCTATATTCGGCCGTGCCGAATCTTATATACCCTTCACAACGTGTAGTCATGCAATAACAGTAGTTTGTGTCACCATTCATCCCATATGAAATACGTACATACATATAAAAACATACATATATAAAAACATCCCATTGTAAAATTATAAATTTACGTATGTATGTTAAAAAAACAAAAAAAATAAAAAATAAAAAAAAATTTAAAAAAAAATTAAAAAAAAATTAAAAAAAAAAATTTCAAAAAAAAAATTAAAAAAAAAATTATTATATATATAATATATATAAAACGAAAAAAAATACAAAAAAAAATTAAAAAAAAAATAATAAAAAAAACATAAATAATATATTAAATAAAAAATAAAAAAAAAAATTTTAAAAAAAATTAAAAAAAAAAATTGAAAAAAAAAATTTTTTGGCTCAGCTGGGAATCGATGCCACGTTTTCTCTAACCAGTATACACGTTTGTATGTATGTATGTTGTTGTTGTAATGTTGTTTTTGTGAAAAAAAAATCGAGGTGGTCGTGGGTTTTTGCTCATATCTCAGTTGTTTATGTACCAATGTTTCTGATTTTCAATACCGATCTACTCCCGAATATTTCTGATATTTTAAAACCTTACCCGGGTCCAACCTATGTCGGGGGGCTTCAAAAAGTTGACTTCAACATACACACGGACAGACGGACAGACTGACAGAGCTTAATCGACTCCCCCATTCATAAGCTTTCAGAAAATATATACTTTATGGGGTCGGAAATGAAAATTGTAGAAATTTCACACAAAATGACAAACCTATATATACCCTTTTTCACTGTGTGAAGGGTATAAAAAAACGACAACAAACCGTCACACCTGTACAAGCGAATATCTAAGTAACGATACAATGTTTATAACGAGTTAAACCCGGTCGTCACTGATATCTATCTCAACAATTTTTTTTTTGTATTGTATTCATTTTATGATAAATGTTGATATTGTTATTAGTGCAATTTCTTTGATATTCGTTCTATACGCATTTATATCTTGTCAACTTTCTAGTACCATTTTATTTCATTCAGAAATGAGATACTATCTCTCGATTTCAAGGTATCTCCATATACAATTTTCTCAAAATCCATTCAGTAGTTGTTGAGCCAAAGAAGTTGAGGATGTATGACAGAAGGACAGACAAAATTTTTAAAAATTTTCGTTCGTTTCGACCGTTGACAGACACTGTATTTTTTTAATCTTATAATATTATACTTCTATTTTATTTTTATAAATTTTTTATCTGAACACTTAAAAATATGACGATTTTTAATAACGTCTACCAACAAACTACATTCATAAATAAATACATACATGTATCTACATAGATATTTTTAGATATAATATAATGACAGCTGATTTGTGTTTTTTTGTTAAATTTTTCCTATTAGCCGCATTTTTTATACCCTTCACCTGTGGTGCACAAGGGTATATATAGCTTTGTCATTCCGTTTTTAATTTCTACAATTTTCATTTCCGACCCCATAAAGTATATATTTTCTGAAAGCTTATGAATAGAGGAGTCGATCAAGCCCTGACCGTCTGTCCGTGTGTTGGTTGAAATCAACTTTTAGAAGCAACCACATGTTCCTCAGACCTGTGTATGGTATCAATCTTTTGGAAATATCCAGGAATGAATCGCTATTGAAATTCAGCAAAATCGCCCCATAACTTTCTGAGATATGAGCAAACAAACGCGACTGCCTCTGTTTTTTCCCATGTTTTTACCACCAAAATTTAAATTTTTCAGCCATAGGATAATTTTTAGGTACCTTTGTTACTATTTGTAGATATAATATGCCTCTAGAGATATTCGTGGAAAATTTTAGATAAATTGGGCTCTAATCAGTAAAGTTATAGGCAAAAAATTTTTTTAAATATATATATTCCAAAAATTTACAAACGAAAATCTATTTTTTTCAGCATCTAGACAACCGAGAGAGTCAATATTGGTATCATCTGAAAGGACTTGACTAGAACAATAAAAGCACCATAAAAAACTTTAAATTTATGTTGGCCGCCACTATAAAATAGCGGACAATAAATTTATATATGAGCCAAATCTGGTATTTTAAAATGTAACTTCTTGAACCCCCTCAATATTAGTATCAAATTAAAGGGCTTGACCAGTAGAATAAAGTAAATTATTCTAAAATGTAAAATCCAAGATGGAGTCTAAAACAAAATGGCGGATAAAATTTTTTTAACCCTTTCAATATGGGTATCAAATTAAAGGGCTTGACTAGTTGAATACACTTAACTACCTCAAAATTCAAAATCGAGGATGACGTCGGAAAAAATAAAGAAAAAAGGGGAATAACATGAAATATAGGTTAAGCTACGATGTGAGATTATACCTATGTACATGATGGTGAAGGGTATTATCAGATTCGGCACGGCCGAATATAACACTCTTACTTGTTTAAATTCAGTTTTTTCTTTTTTTCTTATTTGATATTTTATGTACAATTCTTATCAGTTAAACTAATGTACCTTGTTATAACTCTTATTGTGGTGACAAGAGCATACTTAAATAGCTTTGTCATTCCGTTTGTAATTTCTTTATTATTTATTTCCGAGACCATAGAGTATATGTTATATGAAAGCTTATGACAAGTCGGGTCAATTGATCTGTATGTAGTATCAATATTTTTCAAACATCTGGGAGTGAATCGCTATTGAAAACCAGTACAATCGCCTCATAACTTTCTTAAATATGAGTAAATATACATGACTGCTTCTGTTTTTTCCCATACAAATCATATGATAGGGATATTCGTAAAGAATTTTGAACAAATCGGCAAAGTTTTAGGGAAACCTTTTTTTTAGGAAAGAAATATGTTTTATAAATCTATCAAGTTTTTTAAGCTTCTAAATAAATCTAGGACAAGCTAAATGCACTATATTACAAGCTGTAGTCTCAAAAATTATTCTTAAGAAAAAATCCCAATTTGTTTTGAAACTAAACTAAGACATACATAGGAACCAAAGAATCAAATCAAATAAGAATAACTGTTTTGGTATTTTTCATAAAACTTACAAACGAAAATCGTTTTTTTTCAGCTTCTGGACAGTGGAAAGAATCAATATGGGTATTAAATGAATGGCCTTGACTAGCGAAATATAATTCACTGAAAAAATATTTAAAATCCAAAATGGCTGCCACTACAAAATTTCGTACAACAAATTTATATACCGGTGAAATCTAGTATTTAAAAATTTACGCTTCTACCCCTATAACATTGGTGTAAAATGAAATCCAAGATGACGACTGAAGGAAAATGGAGGATATTTTTTTCTTAGCACCGCCAATATGGGTATCAAATGAAAGCGCTTGACTAACAGAATACAGTAAACTTTGTAAAAAAAATCAAAGCAAAATGGCGTATAACAATAAATCTAATATCTAGGCTACGCTAATGTGTGGTCATTATACCTATGTATATGGTGAAAGGTACTATCAGATTCGGCACGTCCGAATATATCACTCTTACTTGTTTTTATTAAGATTACAAAATATAAAACATTAATAGTAGAAGATTTTTAGTTAATTTACTAAATTATTAAGGATATGCTCCCATAATTTTTCAATTATATTTATTTATTTTATATTTATTTGGGTAAAGGTTTACTGATGATCTGGCATAAGCACCAGTAAAATGCATATAAACCAGCTTAAACCCAACAACCAAATAAATATAATTGAAAAACATTTTTTTTTATTTTACAAAACTTTTTAATTTTTCTGGTACCCAACGCTTTTATGATATTTTTAAATAGAAATCTTTTGCATCTTTCGAAACTTTTTTGCTGCCTTAGTTTCTCTTTTGAACAACGTCCTGTCAGTACCTTTTAAATATCCTAAGTTATGCACCAAAAGCACATTTAATGCAGCTTTTTGGTAATGGCAAGAGACTAGATCGGGTCAAAAGAAAATAGACACTTCACGATGTGGAACAAAAGGCTTTAGTCGCTTTTTCAAGGACCATGTTCCTTCAGTGTTCTTGACAACGGGATTTTTAACTTTAAAATCTCGGGATTATGGGACTTTTCGGGATTTATTATTTATATGTGTTTTAAAAAATTATTTTAAAATTATTTTTTTAAATAAATAACAAACTTAAAGAAAAAAATCATAGAATTTTACTAAAGAAATTTATATACATATGTATGTATGTACATTAGGGACACAGCTTTTTTAAAATTTTTGAAAATATCAAAATGGCCCTGTCCATACCATGTAGTGCATAAAAAAAACAATAAGAACTGCGTCTTTAGATTTTCGATATCGTTAAAAAAGGTTCCGCGTCAAATGCAATTAAGTTTGGGATCAGTAAGATCTAAAAAAATAAAAATATTTTCTTTATAAATTAATTTCACTTAACAAAGATAGTTTTTAGATTGTGATTTTGATTATAATCATATAATTACATTAGGTTAGGTTAGGTTGAAAAGGAGGGGCACTAAAAGCCCAAACCCAAGACAGGTATACACTTATGCCCAGTTGGCATGTTGTGCGCTCCATGTGGGAACCGGAATTCCCAATTTAAAACCATAATCATAATTTACCATGAATAAATATCGTACTAGTTCAAGAACTCAGTCCCCTCAATGTAATTCCTTATGGATCTCCAGAAATGTAAATAAAATTTTGAAAAAATAAAAAAAAAATCTTAAAGGGCTTTTAGAAATCGGCTTCGACGCGGAACGTTTTTGTTCCGAAATGGCCTGAGGAAACATTTATCGGTTTCAGCACAACATCGGCTACAGCGTGATGATAGGGCCTTATTTTGGTTGTACCCCTAATGTACATTATTGAATTTGAGAATAAATGCATATATGAGCCATTAAAATGGTGTAAGTCCATTCACATTAATGTAAAGTTATTTTAAAGTTCGTGTTTGACTTCATTCGAAATATTTTAAAAATGGTTGCCTTTATGTTTTGTCAACTTTAGCATGTAAAATTATTGAATATGAAACACTTTAGAAATATAATTCCAAATGGTCATTCAAAATGAACGGCTCATATACATATATAAATATCTTTTCTGAAAAAGTTTTTTAGAAATATTAATGCATTTAAAATTTTATTAGATAGTTTGTTCTTGTTTGAGCGTTCACACTCAGCGCTTGTAGTTAATATATCTACTTTTTTTCCAATATTTGTATACATATCATATCTTTTCATATTGTGAAATTTTTTTGAGTTGTGTACATGTCGACCGCTTTATTTAATTTACTTTTACTGCAGACAAATTTTAATCCACAGTCTTATCTTAATGATAAGTCGGAATCAAAATTTTTTGCAGACAAACTGCTGGAAGTTTTATTACTTTGAAATTGGGATACAAACTTTTTTATATTATCAAAATCATAGTTTAATTTTGGATTTTTTAAAAAGTTTATAGGTGTTGAGTAAGTTGTTCTTTTTTCTTGTATTCTTTTAGGAAGAGCTTTTTCCAATTCATCACTTAGTTTGCAAGCTGTTTTTAAAATTTCTTCGAACATATATGCGAGGAAATCAGTTTCGGAAAATGGTTTCATCTATTACTTTTACTTGGTTATTTGTTATTTGTTTTAGCAAATTTTTTATCATTTATTTGTGGCAATTTTAAATCTATCAATGCTTTTTAATAGGTTTTTCCAATTCCTTAAATCGTTGGCACATATCAAAAAGTTTATTCCATTTTGTTTTGCAATAAAAAATAAGTTTCAGTTATTTTTCCTTTTTCTTCTGTAAGATATTGTTGCAAACCCTAATTTTTTTGCTGTTGACGGCGTAAGAAACATTTTTAAAATTTTTAATGACTTTTCAAATAAGTAGTTTAATGTAAAATTTATCAGTGAGATCGCTATTTGTTTCGATAACCAAAAACTCAATAAAGTCATGTTTTTCTTCATTACCATCATCTGATGAAGATGCTTCATTTTCACACAACTAAAAGCGTTGTAAAAACATCAATAATTGCCAGAAAAATTCCATATGCAAAAGATAGTTTCTGCTTGGGTGCAATAATTTTTCCGATTTTCATCATTGTAGAAGCATCATCTGTTTTAAAGCCTACTATTTTATTAAACTGTGATATACCAAAATCACCTAACCGTATCTCTAAAAGTTGAATGAAAATCACTGCCAGAATAATAAATATTATACAAACTTCCTGGCATTTATTCTAAAAATCGATTAGGGATTTTGAGATTAGCATCCATAGTACATACTTATGTATAAAGTACCACGTCAACGGAAGAAATCTCAGTCATCAGCGTTTGATGCACATCACACCTTAAACGAACAATTTTCTATAAAACGACCCAACTAAGAAACGACTGTAGTCGTTAGTTTTCGGTTATTTTTTTGATTTAGTTTTATTTGCTTGACTCTGAGCTTCAAGTATGGGCCGTGACCTGCTGGCTGTTCTATTTATAAATGCAACAAAAATATTTACAACTCGTGTGATACAGCAACAACAACCTATTAGTATATATTTAGAAATTTTACTATGTAGATATATTCACTTGTATTTGCATGTGTGCATATACATACATATAAACTAACAACAATGAAAACTGAACAACAGAACAACAGAAGCAGCAAAAAAAAAAACACTTACATCTATATATGTACCTATACGTTTACGTATGTAAATACGTATATTTCTACATATTTTAGCAACAACAAACTATAAGAGCAGCACTTATCAAAAGCAGCGACAACAACAGTAATTGTAATTAAAAACATAGGTACGTAATGTATTGTTACTTTTTATGTTACCTATGTTTGCTTTATGTTGTTATATTTTTCACTTTACATACATATGTATGTATAAAATATATGTATGTGCATTACTGTTGGGATCTGAAAATGTACCAAATAAATATAAATCGCACCAAAGTTTAATACCCATATTGATTGGGTTAAAAAAAATTTCTGCCATTTTGTTTGAGACGCCATCTTGAATTTGAACTTTTTTAATGTTAACTGTATTCTACTGGCAAAATCCTTTCGTTTGATACTAATATTTAGGGGGATGATGTGGGAACATTTTTAATTACTAGATTGGATCCATATATACATAAATTAATTGTACGCAACTTGGTAGTGGTGTTCATCTTGGATTTAAAATTTTTTTATAATGTCTTATTGGACTTGACTACCCTTTAAATTACCCTATGGTGCCCAAGGGTATATGTATATAGCTTTGTCATTCCGTTTATAATTTCTACAATATTCATTTCTGACCTTATAAAGTATATATTTTCTGAGAGCTTATGAGCAGAAGTCGATTAAGTCATGTGTGTGTGGTGGTTGATCTGTACGTGATATAAATCTTTTGCAAATATCTGGGATTAAATCGCTATTGAAATCCAGCACGATCGCCTCATAACTTTCTGAGATATGAGCAAATAAACACGACAACAACATTTTTCAGTCGTAGGTTAATTGAAGGAAACGTTTGCTAATATTTATAGGTATTATATGGCTCTGGGGATATTCTTAAAAATTTTTGGATAAATCGGTTACGAACCAGCAAATTTATAGACAAAAAGAATTTTGAAATATGTATATATTTTCTTTTTCAAATATATCAAGACATTAATGCTTCTAATGAATTTTTAGACATACTAAATACACCAGAATACAAACTGTAGTCTTGAAAATTACTGCTGAGAAAAACTGTCAAATCGGTTTTAAACTAACTGCGATAAAATTTACAAACTAAAGTCTATTTTTTCAGCTTCTAAACAAGAGGAAATTTAAATTTTCTTAAGAAACAATTAAATATTTGTATGATAATGGCAAGAAATTAAATCATCAGAAAATTTAAATAAAATTGAGCCTAACTAAATCAATAAATATTAACTAAAAGTTTAAATAAAAAAAATATTTTTAAAATTCAAAAAAAAAAGAAAAACTATTTATATTTAGTATACCGTTTAACAACAATTTTTGAACAATTGTGCCATAAATTCCAACTACGATTTGCACAGCACATAGGGAGAGTGAGTTAAATTTAGTATAATACTTAGTGTATAATAGAGATGTAAATATAGAATTTGTTTACAAGTAATTTATAATTTTCTTTGAATAATGAAAACAAAACTACATCACAACTATCGAGCTCGATATTGATAAGAACTATTTCATAAGACAACAACTACAGAAAAAAACAAACAGCAGTCAACAACACCAACAAAGTGGCAGCACTTTGTAATTAAATTCATTGAAAAAAAAACTATACAAGTTAAAACGTAATATTTTTTAATCAAAGATTAAGTTAAACGTTTATAATTAGATTTTAGTTTTTATACCAACATGAAAGCAATTGAAATAAAATGTTTTTGTAAGTGAGAACATAAATAGTTTGTAATTATGGTCTAAATGTTGTTTTCGCTATAGACAAACAAACACTCATACATACATACATACATACATACATACATACATACATACTAAATAAATAAAATGTAGGTACAGATATTATTATTATTTATAACTCAATGATATTTAAGGAAAACACACAAATATATTTTTATCGTTTTGAAGTCTCGTAAATATTTTTTTTAAATACAAATTAAGATTTATTTTTAGTTCGTAATACAAATAGCGCACATTGTTATCAACTAATTTTTACTATAGGTAGGCAGGTATGTAAATATGTATGTATGTTATTTTGATTTTTGATAAAAACGCATTAAAACAGATTTTTTATATGATTGAAATCATAAATTTTAGTTTAAACAATTTTTTCCGCTGTTATTATTTTGGAACACTTTCATTTCTCTCTTAAAAATACATGAACTCTTTTTGGTTCCACTTTAAGAGCATACTACTCATACAAAAATAAACCGATATAGATTGTGCACATCTTCAAGAAAATTCCTTGCAAATGGTATATTTATACCCTTCACCTGTGGTGCACAAGGGTATATATAGCTTTGTCATTCCGTTTGTAATTTCTACAATTTTCATTTCCGACCCCATAAAGTATATATTTTCTGAAAGCTTATGAATAGAGGAGTCGATTAAGCCCTGACCGTATGTCCGTCTGTCCGTGTGTTGGTTGAAATCAACTTTTAGAAGCAACTATATGTTCCTCAGATATGTATATGGTATCAATCTCTTGGAAATATCCAGGAATGAATCGCTATTGAAATTCAGCAAAATCGCCCCATAACTTTCTGAGATATGAGCAAAAAACCACGACCACCTCGTTTTTTTTCACAATTACAACAACAACATACATACATACATACATGTGAAAAACATACCAAACAAAAAAAAATTACAAAAAAAAAATATTAAAAATAAGAAAAAAATAATAAATAAAAACTACAAAAAAAAAATAAAAAAAAATTTTAAAAAAAATTTAAAAAAATTTTTTAAAAATTTTTAAAAAAAATATAAAAAAAAATAATAAAATATAAATAATATATTAAATAAAATAAAATAAAATTTTTTTGGCTCAGCTGGGATTCGATGCCACATTTATTCTAACGTGTACGTATGCACGTATTTTATATGGGATGAATGGTGATACAAACAATTGTTATTGCATGACTACACGTTGTGAAGGGTATATAAGATTCGGCACGGCCGAATATAGCACTGTTACTTGTTCCTATTAAAATCGGTGATATTATTTGAGCCTAAGCTGTGTTACAAGATATCGTCTTGGCTATTAATATATAAGATTAAGCAATCTATCTAATCTAGGATTCTCTTAAGCCTAATCAGTAAAGATACTAGCGGTACTGTCCATGAACTCATTGTGCATTCATTTATTCGCTATGAGCTTTACGACCAGCGTTGCCACAAACAAAAAAAATTTTACAACCAAATTTTCTTAAAAATGTAACCAAATGAGGAAAAAAATATCCAAAATTAAAAACTATTTTGATTTTATAAATTTTTTTATATTTTATTTCATTTATTAATGCAAAAAACTAAATAGAATTAAAAATAAATATTAAGGGATTTTTTTAGAGATCGGCAAATTAAAAATTCATACTATGTTGAGAAAAACAAAATTTTAGAAATTTTTAAAACAAAGTTATGGCAGACCAGACATAACGGGAATCATTTTGTTTTTTGCACAATTCTTTTGATTGCATAACATTGTTAATTTTTTGAAACTGAAAATTAATGAGTTTTAAAATAATAGTATCTGACTTACATACTACATATAAAAGCTAACGTGACAAAAAAAATATTTATTGCACGATTTGAGTTTTTTTTTTAACTTAATGCAACTACAAATTTTTTTTGATACACTCCTTATCTCATATGGTGTCGTCTTTAGCGTGTAATTATTAATTCAAGGAACTTGATATATTTAAGATATATAAATATTTTTCAAAATAATTTTTGCCTTAATAATAATCGATAACAAATTTGTCTAAATATTTTCAGAAGGCTGAAAATTTTAAATCTTTTGTGGTAAAAATAGTGAAAAAGTAACAGAGTCGGTCGTTTTTTTTTGGTCATATCTCATAAAATTATGGGGAGATTGTGCTAGTTTTTAGTAATTTATTTACCAATATTTCTAAAATACCTGATACTACATACAGGTCTGCGCATTGTTAATTGTTTTTTAATGTGATAACTCCTATTTTACAATTCACAGTAAAACGCGGTTTATTTTCAACAAATCAAAATTTTAGGGATTTTGGACCAAATATGTTTAATTTAATTTTAAAATCTTTCAGAAAAGCGAAAAACAAATAGGAGTTAAAAATAAAAAAAAAATAGTTGTTTTCTATTTTACGAGAATATTTAAGGCTTATTAAAAGCTTATTTAACAAATTTTTCTGCAACATCTCTCAAATAAGTCTTTAATAAACCTAAGATATTTTTTTTATAAATACGGCAGTTATACTAAAAAGTAGCCGATTAGTGTAAACAAAGCGTTTTGAAGATTTAACCTGTTTGATTAAAAACCTGAAAACATTCTCATCCTAACTTAAGATATTTTGTCAAAAGACAACAGATACATATATAAGTAATGCAGATAGATACATACATACACAAATCTGACGATTATTAAAGTTTTTAAACTATCTTTTTCACAAATGTATAATTATGTTTTAAAGATTATTTTCTACAAATTTCTTAAAGAAATTGTTGTTTTAAAGTATCAGCTAAATTTAAAATTTATAACAATTTTAACTCCTATTAGCTTCGTCAATTTAGTTACTTTAACTTGTTTAGAGGGTGACGAAAAGTAATAATACAACAGTGTTAAAAAAAAACACATCTTTTATATATATGTATGTATATACATATTAATAGGCAAGTTAACTTCTTTGAACACAGTATACATCTGATTTTTATGAAAAATTTTTAAGTAATTTTCTTAAAGATGTGCAGAGTCTACAAACTATAAAAATTGGTTTAGTATTTTGTGAGTAATAAGCGTTTGAAATTGCTTCTAATACATAAGCAAACCACATATATGTAACAAAGCAAACAAGTAAGAGCACTATATTTGGCTATGCCGAATTTTTGATACCCACCACCAATTTTGTATACTTTTATAGCACAAAACTTATTTTTTGTTTGTTATTAACTGTAATCGCTATGGAATAATCTCTTTTTACTAAAATATGTATCACTTTCTTTGTGTAACTTCGTAAGTTTAGTTTTGCAATGAAAGTGGGCGTTAAAGAAGGCATGTCAATATAGTTTCTGCTAGTTAATTTAACTTAGATATTTTAATATATGTAGCTCTTTGTTTTTCCAAAATCCTTGTCTATAGAGAAATTAAATGAATTTAAGATAAAGCGTTATATGAAAGGTAGGTAAGCGGACGTATCACCTTCATTTTCTGGCATTACAATGATATTGACTAGAAAGCTAATTCTGTCGGTTTTATGAGCTGAATGAATATATCCACACCAATTTTTTTGGTGGTGGGTATACAAATAACGAAAGAAATGTGTGTTGATACAAATTTGCAAAAGACTTTTTTCTAGATCTGGAAATTTAAAATTAGCATTTTATTAAATAACAATTTTTGTATTTACTTTTTTGTTTTACTTTTAATATTTACTTTATAACTGAGGGTAACACTACCCTCACACGAAGACAAATTTGTAAATGAATTGAAGTCAAGATAAAAAAATAAAATTTTGATTTTATTTCTGCGAGCTAAAGATCACTTTTTATGTAAAACAAGTAAGAGCGCTATATTCGGCCGTGCCGAATCTTATATACCTTTCACAACGTGTAGTCATGCAATAACAGTAGTTTGTATCACCATTCATCCCATATAAAATACGTACATACATATAAAAAACATACATATATAAAACATCTCATTGTAAAATTATAAATTTACGTATGTATGTTTAAAAAAAAATAAAAAAAAAATTAAAAAAAAATTAAAAAAAAAATTAAAGAAAAAATGTTTAAAAAATAATTAAAATATCTATATATATAAAAGTGAAACTCTGTGTGTGTGTGTGTGTGTGTGTGTGTGTGTTAGCTATAGACTCCGAAACTGTAAAACCGATCGGGCTCAAACTTTGGTAAGTTGTTGTACACATACCAGGGAGTGTTTATGGGTGAAAAAAGTGGGCGGGGCCACGCCCATAAAAAATTAGTTATCAGTTTTAGCTACTTGCACTTGACCGATTTTTCTGAAACTTTGCACACATATCGAGCTGTCATGACTAAATTATTTCGTGATAAGAAAAGTGGGCAATGCCACGCCCCTAAAAAAAATTATAATTTTTAGGTTTTTGCACTTAATATCAATTAAAATTCAGAATGCATTTCGATTCAGTTAGGGGCGTAGCAACTCGCCGGGTTTGGCTAGTATATAATAAATACAAAAAAAAAAAAAAAATAAAAAAAAAAATTAAAAAAAAAATAAAAAAAAATTAATAAAAATATAAATAATATATTAAATAAAAAATAAAAAAAAAATAAAAAAAATTTAAAAAAATATATAAAAAAAATTTTTTTTGGCTCAGCTGGGATTCGATGCGACGTTTTCTCTAACCAGTATACACGTTTGTATGTATGTATGTTGTTGTTGTAATGTTGTTTTTATGAATACAAAATCGAGGTGGTCGTGGGTTTTTGCTCATATCTCAGTTGTTTATGGGGTCGGAAATGAAAATTGTAGAAATTTCACACGGAATGACAAACCTATATATACCCTTTTTCACTGTGTGAAGGGTATAAAAATTATTATTTTATTTCGATATTTCGCTACCACATTGGGTAGCTTCTTCAGGGAAAGTTTTTACAAGTTTTTTTTTTTTTTAATTTGTTTTGAACAATTTTAATATTTTAATTGTTAATTGTTATAAATTAGCTCAAAAAAAATTAAAACGATATACATATTAATATAAAAGATCGAAGAAATTTACATAATATTAAAAAAGTAAAAGAGATAGTTAGAATAAAATTTTTAGCTTAAAAAAAATTTTACAACTATATAATGAGTCGACCGCAGGCCATTGTGGACTAGAATAGTAAATAGAGTTTTTTTAATTTTATGTTTTCAAATTTAAGAACACAACAATAAAAGTAAAAGTTCTTTAAGTAATAGAAAGCGAATTACTGTGGTGATGCTAATAAATACTTAATTGTACTATTTATTACTTTGTAATTTTTGTTTTTTTCCTGTTACCTGGGTGAAAAGTATGCTATACGAACGAGATTGTGATTAAGAATTCCTCAACAAAACCACATCAAACTCTAACGTTCAAGTCAAATTACGATTAAGTTTGTTTGAAGAAAAATGGCCCAATTATGACTCTAGACCAAAATCCGCACCAAATAGTGACTCATTTCGGGTGTATCGGCTTTTCAATGTATGCGTGCGGGTTTTCTGTGCCCCAAATGCGACAATTTTGCTTGTTTACATACCCGCCAAGATCAAAATGAACTTCATCTGAAAAGATGATTTTTTTTTGGCAACATCGGCCAAAATAATATTGCAATATTTCCTAGCGTTGTTCAAGCGTATACACAACCATATTCGTTCAGCGGAAGGATGAAACTAATTACACTGCTCTGCAGCAAAATCCTCCATTTAATAAAACTATGTGGACTATATGGATTTTAAAGCGCTGAACTCAAATCCGTTGTCGGTTTTTTTCCATCAGATCGGGATTTTTTTTTATGGGCGTGGCAAATTTTTCCCCCTAAATTAGTCAGGTACGGACACATATTTAATCCTAACTCAAGAACCAGTCATCCGATTTTCAAAAATAAAACACCAGAAAATGTGTAACAAAATTGTTTTTATTTCAATGGAATAAAATTTTCCCCTATCTCTTTTCGTTTTGGAGTTATTTAGAAATTAATGGAGAAAAAAAATTTTTTTTTGTGCAAAATTCGTCATATTTTTCAATTTAAAAATGGAATTAAAAAAAATTTAAGGCAAATATTCAACATTTTAAACTTTTTTCTGAGAGCAACTTGTCTTGGAAATAAAACAAGCCTTAAACCATAAAAATCGGTTAAAAAATGTGGATTTTATTGTAAATTTACCGCAGGTACCCAATATTGACCAAATATGTGTAATGCAGCAAACAACGTCAGAGTGGGCGCACTAAAGCGCCTTGTAGCATCAATGAATGTCAACTTTTTACTTCTATCTATTTTCGTACAACTAAAACATATACAAGCAAAAAAATTTGCCAGATTGTAATTTTGTAGCAACGCCTCGCTTAAAGCACCCACCCTGTCGTCACCCGTAGATAACTTAAAATTTCAATAAAAAATTAAAATATTTACAGGCTATTATACTTAAAATAACACAACATTTTTGTTAATAATTATTAATTTTTATTAAGAAAACACATAAAAAAGTAGCTTAAGCTGTCCATGCTCTTTTTTCTACATCATTCAATTTCGTTCTGAAGACCTCGTCCTTCATAAGCTGTCGTATTTGTGAACCTACAAAAATACCTTCTTTTACTTTAGCATCTCTGATTCTAGCAAAATTCGCTCTTAATGTATAGAAAGGCTTCACCATCCTTGTTCATTGCCTTGACAAAATTTTTCATTAGGCCTAGCTTTATATGAAGAGAAGAGTTTGTTCCTTTTGGTTTAAAGGCTCTTCTGCTACATTTTTTTCCTGCAATAAAATTTACTCTTTTCAGTCAAATTTTAACATTGTAGTGTTTTTCTTTTGCGCGGCTATCCCATTTACATAAGAAGCAATAAAACTTAGTATATCCACTTTGCAATCTATTTAACATTGCTAAGACTTTCAAATCTGCACATACGTTCCATGAGTAATGGGAATATAAAAATTTTTTGTAGTATCATCTTCATGCTACAATAGTTTTCTTTCATATTTCTTGCATACGCGAGTGGGACCAATGGAAATTTGTTGCCATTGTGAAGTAAAACGGCTTTTAAACTTGTCTTGGATGAATCAATAACAAGCCGCCAATCCTGAGATTTATGACTGAAACACAGTTGAGGCAAAAGTCCATCAGCATTATCGCAAAATATCAAACCTTTCTCTTTGCTGAAATATATTAAAAAAGGTTGTTCTTTATTTCGAAAGTAAGAGACGTTAACATCCGTTTGCACCAAACTCCATTCTTTCCATTGGGATGCAAGAAGCTCAGACTTGGTTTTTTTAAAGCCTTGATTTACAAACAAGGTTATTCATATCAGTTTAATTCGGAAAATAAGGTTTACTCGTTGGACTTCCAAATGAATGCGAAGAAACACCCATGATGGCGTAAGTGGATTCAGTTGCTGCAGAAAGCCCATCTTCTTCATCATCTGTAGGAGGCAATGAAGGTAAAAATTTACTTGTAAACTGGAAAACTGGTCGTTTGACGCATGAAGAATTTGGATATGTAACTTTATCTTTTGTTTTTTTTTGCAAACCCACGTGTTTTAGTATGGCAAAAGTAGCAATCATATTGATGATTTTGTGGTTCACTCCAAATCGCTGGCTTTATAAACGGTTTCATAAAGACTTATGACTTCCTTTTAACCAACCCCTTAAAGACTTACCACAGCTACTACAACATATTTTCGGCAGCCAATTTTTATCTCTATCATCGAAACCCAAAATAACGGCAATAAGCATCTTTAAGCTTGGAAGATATTGTCTCCCGTTGAGTACTTAAAGTTAGATCGCCACATACGTAACAAAATAAATTTAGAGATTTGTTACAAATCCTTGACATTTTGTAATATGAAAGCGTTTGTGGATTCTTTAATTGCTTTATTTCATTACACAATAACAAAGTACACTATAAGATCTATTGACTGTTGCCGATTTTAACCGCACGATATTCAAATTAAAAGTGACTAACTTATTGCCCATTAGCTTCTATATATACAATAAATACCAGAATCTACCCTAATGTTCTTAATTTGAAATCACAAGTAATTGAAAAATACTGTTATAAATATTAATTCCAAGAACTATGTAAAATACCGTTGTACTTTAGTTCCATTACCTGCTCACATAACGAAATGTTACATATATCATATGGTTGCATTACAATATTGGGTACCTGCGGTAAATTGACAATAAAATCCACATTTTTTAACCGATTTTTATGGTTTATGGCTTGTTTTATTTCCAAGACAAGTAGCTCTCAGAAAAAAGTTTAAAATGTTGAATATTTGCCTTAAATTTTTTTTAATTCCATTTTTAAATTGAAAAATATGACGAATTTTGCACGAAAAAAATTTTTTTTCTCCATTAATTTCTAAATAACTCAAAAACGATAAGAGACAGAGAAAAATTTTATTCCACTTAAATAAATACAATTTTGTTACACATTTTTTGGTGTTTTATTTTTGAAAATCGGATGACTGATTCTCGAGTTAGGAGGAAATAAGTCTCCGTACCTGACTAATTTAGGGGGGAAAATTTGCCACGCCCATAAAAAAAATCCCGATCTGATGGAAAAAAACCGACAACGGATTTGAGTTCAGCGCGTTTAAATCCATATAGTCCACATAGTTTTATTAAATGGGAAGACAAAAAATTATTTTTTGCAGAGCAGTGTTATCTGTCAAATCAGACATGAGCTAAGTGTTACCATTCACGAAATAAGCACTAGTTGAAAAAAAAACGTTAGATGGCGGACCCTTTACCATACACAGATCTGAAGAACATATGGTTGCTTCTAAAAGTTGATTTTAACCAACACACGGACAGACGGACAAACGTTCATGGCTTAAACGACTCCTATATTCATAAGCTTTCAGAAAATATATGAAAATGAAAATTGTAGAAATTACAAACGGAATAACAAAGCTATATATATGTATATACCCTTGTGCACCACAGGTGAAGGGTTTTTATGGCCTTCCATGTTTTTTAAGTGAAATCGTTATTAAAGAGATATTATTTTTTCAGTTTCTAAAAAAACTAGATTTTCCAACGAATCAATTATTTAATTGTTTTTATAAAACAATAACACTTGTATGAACTTTTTAAGTTACTGAACTGTTTTGTAAATTCCATAAAAACACAATTAAAACCAGATATGTATCAACATTCATAAATACAACAATGACAATTGTAATACTAACCAACCTAACATTGAAAATATTTTTTTTTTAACAAGATTATATTCGGAAAACTATATCTGCGCATGCAGTGGTAAGAAAAGTATGCCTGTAATAGACAGATTGAGTGACAATCTACTAAACTAACTGCCTTAACCTACAATAAAGGCTATCACTGCCTCCTCCAAAGCCACAATGCCATTTAATCATCTCCCATCCGTCATTCTCTTAACAAGTGCTCCGAGTTACAGCTAATGAAATTTTATTAGTATATATAGGTAAAAAGGAAATTCACAATTGGTTACAAATAAAATTTCCAGGTTGGGAGGACGAAATTGGGTGGACCGACCAACTAGCTTTCTGATTAGGTGGGTGGCAGTTGATTATTAAGTTGGCTAACTAAAGGCAGGCAACAAACAGAAATGGCGACAGCAGCGGAATACCAAGAAAAACAACAGAGAAAAAGGAAAAAAAAAAACTTTATAAAGTTAGGGAATGGAAAATACGAGCGAAAGAAATAAGAATTATATATAATACGTATGTATGTAGATACAAATGTATATACATACATAGTTTTGTTGTATTATTTCATGGCTTTCAAGTGTTTTCTGAAGGCAAGTAATGTCTAAAAATAGACCAAAAATCAATAAACGAATGTTGGTTGTTTGCGCTCTACACTTTTAAGTATGTTTGCACGTACATACATACATATGTATTTATAAACAAACGTACTATTATGTACTACATATATTGTATAAAAACAAACATATTTACACTAAATACTTTATAAATAATATTCACTTTAAGTATATGAAATGTATACGGTGAGCTCGTAAAAGCATAAACACAATGAAAAGGGTTGAGTCTCAAACACCTACAAATTATTAAAACTGTTTTTCAAATTGGAAAATCCCCAAATTAAAGTACATATTGAATTTACGCTACAACCAAAAAAATAATAATAACTGTTTCAAAAAAATTATTACAGAAAAATTTCTTATTCCCCTGGATCTGCGCTTGGCATATGTACATAAATGCATATGTATGTTCAGTGTAACCTCGCTTAACGCAACCAATAGAAATTTTGTGCTGTTGCGGTAACTGAGTTGTTGTGAAAACCAAGTTAAAAATTTCTGTGCCTGTTTCTCGATTAAAAGACTTATTTTAAAGCAGATGTTACTAAAATTTTGTTCGACATGATTTTTTAAAAAGACCAAACTCATCGGCGTTATAAACTTGAAACTTGTGCTGGGGTTTACAGCCACTTCTTTATTTGAGAGCTTTTCTCCACAAACTTCTTCTTGTTCTTTCTTTGTTTAATGCACTCTTTGTAAAAAGCTTTTCCCATTTCGTGATGTTCGGAGGCTCTTAATAAAGAGGGCTTACCAGCACAAACTTCTTTAATGCTTGTTTATTTTTTTTAATTCTACATTCTGTTGATTTGTGAACTTTGTATTCATTGCAAATTGTTTTCACAGGTATGCCACTTTCAAGTTTCTTAAGAATTTCACTCTTTTGCTTTATTGTTAGTTTAACAAATTTTGTCACTTAAGGCATTTTTTATTTGTTTTGCTCAAACAACCATTCACAAACAAAGAAATTGTTAAACAAAGTTGTTTTTAAAAATATTGGCAAAGATGCGTTAACTGAGGTCTCGTTTTTTAAAAAGTTGTGTTTACTGATGACCCTCAATGTTAAGAATTCGGGTGTTGCGATAATCGAGAGATTGCGCATATCGAGGGTTGCGTTAACCGAGATTACACTCTATATTCATAATCCAATAAACTACATAATAATACACAAAAAAATTTAATAACATTATATTATAAATTAAAAAAGTATAAACTTCAAGCACCTAACAAAGTGCTAAGAAAAGAATTGGAATACCACAATGTTAAATAATTACTCATAAAAATCCATTAATAAAAAACAAATTTAAATTTGTAACAATTGTTATGGATAGTTTATCAAGTAATTATTGTATAAAAATAAACATTTCTTGTGATATCTATTTTCGTTGTAGTCTTCCCACCGTCTTCCTATCAAAATTTAGAAGTGTCGCAAATTTTGTAACGAAATCGAAAACGAAACCTAATATGTAATTATTTTCTTTTCCTTAATTTTTGTTGTACCTTTCACCTGTGGCTGCAAGCGTATATATAGCTTTGTCATTCCGTTTATTATTGCTATAGTACTTATTTTCGACCCCATAAAGTATTTATTTTCTGAAACCTTATGAATAGGGAAAACGCTTGAGTAATGTCCTTCTATCTGTGTGTTGGTTAAATTAAATTTTAGAATCTCCCACATGCTTCAAAGACCTGTATGTGTAAATAGAGGAGTCGATTAAACACTGACCGTCTGTCCGTCTGTTGGTTGAAATCAAATTTTAGAAGCAACTATAAGTTCCTCAGATCTGTTTATGGTATCAATCTCTTGGAAATATCCGGGAATGAATCGCTATAGAAATTCAGCACAATCGCCCTATAACTTTCTGAGATATGAGCAATAAACAACGACCACCTCGTTTTTTTTTTCACAATTACAACAACAACATACATATATACTGTGCCCATGTTCTGTAACTCTCGCTGCGAGAAACTTTTCACTTGAAACATGTAAATTGGTACAGAAATACAACAAATCGAAACAAACAGCTGTTTTTTCTCACTGTACTGTTTCTGTAACTATTCATGCGAGAAATACCTGTCACGTAAGAAAAATACTCGTAAGTCATAAAAAAAGTGTTTCTGTAAAGTTTTCAGGCGAGAACTTCTCACTTTGAACTGTCAAAATAAGTCACAAACAAAAAGACCGCGAGATTGCAAAAACTTTGAGCCAAAAAATATAAAAAGTCAAAAATCAGTGACAAAAACATGGAAAATGTAAAGTTTAAATGTTTTTTTTTATTATTAATGCATACATATGTATGTATTAATATTATAAATTTGTTATCGTTAAGAAAAATATGCGGGTTTCAAAGCAACAAAAAGGAAAATTAGATATAGAGTTTAAACTATCGAACCTTCTATAAAATATTTTGTAATTGAAATAATGTTTTTTTTTTGTGCTTTAAACTTTTTTGTATGTAAAAGAAAGAAATTAGGAAATGAACAATTAATTACTTTAAATTTGAGGTTATAAATTTTCTTACTACGGGAAATAATTTATGGTAACTATCTTTGTTTAATTTACAAAAGTTTTTATATTTCTAAAAAAGATAGATTTTATTTTATATTGATTATATTTTTTCAATCATCAAAGTCATTTAAAGTTTAAAAAAACTAACTAACTAAATAAAATTGCTAAATTCTTTTCATTTATTATACCCTTCACACAGTGAAAAAGGGTATATATAGGTTTGTCATTCCGTGTGAAATTTCTACAATTTTCATTTCCGACCCCATAAAGTATATATTTTCTGAAAGCTTATGAATAGAGGAGTCGATTAAGCCCTGACCGTCTGTCCGTCTGTCCGTGTGTATGTTGAAATCAACTTTTTGAAGCCCCCCGACATAGGTTGGACCCGGGTAAGGTATTAAAATATCAGAAATATTCGGGAGTAGATCGGTATTGAAAATCAGAAACATCGGTACATAAACAACTGAGATATGAGCAAAAACCCACGACCACCTCGATTTTCTTTTCATAAAAACAACATTACAACAACAACATACATACATACAAACGTGTATACTGGTTAGAGAAAACGTGGCATCGAATCCCAGCTGAGGCAAAAAAATTTTTTTTTAAATTTTTTTAAAATTTTTTTTTTTAATTTTTTTTTTATTTTTTTTTTATTTTTTATTTAATATATTATATATATTTTTATTATTATTTTTTTTTATTTTTTTTTTTTTAATTTTTTTTTTATTTTTTTTTTGTTTTATATATATTATATATGTATATAATAATTTTTTTTTTAAATTTTTTTTTTTTTAATTTTTTTTTTATTTTTTATTTTTTTTTTTTTGTTTTTTTTAACATACATACGTGAATTTACTGTTATTGCATGACTACACGTTGTGAAGGGTATATAAGATTCGGCACGGCCGAATATAGCGCTTTTACTTGTTTTTTTTTTTATTTCAATTTCGAAATAATTTTTATAATTTTTTTATTCCTTTTTTATTTAGACCTTAAATATTTACAAAAAGTGTTTATTGTTCAACCAAATTGTTTAATTTGTATGTCGTGTGTCCTAAACAAAAATCATAAATACACCACCATCATCATTATGTTTATCATCAAAAGGAAACAATGTTACCAATGCCTTGGAAAGTGAAGGCAAATTTGTATTCCTTACACCTTTTCTCATAAAAGGTGCCTTCAAGCAGAACCATTGCTGATGATCTGCTTAAGCGGTATAGTTCCTTAAATCAATTCTCCGGCATTTCAAAAGAGTCTGTTGAATCGCACAACCTTTTGCGATGAATCCGCAACATATTCCTTTCATCATCCCCAACCGCTCTAACTAAAGCTGCATTGTACATTTTATTTGTTTCTTCTGCACTTATTTTTTTAAACACTTTTATTTTCTAAATTTTATATGTATTATTATTTCCGCACTTCTAAAGTTTATTTATTTTTCTTCTTCTTCTTATAATTAAGTATAATTTTTGATAGCTTTAACGTAACAACGTAATCATAAATGGTATTTTTCGCCATGAGTTACAGATACACTTTTTTCTCACACATCGAGAAACGGTGGGATATTTTGTTTCATGACTTTTCGATGCGAGAAGTTCTCACTAAAGTTACAGAACATGGGTACTGGTTAGAGTAAACGTGGCATC
The DNA here is from genome assembly GCA_941918925.1 of Phyto melanocephala. Taxonomy (NCBI): domain Eukaryota; kingdom Metazoa; phylum Arthropoda; class Insecta; order Diptera; family Rhinophoridae; genus Phyto; species Phyto melanocephala. Next base: position 132,975,725 of record OW799234.1, on the reverse strand, counting down.
GAATCCCAGCTGAGCAAAAAAATTTTTTTTTTATTTTTTTTTATTTTATATATTATTTATATTTTTATTATATTTTTTATATACATATATTTTTTTAATTTTTTTAAAAAATTTTTAAATTTTAAAATTTTTTTGTTTTAATATTTTTTTAAAATTTTTTTTGTAATTTTTTTTAGAAACATACATACGTAAACTCAATTCATAATTTTACAATGGTATGTTTTTTATATGTATTTTTTTACATGTATGTACGTATTTAATATGAGATGAATGGTGATACAAACAGTTGTTATTGCATGACTACACGTTGTGAAGGGTATATAAGATTCGGCAAGGACGAATATAGCACTGTTACTTGTTTATTATATTTTTCTTTTCTTTTCTATTCAGTATTTTGTAAAGAAGACTTGGGGAAATTAAAATGAAGCAGTACTCAATCTAACAACGTGCCCAAACAGTTGAGCTTTATTTTTCAAATCAACGATCAACAATTAGCTAATAAAAAACAACACAACAAATAAATCATCTGGTTGCAAATTTTCGACAAAAAGGGGCAGTAAGGAACCTTCCTAGTGTTGGCAGAGGATGAACGGTGCACACTGATGACAATATTGAACTGGTACATAGGAGTATTCGGGAAGATGGAGAAACATCAACCAGGAGACGTTCAACCAACTTGGCCTCTCAAAAGCGTCGCTGCAGAGAATTTTGCACACAATAGGAATGTTTCCATACAAGATTCAGCATGTCCAAGAATTGAAGCCGACAGATTACCAGCAACGACTTGATTATGCAGTTTTTTTTTTCCTGCAAAAAGCAGAAGAAAATCATAATTTTATTCATAATTTAATTATGAGCGACAGTTAAGTGGGTTCGTTAATAAGCAAAACTGCAGGATATGGGCTACGGAAAATCCGAGAACAGCGAGAATTACACCCATCTAAGTGTACGGTTTGGTGCGGTGTTTCATTGGAAAGGATAATTGGTTCATATATTTTTGAAAATTAGCACGGGGTCGCCGTTTCCGTCAATGGTGTCAGATATCGGACTATGTTGGAAAACCAGCCAGCCGTAGAAAACCATCCGCAAGTATCGTTTCAACAAGATGAAGCAACAGCGCACACTGCAAGGGACACAATGGCTCTTTTACGGGACATCTTTGGTGAACGAATTATTTCGCGTAATTGGCCTCCGCGTTCACCGGATTTAACCGCTCCATACTGTTTTCTTTGGGGTTATTTGAAAGGAAAAGTCTACATTAATAAGCCTAGAACCATCTAGCAATTAAAAAGCAATATACGCGACGAAATAAACAACATAACACCTGAAGTACTGCTAATAGTTATGGAAAATGTGTTGGAAAGAGCACGAATTTGCGAAGCAGAAAATGGCCACCAATTGCGAGATATTATTTTTCATAACTAAACTAAAAATATTCCCTATTTAAATACTGTATGTACATACATACATACATACATACGTGTATACATATAAATTTATGTACATTAATGCAGATTCAAATTATATTAAAACAAGTAAGAGCACTATATTCGGCCGTGCCGAATCTAATATACCCTTCACAACGTGTAGTCATGCTATAACAGTAGTTTGTGTCACCATTCATCCCATATGAAATACGTACATACATATAAAAACATACATATATAAAACATCCCATTGTAAAATTATAAATTCGCGTATATATGTTAAAAAAACAAAAAAAAAAAAAAAAATAAAAAAAAAATTTAAAAAAAAATAAAAAAAAAATTTAAAACAAAATTTAAAAAAAATTATTATATATATAATATATATAAAACAAAAAAAAAATAAAAAAAAATTAAAAAAAAAAAAATTATTCAAAAAATAATAATAAAAATATTAATAAAAAATAAAAAAAAATAAAAAAAAATAAAAAAAATTAAAAAAAAAATTTTAAAAAAAATTAAAAAAAAAATTTTTTTGGCTCAGCTGCGATTCGATGCCACGTTTTCTCTAACCAGTATACACGTTTGTATGTATGTATGTTGTTGTTGTAATGTTGTTTTTGTGAAAAAAAAATCGAGGTGATCGTGGGTTTTTGCTCATATCTCAGTTGTTTATGTACCGATGTTTCTGATTTTCCATACCGATCTACTCTCGAATATTTCTGATATTTTAATACCTTACCCGGGTCCAACCTATGTCGGGGGGCTTCAAAAAGTTGATTTCAACATACACACGGTCAGACGGACAGACTGACAGAGCTTAATCGACTCCCCTATGCATAAGCTTTCAGAAAATATATACTTTCTGGGGTCGGAAATGAAAATTGTAGAAATTTCACACGGAATGACAAACCTATATATACCCTTTTTCACTGTGTGAAGGGTATAAAAAGCTAATTTTTGAAACCGATAAAAGAGAGCAAATGGTACATAGAGTAAAAGTATGTATGTATGTAATTACATTGCTACGTCTAGTTTATTTATAAAAAAATTAATAAAGAAAATTTTATTACACAGCAGCAAAAATATCATTTTACGAAATTAAAGAATTTTAAGTCGTAAATAATTAAATAAAAATTAATATTAAAAACAGCTAAACTTACCATGTGCTGATATTCGCTCTTCCGGTGAAGTCATTTTTTAAATCCTATAATAAAAATCTGAAAAAATACAAAAAAAAACAAAGTTTGGAAATTAAGTGTATTTAATTATATTCTATATTTTAGATTTTTTTTATTGCCAGAGCAACAAATATTCTATAAGTTGCATACATACATACATATGTATGTATGTATGTATGTATGTATGTATGTATGTATGTATATTTATAATTTGTCATAATTCTAATCCGAAAATGTTCTTTTCTAAATTCTTTAAAAATTTTTGTAGGTAACTATGTAACACATCCAAAACATCAAAGTTCAGAACATGGTAAAGGGTCCGCCATCTAACTTTTATTTTCAACTAGTGCTTATTTCGTGAATGGTAACACTTAGCTCATGTCTGATTTGACAGATAATTAGTTTTATCCTTCCGCTGAACGAATACGGTTGTGTATGCGACATTACTTTGGCCAATTTTGCCAAAAACAAGTTTATTTTGATCTTGGCGGGTATGTAAACAATCAAAATTGTCGCATTTGGGGCACAGAAAACCCGCACGCATACATTGAAAAGCCGATACACCCAAAACGAGTCACTATTTTGTGCGGATTTTGGTCTAGTCATAATTGGGCCATTTTTCTTCGAAAATGAGCAAGGAGTGGCCGTAGTCAATGGCGATCGTTATCGGGCCATGTTGAACAAATTTTTGTTCACTAAAATTAAATAGGAGAATATTGGCAACATTTGGTTTCAACAGGACGGCGCTACGTGCCACACAGCCGCAGCTACACTTTTTATACCCCTCACCTGTGGTGCACAAGGGTATATATAGCTTTGTCATTCCGTTTGTAATTTTTACAGTTTTCATTTCCGACTCCATAAAGTATATATTTTCTGAAAGCTTATGAATATAGGAGCCGATTAAGCCCTAATTATCTGTCAAATCAGACATGAACTAAGTGTTACCATTCACGAAATAAGCACTAGTTGAAAAAAAAACGTGGACCCTTTATTATTAGTTGGATAGAATTTAAATACAAATATTAAAAACAAAATACTAATAGGACGACGTTGGACGATTTAAATTTTGAACACTCAAAACCCTTGAATAATCGACAAACTAAATAAAAAAAACAATATATACATATTTATATTTCCGAACGAAAATTCTGTAAATACAACCTTAAAATTCTACTTTCATAACTAAACTAAGTATACGATTGGCAACGATTCTGGTATTCACAACTGATACCATTTTCTCTATGTACAAACTTACAACTATAAATGAGAGCTTTAAGTGAAAATTTAATTTGTTTGGTTATTGTAACAAAACTGAAATATACAAAATTATTTAAAACTTAAAAGTTACGTTATCGATTTTAAAAAAATTTTTTCGGAAAATTTTATGCAGAAACCGCAAATATGCAATTGCATTTTTTTCTGTGTCTTTCAGACCTAAAAGCATATCTCATGCACCTTTTGATTTTAAAAATTTTACCTAATAATTCGAGTCAATTGAATTAAACCGTACAGGTAATTCCTTTGCAGAGTTTATATTAAAAGCAATAATTTTTTTAACTTTGCAGGAATGTTAATTTTGACAAAGGAATCATTGCTTCCAAAAAAGGTACGATTGAGAAGACATACGTGTTTAATTTCTATTTTAGGTAGGAAAAAGTGAAGTCGGATGCTAAAGGATACAACCAACACCCATAATCGGAGACTTACGTGGTCTAAGTATAAAAAATGGATAAATTTCAAATCTAAATCTTTTTCTTATTCTCACAGATCCTGAGTAACACGAACCCATCTTCTGATTTAATCCATCTTCTCATTTTAACCTTAATAGTGGATTTCAGACATACCCAATATAGCTTCAGGAGTACCTTAGAGCCCGCCAAGTTTACCTTTGGCCATAGAGTCATTGGCGCTCTTCAGTCCCTTAATATAATTTATGAAAAATTATTTCAAATTTTTGACATTTAAAATGAATACTCTTGCACCATTTACTTAGAATTCCTAAAAATGTAATTCACTTTGCACTGAAAAATGGTAAACGGCAGCTAATTTTAAGCCGACACTAAAATTGACGACGGCTCTGCCAGTCAGCTTTCAGGCGTTCGGCGCAAAAAGTTGTTTGTTTTTATACCCTTCACCTGTGGTGCACAAGGTATCAATCTTTCGGAAATATCCGGAAATGAATCGCTATTTAAATTCAGCACAATCGCCCCTCTGAGATATGAGCAAAAAACCACGACCACCTTGTTTTTATTTCATAATTACAACAACAACATACATATATACTGGTTAGAGTAAATAAACGTGGCATCGAATCCCAGCTGAGCCAAAAAATTTTTTTTTATATTTTTTTATTTTATATATTTTTTTTATTTTATATATTTTTTTATTTTATATATTTTTTTATTTTATATATTTTTATTTATATTTTTATTAATTTTTTTTTAATTTTTTAAGTTTTTTTTTTTAAATTTTTTTAATTTTTTTTTTTGTAATACTTTTTTTTTATTTTTTTTAATTATTTTTTTTTGGAAACACGTAAACTCCATTTATAATTCTGCAATGGGATGTTTTGTATATGTATGAATGTATTTCATATTGTATTGTTTGTATCACAATACTTAACTTTAGAGTCGCCGAGAAGACATTTTTTAACAGAATGTTATTATTATTGGAATCTGGCTTCGCATACTAAAGTTTCTCTGCGTTGCGGCCTGAGGCCGTGCTTACGGGTTTTCTCCTCCAGTTGGACGCGGCAGGTGGCTTCGCTGAATAAAGTTTTCCTGCGTGCGTCACAAGAATATAAAAATATCTTTTCCCGGAAACAGTAAAGTTAAGTATTGAAATCTGGCCTCGCATACTAAAGTTTTTCCGCGTGGCGGCCTGCGGCCGTACTTACGGGTTTTCTCCTCCAGTTGGACGCGGCAGGTGGCTTCGCTGAATAAAGTTTTCCTGCGTGCGTCACAAGAATAAAAATTAATTAATTATAAAAATAATTATAACAATATTCTGAAAAAATATGGCTTTATCTCTCATTTACGAAAAAAAAATATGGCTTTATCTCTCATTTCGCAAAATTTTAAATATGGCCTTACCTCTCAATGATTGGGCAATAAGGCCATTATGGCTTTATCTCCCATTCAATTGAGCAATAAAGCCATCATGGCCTTATCTCACATGATATTAAAGCAACCCCCCCCCCCCCCCCCCCCCCCCCCGCTAATTTCAAATCTCATCATTCCAATGCTCCTAAACTCTGGAAAAAGTAAAAAAAAACGTAATTAAGCTGACTTAAAGGAAATTTTATTGTTAACCATTTACTAGTATTTTGATAAAAATCAGATTTTTCGTTCTCACGATATGATGAAATGTATCAGCATAACCGCTTTTTTTGATTTTCGCATTTGGTTCAAGTTGGGTTTTGCACCGAAAAGACACAAATGGCACCACTATGCCACGGTAAAAACTCACTCTATTTTAACTCATTTTCCAAAAATGGCCATAAAACCTATGAATTTAATATACAACAACTGTTTCGGGTAATTGTCTTGGTAGATTTAAAAATTTTCTCAAATGCTCAAGAGTATTGCAGCAACTGCTTGACTTTTCTTATATATTGTCATGTAATAGCACTGATTTATTATTTCATCCATAACAACTATCTCACATGGACAGCATATAATATATAAAACCCCAAATCATTCTAGAGCCACGCTCTATTGTAAGGCTATAAGTATTACAAGGGTATTACTATTCCTTTATCTTTCTCCAGACGTATGATTGCCTATCCAAAAAGGAAAATATTAAACTTATTTTAGAATTCAAACGATCGCTTTGAGTAAAAACTTCACGTGTATTTTGTTTTTGTAACAATTAATGTAAAATGTTTACTGTAAGCGCTCATTTAAGCCTCAGTTAGCCGAGCGCATCCGTACTGTAATGTATCAGCTGTTCGTTTTTGGCTTATGAGAAACAATGCAAAAGCTTAGCGAAATTTAACGTACTGTAACCGGAACGTACCATCTATATATATAAAAGTGAAACTCTGTGTGTGTGTGTGTGTGTGTGTGTGTGTGTTAGCTATAGACTCCGAAACTGTAAAACCGATCGGGCTCAAACTTTGGTAAGTTGTTGTACACATACCAGGGAGTGTTTATGGGTGGAAAAAAGTGGGCGGGGCCACGCCCATAAAAAATTAGTTATCAGTTTTAGCTACTTGCACTTGACCGATTTTTCTGAAACTTTGCACACATATCGAGCTGTCATGACTAAAAAATTTTGTGATAAGTAAAGTGGGCGGGGCCACGCCCCTAAAAAAGTTTAAATTTTGAGGTACTTGCGCTGGACCGATTTTTCTGAAACTTTGCACACATATTAAGCTGTCATGACTTTATAATTTCGTGATTAAAAAGTGGGCGGGGCTACGCCCACAAAAAATTAGTTATCAGTTTTAGCTACTTGCACTGGACCGAATTTTCTGAAACTTTGCACACATATCGAGCTGCCATGACTACATAATTTCGTAATTAGAAAAGTGGGCAGTGCCACGCCCATAAAAAACAGGTATTATTTTGAGGTACTTGCACTAGACCGATTATACTGAAACTTTGCACACATATTGAGCTATTATGACTTTACAATTTCGTGAAAAGAAAAGTGGGCAGGGCCACGCCCATAAAAACAATTATAATTTTGAGGTACTTGCACTGGTCCGATTCTTCTGAAACTTTGCACACATATTGAGCTGTTATGACTTTACAATTTCGCGATTAAAAAAGTGGGCAATGCCACGCCCATAAAAAAAATTATAATATTTAGGTTTTTGCACTTGATATTCAATTAAAATTCAGAATGCATTTCAAATTCATTAAGGGGCGTAGCAACGCGCGCCGGGTTTGGCTAGTTCTGTATAAAATAGAATTTTCTTACATTCTTACGTGACATTTGTAAGCCAGTGATGGTCTGCTTGTTTGTTTTATGATTTCAGGGTATTTTTGCTTTTTTAATGGTTCTTTTTTTTTATATATTTTAATACGCAAAAGAAAAATAAAACAACTTTTAGTACTTTGCGTGTTAATTTATTTTTCTTCACGAATTTTTTAAATACAGTTTTGCGAACTATTGTGTCTATTTTAAACTTATACTATGTTTTATTCTGATTACTGTTGTTTCTTTTTTCGCTATACTTGCTAGAAACGCAATTACCACTATAATAATTATTTCCTCCTTAAAATTGCAAAACTGGAGACTTTTAAGTGTCTCGCACATACGCTTTGTATATACATTGTGTATAATAAATGTGAAATATGTAAAGATTAAAATTGTATTCAAATCTATTAATTAATATTAATTGATTTGTATACATACATAAACACATATATCAAATAAACTATAATTTGTTTATTATATTTTATTTATAAATGCTAGAGAATAAATTTTTAATTATTTTATTTATTTATTTATTTTTTTATTTATTCAAAAATTAATTTAATTTTATTTATTTAAAATTAATATACATAAATAAATATACAAAATATTTTCTGATATCATTAGGTAATTTTTCTTCGTAATAAAAAACCATTTGTAAAATTGTAATACCCATCACTGTTTTATAATCAGCTGTTTATTTTTATACCAAAATTAAAAAAAATAAACAAAATAAGTTTTTAAATTTAAGAAATTAAAGTTTCCTTGGTAATTTTTAATAAAATGGATGATGAACATCTAATTTTACTTGTTCAGGCAAAGGTTTAAATCAATAAACAATTCTTCTATATCCATTGAAAAAAGCACAGGCTTGTTTGAAAAATATTTTTTTTAATTGCTTTATTTACCTATACTAATGCTGTTTTGTTAAGGAGTGTCAAAAACATATGTTACGTTTTTAATGTTCTATAACTGCACAAACGTGCTTACAGTACGTTCCATTACAGTACGGTTGCATCAGCGCTCGGCTAACGAAGGCTTTAGAATCTAAAACAATACAATAAGTTAGACTACATATTTTAAATCTGCAGAGAATTTATTTTTATAACTCAAATGTGATTTCAGTTCTTAATTAAATTAACTCTTATGCTTAAGTTCGACGTTTTTTGTTACGCAAATCTTACAACAGAAAATTTGGTTATACTATTTATAACAAATTTATGTAATTTTTTTAATATATCTCTGGAGCTGTCGAATAAAATATTTTACTTTACTTGTTGTTGCTTACAGTTCTACAGTTCTAAAGCGCTACAGGCGGTGATATATTTTAATATGGCCTACTTCTACTAAAAATGTTCTAAATGTACTAAATTAATTTGTTTTTAATAAATTATTATTGAAAAAATAAATTTTTTAATTTTTCTTATCAAAAAATCTCAATTTTTAAAATTCAGCTTATTTAACAGAGTGTTAATGTAATTAGCATTAAAGTGGAACGTATTAAAATTAAGAATTTATCTTTAAACTCGTTATTGAACTTTCTAAGATATGAGAAAATTAACACGACTGCCAATTTTTTCCCATATCATTACCACAAAAGTTAATATTTTTAAGCCCTAGATAAATTAATAGACACGTACAAAATTTTGGATAAATCGACCCAAATGCACAAAGTTATAAGCAAAAGATGTTTGAAAAATACGTTGTTTTTATACCCGCCACCAAAAAATGGTGTGGGTATATTCATTTTGTCATTCCGTTTGTAACACATCGAAATATCCATTTTAGACCCCATAAAGTATATATATTCTGAATCAGGGTTTGATTTGATGACGATATAGCTATGTCCGTCCGTCTGTTGAAAGCAGGATAGAGGTCGCACCGAGAAAGCTAGGGGGCTCAAATTTTGCCAGAATCTTTCTTATAGACAAGGTTTGTTTGGTATTGAAAATGGGCTAATTCGGAATATTAGGAAGAGAGTTATAGCTCGAAAAGCAAGAGTAGGTCGAAAAAACCGTGTCCTTCGAAAATCGAATAAAATGGAATTGTGTCCAAACGCATTAACGTAGACTCATGAAACTTCAAATATATATTTCCTGAGTAAAAACAATATTTTTCCCCGAAAGTTATCTAAATTTATGCATTAGGAAAGGAGTTATCGATCAAAATGTACGAAAATTTATACCGCACAGTGTATTTTTCGGTATATTTAAAAACAAAATCGTCATAAAAGCAACAAAATTGGATGTACGACTCTGAAATTTTGCACACTTTGCTTTTTGGTGAGACGCTTTTTGGAAACGGAAAATCAATGTGCTACGCCCACTTTTACGCCCACCTCCCATATAACGTTTTACCCAAAATTCAGATAATTTCTCTATTAATATAGATTTTGGAATAATAAAGGACTATATTGAAACATCTAGGTTGTACTCGTTAGCAAAAACAAGTTTGACACGCCTACTATAACGCCCACTTTTCACGTCATCTATCGTTAATGAAATAAAAGCTCATAAAATCGCCAAAATTAGAGGTATGATGATAAAATTTGCTACGTATATCCTTCTAGGCAATGTCATTACTGTGCCAGAAAATTAAGGTGCCACGACCACTTTTATGCCCACCTCTCATATAAGGGCTTAACTGAAATTCATATAATTTCTCCATTAATAAAGATTTTGGAATAATAAAGGACTATATTGAAATACCTTAGTTGTACTCATTAGCAAAAATAACTTTAACACGCCTACTATAACGCCCACTTTTCACGTTATCTACCGTTAATAAAATTTAAAAGCTCATAAAACCTCCAAAATTAGAGGTATGATGATAGAATATGCTACGTATATCCCCCTAGGCAATGTCATTACTGTGCCAAAAAATTAAGGTGCCTCGCCCACTTTTACGCCCACCTTCCATATAACGTTTTACCTAAAATTCATATAATTTCCCTATTAACAAAGATTTTGGAATAATAAAGGGCTTTATTGAAACATCTAAGTTGTACTCATTCGCAAAAACAACTTTGACACGCCTACTATAACGCCCACTTTTCACGTTATCTACCGTTAATGAAATTTAAAAGCTCATAAATCCGCCAAAATTAGAGGTATGATGATCGAATTTGCTACGTATATCCTTCTAATCAATGTTATTGTTGTGCCAAAAAGTTTAAATGACATGCCCACTTTAACGCCTACCTCCCGGTTTATCTTAAATTCATGTAATTTCTCTATTGACAAAGTTTTTGGGAAAATAAAGGAATATTGAAATATCTAAGTTGTATTTATTAGCAGAAACTTTATTGACACCCCTACTTTAACGCCCACTTTCATTGAAAGACTACATTTACAAAAGCATTTTAGTAGCATATCGAAGTTATAAAGACTGGTTAAATGTTAAGGACCGAAGTTGAATTTAAATAAAACACAAATTATTTAGGAACTTATTATTATGTCTTTTTATAATGATAATATTTGTATGGTTCAATTATGTATTTAACAAAATATCGGCCCCCCATCCTTGGCGCCACTCCTCTTTCTGATGGTCCAAATTGCAATGACAATGTTGATGCTTAATTGTTGGGCATGATGATGAGTCGAGGTTGACTGCTCTTTTGCCACACAATCGCAAAAAACAGCAATGGTTCCCATTCAACGCACTAAGAAGGCATTCACAGATTTTTTAACATTTTATACAGACCTGTTTTGCCGAAATTTAAATATTTTTTACAATTCTCCCGATTGTGGACAAATTTGAACGATTATGATGACAAAAAGAATCACGAAGTGCACAAAATGCATTTTGATTTGAACGCCCATTTTTATAAAAAACCTGAATAACTTTAAAGCGTTGCTTATTTGCGTATCTTTTCACGGATCAAATTGAGTAAGTTTGAGGTTGAGAAATGTCATGTGAAATGCAGAAAACAAATTTAAAGGCTAGGTGTAGTTCACCTTCAACATGGGCCCTTAAAATTTAACCACCCTCTACAAAGAAAGTGATACATATTTTATTATAAAGAGATTATTCCATAGCGATTAACAAAATAATAAATATTGTGTTTTAAATGTACACAAAATTGGTGGTGGGTATAAAAGATTCGGCACAGCCGAATATAGTACTCTTACTTGTTTAATTGCATCAATAACTTAATAAAATTATTTCTAAAAAAAACTAACAAATCTGTTTGAAACTTACTGAGATATAAGATCTAAAATCCAAAAACTTCGGTGCTTCCCTTAAATTTACAAACGCTAAAATTTACACCGATATCAATATGTAGCTGCGCTGCGGTCAAAGTAAAAATAATTAAAAGTTTTAGTAAATCAATTTAGATACATCTTAAAAAATGTTGTTTTTATTTCACCCAAACCGCAATAAAAAAACCTGCGATATACTAAAATAAAATATTTATTTATTTTAAGAACAATTATTTATTAATTAGTTGAAAAACCTAAAAAATTAATGGGTCAAAATAATATTTGTAATACACTTGTTTGAAAGAAAATAAAACAAAACACAACTTTTCACTTTTGTGTTTCCCCAACAATATAAAAAGAAATTTGTAATACTTAGTTACATGTCTTTGCCTTTGGTTTAATCGAACTTTGACTTCTTTACGACTTAATTTAGACTTTCAATGGGGTTTAAATTCATCGCCATCATGTCGTTTATTAAATAATCAATAAACCACTCGTTTACCTTTTCGCTGGTATGATTGTAGTTATCGTCTTCTTGAAACATCCACGTTATTGGCATGTTATCGACGGTATATAGTACCACAACCTCTTCTAAGATTTTAACATATACGGCTTAATCCATAGTTGTTTTAACATAAAATTTGGAAACCTCACCTTGATATGAAAAAATCCAATGCCATTATACTCGTACTACAAGCAATATATTTTATACTTTTTGCTGTAAACTACGCCTTGAGTTCGTTATTTGGTGGTCTTTGGATAAGACGATTTTGGATACACACATCCATAGAACGATCCTTGATTTTTCAAATCGTTAAATTGCATATGCTTTTGCAAAAGAAAATTATTTGATCACTTGCTAAGAAGAAAAGGTTCGCATTTCGTGGACTACAAAAATTGAAATTGCTTCATAAAAGTCTATGACGAATAATTTTTACACTTGCTTTTCTGAGTTGTAGCTTCTGTATTACCTCAAAGCAATAATGTTTTCTTGATATAAGGGTCACACCAAAATATCACGAAAATTGTCTTAACGTGATTTTTGAGATGAAAGAATAGACTGAATATTGTAAAAACATTTACAATGGATAGTTAATGTTAATTGTAAATGTTAATTTTTTTAGTTGAAAAGTGGAAATATTATAAATTTCGAGGTAATACCGTATTGTTAATGAGTGTAAAGAGTTTAAAAAAATTACAAATTGAATTTTTCGCATAAAAACATAATTATTAGTTACCTACCTACCTATAAAGAAAACAAAAATTTTTACATTACAAACCATTAAGGTAGCTACATACATACATATCGATAGTCACAAGTAGAAAGGCCCTGACTCGTATTTTTTACGAAATTTAGTTTTTCGGTGATTTCCATACATTTCAACAAATACACCACAAAATATTTATGTATATTACATTATGATAACACAATTTCTATAACGTTTTTCCATTATTTAGAGTAACAATTATTTAAGCTAGGGCCTTTCTATATACATATGTGACCAACGATATGAATGTGTTTTATAAGAAGTAATGACTCATTGATTTAAAATAGAGATTTAAGAATCGCATCAAAGAGCTAATTTATTGTCAATTCTTTTCATATCTATCCAGTTGACTATTTTTTTGAACCAGAATATATCGAACTCTATATATAAAAAAAGATTTCAGTGCAAAGTATTGTCAAACTATCTATAAAAAAAAGAGACAAAAAATTCTGTCCGTCTGCGCTATCAGCTTATATGATTACACCATGTACCTATTATGTTTTTTTCCAACTTACTGTTTATTTTTTCCTTTTTGTTGGTTTATGTACCTATACGTAACTTTTTTGTTGATTGCTTAGTTCCTTTTTATTAGCGTTAATATATTTGTTGTTTCTTAAAAAAAACACATATAATTCTATTTTCGGATTTTTTTTCTTTTACACTTGTTTTTGTAGTGTTCAATATTTAAACGTGTGTATGCTATGTTTATATAGGTATGTATATTCGTAGTAACGTCAAAAATTATAGGATGAAATCAAATTTTATCATCACAGGAGTTAAATATTTCTTTTCAACCAAAATTTTATTTAATAAATATGAGAAAGAAAAAAAGATAATGACAAATATATAGTAAAATGACAACACAACATTAACAATAACAAAATATTACACTTTGGTACCGACCAAAAATTAAAGGAAATATATGACGAATTTTTGTGAGGCGGAGGGTATATAATATCCGTCACTGCTCCCACTCTGTTTTATTTATATATTTTCTTTTAATTTTGATTATTTTTTTTATTTTTATTATACCACTGATGTTTTTGAATTAATTACACGCACACATATATAAACTCACGTATTATACACACTCATCACACATATCAGTATAGTACGTTAAACGGCGGCGTTGACGCTAGTATTCAACTAGCGTTAACTTTTAAAATTCGTTAAAAGACCAAAATATACACAAACAGAAAAATAAATTCCACTACAATGGAATAAACAGAACTCTAATTGGATTTTTTTACATATTCTATTTTTTTTCTTCACAATCCTCTTTTTTATATTTTTTGTGATAATAGTTTCTGCGCACTTTTTGTATAAAAATATTTACTATTTTTCCATTGTCTGGCTATAAAACGTGCGGTTTACTATTAAAATATTTTTATAATTTTTGAATTTCTAGTGATATTAATTAAATGAAAAAACATTATAGGATATATATGTATTTTTCAATTTTGTTTAATTAGAATTTTTCTGGATAGTTATGCGTATCACACGACCGTACGAATTGAAATTTAAAAGCTGTCTAATTTGACTGATTGGAACTGATAGCAAAGTAGTTAGTTAGAAAGAGATAAATATAAAAATTTGTTAAAATTGAGATGCCACATTTATGATCAGGGATGGCACATCGAAAGTATTAATGAATTAGTGCCAGTTTAAAACAAATGTTTTAATAATAAGACGTGGATCAGACACATCATGTAAACTTGATCAGTTTTTGTTCAATTTTCTTATGAACTTGCATTTGCGCTCATACACGTTTTATAAATTTTCGTTTTCTTTGCGGATAAGAAGAGTAGAAATCAAACTAGACTATGCGAAAGAAAAGCAAAATAAACAAACTTGACTAGAACGGAGGTACAGAATTACCTCTGTTTATTCTCTCTGCCTCCCTTTCCATAAATCAAAACTTGACGAGAATTTAACTTATGTGTGTCAATCAGCACTCATATTTATATATAAATAATCAATTGTCTACGTTTTGTAGTTCTTTTTGTTTGTAAAGGAAAGCGCAGATTACACTTATAGTAGTGGTGCGAGCCCAGCTGGCTATTTTATGTCATACATCATATATAAAACAGCTTTTAGTGCAAATTATTCTTAAACTACTTATACACTTGTAATTTAGCTCTGGTCGGATCAAGAACTTGCGCTTTACTGACATTATAGTTGTAAAATTAGGGCAATCAGGCCTTCCTTTTCATCTGGCTGAGAGAGTTTTACGTCTCACTCTCGGATTGGTTAATTGCGTAGCGTCGGTTAACGGTAACAAGTTACAGTTACTCGGAGTCTCAATTGACCACATGCAAAACTTTTAATAAGAATATAATAATTTAGGCGTTCAGCTCCGACGTATAGGTCGACTTACGGATACTGAACCATCGTGGGATAACTTGGAATTTAGTGAGTTATTTAAAACTCTGACAACAAACCTTCTAGAATTTAAAAACAAGATACCAGGGATGTTATAAAGAAAGTAATTTTCATAACAAATTTTTCTTAAAAAAGGACCAAAGCCTACCAAAACCAACAATTATCTCAAATTGCTTTTCCCTGAAATAAATTCAATGATTGAAATAGCAAAAACAAAATCTTTAATAAACGAAATTAAAAATTGCACTAAACTTTGACAATTTATTAAATTAAAAATTTATTTTCTATAAAATATTTTTACGATTAAGTTGTATTAATATTAAAAGAAAAGTGACATAAAGTCTATATCAAAGTAAACCAATTTGCTAAATGTTGACATTTTTCGTAATATAAATACATACATACATATTAAGGGCCGTATTCATAAAAAATATTTTAGGTTTATTGAAGGCTTATTTGACAAATTTCTCTACAACATCTGTCAAATAAGCTTATAATAAACCTTAAATATTTTTTATGACTACGACGCTAACTTTTTAGAAGGGCCAGTTGTTCACCAATTTAACATAATCCTCTAGTTTTCTTCATTATGACAATTGAATTAAAAGTATTGACACGTAATGTTATTTTAATGTTTCAAGTGTAAAAATAGAGCTTTTGCACATTTAATAGCAATAAAAAAGTTTTTAAGGACATTTATTATTTAAATTATTTTGACTTTATGCTTTTAACTAAAAATAATCATATTCTACCAAAAACTTGAAAAAACAAGTAAAAGTGCTATATTCGGCCGTGCCGAATCTTATATACCCTTCACAACGTGTAATCATGCAATAACAGTAGTTTGTATCACCATTCCATATGATATACGTACATACATATAAAAAACATACATATATAAAAACATCCCATTGTAAAATTATAAATTTACGTATAAATGTTAAAAAAAAATTAAAAAAAAAAATTTTTTTTTAAATAATTAAAATATATATAATAAATATAAAACAAAAAAAAACATTTGAAAAAAAAATTAAAAAAAAAAATAATAAAAATATATATAATATATTAAATAAAAAATAAAAAAAAAAATAAAAAAAAAATTAAAAAAGAAAATATAAAAAATTTTTTTTTTGCCTCAGCTGGGATTCGATCCCACGTTTTCTGTAATCAGTATACACGTTTGTATGTATGTATGTTGTTGTTGTAATGTTGTTTTTGTGAAAAAAAAATCGAGGTGGTCGTGGGTTTTTGTTTATGTACCGATGTTTCTGATTTTCAATACCGATCTACTCCCAAATATTTCTGATATTTTAATACCTCACCCGAGTCCAAGCGATGTCGGGGGGCTTCAAAAAGTTGATTTCAACATACACACGGACAGACGGACAGACTGACAGGGCTTAATCGACTCCCCTATTCATAAGCTTTTAGAAAATATATACTTTATGGGGTCGGAAATCAAAATTGTAGAAATTTCACACGGAATGACAAACCTATATATACCCTTTTTCACTGTGTGAAGGGTATAATTATGTCAAACCAACCAACCAAAGTTGGCTTAAATTAACAAATCTACCAATTTTGACAAAACGGACAAAATTGGCATCCCTGATGTTTTTACCATGGAAAAGGGATAACCACGGCCCACTAATTTTGTAAGTAATCAAATTAATGTGTTTGATGCTGAGCATGATTTCTCACGGTATATGATGGTAATTGCTTCAGTTTTTCTAATATTACTGAGACTGATTTATTATTTTTTACTTAAATAAAATCTTCCTCGGTGGGAATTGATAAAATATCTGTGAAATGTTTATACTAGATTATTTTTCCATATGTATATTTTATTAACAATATTTTAACCACTTTTTACTACCCTAGTGCTTAGAGAACTTCAAAGATCATTCTGATTTCTAAAAAATGTGGAAATTAGGTAATTCAATCGTAAGATGGCTTGATGATAATAAGTTTTTTAGAGAGTGTCAGCTTGGTTTTCGTCATGGTCGTAGTAGGATTTTACTTCTGACTGAATTGGTTGACTCTATTATGTAGTTATGAAATCAGGGTAATGTCAGTGTTTTAGTTTCAATTTACTTGTCTAACGCTCAGGTCAGTCATTAACTGTTTGTTAAGAAACTTAATAGTAGATACAAATTTTCAAAATCAATTTGTTCGTTAATCTGGTTCTATCTTTGTTATCATAGGCAGTTTGTATCTCTTGATGGTTTTTCCTCTTATTTGAAGTCTGTGAGATCTGGTGTTCCAGAGGATTCCGTCCGATTCTATTTATTTAATATTTGGGTGATTTATTTAATTTTCTTTTGTATAGTAATGTTAAAATCTTTGCTTTTGCTGATGACATACAATTAGTATTATCAGGGGAGTTCCAAGCGAATACAAACTTTGATTTGTCTAACTTAAACTTGTGGATGTCACGTCTCTTCATATTAATCCCGGAAAAACAAATTCTTTTTTTTTCGGACCTATCAGATTACATTTGTTTGATTTTAGACCACAATGGACAAACTTTGTACTAAAGTGAGACTAATAGAATGAGGATTAAATATATTGTGCATAAAATTGTACGATTTATTTATTTATTTATTAATCCAAATTCGTAATAAAAAAGCCCCAAAAGGCCAAAACAAATTATTACATAGTAATTACAACTTAACCCAAACTACATCAATAACCAAAATAAAAATAGAAAAGAAAAAAAATATATGTATATATCAGAGCTGTTAAATTTGGATTACGATTAGTAATCAATTAGATTAAATTTTAAAAAGAATGGTATTGATTACATAATTCTCTTTTTAACAATTCCTGATTATTAATTAATTATGATTACAAATAATCCAAAAATAAATAAGATTAGTTAGGATTACGAGAAAATAATCAAAAGTAATCAAAAAGATAATTGACTACTTTCAAGGATTGTTTCTGATTATATTCGATTATTTTTTTAAAATGCAGAATGCGCATTATTTTATACAAACATTTTATTTTTAAAAATTTGCATTTAAAACGTTAAAAAAATTCTGAACAAATAAAACCAAATTAGATAGTTTTTATACAAAATATAGGTTTATTCACTTCAATAACAAAACAACCGATAACAATTTAAGTACTTACTTAATCAACAAAAAAGGGAAAAATAGGTGGAAAATAATAAAAATAAAAAAGAAATACATACATTCAGAATACATTCAATTCACAAAAAAAAGTTTTATAATTTACATATGTTTACATTTGGCCTTTATTACAACTAATTTTTCAAAAGAAAAATCAGACAATGATTGCCGCCTTGGACTGTTGACGATCCCGGCAAATGAAAACAGTCGTTCAACTGGAGCTGAAGACGTTAAGGGCGTGTTAAAAAAAATAAATGCATCCCTTAGTAAATCATATTTTTGGTAAATCTGGTCAGCAAAAAAAAGGAATTCAGCAAAAAAAAGTATGACATACATATAGAATCTATTAAGTTTTCAATAACGGTAAAGAATATATATATATATATGTATACAAATAGTCACCTAAAATCGAAAAGGTCGTAAGTTACAACTTCAAAATAAATTTTTTTGATTGATTATGTTGTAATTAACCAATATATATTATATACCTATACGAAAGAAAGAAATACCTATACGAAAGATTTTTTAATACAAGCTAAAAAAATTATACATAAACACAAGTAATCTTCGAAAGTAGTCGAATTATTTTTCAATTACTTTTTATTATTTTTGATTATTTTTTCGTAATTTTTATTAATCTTGATTATTTTTTGATTATCTGTAATCGTAATCAATTAGTAATCGTGCGAATCTGAAAATAATCGTAATATAATCATTACTTCACCTTTAAAAAAAAAATCTAATTACTAATTATTATGATTAGTAATCATTACTTAACAGCTATGGTATATATATATATATATATATATATATATATATATATATATATATAAATCTAAAAATACATTACTTTCGTAATCTTAAATTCAATTTAATTTCCTTTGGCTTATATTATATTTACCGCAGAAAATTTTACGTTGCTTCTCCATGTCACTTTTGACTTTTAAGCATAAAGCTCTCACGAATTTCAATTCTAATTATAGCTGATACTGATAATAAAGGTTTTGTTTTGTTTGTAAATTGCTCTTTTAAATAAGTTTGTAGGAGTAATAATCTTGTTATATAATTTTTATTGGCCATGTGTTACATGGCTACAAATAAGAAAAAAAATTTGCTATTTTTTATATGAGTTTTAGCAGCCTATTGGCATCAGACTTGCCAACTATAGGTCATAATCGGACGAATATAAGTTGTGTAAATAAGTACCTTGTTATTTATATTAAGTTTAGATATGCGGCTCATTAAGGGATATAAGACACGGCTAACTTAATTGCATTCTTACAAATGTAATTAACAAGCATCGAAATTAAATTCCAAAAAACTTTATTTAATTTAATTGCTTATGATCAGAACGCTTAGGACTATAATATTGGTGTGATTTTTATTTTTATTCGTTTCTGATATGTGTATATGTTTAATAACTTGATATCTTATTTGATTTTAATGCTATGATTAATAAGATATTGTATTTTGTGAATATAAATCTGAATCACTTTCGCTGTAATGAAACATTTTTAGCTAAAACAGAAAATTTAAACTAAAGCACAATAACATTTGCCTTCGTCTTTGGGAACACGGAACAATGTTTCGTTTCTCGAAAAAATTTATTTTTTCTTTGTATTTTTGTAAACAAATACCCAAGAAAGAAAACAATTTTTGATAATTGTAAATTATTATTATATTGTTTGTTTATTTTTAATTTTAATGGCAGGGTTTTAAAACCATAGAGCCAGGATATCCCACACAGGTTCAGTATCCGTAAGTTGACCTATACCTCCATATAGGAAGTCGGAGCTGAACGCGAATAATATTATTTTTAAAAGTTTTGCAAAGGTTAATTGAGACTCCGGGTAACTATACCTCCCGACGCCACGCAATTAACCAATGCAAGAGTAAGACGCAAAACTCTCGAAGTCAGAAGAAAAGGTACGGCTAGATTGTCTTTATTCGACGACAATAACGCACGCGATCTCTTGACCTGACCAGAGTTGAATTAAGACTCATTGTAAATTATAAACAATAACTCAGGGGATCAACTGCAATCACCTATTTAAATACATCTTGAAACTAAATATAAGGTAATGTAGCCAATACTGTGGTAATGTCCCATTTTTCATTTTTAACATCTTTTCGTTTGAACCCAATTTACCAAAAAGAGAGTTGTGTGATTTTCATAGAAATAGTTATTTGAAAAAACTGTTATGGAAAATATAATATGGAAGAAACTATGTATGAGGAAATATAGCCAATACAATCCTCTACTATACACTATTTAATAACATTTTCCACATATTTTTTATTAACCGAATTAACTAAAAACAGATTTGTGTGACTTTTACACAGAGTTTTTTAAAAAAGTTTTTACTGGAAAAAAAGTACACTGAAAACAAGTAAGAGCGCTATATTCGGCCGTGCCGAATCTTATATACCCTTCACAACGTGTAGTCATGCAATAACAGTAGTTTGTGTCACCATTTACCCCATATGAAATACGTACATACATATAAAAACATACATATATAAAAACATCCCATTGTAAAATTATAAATTCACGTATGTATGTTAAAAAAACAAAAAAAAAAAAATATAAAAAAAAAATTTAAAAAAAAAATTAAAAAAAAAAATTATTATATACATATATAATATATATAAAACAAAAAAAAAATAAAAAAAAATTAAAAAAAAAAATTAAAAAAAAAAATAATAAAAATATATATAATAGATTAAATAAAAAATAAAAAAAAAATAAAAAAAAAATTTTAAACGAAATTAAAAAAAAAAATTTTTTGGCTCAGCTGGGATTCGATGCCACGTTTTCCCTAACCAGTATACACGTTTGTATGTATGTATGTTGTTGTTGTAATGTTGTTTTTGTGAAAAGAAAATCGAGGTGGTCGTGGGTTTTTGCTCATATCTCAGTTGTTTATGTACCGATGTTTTTGATTTTCAATACCGATCTACTCCCGAATATTTCTGATATTTTAATACCTTACCCGGGTCCAACCTATGTCGGGGGGCTTCAAAAAGTTGATTTCAACATACACACGGACAGACGGTCAGACGGACAGACTGACAGGGCTTAATCGACTCCCCTATTCATAAGCTTTCAGAAAATATATACTTTATGGGGTCGGAAATGAAAATTGTAGAAATTTCACACGGAATGACAAACCTATATATACCCCTTTTCACTGTGTGAAGGGTATAAAAACTGAATATGAGGTAACGTAGCCAATACCGTCTTCTATTATATCAATATTTTTTATAGTATAAAATTATATATAAAATACATTTTTATATACATACACACTCTTGATTCGCCAGTTGATTATTTTTTTCAACACTTATTTTAAATTTCAGCTGTCAAAATGCATAAATAAAAAGCAATTTTCTCTCTTTTCTAATTTATTTTTAATGCCAAACTTCATATATAAAAAATATAAACAAAAAAATTATCTCCGAACTGCAATTACCTGATGAATTAATATGCCTTGATACATACACTTATATTATCAACAAATTTTTTAAATGGACTGCGCGATGCAATTAATTGAAGTTATTAATTTTTTCCTCTTCTTCTAAAACATTTAATTTTTATACTCTTCTTTAGAATTAGAATTGTGTAGATCTCTTTAAATTAATACTTTTTGTTCGGACTAAGAAGAACAATGAAAATATATCGAAACCAGAAAATATCATCATTTTCAATAAATGTCGTAAAATATGATTTTTAAAAATTTTATTATTTAATTTTTTGCAAATAATATGAATGTAATAAGCTTTTTATCACTGTACGATGAATTTAGGTTTTACGTTTATTTTAGGATTTTTAAGATAATTAAGCAGTTTTTGCTACTTTAAAAATATAACCACTTAAATTACTCAAGTATTTTTTATAGTTGCACTCTTTACGCCACGAATTTGGGTAGCACGCTCTTGACTACTTTCACTGAAAAATTTAGCTAGAGTTGAATAATCTTTAGATGTGATACAAGAAATTACTGTATAATGTTACATTTCTTTTTACCCCTGACCACACGAGCGATTGATTATGTTTTAATATAAGCAATAAAGCCGGCAGAATAACGGCATCAAATTGCCAATGTTCAAGCTTATATCTATAGGTGGAGAACACGTTAATATCTTAAAACATACAATTGAAAATTTTCCTGGTGATTGACCTATAATTTAAAATTTTATAAAAAATATACGAAAATAAATTTCACCAAAAACATTAGATTAAAACGATTCTTCTGGCATTATATATTTAAATATAATTAAAAAACTTAAATTTTTTTATAATAACCATGTTAATTTTAATATTTTGTTTTCTTTTTTTTTTCTGCGACGTTCTCTTATACATTAGTGTTGTTGTTACATTTTATTTGTTTGCAATTGAATTTGACAGCTTGTGTTAAAAGATTATTGCTCAGCAATGTATTTTAACATATATTGCTAAATATGTATTCTAATACATATTCATGCAGTCCACACGTTAATATCTTGTGTTCGCAATAGAATTTTACAGTTGCTGTGGCAATAATTGCCAAACAGATTGCTAGTGTGGTCGGGGGGTTAGTAATATGTAAACAAGCCACAGCAATTCTTAGCAGCTGTGTTGTTTTTAAATGAAATAGTTGATATATGTTTAGCATGACGAGTGAAGAATGTTATGCCTTCACGCATACTAAAAATTCGTCTTGTATTGTGATTAACAGTATTATGTCAATTTTATATTGTACGATAAGTCTGTGTTTATATTGAAAGAGTTTTCTTGCAAAAATTTAATTTTTTTATTTAAACTTGATTTTACGTGTACACAGAAAACGTTTTATTACATACAATTTTATTTTTAATGTACGCTCATAACGTCAGATATGAAATTACAAAATACAAAACAAAATACATACACGTAATAACTGATTTTTATTAATTTCTCTTCCTCTCACAATGAACTGATTTTTAATACATTTTCTTTGTTTCGCACACAATTAGAAAGAATATTTTTTGTGCAATAAAACTTGTTCCATGTAAACGCAGACTAACTAAATATAACTCTCTATGCAGTGTAATTTTTAACCATCTGGCAGCTTTTCTATAATTAAATTGCATTTTACGTTGTTTATATCAAATTGCTGGAAAAATAATTTTCCAGCAATTTTATGAAATTAATTTTAATTAAGTGATCTTTAAATAATAAAAAAATAAAAACTAAACAACGAAGCTCCACTTAAGATCTTAGGTGAGTTGAAGAAAATATCAAAAATTAACCACTAAGAAAACTAGTCTATTGAAAGAGGGCATTTTAAAGAAGAGAAGATAAAAAAATTAAAACAAAGAAAAAGGAAAAATTAAATTGGACAAAACAAAATATATATGTAAATACATATATATATTGTAGCAAGGCATGATCTTTCAATGACAGTAAATGAAAGGGTCATGACAAAAGGAAAATCATTGTATTTTTTTGCGATTATTTTTAGTTGCCACTTTTTACTTTCGTTACACACAATATGGATACAAGCGATAATGCAATTGATCCCCAGCAGTCGCCTGGTCAGGCACAACAACAGCAATTGCAGCAACAATCTGCCTCATCGGTTCTCATCCAAGGCCAACAAATGCAGTGTGATTCCTTTGGACCCCAACAACAACAAATTGATGGCACAACAACACATCACGGACCATTGGGTGGGCCCATACCACTACCAGCACCTCCACAAAACTTTGACAAGGCCCGTTCAAATGCTGTTGACATTGATTTCGATTCATTGTTACTGCAGCAGTTTAGCTGTTTGGGTACACGAGATCATGAGGATTTAATTGAACAATTTCATAGTCTAATGAATAATCAAATGAACAAGGATGCGGCCAAATTCTTTTTGGAAATGAGCAATTGGTAAGAAAAAATATAATTTTTTAATTATGATAAAATGTGAGTAACAATTTTCATCCCCAACCTTGTTATGAGTAATGTGACGCAGTCTACCCAATTTAACGTTTAAAGTTTTCTTTGAAGTTGGAAAAGGATCATTTTAATATTTCAATTAATTTTATAACGTGTTATCTTTGGGATTTATTAGCAATATAATTTAATTGTAAGCAAATTGCTTCTTAAAAATTTTTATAAATTTATGTAAATTTTTTTCGGGTATTATTGCTATGTAATATTTTACATAGTGAAATCATGTATTTTTGAAAATACATGATTTTGTCGAAATAATGTGTTTTTTAAATTTTCCTTTTAAAGAAACTTAAAAAAGTTAATATCATTCGAACGGCGACTTTTTGCCTGCAACAGCTCGTGTTTCACATTTTATGTTAAATTTAAATGGCCCAAACAAGTGTAAAATGAATTTAGAAAAAAACGATGGAAAACACAAAATATTTCTTTTTACAAACCCGCTTTCAACTCTCACCCGATCATTAACATACTAAAAAAAGTCGTGGTGGACAAGGGTGAATAATCATTATGTAAAAGCTCTTATTACTTTTGCCGATAAAGGCTTTATATTCAAAACTATGAATAACTAGATGTAAAAATCGATATTTAAATATAATTTAAAAAATTTCAATAATTGTATAGCTTTATAATTAATATTTGCATTATTTTCGCCAATTACCTCTACAGGAATCTACAAACTGCAGTTGGTTGTTATTTAGACTTTTGTAATGGCCAAACATTGCCATCGATGAAAATTATTCAGCAATCACAACCGAATAATCAGCAAATGTCATGGCGATTACAAAATATTGGCTCTGAGTCTTGGCCAAATGGTTGTTACTTAATGTCCAACAGTCAAACACGTCGTATCGAGGTGCCTACTGTACGGCCGGGTGATACCTGTGAAGTTGTAGCAGATTTATGTACTAATGAACCGGTTGTTTGGCGTTTATGTACACCGTATGGGGAATATTTTGGCGATAGTTTATGTCTCGTCACGCCTGGGTTGTTCAATTCTCGTGAAGAACTTAATCATCGTTTAGCTCAATTGGCTGTCACCGAACAAAATCCCGCCCAGTTTCCTCAAGTTAATATTGTGATATCGGAGAGAATGGAATAAAATCGTAACCTCATCCATTCGTTATTTATTTTTTTGGTTTTATTAAAGTGATTTTTCTTAATTTTTTTCCTTTTAATTGTGTGTGATTTGGTATAATGGTGTTTTAGAGTGTGAAAGAATGTGCGCATTACACGACGAATGTCGCTTTTTTATACAAACGTAAAACTTATTAAATTTTCTTATATTTACAACTTATACATAGAAGAAAGAAAACTTTGTGTTTTTATTTAGAAAATTTGTGTTTCTTACATTCTACATATGTACATAAGTACATATAAATCCAACATTTTGTTAGTTTTTTTTTTCTAAAAATTTTCTGCGTAAAGAATTATATATAATTGTTAATTTTCTATTATGCCTTAAATGATAAATCAATTTAATTTAAATCTTTAAAATAAACCCACTTATTACTTTTTTAAATCTGAATACAGTTAGAAATATTTTGCTACTAAGCTAGGTTAGGTTGACCTAACCTAACCCTACTAAGCTAAGCTGATATTTATATTTCAAAACACATAAATCTCCAGTATATAACCGTGAGACTAACTCAGAAAAGAAAATGGTTTAGTCATTTTAATTTCTTTATTTTTTTTTTTTTTATTATATTTTAGAATGTCGAAAGTTTAGAAAGTGTTCCAACGATAACGTATAAAACTATCGTTCGTCGTACTAGAAACGCAAACCAAATACGGTTATTTTTAATGAGGCTAAAGAGACAAATCTTTCTCAGTACGGTCTTACGCACAAACTAAAATAAATCGTGTAAAAGCGCTTTATTTAACTGTTAATTTTTTAACTTTCAAAAAGGGCATATCTCTTATTAGAGTTGTTTAATGTTTACATAACATGTGATGCAAACAGTGAACTAGATGTAAAATTTTTCTAAAAAGAAAGGTGCAGGGAAGCATTTAGATTACATTCATGTTAACAAGGGAAAATGCTATATTCGGCCGTGCTGTATCTGATAATACCATTCACTATCGTGTACAAAGGTATAGTAATTACATCACAACTTAGCCTATATTTAAATTAAATTCCATTTTGCAGTATATCAAGACTTTCATTTGAAACGCATATTGATGGAATTAAAAAAAAAATTACGTGCTGCTGGATTTTATACTTTTGTATAGGTTACTGGTCAAGCCCTTTCATTTAATACAATATTGTAGGTTGGAAAGGAACAAAAATGTAACAACTAAATATATTTTATCCTTCTATCCGCAATTTTATTTCGGATGCTTAGCAGTAGATGTAACGCACCACTCTATTAAATAATTTTTTAATAGATTTGACCCATATTTAAATTTATTGTATGCCATTTTTAGTGGCGGCCATCATGGATTTTAAATTTCGTTATAGTACATTTTATTCTGCTGGTCAATCCCTTATGATACCTATATTGATCCTCTCTTTTGCATTTATGTACTTATAACTCAGTTTAAAAACGATTTTTTAGTTTTTCTTTGAAATAATTTTTGAGCTACGCGTGTCCAAAAATTAAATAGGTGCTTAAGTAACGTGATATATTTAAAAAAATATATGTAAATGTTTTTCAAAATTATTTTTGCCTGTAAATTGGTCAATTAGTGACCGATTTGTCCATATAAAGGGTGATTTTTTAGCTATTATCTTTTTAGCAACACAGCTGACGCACGTTTTGTGTTTTGTTCACTGTCGAAAATCTTCAGTTGGTCTATAACACTGGTTTACAGCCAAAAAATACCAAGAACGCCACATGCCTAGATAAGTTAATTGGGACCTCCTGAACACGAAAAACGCTATAATTTTTTTTTTCTAAGTACCGTTTTTTAGATAACGGTACTTTTGTGTTTTTCGGTGTATGCTCCCACTCAAACCCTTGTGGAGCCCAACCGAATAGTCCGATCGAGATAAATGGCGTATCATTGCGTATCTGATAAAAAATGGCTGAGTTATGGCACCTGAAAGTTCAAAATTTGCCTATTTTTTACGTTTTTTTCAAAATTTTTCATTTTTACTTCGTTTTTTTTCTACGTTATAGTAAAGATCTGGAATGTTTTATTTGTTTGCCAAATAGCTTATTTAATTACCAACATTTAAAGCGTGATTTGAAAAAAATCGGATAAAAAATAAAGTTTTTATTAAGGATTTTGTGGAACGACAATATTTTCATCTTCATTGCTCACACACTATATTCAAGTCAAGTTATCTCGATCAGACTTTTCGGTTGGGCTCCACAAGGGTTTGAGTGGGACCATACACCGAAAAACACAAAAGTACCGTTATCTAAAAAACGGTACTTAGAAAAAAAAATTATAGCGTTTTTCGTGTTCAGGAGGTCCCAATTAACCTATCTAGGCATGTGGCGTTCTTGGTATTTTTCCAAATTGAAAATTTGTAAAGCAGTGTAATTTAACCATGAATCGTAAATAATTGTATGGCTGAAAAAATTTAATTTTGGTGGTAAAAATATAGGAAAAAAACTGAGGCAATCGCGTTTATTTGCTCATATGTATCTCAGCAAGTTATGGGGCGATTTTGCTAATTTCAATAGCGATTCATTCCCGGATATTTCCAAGAGATTGATACTATACACAGGTCTGAGGAACATTTGGTTGCTTCTAAAAGTTGATTTCAACCAACACCCGGACAGACGGTCAAGGCTTAATCGACTCCTCTATTCATAAGCTTTCAGAAAATATATACTTTATGGGGTCGGAAATGAAAATTGTAGAAATTACAAACGGAATGACAAAGCTATATATACCCTTGTGCACCACAGGTGATGGGTATAAAAATGCAACTATTGGCAACTTTCCGCTTCATTGCCATATTTTCGCTTCAAAAATTTCTGTGTAATGAAGTATGCCGTCAGAGTTCGACAGTGTAATAGCTTAACCCAAAGTATGCCATCACACATGTCTTAAGACATGTATGCGTGTCTAATAGGCCTTTAACGTAACTGTGAATGCTGAGCGCTACCGTGAGATGATATCCAACTTTTTTTTTTACCAAAATTCACGAGCTTGACTTGCATGACATGTGGTTTAAACGAAACGGTGCCAAATGCCACACAGCACGCTTGAGAGGCGAGTTCGGTGAACATTTTATTTCATGTTCGGAACCAATCAATTGGCCGCCTAGATCGTGCGATTTAACGCCTTTAGACTATTTTTTTTAGGGCCATGTTAAAGCTCATGTCTATACACACATAACCGCTTCAATTGACGCATTAGAAGACAACATTGAAGCATTTATTCATGAGATACCGGCCGAAATGTTGGAAAGAGTATGCCAAAATTGGACTAAGCGGATGCGCAGTCATGGTCAACATTTACATGAAATAATCTTCAAACATTAACCCTGGATGGTTACTCTTCATTTTTGTACATTAAGATTACTCTTGGTCGATTCGACGAACAATTTAGAAAAAAAATTCTAGCGGAAATATTTTTAAGTTAAAAATAAACAAAAATATTTCTAGTTAAGCATTTTATTCAAAGTATAAAAAATATATGTATAAAATATAGCATAATTTTTTTTTTCTCTTAAAATTCGATACGAATATGAACACTTTTTTTGTTTTTAAAATTTATCGTCTTTTCTACACATCAAAAACTTAAAACATAATAATAAGGATGACTTATTTCATATACAGTTTGCCTTTAAGGAACATATATAACATAATTGTTGACAAAAGTATATTTAAAATTCCAAAAAATAGACACATTAGCCACCTGTTTATTTTACGTGAACACGAAACAACGCTGCACATTTGATCTAATGTGTCGAGACCACTCTTTGTCTGATTGTAAAAGTCTACCATGTTGGGTTTTCCCGTTTTCTGGTTTATTGCTCCTTCTTCATTGCTTTGTAGGATAATAAAGTCAGTTCATTCTCGTAACAAAACATGGATGTTTCAGCTCTTCGTCCTTTAAGATTGCCCTTTCTTTCGGGATTTCTCTCTTGTTTGACCGTAAAGTGCTAACAATGGTCAATTTATAAGGTTCCAGAAGCAGTGATTTAGCAAGCGAAACTAATGTGAACCAGTTATCCATTGTAATGTTGCGACAAATCTAGAACACTAAACGTAAAAGTTACTCTAAAGTTACTTTTCGTCGTTGCGACGAATTCAAACCTGCGATAATTAGCTTTAAAAAACTGAGTACCCAGCCTACGTCCGCTCACTGCAAGCTTTCGTCATCAACTAACGTTGTTGACAAAAGGAGATAAATTTGAGCAAACCTAAAAAAGTTATATGATGTAAAGTAAAGTAGCTTCGTCGATTCGACGAACAGTAACCATCCAGGGTTAAATTATATGGACCGCATCGATTCAAATAAAGATTTCATGAATTTTTCTGAATTTTATGTTTTTTTTTTAACATTCCTATAGCTCTTAAAAAATCACCCAATAGTTTACGAATATCCCTAGATGCATATTATACCAACAAATAGTGGCTAGCCTGTCTCTTAATTATCCTAACACCCAATTTACATGATGAATTTTATGACGTCCAATTTTCTTAATTCCCCTTTGAAGTTGTTACCAAAAACTACTCAACTTATACGATGGTTTTTTTGGACGTCTAATTTCTAATTTGTATTGTAGACTATTAAATTTATGTTTTTAATATTTTTTATTTTCTTTATTTTGAATGTCGAAAAAGCTTATTACTGTTTAATATTTTTTTTTATCAGTCAAAAAGCACAATCCAGTTGATGATAATATAAAAATTAAACACAACAGAAAGAACAAAAAAAAGTGTAAAGCGAAGTGTAAAAAAAACAATGAAAACAGAAACCACGTCTATTTTTCTACCCCCTTTCTTCTCTACACCGCTTGCTATCAAACAAAAAATGACGTACAAAATTGGACGTCATAAAATTCATCATGTAAACCTACTGCATGTCTATTTTTCTATCCCCCTTCTCTACACTGCTTGATACATCACATGGCGAATTTATACAGGTGAAATTATCAGCCCAGCTGATAGGGAACACTACTGTCCAACTCCATGTATAAAAAATTATTGCTTGTTTTTTATAAGTGGTATTTGAGAGAGAACATCACAGCGAATTCGCCGTTGCATATACCTGTATGAATATGTCTTGCTACATCATGTAAACCTACTGTAAGACTAAAAAAATTCTGACTTTTATGCGCACCACCAAAAATATGAAGGTGTATTCATTTTGTCATTCCGTTTGTAACACATCAAAATATTCATTTAAGACCCCATAAAGTATTCATTTTCTGAGTCGGGATTTAATTTTATGACGATCTAGCACAAGGTTTGTTTGGTATTAAAAATGGGCTAAATCAGAATATTAGGAAGAGATTAATAGCTCGTAATGCAAAAGTAGGTTAAAAAACCATGCCTTTCCAACATCGAATAAAATGCCATTGTGTCTTAACGCATTGACGTAGAGCGATGAAATTTCGAATGTATATTTCGAGAGTAAAACACATATCTTACCCTAAAATTTGCTCAAATCTATACATTAAGAAAGGAGTTATCGATAAAAAAGTACGAAAATTATACCGCACAATGTCCTTTTCAAAGGCTTGGTTCTAACGGAACCTCCCATATAACGCTTTATCTCAAATTCATATTATTTCTTTTGAATGAAGATTTTGAAAGAATAAAGGACGATATCGAAATATTTATAAGTAAAAACTACATTGACAAGCCTACTTTAACGCCAACTTTTCACGTACCTTTCTAGACAATGTCATTGTTATGCCAGAAAATGAAGGTGACACCCCCTTTTTTACGCTTACCTCCCATATTACGATTTATCTTGAATTCATATAATTTCTCTATGGAAAGTGTTGTGGAAGAGTAAAGGACTATATTGAAATATCCAAGTTTTATTTATTAGTAAAAACTAAAGGGTCCGCCATCTAACTTTTTTTCCAACTAGTGCTTATTTCGTGAATGGTAACACTTAGCTCATTCAATTCAAAATCAAGAATGGCGTCGGAAATAATAAGGAAAAATGGCGTATAACGTGAAATATAGGTTAAGCTACGATGTGGGATTATACCTATGTACATCATGGTGAAGGGTTTATCAGATTCGGCAGGGCCGAATACAGCACTCTTACTTGTTAATTTTTAATTGAGATTTACCAGGCTTTCTTAATATTTATTTTCTAATTTGTGATTAATTTCATTGTTTTGTTTTTTTATTTTAATTTTGTAAAGGGTCCGCCATCTAACGTTTTCTTTCAACTAGTGCTTATTTCGTGAATGGTAACGCTTAGCTCATGTCTGATTTGGCAGATAGTTAGTTTAATCCTTCCGCTGAACTAATATGGTTGTGTATACGCTTGAACAACGCTGGGAAATATTGCGACATTATATTGGCCGATTTTGCCAAAAAAATCATCTTTTATGTAAACAAGCAAAATTGTCGCATTTGGGGCACAGAAAACCCGCACGCATACATTGAAAAGCTGATACACCCAAAACAAGTCCCTGTTTGGTGCGGATTTTTGTCTAGAGGCATAAGTGGGTCATTTTTCTTCGATCGTTATCGGGTCATGTTGAACAAATTTTTGGTAACAAAAATTGAAGAGGATACTGGCAACATTTGGTTTCAACAGGGCGGCGCTACGTGCCACACAGCCGAAGCTAAATTTTGTGCTATAAAAGTACACAAAATTGGTGGTGAGTATCAAAAATTCGGCACAGCCGAATATAGTGCCCTTACTTTTTATGGGTAAAATATGAAAAAAAACAGCCAATGGTGATTATTTACTCATATCTCGGAAAGTTATGGAGCAATTGTAATGGATTTCAATATCAATCTAAAAGTCGATTTTAACCAAAACACGGATGGTTACGGACAATGCTCAATCGACTCCCCTAGGAATAAACTTTTGGAAAGTATATACATTATAGGATCGAAAATTAATATTATATAAATTACAAACAAAATGATAAAGTTTTTTTACCCTTGGCACCACAGGTAAGGGTATAAAAAGTAAATTTGTGAAAAATCCAAGTCTAACATAAGTAAATTTCAGCCGCGTGAAACCACATGGGATCCCTAGTTGATATAAAAAATAACCTAAAATTTTTTCTAGCAACCTATTTTGTCCCTATTTGAAGTTTGCATTGATTAATCCAACAACTTCATTCCTATGTATACAAGATTCTTAAACCAAGAAAATGATTGAATAGGCCTTGGTAATTCCTAACATTGCAGCGATTTCTGTCAAGTTTTTCACACATACTACTTGTCAAAATTAATTTTAATTGATTGCTGTGACGTAGGCAGCACGCAATTTTATTCACAAACATTATTAATTATATTTAATTTAAATTGCGGCAGAATATTTGTCAAAAAAAAAACCAAAAATTCGTCACAACAATTGCACTCAGCTGTTTTTTTGACTGTAAATTTAAACCGTGATTCAGCTCTGGCCATTATCTCTTAAGGGCAATCAGGCCGTCCTTTTTATCTGGCTTCGAGAGTTTCGCGTCTCACTCTCGCATTGGTTAATTGCGTGGCGTCGGTTAACTGTACTGAGGTACAGTCACCCGCAGTCTCAATTAACCTTTGCAAAGCTTATAAAGAAAATAATATTTGCGTTCAGCTCCGACTTCCTGTATGAAGGTATAGGTTGACTTACGGATACTGAACCTGTGTGGATACCCTGGGTCTATGGTTTTAAAACCTTGCCATTAAAATTAAAAATAAACAAACATGTAGATTGAAACATTCGATTAAAAGGGAATTTCAAAAGCAAGTTCCATCAAGGCATATTTATTCATCAGGTACTCTTGATTTGCCAGCTGATTATTTTTTTCAACACTTATTTTAATTTTCAGCTGTCAAAATGCATAAATAAAAAAATTTTCTCTCTTTTCTCATTTTTTTAAAATGTCTAACTTCATATATAAAAAACATAAACAAATAATTCTCTCCGAACTGCAATTACCTGATGAATAAATATGCCTTGGTTCCAGCGTTACCACTCAAAAATTATCTATCCGACCAAATTTGCCTATAAAACCGACCAAAATCCATTTAAACCGACCAATTTTTTAAAATATTAAATAACAAATACATATGTATAAGCATACTATGTACCTATGTATTTTTTAAATAAAATTTGAATTAAGTTCTAGAACTTAAAAACCAAAAAAAAATCTTTAATTAAATTAAATTAAAATTTTTATGTTTTCGTTTTGATACGAGATGAATAAAAAACCGTTACAATTGCTTTGCTTACACCGAGTTAACACACATCAACTTTTACAATTATGAAGGCATACACAACCAATGCGAGAAGAAAACTACAAAAAATCCTTTTGTTTTTCTTGCTGTTATGCATTTTGTGTAGAAGTAGCACCACCTTACAAATGGGTTCATCGTATTTTTTATAGTCTTTTACACACGTTTGACATTTGCTTTTGATTGTTTTTCGTTGCTGAGAAGAAAATAGTATTGCCAAAAACTAAAAATATAATAGCGACCAGTATTTCAAATGACTTAAAATGAATATGATACATTTTATTAAACAGACCAAAACAACGTTTAGCCGACCATCCGACCAAGACCATTAATTTCTGACCATTTTGGTCGGAAAAGACCAATAGTGGCAACGCTGCTTGGTTCGCATCAAGTTCTAAAAGTATAAGGGTCGTATTCATAAAAAATATTTTAGGTTTATTGAAAGCTTATTTGACAAATTTCTCTACAACATCTGTCAAAAAAGCCTTTAATAAACCTAAAATATTTTTTATGAATACGGCCCTAAGTGTATAAGTAAAAAAGTGTGAGTGTATTGAAACTTGTTACACAAAACTTGATCGTGTAACCCCTGTGGAAGTACCCTTTCTTGTATGTACTTGCCAAGTACAGGCAAGTGTGTACTCAAATATGAGCAATTTTCTTTCTCTTAACCCAACCTTACCCCTTTTAACTATAAACACAAGATTTGCACAAGTCTCTTGCGCAAGAGACTTGCCTAATCTCAAAGAGGTCTAAGTCTATGGTCACACACGACGATTATAGTTGGACAATTCTTGAGTATAGATGTTTTTACAGTTTAAGGTGAGGAGAAAAATGGGAAACATAATCGCCGGTACTCGGCTTTTTAAAGCAATTTTTTTGTTGTTGAATATTTGACATTTCTTTTTATTCGGTGTTTCGCGTATTAGCTTGTAAGAAATTTAAAACTTTAATATAAAACATCACAAATTAAACGTTTAATATATTTAAAAATAAAAACACAAAAAAATATTTTAGTAAAAACATTTTAATTAAAAGCGTTAATTTAAATCATTTACCATATCATTTATGTATGTTTTTATTCTTATTATTGCTATTTACGGCTAAAGCCCAAATGTCAAATTGTAGGGTATGGGTTCTGAGCGGGTCAGATGGTGCCAGGCACTAGATCGCTCCGATCCCGTACAATATACATAGCCTTAGAATCCTCTGGGTTCTCGTGGACCAAATAAACAGTGACGAGGACCTGTATGGCTAGTTAGTGGGTAAAGAAACTAATCGCTAACAGGTCCCCTCCGGGGCTAGGGCACAGGCCCTAGCAACACTCAGAAATCAGGTGATTTAACATTGAGGAAGAGGATTTAGATATCACTATGATATCTAATCCTGCCTCGAGCTAAGTGGTGGATCCTCCAACGTCTGAGAGGGCTGACTTTAAGAGTAACCTCCCAGGATCAGGAGATTGGGTGCCCAACATATTTCGCAAGCCGCAGAAGTAACATACGCAGAGTTACCACGGGACGGTAAAAGCCGAACGAAGGAGGAGAAGGCGAGGAATGGTACAAAGTCCTCTTTGGCCTTTTTGAATAAAATGGCCAAGGGGGACCCAAGACTGTTTACTGCCAGAGAAAGGCATTTGGTGAGGAAGCATAGGCAGAGTGTCGCAAAGTGTGAAGGAACTTACGGGCCTACCAGTGCTGTCCTCGGCATCTCCCTCTCCATGGTCCCAGCGGTGAACATCCCAGCCGGATCTGACGACTCTGGTAAGAGTGCAGAGACGGCTGTGGTG
The DNA here is from genome assembly GCA_941918925.1 of Phyto melanocephala. NCBI lineage: Eukaryota > Metazoa > Arthropoda > Insecta > Diptera > Rhinophoridae > Phyto > Phyto melanocephala. Next base: position 132,940,128 of record OW799234.1, on the reverse strand, counting down.
GTCACTGATGGGAACCGAAACGCCCCAGGCATTAGCTTGCGAGAAAAAATGCTCAAGCCTTTAGAACGAGCGGTTAACGTTGGCAAGCCATTGTCTGTATTGAAGAAGAGGGTTGGTGATGCACCATCTGGATCACTTGGGAACCTCCCCAAAAAGGAGATAACCAAGCGAACACGGTCTGGAGATGATCAGCCCTCCACTTCGAAAAAACCTTAAATGTCTTTGAGCTGACCCTGATGGCAGGATCAGCATGGATGGATGGCAACTGATAGAAGGCAGGCCCTTGTCCTTTCGGGGCAAGCCTGAGGACGTTTGCTTCAATGGAGCGGACTGGTCAAAGGGCGTTAAGGTCGTCAACTGTGGCAACAAGAAATCATTCGAGTTTCTAAATACCTCAGTTGAACGCTGTAGCGACCTTTGTCCAGGGGCTAGTCTTGAAGTGACAGTGTGGATCCCGCCACCCGTTAGATCGGTGGGACCTAACAGGTGGTGGCCCTTGGTAAATTGGAAGCGGCAAAAGGGGTTATCAGATTTGGTCTTGGAACTGTACGGCTTAGGTTTCCCAGATCTGACAGGTCCAAAGAAGCTGCAAGTGGTGCAGATGAATTGAAGCAGCTTCGGCAGAACTGATAACTCACCTTGCCAAATTCCAAGAGGATGTGGCCCTAATCCAAGAGCCTTGGATCAACAAAAATAAGGTTCGCGGATTAGGGATAAAGGATTATATGCAGTTTGTCACGTCCACGGATGATAAGGTTAAAACACGCATACTTGCTAAGAAAAATTTTAACTTTGTTTTAATTTCCTCTTTTAGCACAGGTGACATAACTGTCGTTGGGAGAGAGGCCAAAGGTCAAATAGCTTTAACACTGGCCTCAGTATATATGTCTTACGAGACTGCAGATCCACCAGGTATGGACGTTCGAAGGCTAGTTGAGTACGCAAGAAGGAGGAAGTTTGATGTCGTACTTGAATGTGACGCTAACGCACATCACAGTCAGTGGGGAAGTAGTGACATAAATGAAAGAGGTGGGAAAACTTTTGATTTCATAATTACTAGCAATCTTTATATTTGTAATAAGGGCAGTATGCCGACATTCAGAGCTAGGGATAGAGAGGCAGTAATAGATATTACTTTGACGAATAGGGGTAATCATTTTGTAAGGGGATGGAAGGTTGCGAGTGAATACTCGTTTTTAGACCACAACAGGATCAATTTTGAATTGGAATATACCGGATCTAGTAGGGAACCCGCGCAGAACGAAATGGTGGACCAGACAACTAGGTGTTCAAAGGTATATGGTTAGAAAGAGATTTAATAGGGCGAAGGCCAGTAGGAAGGCTGACGATTGGGAGAGCTATAAAGTGTGCTTTTATAAGTATAAAGGGGAAGGGCATCATGGACGAAGTTTTTCGAGTCCATACAGTCTGTAAATGAGCTACCAAGGTTCAGGAAAATATTATCCAAAGACCCTATGGTACCTGGTTATATTCAGAGAACGGCTGTGTGAATGTGAGGACGCTATTTCGACAGAGGTCGACCGGGAATCGATAGGAAACGGGAGATAGTTGAGGAAATGATCACGACGGATAAAGGAGTATGGGCGGTTAATACGTTTGAGGCCTATAAATCCCCGGGTCCGGATGGAATTATCCCTGCCATTCTGCAAAACGTCTCGGATAATTTTCTTTTACTGTTGACGAGAGTGCTTAGAGCGTGACTCCTGAGGAGATACATACCTAGGAGGTGAAGAGAGGTTAGGGTTATTTTTATAGCCAAGGATGGTAAGGCAGGACACTCGAAGCCAAGGGATTTCAGACCTATCAGCCTCTCGTCTTTTCTGCTTAGGACGTTAGAGAGACAGGTCGATCTACATCTGAGGGGTTTTATTGATCCCCACATAATCAGTGGAGCTCAATATGCTTACCACAGATCTGGTAGATCTGTTGAGAGTGCACTGCATGATGTGGTGGGTTTTATAGAACGTAGCTTGCAGGATAGGGAATGTACGCTAGCGGCGTTTTTGGATGTGGAGGGAGCCTTTAACGATGTTAGTATAGAGGCAATTAGAGCGGCTCTGTATGGGAGTCAGGAATTTTCTGGTTAGTTGGATAACCTCGATATTGGAGAGTAGGGTTATAAATTCTAGCTTAGAAGATTTCAGCATCAGAAGAACAGAGACAAGAGGAATACCACAGTGGGGTTTATCGCCTCTGTTGTGGTTACTAACGGTCAATGTTATTTTGAGGAGATTTGAGAGTGAGGGCATGAAGATTGTAGCATATGTAGTTCTGCTGGTCAGGGGAAGATTTCTTCCGACGATTAGCGAGGTATTTAAATCGGCACTATGTATATTTTCTTCTAGGGCTTCGGAGAATGAACTGCGTGTGAACCCGGAGAACACTGAGCTAGTTCTCTTTACCAGAAGATACAAGATCGAGGCGTTTATGCGATCGATGCTTAATGGGGTTAGAATTAGCGTGCGGGCCGAAATATCTCGGTGTAGTCCTCGACAGTAACCTGTCGTTGGGTCAGAACACACGGAAGAGGGTAAAAAGGGACCTAAATGCCTACAACACTTGCAGGAACTCCATAGGCAAGAGTTGGGGCCTACAACCAAGGGTGGTGAATTGGATTTACACGATGGTGGAAAGACCCATTCTAGCATATGGATGTTCTGTATGGTGGGAGGTATTGGAGAAGGGTTGTTATAGGAACCTCCTTACAAAGGTCCTAAGGTGTGCTTCACTCGGTATCACTGGTGCTATGAGAAGCATACCTTAGGGGTGCTTCTATAGGCAATATGCCTATATAATTTCGTTAATAATGCCCGTTAATAATTCCGGATAGGATAGGATCCGACAGACTGTTTGAGGGATGTGCAGTCTTTACGGATGGATCAAAGATGGATATAGGCACAGGGGCAGGTGTCTGGAAGAGAACATCAGGAGGTCTTACAAACTTTCTGATAACTGTAGTGTGTTTAGGGTTGCCATCCGTCCTATTTTCCCCGGACACCGTCCTCTTTTTTTGGGCATCCGGGGCAGTCCTACTTCTTTTTTAGCAAATGTCCGGGGTTGAACGACTTTTTGGACCTTCTCTGAAGTTTTTTTCTTACATTTAAACTTTAAATCACAGGTCACAAAATGTATAAAAAAAAGATTTAGGTGCTCATACAATTAGTTTTGAAAAAGTACAATTTTAAAACTTCTCTTTGTACAAAATTAGTTTTATTATCCTTAATTGTCGCTATTAATTAAAGTGGCCTATTTTAACTTGTTTTTTATTATAAAAAAGTTCGGCAAAGGGGTCTGCTTGTTAGCTGTGTGTTTTTCATAAAGTTTGTTTTCCAGATATAGAAGAAAGTCTTGAAAAAGAAATATAGTAAGGGTATATAATTTTGATATGGATTGTCTAGAGTTTTACAAATATTTAAAGAGATGCGATGGTAATATATTGGCTCAAATTGGAAGTGTTGAAAAATATATGTAAAATTTTTAAAAGTGTACATTCCCGATAATGAATGCAATGGATTTTTGTTTGTTTTTATTTTCAACCATTAAATCAGAATGATATGTTCAGTTTTTTTTTGTAAATAAAGTTTTTTCGTAAAAACAAATTTTGTTTTTGTATTTTAAATGGCGTCGTAAATTTGATCAAATTTAATTTTTTTGAAATGTGTCCTCTTTTTTTGGCAAATGTCCTACATTTTTTATGCTGGTGTCCTCTTTTTTTTAAATAGAAATGGCAACCCTACGTGTGTTCCAAGCGGAGATACTGGCTATCTATAGGGCGACGGATCTTATATTGAAACATGTTCCAAGGGTAGGGAGGTTACTCTATACGTTGACAGTCAGGCGGCGCTCAAAGCCTTGAAGGGACATTATGTCAAATCTAGGCTAGTTGAAAAGTGTAGGAGGGCACTCGATAGGATTATGAACCTCTTTGATGTCAGACTGTGTTGGGTACCAGGGCACAATGGAATCGTCGGCAATGAAATTGCTGACGAACTTGCGCGCGGAGGATCGGCACGGGCTTTGATGAGGCCTCCGTTAGAGTACTATTATACGCGCGTATCTGGGCGTGGGTATCTGACAGGACCAATATGGCGTGGAAAGAAGGAAGAGACTGCAGAGTGTCAAGGGCTTTATGGCCCAAGCTAAACTCAGCAGACTCTACGGTACTTCTGGGCCTGGATAGGATTTTCCTGAGGGCCACTATTGGGGTTTTAACAGGGCACTATCCTGAGAGGACTAGGATTAGTAGATGGGATCGCGGCACTCCGGATTATTGTAGGATGTGTGAAGATGAGGAGGAGCACACACACAATGGAACACATTGTCTGTCACTGCCCAAGGCTACAGAATCACAGGCTAAAGTGGTTAGGTAAATGGTTCCACGATGAGTTGGTTGATGTTTCGGAGTGCAAGCTGGGGAATATTATCGGATTCATCATGGGGATCGGGCGGTTAGTGAACATGCAATGGAGCTCGTAGCGAATCTGCTTCTCTTTCTTTCTTCTATTCTATTCTATTTCCTACTAACTTATTATAATTTTTTCATGTACTTTATCTTTGGCAACCCTCTCTCTCTTTTCTATCTTTACTATATAGAGGGTAACGCAATGGACCTTATTGGTCTCCGAGTGTGGGTGTAGGAGGCAGATACTGCTTTCTGCATCCCCCTTTCCTACCTACCTACCTTAATATAATAGTGTATAAGATAAATATTTATCGTATTCACAAGGTGTTCTAACATATCATAATATTCTAGGATTTCACAATAGCTTAAAAAAATTGTTTTTGCTTTTTAAGTAAAAGCTGTCCTAAAATAATACTACTGTGTATGGTATGTTTATTTTACTGTCATAACTATTCAGATAGCTGCGTGGATAGACTAAGAGTTTGCTAACCCAAGCCGTCTGTAATATTGGTAAGCCGCCCCACCGATATCCTTTAAAAATACCTGTTATAAAAAATTTAGCCAAATCGACGATTTAAATTTGATATATCACATTTAGTTATGAAGGGTCGTTCACAACAGTCATATTTTTTTATGTTAAATTTTTAAAACATTTGAATTTAGAACTTGTGAATACAGTAATTTTGTGATTTGAAGTACGTAACAAAATAAACTTCGTTTAATTGCGCAGCTTGTGCCTATATTTAAATCCATCGCTGTATATATTTTTCTAAATAACACTAACAAAAAATCGCTAATTTTCTTATTAAACCGCAAGCATAATAATCGCTAAATTATCTATATAATGTCTTTAACATTAGACTTTTTTGTTCGTTTGTTTTAGCCTTTAGTTAAATTCGTACTGATTCGTCCCTAATAATTATAATTAATTTGAAAAATAAACAATATTGAAGAATGTGTAAGTGCAATTATTTTTCACTGTGAACAAGTTATTTTATGTTATCGACTTTGTTATACATATGTACAAACAAATTATAGACTACACGTCATTAAAATTTGAACGTATAACACTAAGTAGAAAAATACATAATAATATTAAAAAAGCAAATCGTAAGGAGACATCTAAAAGCAAAGTTTTCCAGTATTGATTAAATTTGTCTATTATTGTCTTCACAAATAGTTTTAAATTAAAATTTAAAAAAAATATATATCAAAAAAATACAACATCAAGGCCACAACTAATACAAAAAGAAAACGTATATGTGTATAAGTGATTAAAACACGGAAGTTAAAAATTATTTTAAGTGTAAAAACATTCAAATAATAAAAAAAGAGCTTTTTTTCTTTAAGAAAAAAATTTTCGTAAAATACTTACCAAGTGTATAAAATATGGAATATGAAACTACTACATTACTTGCAGAACCGGCAGGTATAGTTGGTAAGTTCTAAAAAAGTAAAGTGTAGCAATATACATATTTTGTACCTACCATGGTACCTACATACAAACTTCTATTGTATTAAACAAAAGCTAATTGTTTTTTACTTTTTATTTGTCATTCGCCCTTATACAATGTGAATTTGATGTTTTTGTCAGATGTAAGCGAAAAAGAACTAAATGTAAATTACAAAACAATTTTAACGTCGTCGCTAACATCATCTAAAATAATGTCATCACCTTCAGCGACATCATTTATCCACCAAAATTGTCAACAACAACAATTATTACAGCAACAGGATCAACTTCAGCAACATGAAAAACCACCGAATTTTAAAAAACAACCTATGTCAGCTGCTGAACGTTCGGCCACAAAAAAATCCTTAATTATTTTAGCTGGAATATTTGTGACATCGCTAGCAGCCATGTTTTACGTTTACATGATATTTCCCCAATTAGATGAGTAAGTTCTTGCTGTTGTTCTTAACATTTACTATAAGTAGAAGAGAAATTTACATACCGACTTAGTTTGTCTATCCGCTAGTTTTTATAAAATTTCATAATAGTCTGATATCGGGTGAATTATTGTGAGGTTTGATTATAATGTAAAAAAACACATAAATGTGAAAGTAAACTTAAAATTTTAATTATCGGTTAAAAAAACAATTTATGGCATTTACTGTTTGAAAATAATGTCAGCAAAAAAAATTAATGACAAAAAAATGAATTTGCAGGTATTTAACTGGTGACAAAGTGATTTAATTTAAGTGAAAAACTAATGATTTTAACATTATCGTGTCATTGGAGATCATTTGTTTACATGAATATATTAATAAACTGCACTCCATTCTAATAAGTGCATAGAACTCATGCATATTTGGTGAAAAGCATCGGATATTTCATGAGTTAAATTTGTTTGTTTACATGTATTCATTCATTCATTTTTAAGCATATAATTTATGCTTAGGAAGTCATTTAAAATTAATGCTCTTACACAATTGATTTAGAAGTCTTTTAAATGTAATTCGCTTTGCACTACTTCCAATTTTTTATGTCATAAAAAATGCCAGGACTGAGTGGAATTACAAATTTTGGGTGACTCGTTTGAGCATAGCGACTGGTTTCTCGGGAATAACACGAATAAATTTGACTTTTAAAGCGTCATTCGTTGCTAACTTATTGGTGCAGATTTCAGACTTTACATATCCCCAGAAAAAATAGTCCAAAGGTGTGTCGCATGATCTATGTGGCTAATTTACCGCAGCAAAACGTGAAATAAGGTACCCATCAAAATTGTTTTTCAACAAGTTCGAAGTTTTATGCACTGTATGGCTCATAGCGCCGTCTTGTTGAAACCAGAGCTCACCGAAATTATGTGCTTGAATTTCAAGAAGCACATACTCTTTTAACTATGTGCGATAACGGTAACCATTGATGGTAATATTCTGATTTCCCTTTTTATACCCTTCACACAGTGAAAAAGGGTATATGTATATAGGTTTGTCATTCCGTGTGAAATTTCTAAAATTTTCATTTTCGACCCCATAAAGTATATATTTTCTGAAAGCTTATGAATAGGGGAGTCGATTAAGCTCTGTCAGTCTAACCGTCTGTCCGTGTGTATGTTGAAATCAACTTTTTGAAGGCCCCCGGATATCACCAAGACCCGGTATTGAAAATCAGAAAAATCTGTACATAAACAACTGAAATAAGAGCAAAAAACCACGACCACCTCGTTTTTTTTTTTTACAACAACACACCGGATGAACGTAGGTTCCAATCCCAGTTGAGGCAAAAAAAAATTTTTTTTTTTTTATTTAAATTTTATTTTTGTTTTAATACATACATACATAAACTCAATTTATAATTTTACAATGGTACGTTTTTGAGCGGATAAAATCATTATGCTATAAACACAATCAAGTCCACCGACTACAAGATGTCAAAAATAGAATACATGCGTGCTTATGAGAATAATTCTTTTACCCCCATACCTAAACAAGAGCGTTGAGCGTCAAGCGTTTGAGTTTTACATGTGTTTTGTTTTTGTTACAATAACAAAATACATGCAAAATTGTGATATTTCGGTGTATACCCCCATTATTTTTTCGGTGTCGGGTACAAAAAGACAAATTTAAAAATATGATTCCCTAATTCTAATTTTATTGAATTGTAACATAAATACCAATTTCAAATTACATATGAGTATACCGATAAAGAGTACTGATGATGAAATCGTAGCTGGTTTTGAAAATGCATTCCACTCGGCTAATATCGGAATAATATTTAAATATTTTGAAAATGATTGCAATTAAATTTAATTTACAAAGTGTTTTAGGAAATTAAATAATAGAATAAATGAACTTGAACCAAAATAAAAATGATTTACAGTAAATCTTATCTTACTATCCTACTAATAATAAAATAAATGTGAATGTTTGTATGTTTGGATATTTGTTACTCAATCACGCAAAAATGGCTGAACGGAACTAAATGAAATTTGGCACATAGATAGATAACAACCTAGATTAACACATTATCATGATAACCAGGTAAAGTCGTTGGCAAACTCATCATCACAGCCTAAACGGGTTGTTTGTTTTGTAAAATTTTTATTTTTTCTGCAAGTTTTGACTTTTCTTTTTTATTTTCAAATTCAAATTTTCGAAATGATAATCCTACTAATAGATATAATAAATGTGAATGTTTGGATAAATTTGACAAACATATAAATAACAATCTAGGTTAATACTAAGTCTTCCTTTTATCCATATAACTACGCAGACGAAGTCGCGGGCACAAGCTAGTTTAATATATAAAGTTTAAATAAAATATAAATAAAAAATAATTTAATTGTTTGTTGATGTGACCTAATTAAATTTATTTATTTTTTTGTCGTTATAGATCAGAAAAACAGCACATGAAAATTCCACGTGATATACAAGATGCTAAAATGTTGGCCAAAGTACTAGACCGGTACAAGGACATGTACTATTTTGAAGTAATGTTCGGTGTAGTCGTCGCTTATATATTGTATCCTTTTTATAAAAAAACGAAATATTATTTCACATCTGCAATACATTTTATAAATTCACTATGTATTTAGGTTGTTCATGGTAGGCTAGTTATCGGGTTATATCCTTTGTGTATACTAGTAATGTAGCGAGTATTTCAATGTTTTTAATATTCGTTTTACCGTTTTTTATGCGAATATTAGCGTACGAAAATATTCATAATATAAACAACAGATAAAAAAAATTAAATATAAATTTCTAATACAAAATTTTTTACTTACAAAAAAAACTACACTGTTAATCCTGAAAAACAATGCTTTCTTGTTATAATTCTACCCCAATGCTCTGAAAAATATATATTTTGGTTTATTGACACGTCTTTGAGTTGGTAAAGCATTATTCAATAATAAATATTATTACGATAAGACAGATCCCCAAAATGTATTTTCTGCAATGTAATTCTAGCAGTTCTTCACATTCTTGGTGAATGTCCAGAATTCCGTATTAATGGCCGACTGAAAAAGACTGGACGCACAGATATACGTAAATCCCTCTTGAGGCATAACATCAAAGATGTATAAGGTCAAAATTGTTATTATATCAAAATTCAATTTAAAACACTAATTACTTACACTTATTGGAAATAACAATTATCATTATTTGTAAGCATTCATATATTAAATATTTAAATATTTGAATGAAACCATTATATTAAATTCTTGCTCATATGGTCTAGTTACACTGCGCCTTTAATTCTGTATTTATTTATAAAATAATTTTAAAATAAATAAATATTTATTTATTTATTTATTTACAAAATATTTTACAAAATAAATTTATAAAATATAGGTCTAAAGGGCGCCGGTAGCAAGACCATATGCGCTCGTGTTACAATAAAAGTTTTAGTGAGAAAAAAAAAAAGACTATATTTACATGTTTACAGTTCAATATTTGGAAAAATTAGATATTGCCAAAAAAAAAAAGAAAAAAATAAGTAATTAAAACGTTACTAATGAAAAAATTTCAAAAATGTACAAACTAAAATAAATTTATGATGACATCCTGACTAGACATCCTGAATATTATGTTGTTTTAGACTTCTCTTGATCTTAGTGATGTTATTGGTAGTCGCACAGTCAAGTACCTCTTCCATTGATTGTTCTATCCCCGAGACCGGGCAAAATGTTAGTAAATGAGGAACGTCTAGTATAACATTACAATTGAAACATCTTGGCGGATCAGTTTTCTCATAGTAGTGTTTAGAGTTAAATATACATTTACCCACCCTTAGGCGGGCTAACATTATACATTCCGGCCTAGTTAAATTGCGGTTGTATACAGGTCTCGTTGAAGATATATTCAGCAGGTCCCGGTTTGCTCTAAGTTGGTTAATTATGGCTTTTGGGAAACAGGGAATTTCTGTTACCTGTGGTAAACTCAGTGCGCTTTTGGCACTGTAATCAGCTTTTTCATTGCCTGGAATACCAATGTGCGAGGGTATCCAGAGTATTAGAATTTGACGAGTTCCATTCTCCAACTGTAATATATCATCGTAAACGCCGTTATGATTTTTCATTATAGCCTGGGTAGCACTTAGGCTATCTGTACAAATTAAAGTTTTTTTACCATGATGGTTGGCGAGATCAATGGCTGTTTTTATAGCCGCAATCTCTGCCGTGAAAATTCCCGTATGGTCTGGTAATCGAGCCTGTTTAATCGTCTCAAATTGTGTAATTGATAATTGTCTCACTATGGCATAAGAAGTTAAACTATTGTAAAAGGATCCATCTGTATAGTAAATAATACTTGGAGCATAAGTTGATATTTTTTGAGAGAACATATTTTTGAAGCAACTTGGATCAGTATCGTTTTTGACGAAACTACTTAAACTGTCATCTGCCTGAACAGTAGTGTTAAAGGATCTTGCTGCTTTTGGTTTTTGAGGCAACGAAATATTTGAGTTTTTCAAAATAGAGATAATATTATCAGTGGCAGATGGTAGACAGATTTCAGTAGAGTTAAGGTTTCTCCAAAAAGATTTGTGTAAGCCATCAGATGATATGGTAATCGCTCTGGATGCTACACCAACAGCAGTTTTTTCCAAGATTTTACGAAAGTCCGTGAAATTTGCCTCAGTTCTCAATTTATCAAGCGGTGTTGTACGAAGCAGACCAGATGCTGTTCTGAAGCAGTTATTCATGGAGGTATTAATTTTGTTTATGTTTTTCTTTGAAGTCCAACCGTAAATGGTTATGCCATGTAAAATTGTTCCTATTGTTAAAGAACGACAGATGTTAAGGGCTGTTTCTATATGTGGACCTTTATTTTTTGAACAAATGAGCTTCAGTAGGTTGTTAATTTTGCTTAGTTTATAGGTTAACTGCTTGACGTGACTGTTCCAAAGAAGATTTTTCGTAAAAAACAAACCCAAGATTCGTAACTGATCAGAAAGATGAACATTAACGTCCCTAATAAAGATTGTATTTTCCGCACAGTCCCTTTTCCGACAAACGTGGAGAATATCAGATTTGTGAGCTGGTATAATAGCGCCTCTGCTCTTAGCCCACTGGTGTATTTTTAAGTCAAGATTGTTTAAATTAAATCGAACATCTTCCGGATTACCGGATGCCACTGCGAAAACATTGTCGGCATAAATGCCAATGTAGTCAATTCCTGGTAGTTTTTCTACAACTTTGGCCAACGAGTTTGCGTACGCAGAGTATAATACGACGGATAGTGGTGAACCTTGAGGCACTCCATTATCCAGTGAATGTGTCGTCGAAAAATATCCATCAACTTTAACGGTTATCGTGCGATTTCTAAGGAATGAGTCCAATAATTTAAGGATGTTTTTCGGGATACCCCAGTTATGAAGCTCCTTTATGATGTATGAGGACACTACTCGATCGAACGCTTTCTCAATGTCCTCTGAAAGTACTAAATTATGCTTACCATTTTTCAGGTTTCGGCGCAGAATTTCCTCGAGCTGGTGACAGATACTGTGAACTCCATGTCTCGGTATAAAGGCGTGTTGTAATTTTGATATATAGTGTCTACTGTACTTCCAAAAGCGTTTTGCCAAAATTTTTTCTAGTATCTTTGATAAAACTGGCAGCAAAGAAATCGGCCTGTAACCTTCAAAACTGTTGGGGTTTTTTCCGGGTTTTGGTATCGGTGATAGCACAGCAGTCTTCCAATCGTGCGGAAAGGTACCAGTGGATATTATATTGTTGTACAGTACACATAGACGTGCCTTAATAATGTCGGGAGCATTTTTTATCATAGCATAAGTAATTTTATCACGTGATGGAGTGGATCCTTTTAAAGTTTTCATTATATTTATTAATTCAGGTAGTCTGATTTTTTGATTCATTGCCATAAGCTGTTGATCTGTTTGTGGAAGATTTTCAATATTCAAATTATTTTTGGTATCTATAACTTCAGGGTCGAATGCTGCATTCGAGCTAAGGGAGGACCAAAAACGTGCAATCCCTTCAGCAATATCAAATGGGTGCGTAAGGGTGTTATGATCTACATATATATTTGGAAAATTCTGAATACGGTTTGCCCTTAAGTTGTTGACTTTACCCCAAAGAGCTCGGACATCCATTGAGGGATTTAGGGAGTTAAGGAAATTTTCCCATGTTTTCCTCTTGGCGATTTTACATTCTTTTTTAATTTTCGCACATAATCTTTTATATTCAATTATGTTTACATTACTACGATTACTTTTAAAGATTCTCCAAGCAACTTGCTTCAAACGAATTAATTTGGAAATATCCGAGTTAAACCATACGGGATTGTTTTTATCTTTAGGTTTCCGGCTAAGCGGGATGGATTCGTTAGCTGCTTTTCTAATAATGCGTTTTAACTGAGCTGCCTCTCTGTTGATATTAGACGATCTTTCAAATTGACTTTCAACTAGAGCTGCCCTCTTTTCGAAAAGAGGCCAGTTAGCTTTTCTGTCCAAAAAACGTGTTGAAAATCTCCTATTAACAGTTTCGAAATTATTCGTAATCTTAATAGGAAAGTGATCGGCAACCTCTGGAATTGGCAGGCAGGTCCAAGTCAAACTTGGAGCCAGATTACTTGAAGACATGGATACATCGACAGCAGTTAAAGTATTTCTTGTGTTAAGTAGGGTGGGTGATCCATCATTTAATATTACCAAATTGTTGTCATTAGCAAATTCCTCAAGTATTCTTCCATTTGGCGAGTTTGAGGACGAACCCCATAATACATTTTGAGAGTTAACATCTCCTAGCAAGATATTGTGGACATTTACGTTCAAGGATATATTGTTTACAATTGATGTAGAAAGGTTTACATTGTTTTCCTTATAAATATTTGTAAGGTGAAGTTCGTCTTGGTTTCTAATTATTATTTTCTGGAAGAGTAAGTTACCTGTAGATGTTATATGCCCTGTCACGTTCAAATTTTTTTTTACGAGAAATGCTATGCCTGATTTTGCATAGTCGTAACCAATATTGTTGTGGTGAAAAACTTTATATCCCGATAAATGCAGCAAATGTAGAGTTTTCCCGATAATATGCGTCTCCTGAAGAGCTATGATGTTTGGTTTATGCCTTGCTACTAAAAGCTCAAGAGCATATTTGTTGTTTATGAAGCCCTGCATGTTCCACTGTAGAATAGTAATGCCACAGTCAGAAGTCATAAAAGTTTATTTTTTGTCCTTGCCCTTTGAGGGCTGTTGTTGTGTATTTCTAAATGTGTTTGGAGTAATCAACACATTTAGTTGCGGGAAGTTTTTATACTTTTGCGTACATGGTGAATCATAATTTTCATCTGTTTTTTCATTTACATTTCTTGGTGGCGTGTTAAATCCTAGACCGTCATTTATATCCTGTATAATCATTTCCTCAGTTATGTTTTTGTTTATATCCGAAAAAACGTTATCATTTGAGTATGTGTCCGAATTGCCATCTTTGCCTTCGCTAAAAGTACTGTCGTATTCCAAAAAATCATCATTGTTATTTTTTTCATTTGTTTTAGTTTCGTAGTTGGTTTGGTGGGTAGAATCTGGCTGTATTTGTGTTGGTTGTATTGTGAAGTTGGTGTTGTTGTCGTTTGGTTGAGAAATAAAGGTTATTGTAGAAGAGTTGTGTGATGCTTGTTTTGTTTTGTCTGCATGATTATTTTGAGTTTCTTTTTGTTTATTTTTGATGTGTGTAGAAGTTGACGCTGTTTTAGGGTTTTGTACAGTTAATTTAGTGTTGTTGTGTGCTATTTGAGCATATGTAGGGTTTTTTTTGTTTCTTTGAGTTGGTTGAAGCATGTTTAAAGTGGGGTTATCATTAAAAATTTTCCATGCGTCACGTGTCGTACATTTTCTAGATATTTTGATGTAATTAACGGACTTGTGTTTCCAGAATGTAGGGCATTCAGCGTCATATGAGGGATGGGTTTCTACTTGGCAGTTGACACAGTATTTACGAGTGCATGTTTCATGTTTTTCTGCGTAACCACATTCTCGGCATTGTTCAACACTTTTGCACCACTTCTTAGTGTGGCCCAGTTTCTGGCAGTTTAAACATTTCATGGGGTTAGGGATATATTCGTCAACTGGGACCCTTTCCCAGCCAAGTCTTAGAAACTCAGGGCGGTTGAAAAGGTCAAAAGTAATTATTGCTGCACCTGTTGCCACAATTTTTTCATTTTCCCTTTTGTTTATTTTACGAACCTCTACAACTTTTTGATCCTTTAACGATTCTAGTAATTCTTCTTCAGATATTTCCATTATTTTTCTTGAGAAAATACGGCCTTGAGTGGTGTTTAGCGATTTATGCAAATATATTTTAACAGGAATACAGTCGATAAGTTTAGCTTTAAGGAACTTTTCTGCCGTCTTGACACCAGGAACTTTGATTAACAGATCACCACTTTTCATCTCTTTGACTTCCAGACGGTCACGCGAAATATGATTGAGTCCTCTTTCCACTTGAAATACATTATGAGAAGCTAGGGGTAAAACCTGTACATTTTCCTTTAACGAGATAGACGTTGCAACTAAATAACGTGGGAGATTGTCTTGGTTTGGTGTAATTTCAGGAAGAGGAACGAAATCCTCAGATCGTGGTCTCTTGCTTTTGTTGGTTCTATTTTTACCGGATGGGAAGTCAAGTTCCCGAAACCGGTTATAGTCCGGGGGATGAACCCCGTTCATGTTGCGCACACACTAAATTAAAATTCTTTGAATAACGATATTAAATTAAGAGAAAAAAGAAATAAAAATTTATCCAATAAATGAGATCCCGTTTATTTCCAAACGAAGAAATAAAAAAGGAAAAAACACGTGGCTCGCGATAAACTAAAGCGTCGACCGATTAAAGCAAATCTTCCGACAATAATAAACACGTCTTTACACGGCAATTGCCTGACAGAGACTGAAAATAAATAAATATATTTTGGTTTGTAAATTTTAGGAAAAACACAGAAGCAGTTGTATTTTGGTGCTGATATCTCAGTTGGTTTCAAATCGATTCGTTAATTTTTTTTTAAAAATAATATCTGATATTACAGCTTATAATTTTGTATCTTAAGCGTATTCAGAAATAACTTAGTAGTTTAAAAATTTTGATATATTTCGAAAAATAAATATTTTTTCAAATAATGTTTGCCTATAACTTTGCCGATTACTGACTGAAAGAAGCTTTCAGAAAATATATACTTTAAGACTTATATATTTTTAAGTTAACTAAATTATATATCGATGCACTATAGAAAATTTGCCACCTTTTTTTGGCCAAAATTAATAACAGCCAAACGGGTGAGCCGATTTGAACGATTTTTTGTATTTGACTTTTGGTGAACACTTAAGAGAGAAGGAGTGACCGAAAAAGTTTTTCATACACTCAGAACAAAACATATGTAAATTAAATTAAAAAAATTTACAAATAAATAGTTCTAAAAAGAGGTTACGGCATCCAAGATTTTTTTAGATCCTTGATAGATAATCTGATTTTGTAAACATTTTTTCGAGTGTAATTTTACCAATTCAATGAAGTAACAAACAAAGTGATGTTTAAAAAGGATTTTATTCAACAATTTGATTTTCGAGATCCAAACCGTCAACTAAATGTAATATACATGGGTTCAATATGCCACCACTCTCCATTTTTTCATCTTCGCTTTCGGGATTTCCTTCGTCTGTTTGTAGAATTTTCTACAAAATTTTGCTCCTCTGATCTCAGTTATTCGATCACTTCTGGTGGATGCTTTAATTTCTTCTGCGCTTGATGCGTTTGTTCAACGAAATGCTGGAAATGAGTGGATCTGATGTGTTCAATGGTCAATTAAAAACATCCGTCAAGTTATTTGAAAAAAAGTTTTTCAAAAACTTTGAAATTTCTGGAACTATTACGCCATTTTATATTCATATTTGAACAAAATAATCGTAAATGCTCTTTTAAATACTGTTTAAAATTTTCAGAACAATCACTCTTAAAAATGCATGATAAGAAATGGGCGTAAAAAGCGACTCTTGTCAATTTCGTTGTGTTTCTCTAGTCATATATTGAATAATTCTGAATTTGGCACGCAGTAGTCACCTGAAAAAATTTATTTTTTTCTTTTTAAACTCGCAAAAAATTCGCAGATGAAATACATTAAATTTGGAAGATAATTGATTGTCCTAGAGAACTATTATGATATTATGTCTAACATATGTTATCATTTTTTTGAGGGTCTATATAAAATTATAATTCATAATTCCATTAGTTCATTTTAAGGTCACTTTAATTTTTTCAATTTAATCGATTTTATAGATGAGTTTACCAACATTTTGCTATGAAATGTAAAAGTTCTTACCTTCGGTATTATTTATTTTTCAAAAATATAAATTTTAGTAACGAAAACTTTTATTAGAAAATGTCACAAAATTCACTGCACTTAAAGGTTTTCTGATAACTGGCAAGGCATATTTATTCATCAGGTACTCTTGATTCGTCAGCTGATTATTTTTTTTTATTACTTATTTTTAATTTCAGCTGTCATAATACATAAATAAAAAACAATTTTCTCTTCTTTCTAATTAATTTCAAATGTCAAACTTCATATATAAAAAATATAAACAAAAATTTCTCTCCGAACTGCAATTACCTGATGAATAAATATGCCTTGATAACTGGTTTAGAAATCGTAATCAAAACAACTGTGAAAGTAACAGAACTTAAATTTTTTTGAAAAATTTAAAAAGCTATGTTTACTTTGTTATATTTTTTTATTATATTAAAGCAAAAAAAAAAATAAATAAACTTTGCAAATATTCAAATTGTTACTTTTAGCCAAAAAGTAAATTTCCTATAGTGCATAATTTTTTTATTACTTCAGAGGGGAAGGAAAAAAATGAAGAAAATTTAAAAGAATAAAATGAGTTAGAGGTTTTTCTATTTGGCTGTGAATCCGTTATTTTCAACTATAGCTTACTAATTTTTTTAAGTTGTATTTACATGTGGACTTTCAGAAAACGTTATGCGTTATTTTAAGTCATCGATAATAAAAACCGCTATGATCTTTAATTAATACATCTCAGAATTTATGTAATAGTATTTATTTTAAAGAGAATCAATTTATAAAAATCAACTCACAAATTTTAAAGTGCTTTCCTTAAAAATGATAAAAAAGTTTTTTCTTATTCTAAAAGATTTAATAAAACGCAAACACAATTCTGTTGCATTGACGAATTTACATGTATAAAATTTATGGGTCTGATTTTATTATTATACTAATGAGTTTCATTGTTTTTCCTTAATTGATTTATTAAAATTTTTTAGCCTTCAAACTTTTGCCATTCCAGGATCTTTGTTCCTTTCCATTTTACTTGGATTCCTATATCGTTTTCCAATTGCACTATTTCTTATATGTTTTTGTTCAGCACTAGGTGCAACTCTGTGCTACTGTCTATCGAACTTAGTGGGCCGACGCTTAATAAAACACTTTTGGCCGAAAAAAATCAGTGAGTGGTCAAAACATGTAGAAAAACATCGTGAAAGTTTATTTAACTATATACTATTCTTGCGCATGACACCGATCTTACCCAATTGGTTTATAAACCTGGCATCGCCTGTTATTGGAGTACCCATGTTCACGTTTACATTTGGAACGTTTTGTGGAGTGGCGCCACCTTCGGTATTGGCCATACAGGCTGGAAAAACTTTACAGAAAATGACTAGTTCGAGTGATGCGTTCTCTTGGACCTCAATGGGTATTTTAACACTTTGCGCTTGTTTATCGTTGATGCCAAGTCTATTAAAGAATAAACTAAAAAAGAAAATATCATAAAGTGCATGTACATACAGGAGAAATAACTTTGGCGACCGGCAGAATAAGAAAATGAAAAATAAAAGAAAATATTAAAGTAATACTAAAATAATAATTCATAAAAAATAATAATGACAAGAGTGATTATTTAGTATTTGTAAATGGAGTATCATAAATTTTAACTTTTATTTTTACATGTTTTTCATCTTTCTATAACAAAAAAAAAGCTTATTCCAAATGTAGACATATTAATACGTTTTATTTTTATATATATGTTTATATATTTTTATTTTTATGTAGATAAATATTTGCTGCGATATTATTGTATGTAGTAGATTTGATATCAATTAGTTTAAAATATAAGTATAAAGAACTACAGAATAAAATTACTTTTTAATTTTTAAAAAAGCATTTTGCATTATATTTAGAATAAAAAAATTAATATTGTTTTGTGGTTTTGTGGTACTGTAAGATTCCCTCTTCGAAAACTGCTCAATTCCATAATAACACATTTGATCTCTTATTAAAATTGTTGTTTTAGCAGAATGGAAATTACAAGATGTCTTTTGTTGATTGTCAATATTATCAGTTTAAAGGTGTCTCAGTAAGAATGCACTTTTTATTTTAAAGCAGAGATAAGGATTTTGGGGTTAGTTATAGTTTTTTTTAGCGGATTGTAAAAAGGAAATGCTCCGATTAAGTAAAGAATAAAATATCCGTCGAATCGTCTCCTCGGCTCTGATAACAAGAGCTCACCGATGACGCCTGAGATCTTGGTTTAAGTTAGGGATTATTTTTGATTTATTCGAGTAGAAACGAGATACCACAAAACGAAATGAAAATAAACTGCACGGCGATAAATTTTCATTATAAGGCTGGCCAAGAAATCTTTGCTGCAATAAATGGATTATTTTATGCGCAGTGTGGCAGGTGACGCCTCACAGTGAGACAACGCCGGCATTAAATACAAGGAGTCATTGCAGAGTTCTGAAATTTTGCACAGGTTGTTTTTAAGACAATTCCAGATAAAAAAAAAATTAAGAAAATTCGCCCACTGTTACGCCCACCTCCCATACAATCGAAATTTGTAAAATGCCGTATTGTCCGTAATACTTTAGGTATAACTTTAAATTTTGGTATACTTGAATGTTATATTGTTACAAACATTATCGGAAAAAAGTTTTGGACTTTGGCCCACTTTACAACCTCAACATAAAAAGTGCCATATTTTAGGTACAACCTTCAAATTTGATATTACTGTAATTTATATCATTTAAAATGTTTCATGCAAAAATTACAATAACACGCCCACTATTACGCCCACCTCCCATTGAAATGCAATAAAAAAACAATTTTTTTTTATTCTATCAATAATTAGATTTAAACAATAATATGACACTAACAACAACATCAATATCTTTATTGCTATCGATCCAAATATCAGAAATAGCACTATAAGAAATTATTGAATTATCCATGACCTTGTAAATTTTTTTTTAACACTATATAAACTTGTATAAACTTGCACTTTCAAATAGATTGTGAATTAAACATATATGTATGTATGTAATTGCAATTACCGTTTGTTGATCAATAATATTTAAATTAACAACAATGTAATATTATTTTACAGTTTGTTTTTAAAAAGTTTGTGAGCACAAAATAAAATATCAAACAAACAATGTAAAAAAAAAAAGTAAAAATTTTTAAACATGCTATTGCATGCTAACATACGTATAGCGACAGAATGTGCGCGTTGCGTATTTTTTGTAGTTTTTTGTATGTTTAAAGTACTTTTGCGCACTTTTGCTATATGTCCTTTACTTTAAATGAAAGCTGAGACTTCAATCTTTCATTTAATATAAGACTGCACCTAGGGCGAGTGGCTGCTCTATATTTCCTAGTTCATTGAAAATGCAAAATGTTCAATTTTTACACCACAATTCTGTTGTAAAGAAATGTTTTTTTATGTTTCTTTTTTAAATTTATTTTTTATCTACTCATTGTACAACAACTAAATTAATTAAAAAATACTTTAAAGTTATATTTATTACTAGCTAATACCCGGTGTGCTTCGCCACCCCAAATTTTAGTATTTAATTCATATGGCAGGTGCAACGCCCACTATTGTTAATGCACCCATTTCTTGCCTAAATGTTCATTTGGGTGTCAAAGTTGTTTTTGCAAAATTTTAGTACTCTAATCGATATCGTTTTCCAGTTATACGAATTTTAGTATTTAATTCATGTGGCCACGCCTACTATTGCAAGTATGCCCATTTTTTACCCAAATGTTCGCGTGGATGTCAAAGTTTACCGTACTTAATTTGAAGACTCTAGCTGCATTAACTTTCGTGATGTATAATATTTAATACTTATTATACCCTTCACACAGTGAAAAAGGGTATATATAGGTTTGTCATTCCGTGTGAAATTTTTACAATTTTCATTTCCGACCCCATAAAGTATATATTTTCTGAAAGCTATGTCAGTCTGTCCGTGTGTATGTTGAAATCAACTTTTTGAAGCCCCCCGACATAGGTTTGACCCGGGTAAGGTATTAAAATATCAAAAATATTCGGGAGTAGATCGGTATTGAAAATCAGAAACATCGGTACATAAACAACTGAGATGTGAGCAAAAACCCACGACCACCTCGATTTTTTTTTCACAAAAACAACATTACAACAACATACATACATACAAACGTGTATACTGGTTAGAGAAAACGTGGCATCGAATTCCAGCTAAGCCAAAAAAAATTTTTTTTAATTTTTTTTAAATTTTTTTTTAATTTTTTTTTTATTTTTTATTTAATATATTATTTATATATTTATTATTTTTTTTTTAATTTTTTTGTTATATTTTTTTTTGTTTTATATATATTATATATATAATAATTTTTTTTTTAAATTTTTTTTTTTTAATTTTTAAAAAAAAATTTTTTTTATTTTTGTTTTTTTACGTGAATTTATAATTTTATATATGTATGTTTTTATATGTATGTACGTATTTTATATGGGATGAATGGTGACACAAACTACTGTTATTGCATGACTACACGTTGTGAAGGGTATATAAGATTCGGCACGGCCGAATATAGCGCTCTTACTTGTTCTTTAATAGGGCGTGGCACCCCGCCCACATACAATCTCAAACCGAAGTATAGCCTATAGTTCCTTCTAGACATACAGAAAGATTCTGTGAAAATTTCAAGGAAATCGGTCCAGCCGTTTAACCGTCTATAAAGCACAAACAAACATACAAACATATAAACATACAAACATATAAACATACAAACATATAAACATACAAACACACATTGATTTTTATATTATATTTATTATTTATTACTAGCCAAACCCGGCGCGCGTTGCTACGCCCCTTAATAAATCGAAATGCATTCTGAATTTTAATTGAATATCAAGTGCAAAAACCTAAATATTATAATTTTTTTATGGGCGTGGCATTTCCCACTTTTCTAGTCACGAAATTGTAAAGTAATAACAGCTCAATATGTGTGCAAAGTTTCAGAAGAATCGGACCAGTGCAAGTATCCCAAAATTAAAATTGTTTTTATGGGCGTGGCCTTGCCCACTTTTCTAATCACGAAATTGTAAAGTCATAATAGCTCAATATGTGTGCAAAGTTTCAGAATAATCGGTCCAGTGCAAGTACCTCAAAATGATACCTATTTCTTATGGGCGTGGCACTGCCCACTTTTCTAATCTTGAAATTATTTAGTCATAACAGCTCAATATGTGTGCAAAGTTTCAGAAAAATCGGTCTGATGCAAGTACCTCAAAATTATAGCCTTTTTTATGGGCGTGGCCCTGCCCACTTTTTTAATCACGAAGTTATAAAGTCACGACAGCTTAATATGTGTGCAAAGTTTCAGGAAAATCGGTCCAGTGCAAGTACCTCAAAGTTAAAACTTTTTTAGGGGCGTGGCCCCGCCCACTTTTCTTATCACGAAATTATTTAGTCATGACAGCTCGATATGTGCCCAACAACATGAACTTTCCTCAACTTCCTCCATTGAGAACAAACGTACCAAGTAATCCAAAATATTTAATAATTACATCGCCAGACAATAAATTAAAAACATTAAGCCCCTTCGTCATTCAAAAAGGCTTACATGCAATTTCCACACTCATTGATTCCATAAGCCAACTAAAAGATGGTAACCTTTTGGTTTTAGTACGAAATCAATTAGTTGCTGATAAGTTTTTAAAAGCCACAATGTTATCAAACATGTGCTCTATAACAGTAAAATTACATGACACGTTAAACTACATAAAGGGTGTTATTTATGCCCCATGTCTTATTGATGTTTCAGAAGATGAAATTGCAAAAGAACTGAAATCTCAAGGTGTTCATTCAGTATATAAATACATGATTACTGGAGATGATAAAACACAAAAATGTAGTGGACATATGGTCGTAACTTTTAACCTTTATAATTTACCTCAAGTTATAGATGTGGCCTGGTATAAAGTCAGAGTCAAACCTTACTATCCTAATCCGATGCGATGCAAAAATTGTCAGATCCTAGGACATACAAAAAATAAATGTACCAACCAAGCTTCATGCGAGAAATGCAATTTTCCTCCTCATATTCCTCTTCCATGTACCCGACTACAATGTGCCAACTGTAACGATGAGCATGCAGCTTCCGATAAAAACTGTCCTCGGTATCTTCAACAAAAAGAAATAATTAAAATAAAAACCATCGACAAATGCTCTTTTGGGGCTGCAAAACGTAAGTACGAAACTATGTCAAGAACAACATCCCAACAAAATGAAAACCAATCATACTCCGAAGTTGCAAAGGAAAATGATAATTCAGAGAATCTTCCCGTTAAACAACTACAGAAAAGATCTGCAGTATCACCTCAAACAAAAAAAACCAATGAAAAAATTCCTCGTCGGGAATCATCCTCCAGTTCTTCATCATATGAAGTTTGTTTGGAGGCGTCATCGTCATCAGCACCTAAAAAACCTAATTCTAAAAAAACCAAACAATCAAAAAACAAATCTACTAAGAAAATAAATCTTTCAACATCTCAAGCAATTAATGTTACAAAAGAAGAAAATTTAAACAAATCAACTGTCTCAACAAATCAACTACTACCACTAACAAACGTATTAAGCACTACAGAAAATCAAATACAACAACAAATAAATAAATCAAACACTACAACAATAAATAAAAATATTACAAATCATAACCCTACTTCCGTTAACTTATCTCCTCTTGGGCAATTAACCCAAGAGTTGATGTCAACGGATAGTTATTTTATACCAGCATCTGACATGGATGCTCTTTCTGATGGCTAAACTTAATTCGGCATCATGGCACTGTGCTCTACACTGTCTATCAATTGTAAATTTAAATTTACAAATCAGTTAGAATTTTTTATCATGGCTAACTTTAAGATATTGCAATGGAACATTAAAGGTTTCATCAACAATTTCAGTGAACTACAGCTATTGATTAAAGAGCACAACCCATCTTTAATATCCATTCAGGAAACTCATTGCAAATACAACTTTAACCCATTACCTCCTAAAGGGTACTCTACCTATTTTTTCAACTGTCCATTAAATACTACATCTAAGCAAGGTATTGGTGTACTGGTAAGGGACAATATCCCTCATAAGCAAATTCATATTAACTCCACATTACAAGTGTTGGCAATTGAAATTCAACTAGATATTAAATTTACTGTAATTTCTTTATATATACCACCATGTCAATCTTTCTCCAAAACTGAACTCACTAATATATTTGATTCTGTGACAACTCCAAAATATATCATTGGGGATTTTAATTCCTGGAATGTAGCTTGGGGTTCGGCAAACAACAACATTAGAGGTAACACTTTGGAGGATGCAATCATTTCTTCAGAATTATGCCTTTTGAATGATGGCAGCCCCACTCATCTACCAACACATGGAACTTTAACACACATTGATATTTCCCTATGTTCTCCATCTATATTGCATCTAACTTCGTGGGATATACTAGATGAAATGTACAATAGTGATCATTTCCCCATTATTATAACAATAACTTTAAAGAATAATATTAACAGAACGTATTCTAACAGAAAATTCTTGATTAATTTAGCTGATTGGACAAAATACTCTAATTTAGTTGATGATGAATTGCATAGGAGACCTCCATCCACAAATATTAACAGAGAAGCATCTTTATTTACAAAGGCCATAAGAACTGCGGCTAACGCGTCCATACCTCAATCATCTTTAAAGTGGAAATCTAGTGTACCTTGGTGGAATAAGAAATTGTCCTTGTTGCGTAATAATAAGATCAACGCTTGGAAAGCTTTTAAAAAATCCCCCATTACGTTAAATTTAATCAATTACAAAAAAGAAAATGCGATATTTAGAAGGGAAATGAGAAAACATAAACAACTTAGTTTTGAAAGTTTTACAAATTCGATCAACAAAAACTCGTCAATTGGGGATATTTGGAGCAAAATACAAAGACTCTCAAACAACAATGTAAACAAGCAGATACTGGCTATTGAATACAATAATCAAATTTACACCGACCCGTACCAAATTTCTAATTCCTTCGCCGATAAATGGTCTGAGTACTCCTCTGACAATAATTTTTCCAATCAATTCAATAATTCCAAAGCTACATCTATTATACCGAACAATAAAATAGACCCCAATGCTCTCTATATAGAAAAGGACATTACTTTAACGGAACTTTCAAGTTGTTTGAACAAGGTGAAGGGATCAACACCAGGGTTCGATAGGGTATCGTACAAAATGATCAAGGAAACCAGTCAACAAGCAAAGAAAAGATTATTAGTGCTATATAATAATATACTAGATACAAGCATAATACCCACAGACTGGAAAACAGCTACTATAATTCCTATCCCAAAAGCCAACAAAAACTCTTTGGAAATAAAATCATTCCGCCCAATATCCTTGCTATCTTGTCTTAGCAAAATACTTGAGAAAATAATTGCTACGCGGCTTTATTGGTTTACGGAAAAAAATGATCTGATTGCTCCTAACCAGGCTGCTTTCAAAACTGGAAGGGGGTGTACTGATGCGCTTTTACACATAGATTTCTATATATCCAAGGCTCTTTCGTCTCATAATCACGTATCAATTCTCTCTATAGACTTTGAGAAAGCCTTCGATAGAGTTGGTGCGCACGTGATTCTTAACATATTAAACAAATGGAAAGTTGGCCCCAGAATTTTTAACTATGTTAAATCATATTTAAAAAATAGAAAGTTTAGAGTTAGAATAAATGGAGTTTACTCATCAACAGTTCCTTTGCATAACGGCATTCCGCAAGGTTCGCCGCTGTCAGTTATTCTGTTTACTATAGCATTTAGTGAAATCAGTCTGATAATAAAGAAGTGTAAGTATATGGATCACTGTATATATGCAGATGATTTATACATTTTTTGCAAGAAAAATGATAATCTCGAATGTAACAATTTACTTCAAGATGCATTCAATAAAATAAATGAATGGTCTTTAAAATCTGGTGCTAAAATATCTACTGAAAAGTCTAAGAAAATGCATATATGTAGAAAGAAATCATGTGATGTGCAGGCTTATAACATTTGTACCAATAATAATAACATTGAAAATGTGGATCAACTTAAAATATTAGGAATAATATTTACTAAGAATTATTCGTGGAAAGAACACTTCTCAACATTAAAGAAATCTTTGGTTCAAAGAGCTAATATAATTTTATTTTTATCGAGCAAGAAAAGCTTCGTTCACATTAACACCTTGATATACCTGGTAAGAACTTTATTTCTAAGTAAAATTGATTACGGACTTTTCTTAACTGGCAACTCGCCCAAATCTACAATCAATCTTATAAAAGGCCTTTATCATCAGGTAATCAGATCGAGTATCTATGCATTTCGAACTACTCCATTACTACATCTGTTTGCTGAATCTGGCTTACCACCCCTAGAGGAAAGAATAAGTGAAAATAAATCCAAATTGATACCCAAAATAATTTTTCCAAATAACTCTGTAATCGATGAGGATGTTAAAAGGCTATCGGTTGCAAAAAGAAAATACAGACTATCCTCAGCAATTGGCGAAGCATTTCAGCTTGCTGGTTCTCTCGGAATAAATACAATTAACAAATCAATCAAAACCAATTATCCTCCCTGGTTTTTTTCTCAGAGTCTATGCGACGTCTCCTTATCAAAACTTAACAAAAATACTACTTCTAATTACATCTTTATACAACTATATATGGAAAAAGAATATGACTTGCTTAAGGAAGGTTGGACTTTTCTTTTTACAGATGGGTCCAAATTATCAAATGGGAACACATCTTATGCCATTATTGATTTTAATGGGCAAGTTTGCAGTCTTAAAAGTCTACCGGATTTTACATCAATATTTGCAGCTGAAGCTTCTGCCATAATTAATGCTATATACATAGCTCTTGATAGCCAACTAAAGACAGTTATTTGTACTGACAGCTTATCTGTTGTTAAAACGATCTGCAATCCTCTTTCTCAACGTTGGGGTACTGTTAACCTCATTCGGGATCTCTTGATAAAAAACAGTGATACATTAAAAAATTTTCTGGATACCAGGACACACAAACATCAGAGGTAACGTCATTGCGGATGAAGCAGCCAAATTTGCTTGTAGATCCCCTATCATAATGGAATACAAACCAGAAAAAGTCGATATTCTCAAATACCTTATTGATCATACACATAAAGAAAAAAATTTAAAATGGTCGGAATACAATCACCCTCATTATAAGAATCTTAACATAAACTACATCCAACCACAATACCCTACCAATGTTAGCAGACACCAAATCCAAATATTTTCACGTTTACGGTTAGGCCACACTTTTGTTACGCATAGTCACATTTTTAAAAAGGAACCCATACCACCATGTTCAAAATGCGGATTGCCCGTCTCCATCAAACACATTTTACTTGATTGCACACAGTACCAAAATACTAGGAATAACATCTTTGCATCCGAAAATCCAATGGAACTACTTGAAGTCCCACAACAGGAGAATATTCAGAAAATTTTTAATTTTATTAACCATATTAAAGTTATCATTTAATTTAACACAATTTTGTATCTTAAAATTATGATTTATCACTACCATTTAGTTGTAAGAAACTTTTATCATTTTAGATAACCAATTTGTTTACTTTTAATCGTTTTTCTTATTTACCAAGAGCCGATAGCCAAAGCAGCTAGTGCTCTTATCCTTGTTTAATATTAGGTTTATAATTCATTATAAATTCTAATAAAGTATAATAATAAAGTATAATAATATTTTGTGGAATTGTAGCTTAACTTATATTTCATGTTATACGCCATTTTTCTTTATTATTTCCAATGCCGTCTAATCAAGCCCTTTCATTTGATACCCATATTAATGGGGTTAAAAAAAATTTGTTCCGCCATTTTGTTTTATAAGCCATCTTGGATTTTATATTTTAATAATTGACTGTATTCTACTGGTTAAGCCCTTTCATTTGATACCAATATTGTGGGGGTTGAAGAAGTAACATTTTCAAATACCAGATTTGGCCCATATTAATTTATTGTCCGCCATTTTGTAGTGGCGGCCACAATGAATTTTATTTTTTTTATAGTGTCTTATATTGCGCTAGTAAAAGTCCTTTCAGATGATACCAATGTTGATTCCCTAGGTTTTCTAGAAGCTGGTTTTCGTTTGTAAATTTTTAGAATACTTATATATTTTTTTAAAAAAAGAGGCAGTCGCGTTTATTTGCTCATATCTCAGAAAGTTATGGGGCGATTTTGCTGAATTTCAATAGCGATTCATTCCCAGATATTTCCAAAAGATTGATACCATACACAGGTCTGAGGAACATGCGGTTGCTTCAACCAACAGAGGAACCTGGCTTAATCTACTTCTCTATTCATAAGCTTTCAGAAAATATATACTTTATGGGGTCGGAAATGAAAATTGTAGGAATTACAAACGAAATGATATAGCTATATATACCCTTGTACACCACAGGTGAAGGGTATAAAAATTATGGAATTATTCATTCCATTCCGGGATTGCAAAAAGCAATTTTTGTATGAGAGCAAAATTTTAAATTTTTTTTTTCGTTACTGTGGTATCATTCCATAGTTGCGGTATAAATTTTTTTTCTTAAAAAAGAAAAATTTTTTAACAGCTGACACAATGAACATAAACAAGGATTGGAAATCTACTTTGCGAAAAGCTAATACTAATCGATATTTCTTTTCGTATACCATCCATTAATTTTATTACTAACGAACCACATTTCGATGTGTGTATAGCCGTTTTAAAATTGTTTGCCGAAATTTATTAAGACCCCTTAAATTAATTTTGGATTTATCAGAGAAAAGTACGGTTTCAATTGTGAGTTTTTTTGCGATGATTTGCGAAATCTAACTTGATATTTTTAGTAAAATGTAGGGTCTTTTGCACCTTTAAAATGTTATAGGCTCCCGTTTTAGGAGTAACGTTTATCGATTATATACTTTTGCGATATGAACGCATCTTTTTTTAGTCGTATTACCTTTTTGTCCTTGTAAGTTGGTTTTCCTTGGTAACCACCGTTATACACCATTGCCAAAGAGCCTAAAGAAAGAAAATGGTTTAAAAGTATCGTTACGCTGTGATTAATATATGTAGTTAATTTGGAATTTACATCACTGATTTATCAATATTAGTTGCTTCGTGTACTACCACACGAGGTGCTACAGATGGCAGTGAATCTACAAAACTTTTCTGTGTGTTCAAACTTTATGCCGGCTGAAAACGGCATTTAATAAATAATTCCCGTTTGTTAAAAAGTTAAGATAAACAAAAAAAATATAATTTTTGCAATAAAAAAAGTTATATTTACTTTGATTTAAATTTAAGCAATTTTTATTTCCCTTTTTATGATAGCATATACGAATTTAAAATATTGTCCGTGGGAGGATGCTATAATCAGCTTTTTAAAATGTAACTTATTTAATATGAAATAAATATTTTGTAAAAACTTAAATTCGTGGGGGCATGGATGCGAATAAAATAATCTGACCTACAAAAAATTGTTATCTACGTAAATGGTTCGTATTTTTAGATTATTTAACGCTGATAATTAAATGCGATAGATCTTCATTTCATTATTTAAAGCGCTATGCATAATGAACCACTTTGTGTAAACTGGCTTGCAGCTTGCTAATTAGCATAAATATATAAATTTCTAAAATAACGCATAATTAAATGATCAACAAAACAACTTACGATTTGAATAAAAAAATATTTAAAATTACAAATTTATATACTCTGGAATGAAATACTTATAAAAAAGCATCTTATTTAAGTTTTTTCTTTCTTTTTTTTGTGTTTTCAATATAAATTCGAAATATTTAACTAAAGATTTTAAATATCAATTATTACAATATAATCAACATATTTTACTTCTTAAATTAATTTGGTTAAAAGCTAAAAAGTACATGACTATTTTATTCCGAGTGGAATCAAATTGTTCAGAATTTTCATTACTGTGTTTTTGTTTTTACCAACTTTGAGCAATTTATTTCCGCACAGAATACAGAACAGGCACGACAATAATTTTTATTCGTAAAAAATTAAAAATGGAATTTCTATTTTCCAACTGCTGTCGGAATAAGATTAAAAAACGAGGAAAACAATTCGTGCTACAAAGTCCGATATTTTGGTTTTATGTTCTTCTAATGACTACGAATTTTCTTTTAAACATAAAATCAATATATCAATATTAATACCGAATTATTTTAGTTTCGTTTATAAACTCAAAATTAAAATTTAAGCATAAGGAAACTTTGTTTTTTTTTAAATAGTAAATGGGATGGATTTAAAAATGTGATTTTTTTTACATAAAAAATATAATAGCAAAATAAGTAATACGACTTGAATAATAAATATATATAATTAGGTAGATTAATGCTGCATATGAATGTGATAATTTGATACTAGTTACAGTGTAAATAAACAGAAGAAATTTAAAAAAAGGACCAAAAGAAATAAACTACTCAGATGGTGTGAGATCACGTTCCTGTTCATTTTCATTGAGTATTTGAGATAACAAGTCATGTACCGGTTCAAAAACCTTTTTAGCTCCAGTATTTGTTAGATTCTTATAGTCAAACATATCGTGATGACTAATTGAATCGTCCATCTGTATTAGACCTTTTGCAATATCTACAGTTTGAACACGATTTAGACCCACAACTTTCTCTTTAACAAGATTGTTGACTTGAACATTTTTATCACGTAATTTATTTGGTTGATGACCACGAGGTAGTAGAGACTGCAAGATATTGTTAGAAAATACTTTTACATTATAAAGAACAAAAACAAAACAAACTTACAGGTAAAACTATATAAACATCGGGTAGTTTTGATCGTATTCTCTGTATAATTTCGTAAATACCATCTGCAATTTCTTCTGGTTTATTTTCCACATTATTGGTGCCAACATGTAGAACTACAATTTTTGGTTTAACATTATCCAATTCACCATTCTCAACGCGCCACAACGCATTTTCGCAACGATCATCACGTATACTAAAATTAAGGCAGTGCATGGGTGCAAAATAATAGTGCCATGTTTCTGTGTCCTGCAATGTTTCCAATATGCAATCTCCCAAAAATATGACATCAGGATCTTTTTCACGACATTCCAAAATAAAACGTTTGTGTATACTATGTTAAAAAAATATTTTTTATTCACTCTAAACAGAGTATTATGACCAAATAATCTTTTACCTTAACCATCTATCATCGCCTTCCATGTCTTTTCGTTGGGTTGCAACCGCACAAGGATTCATAGTTTTTTAAGTCTTTAATAATTACTGTATTCAACAAATGGCGGTGGTCCTTTTTTATTTAACTTTGTAGAAAAAATCTACAACTTTCTAAATAATTTGGAATAAATGAAAAATTTTGTAGTAACAATTTTTTGCATCAGACGACAAAAATGACAAAATCATAAATTCTTCTTCTTGTTTTTTTAGTGAAGGCACTTTTACAAGACCCTTTTCCATCCCTGATATAAGAATTAACCAGGATACACTGATAAACCTTTACACCTGACAATCCATGACAACAGCAAAACGCATATAGTTTCAAAAAATGTTATCTATTTTGTTATAATTTAAGGCTAAATGTATCCACAAAGTTTTCAATGCTTTGTTAGATTTTTGCGCTTTTAAATTTGAAAGTTTCATATTACTCTTTACCCACTGACCACGCGAGCAATATGTTTGGCAATTATTTCCACAGCAACTGTAAAATTCTATTGCCAACACAAGATATTAAATTGTGGACTGCATCAATATATGTTAGAACACAGATACAAACTGTCAAATTCCATTGCAAACAAATAAAATGTAACAACAACAAAA
Organism: Phyto melanocephala; assembly: GCA_941918925.1. NCBI lineage: Eukaryota > Metazoa > Arthropoda > Insecta > Diptera > Rhinophoridae > Phyto > Phyto melanocephala. The sequence goes on along the minus strand of OW799234.1, from coordinate 132,908,532 downwards.
ATGAATAAGAGAACGCCGCAGAAAAATAATAACACAAAATATTAAAATTAAGATTTTGTGTATTTTGTTGCTATTTTTATATGTCGTCTGTTTCTTTCATATTCAAAATGCCTTTTAATATCAGACATCGTTGTTCAAACAAATGTTCTGACAACGCTGTTTGAACAAAAACAAAAATCGATCCACACCAGGCAAATTCATGTGCGCACAAAAAATTGTTCGTTGTTCGATAAAATCGATGGCAGGTGTAGACCGGAGGCAACATTGAGTAACACATTTGTTTTTATTGTTGCCATTATGATTACCACCATAGTAAACGATATTCGGCATACACTAGTAATTCTAAACGGGACTGTTTTTGCGAATCCCGGGATTCGGAATTTTTAAATTTTTAATTCCGGTGTTTTCCGAAACCCTGAGATTTTTGGGATAGTGGGGTTTTTCGAAAATTTGGGACTTAATATTTGTATGTATCTCTTTCAATACATTTTATTATACAATTTATTAGAATAGTTTTAATTTTTTTTAACCATTTATTGGAATAGTTTTAAATTTTCTTAAACAATTTAAAAAAACTAAATAAAAGAAGTAAGAATGCTATATTCGGCCGTGTCGAATCTTAAAATACCCTTCACCTGATGTGCATAGGTATAATCCTACATCGTAGCTCTACATATATTTCATGTTATACGACATTTTCTTTATTATTTCCGACGCCATCCTTGATTTTGAATTTTTACGTAGTTAACTGTATTCGACTAGTTAGCTCTTTAATTTGATACCCATATTGATGGGGTTAAAAAATGAAATCCGCCATTTTGTTTTAGACGCCATCTTGGATTTTAAATTTTTTAATAATTTATTGAATTCTACTGGTAGAGCCCTTTCCTTTGATACCAATATTGTGAGGGTTCAAGAAGTTACATTTTAAAATACCAGATTTGACCCATATATAAATTTATTGTCCGCCATTTTGTGGTGGCGATTCTATTACGCTAGTCAAATCCTTTCAGATAATACCAATGTTGACGGTTGTCTAGAAGCTGAAAAAAATGATTTTAGCTTGTAAATTTTTGGAATATATAGGTTGTCTAGAAGCTGAAAAAAATGATTTTAGTTTGTAAATTTTTTGAATATATATTTTTAATAAAAAATTTGCCTATAACTTAACCGATTAGAGCTTTATCCAAAATTTTTCACAAATATCTCTTGAGGCATATTATATCTACAAATAGTAGCAAAGGTACAAATAAATTATATTATGGCTGAAAAATTTTAAGTTTCATGGTAAAAATAGGGGACAAAAAAGAGGCAGTCGCGTTTATTTGCTCATATCTGAGAAATTTATTAGGCGATTTTGCTGAATTTTAATAGCGATTCATTCCCGGATATTTTCAAAAGATTGCTACCATACACAGATCTGATGAACATATAGTTGCTTCTAAAAGTAGATTTTAACCAACACACGGATAGACTTAATCTACTCATCTATTCATAAGCTTACAGAAAATATATACTTTATGGGGTTGGAAATAAAAATTGTAGAAATTACAAACGGAATGACAAAGCTATATACATATACCCTTGTGCACCACAGGTGAAGGGTATAAAAATTCATAAAATTTAAGTAAAGAAATTCGCCATACATATCTAATATATATGTATATTAAAATCGCAAACAAATTTTATAAATACAGTGGACGTTCAATAGAACGTACCATCGTTTATACGAATCTCCAATAGTACGAATGGCAAATTTTTCGCATTGGTAGTTCTGCAGTACGAATACATTATTTTTTTGTTATTCGATAATACCAATAACTGTATTTTTTGTAAGAATATGCTTGTTTAAAGTGTTACTTTGAAGTTTTTTACTTGTTTTTTTCTGCGGTCAACTGCCAAATACAGTCAGTTGGTACAAAATTTAATACATACAATGTTTAATGACTGATTTTTTTAAGAAACTAATTATATACTTTATGTAACTACATACATATTTACATACATATGCACAAATGAACGATTTAAATCCTATTGTCTTGACTTGAATTTGTTTATCTTTTAAGTTTTTTCTTGTTTTTTTGTTTTAAATAAAAAACTAATTTAAGTTAAACTACCTGCATGTGTTTTATTTAACATAAAAGGAGGAGAAACTGTTGTCCAATAATACGAATTTCCCAATATTACGAATAGGCCTGACATTATATAATTCGTATTATTGGACGTCCACTGTAACAGTATAGTATTCTTATCGAATATTTTAAATTTCATGGTTAAATTCACTCGAAATATTTAAAAAATGTTATGAATTTACCTCTACGTTTTGTCACCTTTAGCATTTAAAAGTATAGAATATGATACCTTTTATAAATATTACTTCAAAAGGGCTTAACCCCTTTCAAAATGAACGACTCAAATATGTGCAAAAACTTAACTTCTTATTTAGAAAAATTAAAAAAAAAAATTTATAAAAATTAGAAAATTTAAAATTCTATTTGATACTTTTGATCTAATTTTGTTACTTATTATGTACGTAATATTGTTATTGTTATTTTGGCCTTAATGGCTTGATATTACTGTGTTAAATAAATTGAAATTGAAAAATAGTGAACCCGACTTTGAAATTATTAAACAAAACAATTTTTTTAATGTAAAGTAGGGTTCAGGCATATTTATTGTTTTTTATGTATGTATTATGACAGCTGAAATTAAAAAAAAGTAATAAAAAAAATAATCAGCTGACGAATCAAGAGTACCTGATGAATAAATATGCCTTGGTAGGGTTAAAAACTTGAATATGTATAAAGTATGGCATCACCATATTTTTTGATTATTGTTTATATAAAAATAAAAATATTTTGGAAAAAAATCATAGGAATCAATAAAATTGTAGAGAAAAGTTAAAAAAGAACGTAAATATGAGCACTATTGGCCATAAACACTTTAAAGATCTATGCCGTGGATGCCTGAAAACGCTTAAAAATTCAGGCAAATCCTATGCTCTTACTGATAACGAAAGTAAAGTTGAAACATTTAGTTTATTCCTACCTGATTTATGTAAATTATTTATGTTCTTAACCACGTATGATGTGAATAAAGAATGCGACGATTTTCCCAAATGTTTGTGTGAGTCCTGTTACAACCGTATTATAGATTATGATGAATTCCGTAAATTGGCATCAAAAAGCACTCACAAGTTGTATGAAAAAATTAATAGTGCTAAAACAGAGATTTCAACAATACAAAAAAAAGATGGAGCAAATCTTAGTACAATGCAATTGCTTCAAAATATTAAGCATGAAGAATCTGTTGAGGAAAATGACGATGATCAGTTGGTTAGAATTTAAGTGAAATTAGTAATATATATATTATATGTATGTATTTTATTTTCTTTTAAGCTTTTACCCGAGCTGGCAAATATGCCATTAAGTATTAAGCCTGAACTAGTTTTTGAGGCTATGGACACTCAGCTTATACTTCCATCGTTTGTAGATGAACAGCAAATTAAAAGAGAAAAAATATCCCGTGAGTCTTTTAATAATGAAGAAGACGCTGACGATGAAGAGTTACTGCTACCGAATGGTGCTGACAACAAATCCAGTCCTATGGTTAAGAGTTTTGATAGCAAAGTGGTACTTTCCAAAAAGGATCGCACAAAAAATGCTCTTTATTGCAATGCGTGTAACAAACAGTACTATAAACAAGCATATTTGGATGCACATATTCGGGAAACGCATTTGGGTCAGAAAAAACCATTTCAATGCTCAAATTGTACCAAAGGCTTCACACGTTACAATCAATTGTTTATTCATATGAAATCCAGACACATCGAAAAGCTTTTTCGCTGTAAATATGAAAATTGCGATGCATTATTTGCTTTAGCCGTTAAGTTAAAAAAGCACCGTCAAGTCGCGCACAATTCTTCAGAAGAACTTAATCCACAGGATTATCCTCCTCAAGAAGAGAAAGCGGAATCTGACGGCTTTCAGATGGAAATGGATCATATTTGCTACTTGTGCACACGCAAATATAGTTCAAAACGAGCTCTTATGGAACACATAAAGAGGCACAAAAAGATAAAGGAACATGTTTGCACAGAGTGTGGTGTAGCAAAAGTAACACGCACAGAGTTACTTACCCATATGCGCACACATGAACCTAACTTAGAGAAATTTCCTTGTCCCCAGTGTCCGCAAGTTTTCAATCATAAAAATGCAATATCACGACACGTTAAAGTTATTCATGAGGGTCTCAGGCGATTTGCCTGTAACTATTGCACCAAACGCTTTGCTACACGTAACTCTCAAGTTTGTCATGAACGTTTACATACAGGTGAAAGACCATTTATTTGTGAAATATGTCAAAAAGGCTTTGTACAAATAGAAGGTCTTAAGTCTCACATGAAAAATCACGATGAAAATTTACGAAAACATATATGCAAATATTGTTCGAAACGTTTTATAACTATGAAAAATCGTGTTGACCACGAACGGAGACATATAGGAAATAAACCACATATTTGCAATATATGCAGCAAAGGTTTTTATAACGATTCAGATTTACAGGTTCATCGCAGCACACATTTAGAGGAATCGTATGGCTCTGATCATCAGTTTGCTGAAGACAATGAATCGGACACATTTTAATATACAAAGAATACATAATGGCACAAAAAAATAACATTTTTTTATTTAAGCTTTGAAGTACATATATCGTAATCGTAAAAAACCATACTAAAAATGCTGTTTAGATTTTAGCAAGGTATATTCATATGGTATATGGATTGCCACAACAAATCAAAAGCAAAATGATGCAAAGTATGGCATTCGAACATGATCGAAATTGTCGAATTTTTATTAGAATTCATACCAAAAAAAGAAAACAAGATCGTTCGAGTAAAATTTTAATTGCGATCGAATGCCTGAATTTGACGTTTTGTTTATTTACCTAGTATATCTGCTAAATATTTTATTAAAATTTTTCTGTAATTTTAATCTTTTTAAAAAGGGGAAAAAATTATTTTCTATCATTTAATGTAGGAACACACTTTCCAGCGTGTGTACGAAACACGTTTATCTTTCATGTTGCATATTTTGACACACAAACTGCAACTTAAAACTGATTCATAACACAGTTGACAAAAATTATTGCGCATTTTTTTAATTGTTAAAATTTATCCAACGCTAAGTTTTTAATTGCCATTTACTTTTTTTTTTTCTTGAACTTCTATAATTTTTTTCTGTGGTTCACCAAATCATACATATGCACAGCTCTTTTAAGTGAACTGAACCAGTAAAAACAAATAACACTACGCAACCAACATCGAAGCAACAAGAAAATATTTTGATCTTTTTGAAACTTCGAATGAAACATTAAATGAAGCCATAGTTGTGTTTGTGCAACTAAAAACAAACATAGCCTGGTTTCATAAACATGTTTTAAAGAGTTAATTAATTATCGTTATATTTGTTAAAAAAAATTTAAACAAACTGTAAATTATTTATTGTAGACAATGAAAAACTAAGTCTGATAGCTTGGCGTTTAATTTATTGAATGTTTTTAAAACGAATTTTTTTTAATAATTTTGTTCATTAAACTTTTGATGAATTAAAAGTTGATTCGGAAGTATTTTTTGCTTTTTTTTGTACCCATACGTTCATATGTAATGAAAACAGTTAATTTTCTTATTAAAATTTTTTGAAAGGTGTGATGAATTTTTATCTATGTACGTTGGGTTAAGGGTTTTTCAGAGGAATTTCGATATTTGCAATATAAACTGCTCGAACTTTGACGATGTTGTAAGAAGCAACTTTTATTTTTTACACAATAAAAAGTGTTTATATAAATCTTTCCACAGCATTTATTTTAATTATTTTGTTTAGAATACTTGCAAAATTTATTTTTTTTTTGTTCTAGCAGAACCCAGACCGCTTTGCTATTAGGAAATAGATTTAAACGTCATCTGCCAACATTTGTTATTTATGCAATGAGTATTTAACCGCGTCCTCTTCTCTAGTCCTATCGATATTGCGCCCAAAAAAATAAACCAATAACCTATCTATTTATACAGAATTTAAAGCTTGTAACAGTTATTGTTCCATAGATATGCCATTGAATATATCTCCTATCTAAATATTTTAATGAATTTTAAATTTTTTATTATCGTATCGATTATAGGTTGGTATAAGACAAATAAAATAAAAGAAACACAAAATTTTAATATTTTAGATGAAATAAAATGTGTTTTTATACCCGCCAACAAAAAATGGTCTGGGTATATTCACTTTGTCATTCCGTTTGCAACACATCGAAATATAGCTCGTAATGCAAGAGGTCAAAAAACCATGTCCTTCAAACATCGAATAAAATACAAATGTGTCCAAACGCATTAACGTAGTCATGAAACTTCTAATGTATATTTCCTGAGTAAAAAAATATTTTCCCTGAAAATTGCTTAAGTCTATGCGTTAGGAAATAAGTTTTAGATCAAAATGTACAAAAATTTATACCGCACAGTGTATTTTTCGGTATATTCAAAATTTAACACGTAATAAAACTAACAAAATTAAGTGTTTGATTTTGAAATTTGGCAAACATTGCTTTTTGGTTAAAGGCTTTGTTATAACGGAAAATAAATTTGACACGCCCACCTCCCATATAACGCTTTATCTCAAATTCATATAATTTCTCTATGAATATAGATTTTGGAAGAATAAAAGACTATCTTGACACATTTGAGTTGAATTTAATTGCCTACTATAACTCCCAATTATACGTAGATTGTTAATGAAATTTAAAAATTCATGAAACCAACAGAGTTAGAGTATGATGATGCAATTTCGTACATATTCTAGTCAATGTCACTGTTATGCCAGAAAATGAAGGTGACACACCCACTTTAACGCTTATCTTCCAAATAACGCTTTATCTTAAATTCATATATAAAGTTTTTGGAAGAATAAAGAACTATATTGAAATATCTAAGTTAAATTTATTAGTAAAAACTACATTTACACGCCTACTTTTCACGTACATAAGTACATACATATATCATATAAAAATAATGTACATATGTATATATATTAATATATATATACATTATTTTTAGATTTTAAATCTATTCGTTTCGTGATCTTTTGTCACCACATGCTGATAGCTTTAGAGTAGATTTTCACAAATGAACACAACTTAATTGGTTAATCAAACTCGAATTCAATTTATTTATTCACCAATTAATTATCTACAACTAAAAAGAAAGTTTAACATTTGATTCTATAAACGTTTGTAAAACTACAAAAGTAAAAATTGCTTATGCATATAATATTTTTTTATTCAATGTTTATAATTTGTTGTGTGTTTTCATATGAGTTTGTAGAGAGATCTTTTGTACAAATCGCTTAGCACATTTTGTACAAGCGTGTGGTTTTTCTCCTGTGTGAAGAAGTTCATGTTTTTTTAAATTGTCACCTTTGCCAAACCTTTTGTCACAATAACGACAATTAAAACGCCGTATGCCTTGGTGTACAACGTCAACATGCATGCGACGATTCGTTGACGTGTAGAATACCATAGAACAATGTGAGCAAGGATATGGACGCTCCTTAGAGTGGTAGTTCATGTGTTTTTTCAACTCCTTTTTTGTAGTCTTTTTTATTCCGCAATTAGGACACTCAAAATTTTTAATACCAGCATGCCTTAGTTTATGTTCATCAAAAGCTGATTGCCTAACAAATGTCTTATCGCATTGATCGCAAGGAAATGGATAGAGTTCTTTGGGCCCATGGGTATATTGGTGTTCCTTAAAGATTTGCATTTTTGCATAAGTCTTACCGCATTCTTCGCAAACATGTTTGTTTGATGTTCGCGGTATGTGAAACTCTCTGTAGTGGTTTTTGTAGCTGCGAATGCTAGTGAATTGATTCCCACAGTCCTTGTATTCGCAAATAATATTTAATTTTGTTTCGTTGTGTGTTATATCAAGGTGTTTAAGCAAAAAAGTAGATTTGCCAAACGACTCTTTACACTTAGGACACTGATAGGGTTTCAAGCCGTTATGGATACGCATGTGAATATCTAAAGTTTGCTGGCTCATACATAGACATTCGCATTGTTTACAGCGAAATGTATATGGATACTTCTGCCTTTTAGGTTTAGGTAGTTTGGAACGGTGTCTGGTATTGGTTTCATATTCATTTTTTTGATACCTGCCTGAATATGTTTGGGTATCCCCACTTTCTACTAGATTATCATCAGAGCTGTAAACGTGATTTGGGTTTTCACTTTCTAAAAGAGGATTAGACTGACTATTCAAGGACTAGAAATAGATTTAGATAGGCATTTACACAAAATATATTTAATAAAAAGTACTTCTTGGTTTTTACCTGATTTAGTATTTTTACATCAGACTCACTATATAAATAATTACAGTTGTTAGATAACAAAAACTTTTCATCTACCTGAGGTTCATCCTCCATACAATGATTTGTGTCATTTTTTGATTCAAGTACTTTTAAATTGTTAGCGAAGAATGGCTAAAGTATTATGTTGAATAAATATATAAGTACATAAATAGGTAAAAATATTTTCATGTTTCCGTCTACCTCTTTCATTTCTATATTTAAGTCAGGCTCAAATTTAAAATTATTTTCATTTTCAAATTTCTTTCCTTCATAGTTTGGCAATATACTTTCTATTATTTCTCTTGACTTTTTGCACATTTCATAAAATTCTAAGAATTTTTGTAGTTTATTGCGACACGCGAGACATATACTATTTGGATATCCCTTGAGAGGTAAGTGAAATGTTAGTAGAGCATCTTTTAACCATAGCCGTATTTGAATATTTAAAGCTGATATTTTAAACTTTTGCCGTTGTTTTAATTCCTTCAGACAGGACCGACAAACATTTTGCAATGATCCAGTTGAAAATGTATCCATGTTTACAGAGTATTGCTTTTGTAGTACCGCATAGATGTGTCTGTAGCGGGGTTCCAAAAATTATTTGTTCCAATTAAATCACATACATGTACACCATAGTTTCAGGACAAAAAATACGCTTACAAATAAATAATGTAAAATTTTTTTTGATTTTGATATTTGTAAATAATCAGAGACCTGTGCCGAAGGACTAATCCGAGCCGCCGACCATTTTTATAGCAACTGCCAGTTTATACTTAGCCGCCGATCGAATTGGTGAAAGGGTCATTCCATGTCGAATTCTTCAGTTTAATACCTTCAGGAAGTGTTTTAGCCAAACACAAAACAAAGCCTGGTCCGGGGTCTTAATTCGAGCATGGAAGTCTTTCTTTAATAAATCTCAAAATAAAGAAACAGTCCCTTAAAGGTTGTTAAAATTTGGTTTTCCAATTTCAATCCTCTTGGTTTATTTTGGAGGCTTTGTCTAACAGGGCACCAACCTATAAATGGTATCATTTGTTCGTCTATTACATTTCTACAAGCAGGTATAACACGTTCAAGTAACTTCGTTGTTGTCCACCATATGTTGACACATGCGCAAAAGCAAGAATCAACCACAAATCATTGTATCAGCTTCAATAGGGAGTCTTGTAATATTCTCCCAGTACATGCGTAGCCTTGAATAACAAATACAGCCTATCGCAAAGCTGATTCTTTGCCTTTTCGGCAACATGGTACCTGTTTGTGTTGTCAGCAGAGTTGTCATATCTGGCAATTTCTTACCATATGTGGCGATATTATAACTTGCTGGCGTCCTAATTTTCGATTTGGCGCGCAGTGATTTTGTTGGCTATTCCAAGGCGAATTCATTATCAGGTGGTGTTGACAACGCAGCTGATTTACTTTATTATTTGCAAAAATGATGATTGAATTGTCAAATATTATTTATGTTTACATAGATTACTCCTTCCCGCGCAAAAAAACACAAACAAAAACCATGTAGTTTTTGACACATCGACAGTCGAAAGCAACAATAAAAAACCATGTTGTTTTTTTAATGTTGTATTTGTTGTAGAATTACAACCACCTGATAATTAAAGGCTTCATTAGTCTTTACTTTCTGTTGTCGTTCTGTGACGTGCCGTCACAAACTAATACAGACTGTTAAACTTTGACGTTTCAAAAATTTTCAAATCATATGTTCATACCACGATTATTGAAAGAGAAAGAAAATATCGTGAGAAAATATCTAAAAGTTGATTTCAACCAACACACGGACAGACGGTCAGGGCTTAATCGATTCCTTTATTCATAAGCTTTCAGAAAATATATACTTTATGGGGTCGGAAATGAAAATTGTAGAAATTACAAACGGAATGACAAAGCTATATATACCCTTGTACACCACAGGTTAAGGGTATAATCAAGGCGAATTCAATATGGTGAACTCGTCGCTAAAACAACTACAAAGTGAAAAAATACAACGTGTATTTTGTTAGTATAAACTAACTTGAGCTGTCAAAAATAAAAAGCACAAAGAGCACACACGCATTATTCACAAATAAAAATAGTCTGCTTTATTTAATTTAATTTTTTTAAACGTTTTATTAAATTTTTCACAATTCACAATTTTTTTATCTATTATTTTTTTTACAATTTTTAAGAGAATTTGCACAATTTTTCACAATTTTAAAAATTTTTCAACTAATGGCGCCCACAAATGTAAACAATAAAAAAGTAGAAGCACACATAAAAACATAAACAAAATTTGACATTTCAATATTAAAAAGAGTGCTCAGCTGATAAACAGCTGCCTTAATAACTTCACCTGATGTAAATTCGCCTTGGGTATAATAAAACATTTTTAATGTTAACATTAAAACATTTTTAATAATAATGAATTCGCCTTGAGTATTTGCTTTTATTATACCCTTCACACAGTGAAAAAGGGTATATATAGGTTTGTCATTCCGTGTGAAATTTCTACAATTTTCATTTCCGACCCCATAAAGTATATATTTTCTGAAAGCTTATGAATAGAGGAGTCGATTAAGCCCTGACCGTCTGTCCGTCTGTCCGTCTGACCGTCTGTCCGTGTGTATGTTGAAATCAACTTTTTGAAGCCCCCCGACATAGGTTGGACCCGGGTAAGGTATTAAAATATCAGAAATATTCGGGAGTAGATCGGTATTGAAAATCAGAAACATCGGTACATAAACAACTGAGATATGAGCAAAAACCCACGACCACCTCGATTTTCTTTTCATAAAAACAACATTACAACAACAACATACATACATACAAACGTGTATACTGGTTAGAGAAAACGTGGCATCGAATCCCAGCTGAGGCAAAAAAATTTTTTTTTAAATTTTTTTAAAATTTTTTTAAAATTTTTTTTTTTAATTTTTTTTTTATTTTTTTTTTATTTTTTATTTAATATATTATATATATTTTTATTATTATTTTTTTTTATTTTTTTTTTTTAATTTTTTTTTTATTTTTTTTTTGTTTTATATATATTATATATGTATATAATAATTTTTTTTTTTTTAATTTTTTTTTTTATTTTTTTTTTTTTAAATTTTTTTTTTATTTTTTATTTTTTTTTTTGTTTTTTTTAACATACATACGTGAATTTACTGTTATTGCATGACTACACGTTGTGAAGGGTATATAAGATTCGGCACGGCCGAATATAGCGCTTTTACTTGTTTTTATATTTTTTTTTATATTTTTTTTTATTTTTTTTTATTTTTTATTTATTTTATAATATATATTTTTATAATTTTTTTTTATTTTTTTTTTGTTTTATATTTATTATATATATTTTAATTATTTATTTTTAATTTTTTTAAAATTTTTTTTTAATATTGTTTTAAATTTTTTTTTTTATTTTTTTTATTTGTTTTTTTTTTATTTTTTGTTTTTTTTTAACATACATACGCAAATTTATAATTTTACAATGGGATGTTTTTATATACATATGTATATTTTTTATATGTATGTACTGATATCATATCGGATATGTGGTGATACAAACTACTGTTATTGCATGACTTCACGTTGTGAAGGGTATATAAGATTCGGCACGGCCGAATATAGCGCTCTTACTTGTTTTTACATTCACGGCTTTCAGACTGGGCAAGTCACTTGCGCAAGTGACTTGCGCAAGTGTTGTGTTTATAGGCAAAAGGGGTAAGGTCGGGTTAAGAGGAAGAAACTTGCTCATTTTTGAGTACACACTTGCCTGTACTCGGCAAGTACGAGCAAGTTTTTGTTAAGAAACCAAAAACAAAAGAGTAATAAAAACAAACAAGAGTGCTATATTCGGCCATGCCGAATCTTATATACCCTTCACAACGTGTTGTCATGCAACAACAATTGTTTATGTCACCATTTATCTCATATGAAATACGTACATACAAAACATACATATATAAAAACATCCCATTGTAATATTATACATTAAGTTTACTTATGTGCTTAAAAAAAAATAAATTAAAAGAAAAATTAAAAATAAAACAATAAAAATTTTAATAAAATATAAAATAAAAAAAATTTTTTGGCTCACTCTAACCAGTATACCACGTTTGTATGTATGTGTAGATAATTGATAATTGTAGAAATTTCAAACGGAATGACAAACCTATATATACCCTTTTTCACTGTGTGAAGAGTATAATAAGTAAAAGAGAACGAAACTTGGGCAAGTCAGTTGCTGAGTCTGAACATGAAAGCAAGTTCAAAGAAAAATAAAAGAAAATAAAAAAACTAACTTGAGCAAGTGACTTGCCCAATGCGAAAGGGGTAATTGTTTCATACCCACCGTATACAAATGTTATTTTTTTATTTTGTATATCTAATATATATTGGGTGTCCCAACTAGAACGCAATTTTTAAATTTTAAATAAAACACAGATATTTAAAAAAAAATGTGAAACTTTATTATATCGTAAAGTAGACAGAATGAGGTTATGTATGGAACTTTATATTGTGCAGATGACCGCCGCGGCTTTGCTGGCACACACGCGATCTTTTAATGAAATTTTCTATGACCTTTTTGCATAAATGCTGCGGTATTTCATTAATGCAGCGTCCAATTTCCTCTTTTAAGGCTTGAGTCGTCGTCGGCTCATTCGCGTAAACCATCGACTTCAAAAACCCCAAAGAAAAAAATCTAAAGGTGTTAAATCACACGATCTAGGCGGCCAATTCTGGTCTCGAAAACGCGAAATAACACGACCGGGAAATGACTGATGCAGCAATTGAATTGTTTCTCTGGCTGTATGATATGTGGCGCCATCTTGTTGAAACCACATGCCCTCCACATTCATTTCTTCAATTCTAGACAAGAAAAAACTGGTTATCTGGCTGCATAGTGGATTTGGAGACACCAATTTGCTGAGCTCGGTGTCGAATTGAGGTGGATGGAGTTTGAGCGACATCATCACGTACAGCTGCGACATTTTCGGTCGATCGACCTGGTCGAAGGCGCGTTGTTGTCTTTACATCACTAACAGACCCAGTTTCGGCAAATTTATCCATTAATCTCTTTACAGTTGACTCTTTTATTTAATTTTAATTTATCGGAATTTGCGAGCTGTAGCTGCAAAACTTTCACCATTTTGGTAAAAAAATTTCACAATGAGAATGCGTTGTTCATTCGTGGTGCGCTCCATTTTTACTAACCTCGTACCTTCCAAGGTCTATTAATAGACTTTGGTACCTTCTACTAGCAAACAATAACAATTGTTCAAATGTCAAGCAATGACACTTCGAATGGCGCCAAATTTAAAAATTGCGTTCTACTTGGGACACCCGATATTTATAAAAATTTATTTATTATACATATAAATATTTTTTAACAGCCATTATGGTCTAATACATATACATATGTTTTTCCATGTTTTAAAAGAAAATTAATTTTAGGCATCAAAAACACCTATAAAAAGAAAAATCACTAATAAAAATGAAAAAAGCACTAATTTTGCTTTGCTGTACTCAGGCACAGAAGAATACTCAGGTGTACAACGTAACAAAAAAATTAACAAAAGTTAAAATTTAGATAAATTTTTATTTATAAAGTGTTTTTAAAAGTCTTGAAAAAATTTCTTTGGTCAATTCGGTTTTATTTTTATCATTATTTTTCACAGGATGTTGCCAGTTACTCGAGCGAATTTGGATCACATTTGTTGCATATGTCTTCTAGATGTAAGACCTCCAATATTTACTGAAAAAGTGTACGATGTTAAAGAGGAAAAGAATCTTTCCAACATACTTAAACTTACTGCTCATATAACGGTTTTAAAGAATCCCATCAATCAAAAATATATTAATGATTATTGTCGAAAAATATGTGAAATATGTTACCTTAAGACACAATATTCTTATTATTTTCGGGAAAAAATTATGGCATCCACTGCAGTGCTTAAGGAACTGCTAGAGAGTTGTGAACTAAATGAAGAAGATATAAAAAGATTGCAGAATTTTTGTCGTATTTGCTTAAATCGACAAAATCACTTAAAAGCAGATGCAAAGAGTTTAAATATGCAACAGTTAAACTTGTTAAAGAACTGTAGCGGCATAAGATACACGTCATTAATAGATACGCAACCTTTTCGTATAAAGGAGGGTACTAATATTAATGAAATAGCCTTAATAAATGATAAAGACTTTCCCAAACAATTGTGCCCAGTCTGTTTGAAGAAACTACAAAATGTTGAAGAGTTTCGTAAGTCGGCAACACAATCGTTTGAGTATATGATTTCGGTCATGGGCGATCCATTTGGAGCAGATGACAATCTAGTGATGCAAACAATAAAAAAATATAAGGAAAATGTAATCTGTAAAAGTTTAGCACCACTTTCACAGTCCGTGTCAGTTGATGAAAATAATATTAAACAAGATTGTGAGATCTTAGAAATAAATATGGATATTAAATACGAGGAACTAGATAATACATACGCAGGTGTTTTAGAACTTCAAATGCATGAAGCATATACTGGTATAGATGATCCAATAGTGGTAAATAAATCAGATTCTCCAAATACTATAAAAAAAGAGGTTAAGGATACTGTGGATTTTATGGAAGATTTACCACATTACTCAGATGAAGTCGATGATGAGGATGCTAAAGATGAAAACTATAGCTTAAGTAATGATGATGTTTCTTCTGACGTTTTCAGTGATAGTGCCGAAAAAGGGTTAAGAAAAAATCGATCGACAAAATCTGAACAAGTAAGAAATTTTAACACGGCTTAGCCGAATTTTATTTTAATACTATTTTGTTGTGTTTATGTTGTTAAGGTATGTGATAAAAATTTAATTCAAAATAAATCGATTTTAAATCGAAATATTTTACTTTGCAATGTACGGGGTACAGTCAAATTTACTTTTAGAATTGCGTATATTTACACACTCTAATAATCTTCTTAAGACTATTTAATTATTATACTCTTCACAGATAGTTTAAGGGATGTAAAGGTTTGTCTTTCTTCCTACAATATTAATTTCCAACCCAATAATATATTTATTTTCTGAAAACTTATAAATAAAGGAGTCGATTGATCACTATCTGTCTGTTCGGGAACAGATTTGTATTGCATAATCGTCCGGTATCTTTCTGAGATATGAGCAAATAAACACGACCGCCTGTGTTTAGTGACTTATTTTCAGCAAACAAATTAAAATCTTTTATATATGCACTCTTGTGGCTATTTATAGATATGTTATGTCTCTAGAGATATTCAATTCAATTCAATTTCAATTTATTTATTACGATAATAGTAACCTAGCCTATGGGCCATAATTAGTTACAAATCTCTTCCATTAAAAAATAACTACTTAACATCATAAAAAATAGAAAGAATTCAAATAAATATAGAGTAATGAATATGTATAATAGAAATAAAATTTTGTATAATAAGTAGCATGTATAAAAGATAATAGAAATATTTAAAAAAAAAAAAAAACTAATAAACCTAAAAAAATAAAAAATAAATTTATATATATATGTATATATATATGTATGTATACATAGATATAGACATACACACATATGTCATACACATATCAAACAAGTCCAAAATCAAACCAACCTTCTCCAGACATCATCATAAAAAATTTTAAAAATGAAAAACTTGGTTAATCCAACAATCCCAATATAAAAATCCATACTGCACTTGTTATTATTATAATACATTAATTTATATATTAATATAATTATCAAACTGACATATGGGAAGAAAGTTCTTGAAACAGCCTCTTCTTATAAGTATAATCAGAAACATTAAAGTGCCTCAGCTCATCCGGCAATTTGTTGTAAGCCCTTGCTACTCTTACATGAAAGGACCTCTCAATAAAGGAATTAATTCTAGGTATTTTTAATTGCCTATTTCTGGTAGATCTACAAAACTCAAAAAGATCTAGCAAATATTTAGGTAATCCCAATTTAAAAGATTTATAAAAGTGCATCAAATTCCTGAACTTAATAAAATCTATAAACGAGAAACCAAGAAAACTATTAACAAAGGATGAAATACTCTGACACAGTCTAAGAGAAAAAATATATCTAACAACTCTATTAAATGTTAATCTCAACTTCCGTAATATATAACCGAGAGTACTAGAATAGGCCTCTAAACCATATAAAAATATTGGCATGATCAGACCATGAACTATTTGCCTTTTTACATATACCGGTAAACACAAATCAAGACTATATAACCTACGTAAAGTAAAGTTTACCCTTGAAACTACAGAATTAATATGTCCCTCAAAATTTAAATTAGTATCAATGATTATTCCTAGACATTTAATTTTATCTACAAACTCTATTATATCAACTCCAAACATAACCGAAAAATTAAAACCACGATTTTTACCAAAAAACATCCCCTTAGTTTTAGTTGTATTAATAGATAAGCTATTATTAGTGACCCATTCAGATTTTGGACAAATCGGTCACTGACCGAAAAGTTATAGGCAAAAATTATTTGGAAATATATATATATATATGTATCTATCTATATATATAAAAGTGAAACTCTGTGTGTGTGTGTGTGTGTGTGTGTTAGCTATAGACTCCGAAACTGTAAAACCGATCGGACTCAAACTTTGGCAAGTTGTTGTACACATACCAGGGAGTGTTTATGGGTGAAAAAAAGTGGGCGGAGCCACGCCCATAAAAATTAGTTATCAGTTTTAGCTACTTGCACTTGACCGATTTTTCTGAAACTTTGCACACATATCGAGCTGTCATGACTAAATAATTTCGTGATAAAAAAAGTGGGCGGGGCCACGCCCCTAAAAAAGTTTTAATTTTGAGGTACTTGCACTGGACCGATTTTTCTGAAACTTTGCACACATATTGAGCTGTCATGGCTTTATAATTTCGTGATTGAAAAAGTGGGCGGGGCCGCGCCCATAAAAAATTAGTTATCAGTTTTAGCTACTTGCACTGGACCGAATTTTCTGAAACTTTGCAAACATACTGAGCTTTCATGACTTTACACTTTCGTCATTCGAAAAGTGGGCAGTGCCACGCCCATTAAAAAAAAGGTATCATTTTGAGGTACTTGCACTGGACCGATTTTTCTGAAACTTTGCACACATATTGAGTTGTCATGACTATACAGTTTCGCAATTAGAAAAGTGGGCAGTGCCACGCCCATAAGAAAAGGTATCATTTTGAGGTACTTACACTGGACCGATTTTTCTGAAACTTTGCACACATATTGAGTTGTCATGACTATACAGTTTCGCAATTAGAAAAGTGGGCAGTGCCACGCCCATAAGAAAAGGTATCATTTTGAGGTACTTACACTGGACCGATTTTTCTGAAACTTTGCACACTTATTGAGCTGTCATGACTATACAGTTTCGCAATTAGAAAAGTGGGCAGTGCCACGCTCATATAAAAAAAGTTATAGTTTTTAGCCTTGCACTTGATATTCGATTAAAATTTAGAATGCTATTAAAATTCATGAAGGGGCGTAGCAACGCGCGCCGGGATTGGCTAGTATATTTTAAATATCAAATTTTTTATGCTCCTAAATAATTTTTGGAAACGTCAAATTATAAGCCGTGGTTTAAAAAAATATTAAATAATCTTGTTAATACATACTATATTTATGACGTCAAAATTTCCAGCTACTTGGAAACTGGGTAGAGTCATTCCTATTTCTAAAAATGCCGATAACAATTTTACCGTCGATGTCACTTGTCACTAGACTTGTTAGATATCGACTTGCTTACTCCCTGATTATGTCTCAGTTTAACTATGGGGTGGAGGTTTTTTTCTGGTTTTCGAGCATATAATTTAGATATTCTTAGCAGAATTATAAGAAAAGTGGTTCGTTTCGTTTTTAATTTAAAAATTATTGAACATAAATGTGTTAGAGAACTCGTTTCAACATTTTTGAATTGTAAATTTAATGATATTCTAAAATTTCGTATATTGCTTCATTTATAAAATTATTAAAGTACAAGAACCGGTTATTATGGTTATATATATTGATATATTGATTCCTATGGTTCCAAGTTGGAACAAAGGGCCGTATTATGGTTAATGAGTTTTATTTTATTAATTCTAGCGTAATATTCAAATTAAGGTGCCTTTAAGACATCACTCTATCTTTGATCGTTCTTTTTTATTGCGAGTATATCAAGTTTGGAACTTTCTGCCAAGTTGCCTTAAACTGTTTTCTTATTCATTTTTAACGTGTAAACTCAGGCTTCTTTCTTATTTTAACGGTAATTTGCCTTGAAATGTAGGTTAAATATGTTATTCTCTTGCTATGGGTACTCATTTTTTTGCTGCTTTTTTATTAATAGTTTTCCAATGTTCATATGGCTGGGGAGCCACTTATATACTTGAATAGTTTGTTTATATATTTGAATTGTTTATCATAGTACATAGTTAATTATCCACAATACATAAATAATTGCCCATGAAGGCTTTCTTTGTATTGAAATGTATAAATAAATAAATAAATAATTGATAAGAAGGTATGCAACTAATTAAGATATAAGCACCAAAATACGGTGTTTTAGATAAAATTTACAACGAAAATCGATTTTTTTAGTTTCTATACCTATGGCGAATATATGAATCAAGTTACGACCTTTTCTCCCTTTAACCTTTATAATATTAATATGAAATTAAAGGGTTTGACCCAAGGCACATTTATTCATCAGGTACTCTTGATTCGCCAGCTGATTATTTTTTTCAACACTTATTTTAAATTTCAGCTGTCAAAATGAATAAATAAAAAACAATTTTCTCTCTTTTCTAATTTATTTAAAATGCCAAACTTCATACATAAAAAATATAAAGAAAAAATTCTCTCCGAACTGCAATTACCTGATGAATAAATATGCCTTGGGTTTGACCATTAGAATATAGTAAACTATTAAAATGGGTAAAATTCAAAATGACTGAATATGGAATTTATGAATAAAGTAGGTAGTTTCAATTGATCAACTGATCATCAGATGTTCTTTTCCGAATGCCAAAATTGCATACATTTTCTCCCTTTCTCATTATTTTTAATAATGAAACCTCATATAAACGTATCAAAAATTATGTATATCCAAAGTGCAAACACCTTATTGTAAGCGCAACTTAAAAACGTCTTTTCTATTCAATCAATAATTTTGTAATGCCTTTATTTTTTACAAACATAAACTTAGAAAAAAGAACAAGTATAATTATTATATACAACTTAAATATAAAGAAATATATATATAAAAGTCAATGTGTGTTTGTATGTTTGTTTGTGCTTTATAGACGGTTAAACGGCTGGACCGATTTCCTTGAAATTTGCACAGAATCTTCCTGTATGTCTGGAAGGAACTATAGGCTATACTTTGGTTTGAAGTTGTAAGTGGGCGGTGTGCCACGCCCTATTAAAGAATAAGTATTAAATATTATATATCACGAAAGTAAATGCAGCTAGAGTCTTCAAATTAAGTACGGTAAACTTTGACATCCACACGAACATTTCGGTAAAAAATGGGCGGACTTGCAATAGTAGGCGTGGCCACATGAATTAAATACTAAAATTCGTATATTTAGAAAACGATATCGATTAGAGTAGTAAAATTTTGCAAGAGCAACTTTGACACCCAAATGAACATTTAGGCAAGAAATGGGTGCATTATCAATAGTGGGCGTGGCACCTACCATATGAATTAAATACTAAAATTCGTATATTTGGAATACGATATCGATTAGAGTAGTAAAATTTTGCAAAAGCAACTTTGATATTCAAATAAACATTTATGGAAAAAATGAGTACATTAACAATAGTGGGCGTGGCACCTGCCATATGAATTAAATACTGAAATTTGTATATCTGAAAAACGATATCGATTAGAGTACAAAAATTTTGCAACAGCAACTTTGATATTCGAATAAATATTTATGGAAAAAATGGTTGCATTAACAATAGTGGGCATGGCACCTGCCATATGAATTAAATACTAAAATTTGGGGTGGCGAAGCACACCGGGTATTAGCTAGTACATATATAAAAATGAATCCCTTGATCACGGCATCATCGATTTCACTAATTCTTTTTATGTTGTATTTGTTATTATTAGGACCGATTTCACTAATCCTTTTTTTGTTGTATTTGTATTTGTTAATATTAGGAGAAGGTTCTTATGTCAGTTTCGTGATTATAAAAGTGGGCAGTGCCACGCCCATAAAAAATGAGTTATAATTTTTAGCTACTTGCACTAGATAGATTTTTCTGAAACTTTGCACACATATTGAACTGCCATGACTACATAACTTCGTGGTTATAAAAGTGGGCAGTGCCACGCCCATAAGAAATAAGTTATAATTTTTAGCTACTTGCACTAAATCAATTTTTCTGAAACTTTACACACATATTGAGTTGTCATGACTACATAACTTCGTGGTTATAAAAGTGGGCAGTGCCACGCCCATAAAAAATAAGTTATCATATTTAGCTACTTGCACTAGATCGATTTTTTTGAAAATTTGCACACATATTGAGCTGTCATGACTACATGACTTCGTGGTTATAAAAGTGGGCAGTACCACGCCCATAAGAAATAAGTTATAATTTTTAGCTTTTTGCGCTACATTGATTTTTCTGAAACTTTGCACACATATGACATTACGATGTCCTAGGGCTGGACCATATAACCCATCGGAGTAGTCTTAAAACTACTCTTTGTCACTACTCGATGGAGCACCTACACGACCATTATATACGTTTTGACAACAATATATGTAATCGTTAAAACACGAACACTTGTCGTCTAACTACAATCTCTTGTTTGAAAATGAAATGGTCCATGACTGCATAATATAGGACATTTAGCTTAAATGGAGCACGTAGTCCAATGCTATCTGTAGGGTAGCAGTAGCTAGTACATTCAAAACTTGAATTGAGAAAAGTTAACGATTGTGGCCTATATGCTAGGTTATATGTAATTTATTAATAAACAAAGTTTCTTTGCTTAAAAATCAGTTATTTTTGCTGTGAAAAGCATCTAAAAGACAAAATTTGATAAACAAAAATTATTGAAGATGCATATATTATTTTAGATCGTTAACTATATTCTTATAAATTTTTTATGTACAGACACAATTTTTTTAATATTATTATAAACTAGAAAATCCCGGCGCGCGTTGCTACGCCCCTTAATGAATAAAATTGCATTCTGAATTTAAATTGAATATCAAGTGCAAAAAGCTTAAAATTATAACTTTTTTTAATGGACGTGGCAACACCCACTTTTCCAATCACGATACTGTATAGTCACGACAGCTCAATATGTATGCAAAGTTTCAGAAAAATCGGTCCATGGCAAGTACGTCAAAATTATAATTTTTTTATGGGCGTGGCCCCGCCCACTTTTTTAATCACGAAAATATATAGCCATGACAGCTCAATGTGTGTGTGGAAAGTTTCAGAAAAATCGGTGAAGTTCAAGTAGCTGAATATTATAACTTTTTTTATGGGCGTGGCACTGCCCACTTTTCTAATAACAAAATTGTAAAGTCATGACAGCTCAATATGTGTGCAAAGTTTCAGAAAAATCGGTCTAGTGCAAGTACCTCAAAATTATAAATTATTTATGGGCGTAGCCCCGCCCACTTTTATAATCACGAAATTATATAGTCATGGCAGCTCAATATGTGTGCAAAGTTTCAGGAAAATCGGTCAAGTTCAAGTAGCTAAAACTGATAACTAATTTTAATGGGCGTGGCCCCGCCCACTTTTTGCCACCCATAAACACTTCCTGGGATGTGTACAACAACTTGCCAAAGTTTGAGTCCGATCGGTTTTACAGTTTCGGAGTCTATAGCTAACACACACAGAGTTTCACTTTTATATATATAGATATAGATATACATTGACCATGCAAAAGCGTTAAGCTTACCAGTCTTGTCGTCTGATAGTCAACACAGCATTCGCGCAATAAGTTATTTTTTTGAATCTGTATGACTTTGTTAACATAAAATATCAAGTTATACAAAAACAGAAAAAACTTGTAAAAATTATACAAAATAAGAGAAAAAAGTTTCGAGTTAAGAATGATAATATTAATGCAAATTTATCAAAGTCGATGAATTGTTATACAAGTTGTTAACCCCATTTGGGACATAAATTTTTAAAAATTTTATAAAGGCAAAATGATTTTACACTCAATTAAATGTTTATTAAAAAAATACTAAATAACTAGAAATATATTGCTATATTAATTATTTATTTTATTTTATATATTTAAATAAATAATAAAAAGTTTATTAAAAAAATAAAGAACTAGAAATATATTGCTATTTTATTTCAGTTCAAGACAAAAATTTGCAGAATTTTTTCAAACCAAGAAGAATTACGCAAACATAGTAAAAAGGCTGAACGATCCAAACATAAAAAGCAAACAAGTAAAGCTAAACAACTAAAAAAAACAAAACAACTAAATAATTTAAAAATTCAAAATACCAACGATAACGCTGAAAAGGAAACAATTAGTTGTGAAGAATGTTTGCAAATTTTTGCAACTACTAGCACTCTGAAAAGACACCAAAAAACAGTGCATTGTCCGGAATCAAATCAAACATTACATACTTGTCCGATATGCTCAAAAGAGTTTAAACGGAAAAGTCATTTTGATGATCATATAAAAACCGTACACGAGAAGCAAAGACCATTTAAATGTTCTCATTGTCCAAAGTATTTTTCTACAAATAGTTCCAAACGAGTACATGAACTTATACACACTGATGTATTTCCATTTGTTTGTGAGTGGTGCCCAAAACGTTTTCGCCAAGCGTCTCGATTAAAAACCCACTTAGAGATGCATACAACCAAACCCGAACTTTTATGTCCCATTTGTAAAAGAAGCCAAAAGACAACGAAAGATTTGGAGAATCATCTAAAATGCCACGACGATAAGCGTTTACAGTGTCCTTCGTGCGGTAAACTCTTTAAAAGAAGTTCACATCTTAACGATCATTATAATGCAGTCCATTTGAAACTACGTCCATTTAAATGTGAATTTTGCGAATCATCTTTTGGCGACAGAAAAACCAGACGTGTGCATGAAAAGAGTCACACGGAAAACCGTCCTGAAACTTGTGAAGTTTGTAAACGTGGATTCAAAGCTGTAAGCTCTTTAAACAAGCACATAAAGCAATCTGGTCATAAAACAGAGAAATGTAGAAACCAAGATACAAAATTCAAAAATAATTCTTTGAAATTGGTAAATCAGCACAATACAGAAGATATGAATGATGTGTTTGAACTGGGATCACAGTATTCAGGAAATGCGTTAACTTTTTCATAACATGTTAAATATAATATTTGTTAACACGATTAATTGACATTCCGGGTTTTCTTAAATAACTAGCTTATCCCGATCAAGTTGCAAATTGTATTGTTTTGTTTAGACAAAATTTTGCTAATGATGCATTTATAATTATTATTAAACTTGAATAATTTAAAAACAAAATATTTTGTACTTTTTTATTTACCCGTTAATGTCTGCACATACATAAACCCGCTCATAAGATTTTTATAAAAATTTTAAAAATATGGGTAAAAGTTGCTCTGATTTTTTTTTAAATTTATAGTGTAGTAGAATAATGAACATTTGATATTAGTTTTCACATCATTGTAAATATTAGTATACTTTAAGTGTTAAGAATAGGCAACTTTGTTTTAAAATAAAAGGAAAAGAAAGGGCAGTTGAGATACAGCGATCGATGATATTACAACGTCAGGTGTGAACGGACAAACGCTTTACATTAAAAGAAAAAGTATTAGAAGTGCGATATTATCTTAAGAAAACAAGTGTAGTGACTGAAGAAAACTTAATGAATTCTCGGGAAGAAATAGCAACTCAACTAAGAAATATGGGTATCAGTGTCCCAGATTCAGCTACACTAATACAAATGAAAAGTTTGTTAAACAGTGTGGTAGGAGCTGGCGCAACAAGTACAGTCTCAAAAAATTTGGCTGACGAAACACATAACGTACAACAAGACATGAACGAGCAAGCAGAAAACGAAACAACACAAATTGAGGAAAGCAGCGACCTGTTGACAGAAGCAACACAGAACAACAACAATTTTGAATTTGCAAATGCATGCAACGACAAATAATCGCAGGCACATGGAAACAATTTTGAAGACCAATAACAAAATGAAGAATTGTGCATATTAGAACACCAATTAACCCGCTGCCTACGTATACTCAAATTACAACAAGAAATTAAGGCACTCGAATGCGGAGAAGAATATAATAACACAAACAAAAACAAGGCAAGATCAAACATCAGTTTTGCAGACGTCGAGGGTGCTATCAATAAATTTAGTGGTGACGATGGTAACAGTATCCTAAAATGGATAAGTGATTTTGAAGATCTTATGTCATTACACTACTGTACACCTGAAGAAAAATTTATATTTGCCAGACGTATGATGACAGGAACTGCTAGTCTTTTTGTAAAAATGGTATCAGCAAGTACATGGGGTGATCTGAAGCTCAAATTGCAAAAAGAATTTGATAAGCCCCTTAGTGCTAGAGACATCATCAGAAAATTGGAAGCAAGATTGTGGAATCGAAAAGATGAAACATTGCATCATTATATTTTGACAATGCAGGAAATGACAAATGGTCTGCTGGAAGATAAAGATTTGATTGAATTCATAATTGATGGTATTGGTGATAAACCATTTGCAGCATCCATGTTCTATAACATCACTTCCGTTAATGAAATGAAAAAACTTCTTCCTCACTGTGAGAAAATTATACAGCAAAGCGAGCCCAAATTATCAGCTAACCAAATTGAGAATATTCGATGCTACAATTGTTCTGGCTTTGGACACTACGCTCAGGCTTGTATGGAGAAAAAACGACCTAAAGGATCATGCTTCAAGTGCGGAGGGTTAGGGCATCTTTATGCCAAGTGTCCCCTGAAAAATGTGGCGACAGTAGATGATAAATTGCATAGCATAGATTTCAATGTACAGGTAAGAATTTTCTTTCAAATAAATGATCATATTATAAAAAAGCTTGACGTTGCGTCCATGGTATAAAACCTTCTCGCAGTCATATTAGGGCTATGTCGGAGTACCCGGTACCTAGGAACGCAAGGGAAATTAAGTCATTTTTAGGATTGTGCGTATACTTTAGAATATTTGTTAAACATTTCTCTATTATTGCTCGTCCATTATACGAACTAACGAAGGAGGGTGTTAAATTTGGACCTGTTCTGGCCATTTACAACCCGAGAAGGGAAACTGAATTACACTGCGATACTAGTGCTATGTGTTTGGTTCAATTTTGATGCAGAAACAGGATGACGGCGAATTCCATCCAGTTTCCTACTTTTCTAGGAGAACAACTGATGCAGAGACGAGGTACCACAGTTTTGAGTTGAAGACACTGGCCATTATATATTCACTTCGAAGATTTAGTGTATATTTAAAGGGAATCAAGTTTGTTACTGTAATTCACTGACTCTGACATTGAACAAAAGGACAGTTAATAGTCGTATAGCAAGATGGGCCCTTGAGTTGGAGAATTTTAATTATAGCATTAAACACAGACCAGGGACTAGAATGGGTCACGTGGACGCTCTGTCTAGAAATGATTTCGACTGTGATGGGATGGTAACGACAACAGAGAGTGAGGATATTGATTTTCAGCTTCATGCCTTGGAGTCCAGGAATAGGGGAATATGTGACCTAAAGGTGAAACTGGAGAGACTTTGAGATGGTTAATGGTGTTGTTTACAGGAAGGACAGCGGTGGTCTAAGATTATATGTCCCCATGGACATTATGAACAGATTGGCCATTTAGGTACTGAGAAGTGCTGCCTAAAGATGAAGAACAACTATTGGTTTCCACGAATGAAACTGAAAATCAATGATTTTGGGAAAAATTTTATAAAGTGTATCATGTACTCGACTCCACAAAGGTTCAGGAAGACTACATAGCATTCCTAAACAGCCCCGACCATTCCACACATTTCATCTTGACCATCTTGGCCCCCTCCCTTCTTTACAGTCGAAAAGGAAACACATCCTGTTGGTGGTGGATGCATTCACAAAATTATCGAAACTATATCCGGTACTGACGACGAGTACGAAAGAGGTAAACGCGGCTCTTACGAAGTACTTTGACTGTTATAGTAGACCTGTGAGGTGTATTACGGACCGTGGCAGTTGTTTTACATCGGGTGAGTTTAGGGACTTTATGGTTGGTAACAACATCAACCACGTTAGGTGGCGGTACTTTCGCCACAAGCGAACGGACAGGTGGAACGTGTTAATAGGGCACTGATTGGTATGCTGGCTAAGTATAGCGAGCCAGGCAGTTGGGCAAGATTGAATTTGCACTGAACAATACCGTGAACAAGTCGACGGGGGTGACACCGAGTACGGCATTATTTGGCGTGGATCAGAGGGGTAAGATAGTTGACAGAATATCTGAGTTCTTGGACGAGAACTTTTCGGCACGGGGAGGGGATATCAAGGATATACGAGGGAAAGCGGAATTGAATATAATTAAGGGAAGGGCACTTGGCCGGGTGAATAGGGTAGGCTCATTCGAGAAGGGTGACTTTGTGGTAATTAGGAACATAGACACGTCGATAGGAGTGAATAAGAAGCTTCTACCGAAGTACAAGGGACCATATGTTGTGCACAAAGTGCTTCCGAACGATTGTTATGTGATAAGGGACATAGAAAATTGACAGATAACACAAATTCCATACGATGAAATAATTCAGAATTCTTTGTATACAAAATACAAAAAAAATGAGAAAAAGTAATTTTGGTCGTCCGTAATATTAGGATTTAGACCTCGAATCAAAAAACACTAATTTTAAGAATCTATGCTTACAAACGTAAAAATACAAAGAGTACAATAAAAATGCGAAAAGGCTTTTTTGTGTCTCCAATATCATTTTAATTTTCAAATTGAATCAACAATCCTTTACTTCACTATTTTAGCTTTATAAACGTAGGAAATACAAAAAGTCCCATTAAAATTCAGAAAAGTAGCTTCTTGGTCGCCCATACAATATTTTGTCTTACCTTGTATCAATAGTCACTAATTTCGAAATTCTTGCTTCGCAATCGTTAAAAATACAAAAAGTACCATACAATTTCAAAAAAGTACCTTTTTGGTCGCCCATAACATTTTTAGTCTCACCTGGAATCAATGGTCCTTGATTGTACAATCCTACCTTCATAAACGTAGCAAATACAAAAAGTACCATAAAAATTCAAAAAAGGACCTTTTTGGTTGTCCATAACATTTTTAGTCTCACCTTGTATCAATAGTCACCAATTTCAAAATTCTAGCTTCGCAAACGTTGAAAATACAAAAAGTACCATACAAATTCAAAAAAGTACCTTTTGGTCGCCCATAACATTTTTAGTCTCACCTGGAATCAATAGTCCTTGATTGTACAATCCTACCTTAATAAACGTAGAAAATACAAAAAGTACCATAAAAATTCAAAAAAGTACCATCTTGGTCGCCCATAACATTTTCAGTTTCACCTGGAATCAAAAGTTCTTGATTGTACAATCCCACCTTCATAAACGTAGAAAATACCAAAAGTATCATAAAAATCAAAAAAGTACTTTTTTGGTCGCCCATGACATTTTCAGTCTCACCTTGTATCAATAGTCACTAATTTCAAAATTCTAGCTTCGCAAACGTTGAAAATACAAAAAGTACCATACAAATTTAAAAAGGTACCTTTTTCGTCGCCCATAACATTTTTAGTCTCACCTAGAATCAATAGTCCTTGATTGTATAATCCTATCTTTATAAACGTAGAAAATACAAAAAGTACCATAAAAATTCAAAAAAGTACGTTTTTGGTCGCCCATAACATTTTTATTCTCACCTTGTATCAATAGTCACTAATTTCAAAATTCTAGCTTGGCAAACGTTGAAAATACAAAATGTACCATACAAAATCAAAAAAGTACCTTTTTGTCGCCCATAACATTTTTAGTGTCACGTGGAATCAATAGTCCTTGATTGTACAATCCTACCTTCATAAACGTAGCGAATACAAAAAGTACCATAAAAATTCAAAAAAGTACCTTTTTGGTCGACCATAACATTTTTAGTCTCACCTTGTATCAATAGTCACTAATTTCAGAATTCTAGCTTCGCAAACGTTGAAAATACAAAAAGTACCATACAAATTCAAAAAAGTATCTTTTTTGTCGCCCATAGCCACTAATTTAAAAATTCTAGCTTCGCAAACGTAGAAAATACAAAAAGTACCATAAAAATTCAAAAAAGTACCCTTTTGATCAACCATAACATTTTCTGTCTTACCTTGTATCAATAGCCACTAATTTCAAAATTCTAGCTTCACAAACGTTGAAAATAAAAAAAGGACCATACAAATTCAAAAAAGTACCTTTTTGGTCGCCTATAACATTTTTAGTCTCACCTGGAATCAATAGTCCTTGATTGTACAATCCTACCTTCATAAACATAGCAAATACAAAAAGTACCATAAAAATTCAAAAAAGTACCTTTTTGGTCAACCATAACATTTTTAGTCTCACCTTGTATCCATAGTCACTAATTTCAGAATTCTAGCTTCGCAAACGTTGAAAATACAAAAAGTACCATACAAATTCAAAAAAGTATCTTTTTTGTCGCCCATAGCATTTTTAGTCTCACCTGGAATCAATAGTCCTTGATTGTACAATCCTACCTTCATAAACGTAGCAAATACAAAAAGTACCATAGAAATGCGAAAAAGTACATTTTTGGTCCAGGTTCCAAATTTCAAGTTTAAAATGTTTAAATATCTATGTAACAAAATATTTTAATAGACATAATTTAAAGTCAGTAAATCTACTCTTTTTTTCAAAAAATTAATTATGTTCTCAAAGTACCAAACTCTTCCCGATTTTTCCCCATTCTACCCTGTTATGAATGTGTTTAAATTTTTACTAAATTACATAATTTTTTATGTCTGGTGAAATCCCAATTATAAATTTTGTGAAAATTGGCCGTCAAATTAGGAATTATATACATTTTATGGAATTTACCCCTTTTTTGGTACCTTTTTTGTCCCCAAAAAAGTCTCCAAAAATTTCACCTTGACATTTGTCCATATTCTATTAGGCAATAATAATGATCAAATTTTGTCCCATTGAATAATATTAGAAAAATTTCTTTTAAAAAAAGTACCGAAAATTTTTACCCCTTATACATGCGAATTTGAAAAAAGTGCCGAATTTCTATTAATATTTTTTCGCGGACTACTTAAAACAGTTTAAATTTTTTTCCTAGCTATATGTGTTTGGAAGTTACATAGGGCACCAAAAACGTACCAAATTACAGTTTTTACCCGTTTCTTCCCCTTAAGGGTTGAAAATTCAAAAAAAGGCCAGACACCTGTCAGCTTATTTTTTGTGCAAATTACAATACTTTTTTTAATTTAATATGTATCATTTTTAGTTTAGCAGATATAAGATTACCGATTTTACCCGTTTTTACCCCCTTAAGGTACGAATTTCCAAAAATCCCTTAGTGATGCTATACATCGAAAGAGGAACCGATTGTCCAAATTTCATGTCTCTAGCTCTTTGCGTTTGGGCTGTGAGATGATGAATCAGTCAGTCAGTCACGTTACTTTTTTATATATATAGATGACAGCTCAAAATGTGTGCAAAGTTTCAGAGAAATCGGTCAAGTGCAAGAGCTAAAAATTATAACTGTTTTATGGGCGTGGCACTGCCTACTTTTATAATCACGAAATTGTATAATCATTAGAGTTCAATATGTGTGCAAAGTTTCAGAGAAATCGGTCAAGTGCAAGAGCTAAAAATTATAACTGTTTTTATGGGCGTGGCACTGCTCACTTTTATAATCACGAAATTGTGATATGTGTGCAAAGTTTCAGAAAAATTGGTCAAGTAGCTAAAAATGATAATTTATTTTTTATGGGCGCTGCACCGCCCACTTTTTACCACCCATAAACACTTCCTGGAATGTATACATCTTTTTTTTTTTTTTTAATTTTAGATTACCCCAATGGAGGTTCTAGTGTACTAGCACTAGACAATTATTTGGCTTGTCAAAAAACAATACTGCGATAACCAATTATTTTTCCAGAGCCTCCTCCAGCAACTACCAAATGACCTATACCTTCGTATAGGAAGCTGGAATTTCCGAATTCGACTCCTTATCTAAAAATCTGCACGTGGATAATTGATAGTCCGAAGAACTGTACCATTGTACAGTTAACCGACGCCACGCAATTAACCAATGCGAGAATGAGACGTGAAACTCTCGAAGCCAGATAAAAAGGACGGCCTGATTGCCCTTGAGAGATAATGACAATGACGCGCGAGCTCTTGACCCGACCAGAGCTGAATCACGACTGTGTATACATCATCTTGCCAAAGTTTAAGTCCGATCGGCTTTACAGTTTCGGGGTCTATAGCTAACACACACACACACATACACAGAGTTTCACTTTTATATATACTAGAAAAGCCCGGCGCGCGTTGCTACGCCCCTTAATGAATAAAAATGCATTCTGAATTTAAATTGAATATCAAGTTCAAAAAAATTTTTTTTAATGGACGTGGCACTGCCCACTTTTCTAATCAAGAAATTGTATAGTCATGACAACTCAATATGTGTGCAAAGTTTTAGAAAAATCGGTGAAGCTTAAGTAGCTGAAAAAGATAACTTTTTTAATTACGGAATTGTAAAGTCATGACAGCTCAATATGTATGCAAAGTTTGAGAAAAATCGGTCCAGTGCAAGTACCTCAAATTATAATTTTTTTATCGGCGTGGCCCTGCCCATTTTTCTAATCACGAAATTATAAAGTCATGACAGTTCAATTTGTGTGCAAAGTTTCAGAAAAATCGGTCTAGTGTAAGACCTCAAAATTATAACCTTTTTTATGGGCGTGGCACTGCCCACTTTTCTAATCATGAAATTATATAGTCATGACAGTTTAATATGTGTGTGCAAAGTTTTAGAAAAATCGATTTAGTGCAAGTAGCTAAAAATGATAATTTATTTCTTATGGGCGTGGCACTGCCCACTTTTCTAATCACAAAATTGTAAAGTCATGAAAGCTCAATATGTGTGCAAAGTTTCAGAAAAATCGGTCTAGTGTTAGTACCTCAAAATTTTAACCTTTTTTATGGGCGTGGCCCTGCCCACTTTTCTAATCACGAAATTGTAAAGTCATGACAGCTCAATACGCAAAGTTTCAGAAAAATCTGTCAAGTGCAAGTAGCTAAAACTGATAACTAATTTTTTATGGGCGTGGACCCGCCCACTTTTTTCCACCCATAAACACTCCCTGGAATGTGTAAAACAACTTTCCAAAGTTTCGAGTCCGATCGGTTTTACAGTTTCGGAGTCTATAGCTAACACACACACACAGAGTTTCACTTTTATATATATAGATAGATTATATTATAGATATCTTCAATATGGCAGCACTAAAAATACAGCTGTTGTATGTAGTATCGATATTTATTTTTTCATCGTTGCCTGTTTTTTTTTTAAGTGGTATTGTATGTTGTATGTGAAAATGTAAAATGGTTTAATTGTTGTAAATTGCATTAAATACAAATTCTGAAGCATGGAAAGTGAAAAAATATTAATGGCAGCTGGTGTAACAGTTGCAGCAGTCGTAGGAGCTTTTGTATTTTGGGGACCTTCTGGTAAGTTTTAAGACTAAAGAAAACGACCAACCAATAATAATTTGACCTCCCACCATAAGAATGGTGTAAAATAAATTAAAATGGTCGAAAAGACGTCTGTAAGGGCTTAATGGTGTATATTTCCTTTTTAAGGTAATTCACGTTTGCGTCAACGCCGTGGACAAATAGCTGGGCTGCATAATTTTGGTCAGACCTGTTTTTTAAATACTTTATTGCAGGCGTTTGCTGCATGTCCACAGTTCATTGCCTGGCTTCAATTGTACAACAATGCTACACCTGATCGCAAAAGTTTAATAAGCTCTTTACTTAGCACTTTAGAGGTAATAAACGGAACTCACACTAGTCTAAGGGGTGATCCGTATTCCCCAGGAGCTGTTTTACGTGCACTAAATGGTTTAGGTTGGGTCATTCCGCAGGAAGAACATGATGCTCATGAATTATTTCATATAATGCTTTCGACTTTGGAAGAGGAAGCCCATCGGCCCAAACAAGTTGGTTGCCTATCAGATGCTTTACCAGTGGAAAATGGCATTTGCAATCAACCTAATCGACCTTCTAGTGCAATGTTAAGCGATTTTCTGAAAGCGGACTATGATGAAGCTACTGGTTTATCACGCATGGTACGTTCTGAAGCACACACCCCCGATTCGCCATCCTCGATATGTGATCGAAATTTACGCGTTAATTGTTTGCCATCTTCATCACCACCTGAAGCTATGGAAATTGATGAATTGTTTCCACCAGTTTTGGGTGGAAGACCCAGTCGTTCAAGAGATGCTCTTAATAAAAGATCATCCGGATCATGTCGTTCACTAGAGCGTCTGACCAGAGGACCCGGAAAAGTCTCGGTATGCTTGGAACACAAATCAATCTCTGTTATATAATTTTTTTTTTTATAGATTTGGTCTGAGCAAATGCCCACACAAGTACCACATCCTTTTCAAGGTGCCATAGGTATGCAAATCGTTTGTAATGGCTGTGGATTTAAGGTTAGTTTTTTACAAATATGTAGGTCGAATTAGTCCCATTTCAATTAAATTATTTTTTTAAGTCTTCTGTTCGTTATGATAAGTTTGACAGTATAACATTAAATTTACCACCTCTACGTCGTTGTGGTCTTAGTTTGGGCCATTTGCTAAGTGACTATATTACATCGGAGGATGTCACAGGATTCAAGTGTGAATCCTGCAATG
This sequence comes from Phyto melanocephala, assembly GCA_941918925.1. NCBI lineage: Eukaryota > Metazoa > Arthropoda > Insecta > Diptera > Rhinophoridae > Phyto > Phyto melanocephala. The sequence goes on along the minus strand of OW799234.1, from coordinate 132,875,194 downwards.
AAACTACAACCCACACCAAATCTTTAACATTTGCTAAATTACCAGCATGTCTATGCATACATATAGCGCGAACGGTTTGGTTACCCACAGGTCAGGCGTGCAAACGACAAGACTATGTACACTTTCCTGAAAGCCTTTCAATGGCGCCATACAGTTTCGTACAGCCACATTTAAATAGTCAGGTTTGCAAGAAATTTATACATATCTAAAACATTTTCATTTAATACATATGCATATTTATTTTATTATAAAATATTTTTTGTAATATATGCTTAAATACTAAATGTGATTAAGCATTTGTACTAAGCATTAAGCATTTGTAAACATAAACATTTATTTCTTTAAACACGTAGTTAAAAACCATAATTTTGAAAATAATTTTTTTAGAAAGTTTTTATATGTCTAAAATTTTTAGTTTGGTGGATACATATGTATGTATATTGTATTTTCGTATTTTTTTTAGGCTGGTACACCTTGGGGCTCCACCATGTCATTGTTTGCTTCTAGTTTACCCATAAATAATACGGGTGTGGAGCCTTTGGGAACAGGCTTCGGTACGATGTTTCCGCGTAATTTATACCGCTTATTGGCTGTTGTTGTTCATTCTGGAGAAGCAAATTCTGGACATTTTGTTACTTATAGAAGAGGAGCTTTACGCAATGCTCATCGGTAAAAATGCAGAAATTTAAGCCAAATATTTGAATGATTTACAAATTATTTAAAATTTTCAGATGGTTTTATACTTCCGACACCATAGTCCGGGAAGTGTCAATAGATGAAGTTTTAAGTGTGTCTGCTTATTTGATATTTTATGATAGAAGCCCACAAAGACCTTTACGTTAAATTTAGCATTTTGTTTTAAAAGATCTCTTATTAATAAAAGACAAAGTGTCTTCATAAGTTTTTCAATATGTTTACATTTATGAATGCACTAACAAAAGGCTTTCATGGATTAAATATATTTTGGTGTTATACAAACAAATGATAAGCAACAGTTGAGGAACACCATAATCGTTAATAAACGGAGCTAATAAAAAAATAATTTTCTTATTGCTTTTCTTTAAGGTGTTGTTTACATTTAAAAAAATATTGGATAATCAAGTCTACACGCATTTTTATAAAATATAATTGCTCTTAGACGTAGTAGATTACTCTTTAATATATGTATATGTATCATTTAATATTTTTTAATATAATTAAAACTTTAGAAATAAAAAGTGTTATAATATTTAAAGTTTTCTAATTAATGTAAAATTATATTGACAAATGTTTTATAGTCTAAGACATAAAGGCTGGTAGAAATATTGTGATGTTCCGGTAATACTTTGTATGCCTTTGCAGGTATTTTAGTTTCTTTATTATCAATTCGTTTTTGTCCTTTAATGGGCATCCAACCTGTTACAGGATTTGTATTGGCTACCATAACACTTCGTATGCCAACATTTAAGCCGGTCAAAACTAAAGAATATTCTCTATATTCATTGACCATAATATCACAAAGACTTAAGCCATTTGCTGCTTCCAGTATATATTCGATATCACGAAAGTGATTTAAATAATTTGCTTGTACTAAATCGATAAATTTCTTCGGTTCGGTAGTAAAAGCTTCCGATAATTCTTCGGGAGAATGTATGAAGTGTTTGTCTTCTGTGACTAAAATGTAAACCTATTATTTTACACTATGCATCTTCTTTAATTCGTTCAATATAGTGATGCTTAAATTATCATACTTACACTTTGGATTAAGCACTCTTCCCAAAGCATGCATTATTGATACCGATTCATCACGACCCACAGATTTAAGTGAGCTTTGTAATTTTTTTTTTTTTGAATTTTTTGATTCTTCTATATTGTCCACTCGCATTGTTTTTAAGTTGGGAGCTCCTTTCAAAGAAGAGAAATGTAAATTTATTAACGCATTTCTTATATCACCATGAGCCGATAAAATTATTGAGTCTAGAATATCTGGTAATGGTGGTTGGTACATTTCACAGTATGCCGGAGAACACATGAGACTGCAAAATCGTTTCATCGCTTTTTGCATAATAGTCGATGCCACAGCATTAAAACTTATGTGATTTATTAGGAACTTTTGTTTTATATGATCCGTAAAGAGGTTATAACTAATATTTAATCCTCGAGATTTAGCATCAGTTACTATAAAAACTATAGGACATTTAGCATAACTTATATAATCCCTACAAAATAAAATTAGTTTTACCATTTTATAAAAATAAGGAATCTAAACTTACTCTAGGATTTCCTGAAACATTGTAGGTTCCCTTAACAAAAAGTTGGGAAAATCTTCAACTAATAGTAAGCGTTTATCAGTTGATTTTGTTTCTAACAATGAACGATAACGCGATGCTTTAAACAGGAAATTTTTAAAAGCTTCTATTTGTGAAGTAACGAAGGAATGTCCGTTTACCTGATCACCTAAATTATAGATAATTTCCTGATCAACAGGATTTATCCATTCTTGTATATTGACCTTATTCTCTTTGGCTAAAATTCGAACTGTTGCAGTCTTTCCACTACCTGATGGTCCGGTAAGCAAGCATATTTGACCCGGATTTTTTGGTTTCATGAAATTACAATGTTGAAACCATTGTTGTACTTCTTGAAATTTTTTTGAGTGCAAGGCTAATTCTTCACTGTTTGTAGGCGCAAAGATATCAATCCAATTTTTATTTGAAATGTGTTCATCACTTTTTGTTAATATAGGTTCTTGCTGTATCGCAACGTAATTATTACCACCATCATTTTTAGTATCCGAATCAATATCAAAAATTTTTTTTACTGTAGTCGTTTTATTTTCGTATTTATTTGTTTCTTTAGATTTTTTTGCTCTTGGAGAATTTTTGTTTTCAAGATGAGATAATTGAGAAAACATGGAGTTAACCCAAGTATTCTATAATGACATAATTTTAGTATACGTATATATATATATTATCTTAAAATGCGCTATATACTTACATTCCCCGTACTCATACTTTAAAAATTATTTAAGGATTTTTTATTTATTTATGTTATACAATTCCAAAGAGTAATGTGAGAATTAATTTTGTTAAGCTTTGTCTTCAATAAATAGGAACGTAATGGAAAAGTTGTATTGATACAAGGCATATCCATAAGGTACTCGTATCTAATCAGCTGACTGTTTTTTTTTATATACATTTTAAAAGCGTTACCAAGGCATATTCATACAGGTATATGCAACGGCGAATTGATACAACAAAGCAAATTTTTAGGGGATTTTTTCTTTCAAGGCCAGTTTGTATAACAAGGATGGAAAAGTTGTTTTTGTATGTTTTATCAATAAAATTTTATTAAAAAAAAGGATATGTGCTTGTGAAGCACATTATAAATGGTGCAAGCACAAGAAATATACATAAATTTGGTAAATTTATTATCATAAAAAGCACAATTAAGTTAAATGTTTAATTCGCAATCCAAAATCTAATCTTCCATTCCTGCATTAATAAATAGAATAAAGGAGAATTCAACAAATTTAGACATTATGTTTCCCCATCATCATGTGCTGATAAGTGCACCTGTATGAATTCGCTTTAGCATTACCAACTTTTTTTAAAAGTCATGCCTGCAGTTGTCAAACTTAATTTTTTAAATTTTATTGTACAATAAATAATTCGCAGATTCAGTTGGTTTAAAGCGTGTTAAAAAATACAAAACCGTGAATTAAAAGTTTTCGCTATAAAGTTTTTTAAAAATTGTTCAAATTTGAGAAGAAAATAAAAAAAATTGTTTGACATATGCCGGCATATATACAAAAACAAAATACATGTGTTTTTTATTGTTGTGTTTGTTGCCGCGATGCATATACCTTATGGATATGCCTTGTATTGATATTAGTTATAGCGGTGTCAACATTAACTTTTCAAAAAGCACAAAGACCTACAAGGAAAAAACGTATTTTTCAACAAAAGAACAAGTTTAACCAAGGCGAATTAATCAGGTGACTGCATAACTACAACAAATACAATATAAAAAACAACAGGCAATTTGTTAGTGTTTTTTTGTACATAATTGTCAATATTAAGGCGAATTAAAATTCGTCTTTGTCAATTTTTGACAACAAAAAATAAAACGTTTTGTAAACTGAATGCTTATTTTTATTTTTTGTAAAATTTAATTTTTTTAATTGTTACCTGAAGGAATAAATGCTCTGTGTGAATGTTAGTGTTGATATAAATTTTTTGCTAAAAGATTTTAATTAAAAACTTGTTTTGTTAATATTAAATTCGTTATCAGCTGCCAGAAAAGCAAAGGTTTAACGTTGAAGAAAATTTCTGCCACAATATGGACACTGCTGTACGGACGTTTGTGAAAAAGACAAGTCCGACTTAAAGTTTGGTGTCGAGCAGGAAGTCAAATATTCATTTAAGTGCGTTTTGGCCACTGCCATATTTTTTATCACTACCACAGGCAAATCTGATCAAAACAGCAAATATTGTCCCATTATTGGTGTTACATGTGGTATAGTACCATTAGTTTACAAAGTTAAATTATTAACTTGATATAGGTACATATGGGTATGAATTTTGTTCGATTAAATGACTGGCTTAAGGATGTCGATGTTCGTGAACAGTTTAGTGTACCAGTTAGCAAGAAGAATGGTTTCATTAAACCTGGCGATCGACCTTGGTTGTTGCTTAGTTGTTTATACTAAATTGTGCCTATTCTGTATTTCAAATTTGTTGTAATGTTAATTATAGTGTTGTTCAAGGCATATGGATTCGCCATGGTGTTGTTTTAAAAACCAATAATATGACAATTTCGAACAATTTAACTCCACTCAAAACACAGACAGGCACGAATCTATACTGTATTTGTATACATTTTGCAACAAATGAAGAAGAGAACTTTAAGAATATGCATTGCCACAATTTATTCTATAAATATATAATAAAATTATTTATCTCTCTCGTCATGTATTCGAAGAATAATACATATGTATATTAATGTGTTTAATAAACTTTTATATATTATTATTAACTTGGTTTTTATTTAGTACTAGAATTTACCAATAGTATAGACTAGTACTAGAATCTGCTAGCATCTCTTTTGTTACGTATTGCACATATCGATGCCTTATTTCCTCAACCTCGTATCTTAAAAAATACAGTTTTGACTTTTTCATATCAAACGATTGTTTTATGCTTTAACTAAAAAAGATTAGTATATTATTACTACTAATATATATTAATACAATCAATTCCTTAATAATTGCATTTAAACTTTTAACCATACACAGAAGTATAAAAAGATGAACCGTTTTTTTTCTCTCCTGAAAAATTTTATTTTTTAATATACGAGGTTGAGGAAGTAAGGCATCGATATGTACAGGTGCCTTTAAACTTTTAGCCACTATATTGTATACATACAGTTGCAAACCTAAAAATTCATCGCTGAGTCTTATGATAATAATGCACTTCTATTTGAAAATAAGGGTATTTATTATATTTTTTTGGGTTTTTTACATTGCATTTTAATTATTCTTACTAATTTTTACATATAAAAAATGTATTAAAATTAATTATAAATTTAAGCCTAATTCTTAATTAAAATTATATTGAATTTTCCTCAGAATTAGAAGTACTTCGACTTGGGTGGCCAGTTTGTTATTGCGCCCTTCACATAAGTGGTTCAACGATTACTTGTCTGATGAACAAACATTTTTAAAATTGTTTTAATAAATATTTTAGAGTATGTAGATATTAAAGCATTGCTTACGTTTATTGCGTCTTCTAAGTAGATGTTATAGACTTATTAATGTCACAATACGCTTTACTAACAACATGGTATCTAAATTGTCTTGATTCGTTCTGGACTTCAAAATATGAGCAGCGCTTTTGAGGTGGAATGCATAAAAAATATATATTCATTATACAAATTTAAAAAAACAATCCTGCATTTTCAAATTAAACTTATTAATCATTAATGCACTTATTAATTCTTCACTTTTTGCTTTAATAGCTTTATTTGAACAACTTCTGTACACAATCACTTTAATAATCTTTACATTCTTAATTTACATGTTGCTTTTTGTTTTTAATTAATTTTTAATTTATAGAATGTTTATACAAAAATTATTGTAAACAACAAAATAAAATAAAAACATAAACAATATTTGACACCAAGGCGAATTGGTTTGACAATTATGTTCTAAGAAAATAAAAAAAAGTAAAAAAAAATGAATCAGCTGTTTTTATAAGGTCACCTTTTCAATCCACCTTGAAGTTTAACTTTATAATTTTTGATACATATATCATCAAGGCGAATTTATTTATCAGGTGGTGTTGACAACTCAGCTGATCTACTTTTTTATTTGCAAAAATTATGACTGCATTGTCAAATATTATTTATGTTTACATAGATTACTCCTTCCCGCGCAAAAAAACACAAACAAAAACCATGTAGTTTTTGACACATCGATGTCGAAAGCAACAATAAAAAACCATGTTGTTTTTTTAATGTTGTGTTTGTTGTAGAATTACCACCACCTGAAAAATAAATTCGCCTTGTATATCATCCTACTCAAGGCGAATTCATGAATATGCCTTGATCCTACTAATATAATAAATTTGAATAAGGTGAAAGCGCAAAGAGAGAATATTTTTTGTCTCTCTTTTTTTTAAATATAGGATTTGACAATTCTTAGGACTATTCTCTTTTCATATATGGGATTTTAAATGATACCAATATTGCCCATATATGATCAGAAATGAAGTTCAAAATCTTATATATATATATATATATATAAAAACTTTGGAGGTCTATAACTCGAAAACTAAGTGGTTTCTTCTTATTTTTAAATTTTCTATGAATCCTTTAATACCCTTCACACAGTGAAAAAGGGTATATATAGGTTTGTCATTCCGTGTGAAATTTCTAAAATTTTCATTTCCGACCCCATAAAGTATATATTTTCTGAAAGTTTATGAATAGGGGAATCGATTAAGCTATGTCAGTCTGTCCGTCCGTCTGTGTGTATGTTGAAATCAACTTTTTGAAGCCCCTCGACATCGCTTGGACCCGGGTGAGGTATTAAAATATCAGAAAAAAAAAATTGGTACATAAACAACTGAGATATGAGCAAAACCCCACGACCACCTCAATTTTTTTTCACAACAACAACATTACAACAACAACATACATACATACAAACGTGTACACTGGTTAGAGAAAATTGGCATCGAATACCAGCTGAGCCAAAAAAACAATTTTTTTTAATTTTTTTTTATTTTTTATTTAATATATTATTTATATTTTTATTATTATTTTTTTTTTGTTTTATATTTATTATATATATTTTAATTATATTTTTAATTTTTTTTAAATTTATTTAAAAATTTTTTTTGTTTTTTTAACATACATACGTGAATTTATAATTTTACAATGGGATGTTTTTATATATGTATGTTTTTATATATATGTACGTATTTCATATGGGATGAATGGTGATACAAGCTACTGTTATTGCATGACTACACGTTGTGAAGGGTATATAAGATTCGGCACGGCCGAATATAGCGCTTTTACTTGTTTTTTTTTAAATTTGGAGGAGCGTTGACAAACTAGATTTGTGCCATTTACCATAAGCACCTTAATTAAAAATTGGCTGTTAAATTTAATCGAATATATATAAATATTTAAGGATTTATATATACATATATAAATTATTATTCTTACACCTTATCATTAAAATTCTTTGAATGTTTCCCAAGGGGAATTCACATCAGGTGATGTTACAAAGCCAGCTGATTGTTTTTTGTTGTTTTATTTCGAGTTTCAAGTGTCAAAGTTTGTTTACATTTAAATTAATTTTTATGTGCTGTGGTTGAAAAGTTTAATAAAAGTGATAAAGTTTGCGAAAAAAAAATTATAAAAATACTTATATTTGTGCAATACCTTATTGGTCAATATGTAAAATACAAGTTATGATTAGAATAAACAAAATTTCTAATGTTTTCAATTCAGAAAATGCAAAATGTCCGTTGTGTTTTCCTAGTGGTTTTAATTTTTGAAAAATATTTTAAAAAGCACAAATGTGTGATATAAGCTAGCAGAAATTTTTGTAATAAAATACAAATATTTAATCGTGTAAGTCAAAAAAAATTTTGAATTAAAGTATTATTTATTTAAAGTTACGATAGTTTCAATTTTTATTACCATAAATACCAACTATTGTGTATTTGGCAAACAAAAAAAAAAGTTGGCATCACTGCTTGCTGTATTTATTTAACGAAGCATTCAAACTACATGACATCACTGATATTATATTTTATATGTGTTTTATATGAATAAATCGAAAGTGGATACTATTAGTTTGGTATTTTTATTTATATAAATTAAAAGTAAATACCTACAAAGATGGCTTCGTCAAGTAAGAATGTAAAAATAGGATCATTTGCTACCGGTGGTAAATTGAGTGGTAAAATTGGACCACAAATGAATACACCCCAATCACCTGACGCTGAAAGCTCTACTGCACTTATAATACCAATGATTAAGACAAAAGACTGTGCAAAGCAACTGCCCACCTACACGGCAGCATTGAATCGCTCTTCCGAAGATTCTCTAGCAGCTGAAGATTTGGATAATGTACAGCTGGAATTGGAAACTTTATTGTCGAGTGTGGCATTAAGGTATAGAGTATTGAAATCTGAGTTCGAAAGTCTAGATAAAGATGAAAAGAACAAGGATAGAAAAAATAAAAACACATTGCAAATATCTGGCCAAGTAGGTGACAAACAACCATCCTCCCCAGCTGCTGCGGTTAATAGTGGCAAACGTAAACGGGATGAAACGTCGTTAGTGCGAAAACCAAAGCATACTATTTTAAAACAGGCAAAAAATCTAAACATTAAAAATAGTCCTTTTGCTTCTTTAACCGATGATAGCATGGATTATGCTCCAGGTTTGCATATTGCTAACAGGGATCTTCAAAAACCTTTACCGGCGAAAATTGACACACCAAACAAGTTTTGGCTATCTGTGGAGCCTTACTGCATGCCTTTAACAAATGAAGATTTGCGTTTGTTAAATGATCTTCTAGAGCAGTACAATGGTCCTTTGGTACCTCCCATACCCGAGCTGGGTCCACACTATTCGACTGTATGGGCAGCGGAAGATTTAAAAGAAATACAACTAGGCTCTAATTCAACTTCCAACAACCGTTTGAAGCCAAGCAATGGAGCAGCCATGAACATGTTAAAAAAGGCCGACTCCATTGTAGGTGAGTGTGTTTCAGGTCCATTAACACAACGTTTGGTTTCAGCTTTAATGGAGGAACAAATAATATCTAACGCCACCGATATTATAGCTGATAACAGTAACAGCAGTAGCGAAAATACTCACTCTTCGGCACCCATGAACTTTAGATCGTTTTCCATGTTGCGTAATTGTATTGGTATAGAAAAGCGTGTTAAGAAGGAGCTAATTGAACAGGGTATATTGGATGTATCAGATTTTCCAAACAATGATGAGGATGAAATTCATAATGAAATTAAACGTTTAGTGGCGGAACTATCCACTATTGCAGATTACAATAGTGGCGCTTTGCGGCGCTTACATCACGCTGCTTCTGAAGAAATAAAACGGTTGGACGTAAAACGTAAACTAGATCTAATTGATCAAGAATTATTGGAGACCTATAAACGAACACTACAAAACAAAGCTAAACGAAAGCCCCTATCATCCGAAGAACAACAAGAAATCTATCGTCTTACGGCTGAGCAGAAAAATCTTTCAAACCAATTGGAACGCATGCAGTCAAGTATCTTTAACGAATAGTATTATTTCTGCAAATAATATTTAATTATTTACTTTTAGTATTTGAATTTGTAGGACAATATGGAAGTAAATCTGTATAATTTTTTTTTTCTGAATATAAGCAAATTATTTGTTCATACAATGTTAGTAAATAAGCTAAATTTGAAATTTATTCACGTAGTAAGAATACTTGTAATACAGTTTTTATTGGCCAAATGGCAACATGTATTGCAAGAAGGATATAATAAAGATTAATACAGGTAGTGGTGTGATCTTGACAAAAATGGTCAAAGCAAATGTAAAACAAAGCAACTAATTCTATGAAACCTTCTTATTTGCTGAAATTGCGCTCTTGTTTTTAAAAGTTGATTTGACTTTAAGTATTCTCTTGATAACAATGTCATCTTTTGCCTACAATGTATGCATTTATCATTTTCCTTGGTTGACACTTAAATTTTTAAGTAATACAGCCGAAACGTTATATCATGTGCTGCATACCTTAAGGAGTAGTTATTTTTCCTACATATAACTTAGCATTAACATCTATCTAACCACTTCATTAAACCGATTACTAAATGACAAAATTATGGGCAAAAATAATTTTGAAAATATATATTTTTTTTTAAATATATGAAGTTATTAAAGCTTCTAATTAATTTTTGAACATGCTAAAGATACCAGAATACAGGCCGTAGTCTCGAAAATAACTACTTAGAAAAATTGACAAATCGGTTTAAAACTAACTAAAAACAAAAATACAAAAGCTTCGGTGTTTTTCATAATTTACAAGCTAAAATCGATTTTTGCAGCTTTTGGACAACGGAGAGGAACAATTACATATGTGTCAAATCTAGTAATTAAAAATTTATCCACTTCAGCTCCTTCAATAATGTTACCAAATGAACATACTTAGCTAGTGAAATACCATGTAATAATATTCGCAAAAAATTTTGGATAAATCGCTCTTATCGGTTAAGTTATTTCAATTTATTTAACACAGTAATATCAAGCCATTAAGGCTTAACATGGCACGGTGTTAATGACATTCAAGAATTCATTGTTCAATGTCTATCACCTAGATGGACTTATATAAATGAAAAATGTAAATACAACCTTGTTTTCAATAATTCCAGCCAAAGGATGGATATTGAAAGCATAACGAAAATGTATTACGAATATAGAAGAATATGAACATGTTGAATTATGAATTGTCATTTGATAGGTGAAATTAAATATTCAACAAAATATGAAAAATAATAATAAGATTCACTAATTCAAATTTCATTCAATTGTAACATAAATAGGAATTTTAAGTTACATAGTAGTATACCGATAAAGAGTGCTGATGATGAAATCGTAGCTGATTTCGAAAATGCATTCCACTCGGCTAATATCGGAAATAATTTTTAGAAAGAATATTCCTAAAATGGTTACAATTTAATTTAATTTGAATTATAAAATTAAATAAAGAAACAAATGAACTTAAGCCAAAATAAAAAATGGTTCACATTAAAATTTAATATATAGAAAAAAGTTCGAATAAAATATAAATATATAATTATTTTGTTAAAATAATTTTAATTTATTTTTATAATTTGTGTTTTTAATAAATACATACATATAAATAAATCCCGAAATCGCGAGGTCCCAAAAAATTCCGTAAATTTTTTGTCCTAAATATGATTTGATGATTTTTTCTTCACCTGTGGTGTCAAGGGTGTACATATATAGCTTTGTCATTCCGTTTGTAATTTCTACAATATTTATTTCCGACCCCACAAAGTATATATTTTCTGAAAGCTCATGAAGCCCGCACATATTAATCAGATCTGTATGTGGTATGCCTCTTGAGATAATCTTAAAAATTTTTTTGGATAAATCGATTACTTACAGACAAGGTAGTAGGCAAAAAAAAATTTTAAAAATATATATATTTTTTTATTATATCAAATTATTGAAGCTCCTTATTAAGTTTTGAACATGCTAAAGACTCCATAATACAAATCGTAGCCTTGAAAATTATTGCGGTGAAAAACTAACAAATCATTTTAAAACTGAGATATAAGGACAAAAATACAATGCTTCGGTGTTTTTATTAAAATGTTCAAATGAAAATAGATATTTTAAGTTTTAGGATAAATCAGAAATTTGATATGGGTATTAAAAGAAAGTGCTAGACTAAAAGAATATAGTACACTATAAAATATTTATGTGTGTGAAGTTAGCTCCGTAAGTTAGCTTCGTTTTTTAAGTTTACCTAAGTTACATGGTAACTTAACATAACTCTCACTCTTTGTCTGCTACTTTAACAGAACAGTATATTTTTAGCTTAAAAACATTGTGTGCATACAAATCAAAAATGTATGCGTAACAGAATGTTAATATTAAGTAAAATCTATATGAACATACATATGTATATTGCAATTTCGCACACCTTAAAAATTTTATAAAACAAATAAGATCGAAACAATCATTTAATAATTTTGAAACTATAAAATCTTTATTCAGAATTTATTTCAGATCGGAGATATATGACTTTGAAAAAAAAATGTTAACATTTTTGCTATATGGACAATTTGAAATTTGCAAAAAAAGGCTAAATCTAGAAATTGTGCTCCAATCAGACCTTTAGTGCTCGAAAACTATCATTCTAGAGATTTCAGAACCATATAGTCTATATTCAGAATTTATTTCAGATCGGAGATATATGACTTTGAAAAATAAAAATGTTAACATTTTTGCTATATGGAAAATTTTGAAATTTGCAAAAAAAAGGCTAAATCTAGAAATTGTGCTCCAATCAGACCTTTAGTGCTCGAAAGCTATCATTCTAGAGATTTCAGAACCATATAGTCTATATTCAGAATTTATTTCAGATCGGAGATATATGACTTTAAAAAATAAAAATGTTAACATTTTTGCTTATGGACAATTTGAAATTTGCAAAAAAAGGCTAAATCTACAAATTGTGCTCCAATCAGACCTTTAGTGCTCGAATGCTATCATTCTAGAGATTTCAGAACCATATAGTCTATATTCAGAATTTATTTCAGATCGGAGATATATGACTTTAAAAAATAAAAATTTTTAACATTTTTGCTATATGGACAATTTGAAATTTGCAAAAAAAGGCTAAATCTAGAAATTGTGCTCCAATCAGACCTTTAGTGCTCGAAAGCTATCATTCTAGAGATTTCAGAACCATATAGTCTATATTCAGAATTTATTTCAGATCGGAGATATATGACTTTAAAAAATAAAAATGTTAACATTTTTGCTTATGGACAATTTGAAATTTGCAAAAAAAGGCTAAATCTACAAATTGTGCTCCAATCAGACCTTTAGTGCTCGAATGCTATCATTCTAGAGATTTCAGAACCATATAGTCTATATTCAGAATTTATTTCAGATCGGAGATATATGACTTTGAAAAATAAAAATGTTAACATTTTTGCTATATGGACAATTTGAAATTTGCAAAAAAAGGCTAAATCTAGAAATTGTGCTCCAATCAGACCTTTAGTGCTCGAATGCTATCATTCTAGAGATTTCAGAACCATATAGTCTATATTCAGAATTTATTTCAGATCGGAGATATATGACTTTAAAAAATAAAAATGTTAACATTTTTGCTTATGGACAATTTGAAATTTGCAAAAAAAGGCTAAATCTACAAATTGTGCTCCAATCAGACCTTTAGTGCTCGAATGCTATCATTCTAGAGATTTCAGAACCATATAGTCTATATTCAGAATTTATTTCAGATCGGAGATATATGACTTTAAAAAATAAAAATTTTTAACATTTTTGCTATATGGACAATTTGAAATTTGCAAAAAAAGGCTAAATCTAGAAATTGTGCTCCAATCAGACCTTTAGTGCTCGAAAGCTATCATTCTAGAGATTTCAGAACCATATAGTCTATATTCAGAATTTATTTCAGATCGGAGATATATGACTTTGAAAAATAAAAATGTTAACATTTTTGCTATATGGAAAATTTGAAATTTGCAAAAAAAGGCTAAATCTAGAAATTGTGCTCCAATCAGACCTTTAGTGCTCGAATGCCATCATTCTAGAGATTTCAGAACCATATAGTCTATATTCAGAATTTATTTCAGATCGGAGATATATGACTTTGAAAAATAAAAATGTTAACATTTTTGCTATATGGACAATTTGAAATTTGCAAAAAAAGGCTAAATCTAGAAATTGTGCTCCAATCAGACCTTTAGTGCTCGAAAGCTATCATTCTAGAGATTTCAGAACCATATAGTCTATATTCAGAATTTATTTCAGATCGGAGATATATGACTTTGAAAAATAAAAATGTTAACATTTTTGCTATATGGACAATTTGAAATTTGCAAAAAAAGGCTAAATCTAGAAATTGTGCTCCAATCAGACCTTTAGTGCTCGAATGCTATCATTCTAGAGATTTCAGAACCATATAGTCTATATTCAGAATTTATTTCAGATCGGAGATATATGACTTTGAAAAATAAAAATGTTAACATTTTTGCTATATGGACAATTTGAAATTTGCAAAAAAAGGCTAAATCTAGAAATTGTGCTCCAATCAGACCTTTAGTGCTCGAAAGCTATCATTCTAGAGATTTCAGAACCATATAGCCTATATTCAGAATTTATTTCAGATCGGAGATATATGACTTTGAAAAATAAAAATGTTAACATTTTTGCTATATGGACTATTTGAAATTTGCAAAAAAAGGCTAAATCTAGAAATTGTGCTCCAATCAGACCTTTAGTGCTCGAATGCTATCATTCTAGAGATTTCAGAACCATATAGTCTATATTCAGAATTTATTTCAGATCGGAGATATATGACTTTGAAAAATAAAAATGTTTACATTTTTGCTATATGGACAATTTGAAATTTGCAAAAAAAGACTAAATCTAGAAATTGTGCTCCAATCTGACCTTTAGTGCTCGAAAGCTATCATTCTAGAGATTTTAGAACCATATAGTCTATATTCAGAATTTATTTCAGATCGGAGATATATGACTTTGAAAAATAAAAATGTTAACATTTTTGCTATATGGACAATTTGAAATTTGCAAAAAAAGGCTAAATCTAGAAATTGTGCTCCAATCAGACCTTTAGTGCTCGAAAGCTATCATTCTAGAGATTTCAGAACCATATAGTCTATATTCAGAATTTATTTCAGATCGGAGATATATGACTTTGAAAAATAAAAATGTTAAAATTTTTGCTATATGGACAATTTGAAATTTGCAAAAAAAGGCTAAATCTAGAAATTGTGCTCCAATCAGACCTTTAGTGCTCGAATGCTATCATTCTAGAGATTTCAGAACCATATAGTCTATATTCAGAATTTATTTCAGATCGGAGATATATGACTTTGAAAAATAAAAATGTTAAAATTTTTGCTATATGGACAATTTGAAATTTGCAAAAAAAGGCTAAATCTAGAAATTGTGCTCCAATCAGACCTTTAGTGCTCGAAAGCTATCATTCTAGAGATTTTAGAACCATATAGTCTATATTCGGAATTTATTTCAGATCGGAGATATATGACTTTGAAAAATAAAAATTTTTAACATTTTTGCTATATGGACAATTTGAAATTTGCAAAAAAAGGCTAAATCTAGAAATTGTGCTCCAATCAGACCTTTAGTGCTCGAAAGCTATCATTCTAGAGATTTCAGAACCATATAGTCTATATTCAGAATTTATTTCAGATCGGAGATATATGACTTTGAAAAATAAAAATTTTTAACATTTTTGCTATATGGACAATTTGAAATTTGCAAAAAAAGGCTAAATCTAGAAATTGTGCTCCAATCAGACCTTTAGTGCTCGAAAGCTATCATTCTAGAGATTTCAGAACCATATAGTCTATATTCAGAATTTATTTCAGATCGGAGATATATGACTTTGAAAAATAAAAATGTTAACATTTTTGCTATATGGACAATTTGAAATTTGCAAAAAAAGGCTAAATCTAGAAATTGTGCTCCAATCAGACCTTTAGTGCTCGAAAGCTATCATTCTCGAGATTTCAGAACCATATAGTCTATATTCAGAATTTATTTTAGATCGGAGATATATGACTTTGAAAAATAAAAATGTTAACATTTTTGCTATATGGACAATTTGAAATTTGCAAAAAAAAGGCTAAATCTAGAAATTGTGCTCCAATCAGACCTTTAGTGCTCGAAAGCTATCATTCTAGAGATTTTAGAACCATATAGTCTATATTCGGAATTTATTTCAGATCGGAGATATATGACTTTGAAAAATAAAAATTTTTAACATTTTTGCTATATGGACAATTTGAAATTTGCAAAAAAAGGCTAAATCTAGAAATTGTGCTCCAATCAGACCTTTAGTGCTCGAATGCTATCATTTTAGAGATTTCAGAACCATATAGTCTATATTCAGAATTTATTTCAGATCGGAGATATATGACTTTGAAAAATAAAAATGTTAAAATTTTTGCTATATGGACAATTTGAAATTTGCAAAAAAAGGCTAAACCTAGAAATTGTGCTCCAATCAGACCTTTAGTGCTCGAATGCTATCATTCTAGAGATTTCAGAACCATATAGTCTATATTCAGAATTTATTTCAGATCGGAGATATATGACTTTGAAAAATAAAAATGTTAAAATTTCTGCTATATGGACAATTTGAAATTTGCAAAAAAAGGCTAAATCTAGAAATTGTGCTCCAATCAGACCTTTAGTGCTCGAAAGCTATCATTCTAGAGATTTCAGAACCATATAGTCTATATTCAGAATTTATTTCAGATCGGAGATATATGACTTTGAAAAATTGAATTTCAAATTGTCCATATAGCAAAAATGTTAACATTTTTATTTTTCAATGTCATATATCTCCGATCTGAAATAAATTCTGAATATAGACTATATGGTTCTGAAATCTCTAGAATGATAGCATTCGAGCACTAAAGGTCTGATTGGAGCACAATTTCTAAATTTAGCCTTTTTTTGCAAATTTCAAATTGTCCATATAGCAAAAATGTTAACATTTTTATTTTTCAAAGTCATATATCTCCGATCTGAAATAAATTCTGAATATAGACTATATGGTTCTGAAATCTCTAGAATGATAGCTTTCGAGCACTAAAGGTCTGATTGGAGCACAATTTCTAGATTTAGCCTTTTTTTGCAAATTTCCAATTGTCCATATAGCAAAAATGTTAAAAATTTTTATTTTTCAAAGTCATATATCTCCGATCTGAAATAAATTCTGAATATAGACTATATGGTTCTAAAATCTCTAGAATGATAGCTTTCGAGCACTAAAGGTCTGATTGGAGCACAATTTCTAGATTTAGCCTTTTTTTGCAAATTTCAAATTGTCCATATAGCAAAAATGTTAACATTTTTATTTTTCAAAGTCATATATCTCCGATCTGAAATAAATTCTGAATATAGACTATATGGTTCTGAAATCTCTAGAATGATAGCTTTCGAGCACTAAAGGTCTGATTGGAGCACAATTTCTAGATTTAGCCTTTTTTTGCAAATTTCAAATTGTCCATATAGCAAAAATGTTAAAAATTTTTATTTTTCAAAGTCATATATCTCCGATCTGAAATAAATTCTGAATATAGACTATATGGTTCTGAAATCTCTAGAATGATAGCATTCGAGCACTAAAGGTCTGATTGGAGCACAATTTCTAGATTTAGCCTTTTTTTGCAAATTTCAAATTGTCCATATAGCAAAAATGTTAACATTTTTATTTTTCAAAGTCATATATCTCCGATCTGAAATAAATTCTGAATATAGACTATATGGTTCTGAAATCTCTAGAATGATAGCTTTCGAGCACTAAAGGTCTGATTGGAGCACAATTTCTAGATTTAGCCTTTTTTTGCAAATTTCAAATTGTCCATATAGCAAAAATGTTAAAAATTTTTATTTTTCAAAGTCATATATCTCCGATCTGAAATAAATTCTGAATATAGACTATATGGTTCTGAAATCTCTAGAATGATAGCTTTCGAGCACTAAAGGTCTGATTGGAGCACAATTTCTAGACTTAGCCTTTTTTTGCAAATTTCAAATTGTCCATATAGCAAAAATGTTAAAAATTTTTATTTTTCAAAGTCATATATCTCCGATCTGAAATAAATTCTGAATATAGACTATATGGTTCTGAAATCTCTAGAATGATAGCTTTCGAGCACTAAAGGTCAGATTGGAGCACAATTTCTAGATTTAGTCTTTTTTTGCAAATTTCAAATTGTCCATATAGCAAAAATGTTAAAAATTTTTATTTTTCAAAGTCATATATCTCCGATCTGAAATAAATTCTGAATATAGACTATATGGTTCTGAAATCTCTAAAATGATAGCTTTCGAGCACTAAAGGTCTGATTGGAGCACAATTTCTAGATTTAGCCTTTTTTTGCAAATTTCAAATTGTCCATATAGCAAAAATGTTAAAAATTTTTATTTTTCAAAGTCATATATCTCCGATCTGAAATAAATTCTGAATATAGACTATATGGTTCTGAAATCTCTAGAATGATAGCTTTCGAGCACTAAAGGTCAGATTGGAGCACAATTTCTAGATTTAGTCTTTTTTTGCAAATTTCAAATTGTCCATATAGCAAAAATGTAAACATTTTTATTTTTCAAAGTCATATATCTCCGATCTGAAATAAATTCTGAATATAGACTATATGGTTCTGAAATCTCTAGAATGATAGCTTTCGAGCACTAAAGGTCTGATTGGAGCACAATTTCTAGACTTAGCCTTTTTTTGCAAATTTCAAATTGTCCATATAGCAAAAATGTTAACATTTTTATTTTTCAAAGTCATATATCTCCGATCTGAAATAAATTCTGAATATAGACTATATGGTTCTGAAATCTCTAGAATGATAGCTTTCGAGCACTAAAGGTCTGATTGGAGCACAATTTCTAGATTTAGCCTTTTTTTGCAAATTTCAAATTGTCCATATAGCAAAAATGTTAACATTTTTATTTTTCAAAGTCATATATCTCCGATCTGAAATAAATTCTGAATATAGACTATATGGTTCTGAAATCTCTAGAATGATAGCTTTCGAGCACTAAAGGTCAGATTGGAGCACAATTTCTAGATTTAGTCTTTTTTTGCAAATTTCAAATTGTCCATATAGCAAAAATGTTAAAAATTTTTATTTTTCAAAGTCATATATCTCCGATCTGAAATAAATTCTGAATATAGACTATATGGTTCTGAAATCTCTAGAATGATAGCTTTCGAGCACTAAAGGTCAGATTGGAGCACAATTTCTAGATTTAGTCTTTTTTTGCAAATTTCAAATTGTCCATATAGCAAAAATGTTAAAAATTTTTATTTTTCAAAGTCATATATCTCCGATCTGAAATAAATTCTGAATATAGACTATATGGTTCTGAAATCTCTAAAATGATAGCTTTCGAGCACTAAAGGTCTGATTGGAGCACAATTTCTAGATTTAGCCTTTTTTTGCAAATTTCAAATTGTCCATATAGCAAAAATGTTAAAAATTTTTATTTTTCAAAGTCATATATCTCCGATCTGAAATAAATTCTGAATATAGACTATATGGTTCTGAAATCTCTAGAATGATAGCTTTCGAGCACTAAAGGTCAGATTGGAGCACAATTTCTAGATTTAGTCTTTTTTTGCAAATTTCAAATTGTCCATATAGCAAAAATGTAAACATTTTTATTTTTCAAAGTCATATATCTCCGATCTGAAATAAATTCTGAATATAGACTATATGGTTCTGAAATCTCTAGAATGATAGCTTTCGAGCACTAAAGGTCTGATTGGAGCACAATTTCTAGACTTAGCCTTTTTTTGCAAATTTCAAATTGTCCATATAGCAAAAATGTTAAAAATTTTTATTTTTCAAAGTCATATATCTCCGATCTGAAATAAATTCTGAATATAGACTATATGGTTCTGAAATCTCTAGAATGATAGCTTTCGAGCACTAAAGGTCAGATTGGAGCACAATTTCTAGATTTAGTCTTTTTTTGCAAATTTCAAATTGTCCATATAGCAAAAATGTTAAAAATTTTTATTTTTCAAAGTCATATATCTCCGATCTGAAATAAATTCTGAATATAGACTATATGGTTCTGAAATCTCTAAAATGATAGCTTTCGAGCACTAAAGGTCTGATTGGAGCACAATTTCTAGATTTAGCCTTTTTTTGCAAATTTCAAATTGTCCATATAGCAAAAATGTTAAAAATTTTTATTTTTCAAAGTCATATATCTCCGATCTGAAATAAATTCTGAATATAGACTATATGGTTCTGAAATCTCTAGAATGATAGCTTTCGAGCACTAAAGGTCAGATTGGAGCACAATTTCTAGATTTAGTCTTTTTTTGCAAATTTCAAATTGTCCATATAGCAAAAATGTAAACATTTTTATTTTTCAAAGTCATATATCTCCGATCTGAAATAAATTCTGAATATAGACTATATGGTTCTGAAATCTCTAGAATGATAGCTTTCGAGCACTAAAGGTCTGATTGGAGCACAATTTCTAGACTTAGCCTTTTTTTGCAAATTTCAAATTGTCCATATAGCAAAAATGTTAACATTTTTATTTTTCAAAGTCATATATCTCCGATCTGAAATAAATTCTGAATATAGACTATATGGTTCTGAAATCTCTAGAATGATAGCTTTCGAGCACTAAAGGTCTGATTGGAGCACAATTTCTAGATTTAGCCTTTTTTTGCAAATTTCAAATTGTCCATATAGCAAAAATGTTAACATTTTTATTTTTCAAAGTCATATATCTCCGATCTGAAATAAATTCTGAATATAGACTATATGGTTCTGAAATCTCTAGAATGATAGCTTTCGAGCACTAAAGGTCAGATTGGAGCACAATTTCTAGATTTAGTCTTTTTTTGCAAATTTCAAATTGTCCATATAGCAAAAATGTTAAAAATTTTTATTTTTCAAAGTCATATATCTCCGATCTGAAATAAATTCTGAATATAGACTATATGGTTCTGAAATCTCTAGAATGATAGCTTTCGAGCACTAAAGGTCAGATTGGAGCACAATTTCTAGATTTAGTCTTTTTTTGCAAATTTCAAATTGTCCATATAGCAAAAATGTTAAAAATTTTTATTTTTCAAAGTCATATATCTCCGATCTGAAATAAATTCTGAATATAGACTATATGGTTCTGAAATCTCTAAAATGATAGCTTTCGAGCACTAAAGGTCTGATTGGAGCACAATTTCTAGATTTAGCCTTTTTTTGCAAATTTCAAATTGTCCATATAGCAAAAATGTTAAAAATTTTTATTTTTCAAAGTCATATATCTCCGATCTGAAATAAATTCTGAATATAGACTATATGGTTCTGAAATCTCTAGAATGATAGCTTTCGAGCACTAAAGGTCAGATTGGAGCACAATTTCTAGATTTAGTCTTTTTTTGCAAATTTCAAATTGTCCATATAGCAAAAATGTAAACATTTTTATTTTTCAAAGTCATATATCTCCGATCTGAAATAAATTCTGAATATAGACTATATGGTTCTGAAATCTCTAGAATGATAGCTTTCGAGCACTAAAGGTCTGATTGGAGCACAATTTCTAGACTTAGCCTTTTTTTGCAAATTTCAAATTGTCCATATAGCAAAAATGTTAACATTTTTATTTTTCAAAGTCATATATCTCCGATCTGAAATAAATTCTGAATATAGACTATATGGTTCTGAAATCTCTAGAATGATAGCTTTCGAGCACTAAAGGTCTGATTGGAGCACAATTTCTAGATTTAGCCTTTTTTTGCAAATTTCAAATTGTCCATATAGCAAAAATGTTAAAAATTTTTATTTTTCAAAGTCATATATCTCCGATCTGAAATAAATTCTGAATATAGACTATATGGTTCTGAAATCTCTAGAATGATAGCTTTCGAGCACTAAAGGTCAGATTGGAGCACAATTTCTAGATTTAGTCTTTTTTTGCAAATTTCAAATTGTCCATATAGCAAAAATGTTAAAAATTTTTATTTTTCAAAGTCATATATCTCCGATCTGAAATAAATTCTGAATATAGACTATATGGTTCTGAAATCTCTAAAATGATAGCTTTCGAGCACTAAAGGTCTGATTGGAGCACAATTTCTAGATTTAGCCTTTTTTTGCAAATTTCAAATTGTCCATATAGCAAAAATGTTAAAAATTTTTATTTTTCAAAGTCATATATCTCCGATCTGAAATAAATTCTGAATATAGACTATATGGTTCTGAAATCTCTAGAATGATAGCTTTCGAGCACTAAAGGTCAGATTGGAGCACAATTTCTAGATTTAGTCTTTTTTTGCAAATTTCAAATTGTCCATATAGCAAAAATGTAAACATTTTTATTTTTCAAAGTCATATATCTCCGATCTGAAATAAATTCTGAATATAGACTATATGGTTCTGAAATCTCTAGAATGATAGCTTTCGAGCACTAAAGGTCTGATTGGAGCACAATTTCTAGACTTAGCCTTTTTTTTGCAAATTTCAAATTGTCCATATAGCAAAAATGTTAACATTTTTATTTTTCAAAGTCATATATCTCCGATCTGAAATAAATTCTGAATATAGACTATATGGTTCTGAAATCTCTAGAATGATAGCTTTCGAGCACTAAAGGTCTGATTGGAGCACAATTTCTAGATTTAGCCTTTTTTTGCAAATTTCAAATTGTCCATATAGCAAAAATGTTAACATTTTTATTTTTCAAAGTCATATATCTCCGATCTGAAATAAATTCTGAATATAGACTATATGGTTCTAAAATCTCTAGAATGATAGCTTTCGAGCACTAAAGGTCTGATTGGAGCACAATTTCTAGATTTAGTCTTTTTTTGCAAATTTCAAATTGTCCATATAGCAAAAATGTTAACATTTTTATTTTTCAAAGTCATATATCTCCGATCTGAAATAAATTCTGAATATAGACTATATGGTTCTGAAATCTCTAGAATGATAGCTTTCGAGCACTAAAGGTCTGATTGGAGCACAATTTCTAGATTTAGCCTTTTTTTGCAAATTTCAAATTGTCCATATAGCAAAAATGTTAACATTTTTATTTTTCAAAGTCATATATCTCCGATCTGAAATAAATTCTGAATATAGACTATATGGTTCTAAAATCTCTAGAATGATAGCTTTCGAGCACTAAAGGTCTGATTGGAGCACAATTTCTAGATTTAGCTTTTTTTTGCAAATTTCAAATTGTCCATATAGCAAAAATGTTAACATTTTTATTTTTCAAAGTCATATATCTCCGATCTGAAATAAATTATGAATAAAGATTACATAGTTTCAAAATTATTAAATGATTTTTTCGACCTTATTTGTTTTATAAAATTTTTAAATTTTTTTAAATTTTTTTAAGGTGTGCGAAATTGCAATATACATATGTATGTTCATATAGATTTTACTTAATATTAACATTCTGTTACGCATACATTTTTGATTTGTATGCACACAATGTTTTTAAGCTAAAAATATACTGTTCTGTTAAAGTAGCAGACAAAGAGTGAGAGTTATGTTAAGTTACCATGTAACTTAGGTAAACTTAAAAAACGAAGCTAACTTACGGAGCTAACTTCACACACATAAAATATTTAAAGTCCAAGATGGCCGCCACTACAAAATGTCGTAAAATTAATTTATATATAGGTCCAGTCTAGTCACATTAACCCCCACAAAATTGGTATCAAACGGAAGGAATTTGCCGGTGGAATACAGTAAACACCGAAAAACATAAATTCCAAGATGGCGTCTGAAACAAAATAGACGAAATTTGCTTTAACCTCATCAATATGGTTATCAAATAAAAAGGCTTGACTAGTAGAGTGCATTTAATTCAAAATCAAATATGCCGTCCGAAATAATAAAGACAAGTAAGAAAGAGTGATATACCTTATATACCCATCACAACGTGTAGTATGCAATAACAACTGTTGTATCATTATTCATCTCAAACGAAATACGTACATACATATATAAAAACATCCCTTTGTAACATTATAAATTGAGTTTATGTATGATGTATGTTAAAAAAATAAAAAATAAAGGGTGTCAGGTGTTCTCGTAGTTTTTAAAGAAAACTTGCCTTGAAACTTGTTATATAATTTTTATTATTATTGAATAAAATAAAAAAATATAAAAAAAAATAAAAATATAAAAAAAAATTTTCGGCTCATCTAAAAAAATAAAATTTTTTTTTTTTCATACATACCACATTTGTATGTATGTATGTATGTATGTATGTGTTGTTTGTTGTTGTTGTGTTGTGGTCGTGGTTTTTTCTCATATCTCAGTTTTTTATGTACCGATTTTTCTCATTTTCAATACCGAACTGCTTCCAAATATTTCTAATACCTTTCGCGGGTTCAGGCAATGTTGGGGGGCTTCGAAAGTTGATTTCAAAATACACACGGACAGAATGGCAAAGCCTAATCGACTCCTCTATTAATAAGCTTTCAGAAAATACATACTTTATGGGGTCGGAAATGAAAATTGTAGAAATTTCACACGGATCGACAAACCTATATACATATACCCTTTTTCACTTTTGTGTGAAGAGTATAAAAATGGCATATAACATGAAATGTTAAAGTTTAAGGTAAACTACGATGTGTACATGGTAGTGAAGGGCGTTATCAGATCCGGCACGGCATAATATAGCACTCGTACTTGTTTTTCTTAAATTATTATTTTTTATTTTTAGAACTGATGATTTTTTATATGTATGATGAAATGCATCAAATATATCTTAAAATATTAGATAGTTTTAATATTTTTATTATGTTACTATAAATTTCAATAATCAGCTTGACTTTGAAAATAAAGAATTTTAACCAAACGAAAAAGTCGGTCTAAGAGCCATTATTACAACTTGCCTTTAGTTAAAGGCAAGATTTTATCTGACCGATAAATAGCTTCGCATTTTTACAACTTCCATTTTTTATTGTTATTATTATTAATTTTAATAATATTTAATGAATAAAGAAATAAAAAATTAATGGTTTATAATGCAAAACCATTTATCTGTCCGACAAAATCCTGCCTTTAGTTAACGGCAAGTTGTAAAAATGGCTCTAAGAGTGTTTGATAACCCAAAACTTTATAAGTAATTTTTTTTCTTCATTATCATCATTTGATGAAGATGCTTTTTTTCACTTGAGCATACAAATATTAAACATATTAAAACGCATTATGTGGCGTTCAAATTTTTATGCCGGCTACTGTACATAATTAAATGTTATGATTTTTTCACACCACAAACAACAACAACAAAATGCAATTTCTAAAAAGAATTATTCGTTTTTGCTTAGAATCAAATACATTTAAAATGTGAGATAAATAAAATACGGCGAATTTAAAAATTATCGCCCTCGAACTAAATAAAAAAACGGATTTATTTTATTTGCAAGAATAATGGAAAAAATTATCTCCCAACTTTTATATTTTAAGTTTGGAGCATAATGAAAAAAAAAACGTTAGAACAAAATAAATTGCATTCCCAGCATAATTTTTTGTGTACATACTAAGATTTAAAGTAAAAACATCTTGATACATACAAACATACATTTAAAAACCATTGAAGGCATTTAAAATTTCATATCGAATTGTGCCAGTTCTTGTTCAGCCATCTTTAAATCACTTTTCTCTTCCTGGTGACCCTTGGAACTACGATGCTGTTTCAGAGATGTGGCACATATAAAACCTTCACCACAAATGTCACAGATGTAGGGTCTTTCGCCCGTATGACGACGCAAATGAAGTGTCAAATCATTTGATTGAATAAATGATTTCTGACAAAATGTACACGGGTATGGCCGCTCACCGGTGTGTATACGATTGTGAACATTTAATTTATACTGTCGCGAAAACGTTTTATCGCAATATAAACATTTGAAGGGTCGCTCGCCAGTGTGTGTACGTCGATGAGTCTGCAAATCGGATGTACGTGGAAATGCCATTTCACACTGATCGCACTTGAATGGTTTCTCACCTGTATGCCTTCGCATGTGCACAGTAAGATTTGAATTATTTGAAAAGGAAAGGCCACAAAAGGCGCATAAAAATTTCTTTTCCGCTTTCGGTGAGGTTGAATGTTTTCGTTTTTTTGGCTTGGTAATGTTAAGTGATGTTAATTCCAAGTCACTGTGGAATTTTTTAAAATGAGCTTTATAACGATCTTTACGGTTGTAGCGCCTGTGACAGTCCATGCACTCAAAAATATTGGTATCGCTTTTGTTGTTTGTTGGAATAGGTTCTGTGGAAACCTTAAGAGCTACCGTTTGATTTTCTAAACCTTTTGGTTCGTGAAATATGGCCATATGATTATCAAGATTCTCTTGCCACATAAATTTAAAACTGCAATGTTTACATTCGTATTGCTTTTCAACATTAAAACACTGAGTGGCTCTGTGATAATCTAATACTTTCTGGAAAGATAATAGGTTCATGCTTAAGATTACATTTTTAAATGCAAGTGAGAGTGATACATAAAAATATTTATGTTAAATTGAACAAAATTAAAGTTTTTATTACCAGTGAAACTGTTCTAAAAATACAACGTTCACACTTAAGCTCCAGTACTTCATAATTGTGCATAGAACGTTGATGTTGACCTATTTGATATTTTCGTTTAAACGACATACTGCACATGCAACAATTATAGGGATATAAAGGCTTTTTATTGTCTCTGTTATGCCCCACTTCAACTTCATCCTCTATTTCTGTTTCTGAATCCAATTCTAAATGCAGCTCGAATCCTTTTTGATTGATAATTGAGTAGTTTTCCAGAGCTTGTTGACCTGTACACATGTTTTGGGGATTTCTATGTGAAAAATGGTTATTTAAGTTGGCTAAAGTATCAAATATTTGGCCACAAATTTTGCATTTAATTGTTTTTTCACCATTTGGCCAACATGTTGAATGTATTATACTTTCAACCGTTTTTGCGTCGGCTGCAGTCAAACGATGACCACTCAAATGTTCGTTTAGATGGTCAATACTAAAGAACGTTTTTGGACACAGGAGACAATAATGAAGTGCAGCATTAGCAGAATGTTGCGTTGCAAGATGATTCTTAAGTTCTTTTTGAATAGAAAACTTTTCTTGGCATAGAAAACATTCATGGCGACGACTTAACTCGATCTAATAAATATTAAGATAAAAAAGATGTATTTATTTATTTATTTATTCAAAGTAATATAAAGCCTCCTTAGGCCAATTAAAATATATTACATAGTTAAATCCTGAACATTAATATTATAAAAATTATCTAACTTTTAAAAACTTTTTTATATTTATTTGGTTGTTGGGTTTAAGCTGGTCTTTATGTATTTCACTGGTGCTTATACCAGATCATCAGTAGACCTTTTTATCCAAATTCTTGAAAAAGTTTAAAATGTTATAAGTTTATTTTCAAATTCTCATTAATAAAATGAGAATTCAGCAAGTAAGAGTGCTATATTCGGCCGTGCCGAATCTGATAATACCCTTTACCATCATGTACAAAGGTATAATCTCGCCTATATTTCATGTTATACGCCATTTTTCTTTATTATTTCCGACGCCATCCTCGATTTTAAATTTTAACGTAGTTAAATGTATTCTGCTAGTCAAGCCTTTTAATTTGATACCCACATTGATGGTGTTAGAAAAATTCTATCCGCCATTTTGTTTTAGACGCCATTTTTGGATTTTAAATTTTTTAATAATTTACTGAATTGTACTGGTCATTTGATATCAATATTGAGGGGGTTCGAGAAGTTACAATTTAAAATACAAGATTTGACCCATATATAAATTTATTGTCCGCCATTTTGTAGTGGCGGCCAACATAAATTTTAGTTCCTTATAATGCTTATATTGCGCTAGTTAAGTCCTTTCAGATGATAGCAATATTGACTCTCTCGGTTGTCTAGAAGCTAAAAAAAAATGGATTCTCGTTTGTAAATTTTTGAAATATATATTTTTAAAAGAATATTTGCCTATAACTTTACCGATTAGGGCCCGCTTTATTCAAAATTTTTTACGAATATCTCTAGAGGCATATTATATCTACAAATAGTAGCAAATGTACCTATAAATTATTATATGGATGAAAATGTTTAATTTTAGTGGTAAAAATATGGGAAAAAAAACAGAGGCAGTCGCGTTTATTTGCTCATATCTCAGAAAGTTATGAGGCGATTGTGCTGAATTTTAATAGCGATCCATTTCCGGATATTTTCAAAAGATTGATACCATACACAGATCTGAGGAACACATGGTTGCTTCTAAAAGTTGATTTCAATCAACAGAAATGAAAATTGAATGACGAAGCTATATATACCCTTGTGCACCACAGGTGAAGGGTATAAAAATAAAACAAAAAACTATAAAAAACTTTATCAAGAACTTAACTAACATTTTTTTCTTATTTATGTATTTTGTTTTTCTAATCCATTCCACATTTGGCTAACCGTTAGTTAACACTAAATGTGTAAAGTGGCAACCGAAAAAATATGCTTTAAGCCGAGCTTCGATAAATGCTGCAAACAAAGCCGTAGTTCAAGACATATGTGAAAGAGTCATGAAGATAAAACCATTAATTAATGACAGAGTATACATGACGCAATTTTAAGATAAAGCTCTAAAGGAAATCAAGGATGTTTTAAATAGTCGAAAACAACAAAGTCAAAATCCACAGTACGTAAACGATTTTGTTGTAAAGAAAAAAAAATTAAAATTGGGTCATGACGACGTTGGCCATAGAGAATACCCACAAGCGCTTATAGAAACATTTTTGGTTTCCGATAACGCGAAACCTAATGAAAAGTTATTTTAAGGCATGCGTGGAATGCTGTTATTGTAAGGAAACAACACGAAAAAAATGCAAGTTGTATGGAATGGACATTCCGAAAAAAATCTTTTTTTTTTTTGGTTTCAAGACAACTCAACGATTTTTTAAATAAAATGAATGAGCTTGACTTGTAAAACATATCTTGGAAAAATTTCTTATTAGATTATTGTTAACTATGTAAAATTCGAAAACCAAAATTTTGTCCAATAAAATAGCGAATTTATTTTTATCTTAACCTTAAGTAGAATTCAGATAACCATGCAAAAACAATTAAGATTAAGTTTTTTCTTTTGAAAGTTTTTTTTTCCAAATTATAACTTTTTATACGCTTCACAAAGACTGTAAGGGTATATGTATATAGGTTTGTAATCTATATGTTTATAAGTCAATGCCACTTTTCGTTGTAATCCGAACCAATGTTTAGGCTTTGTTCGGACTATTTAGTAGATGGTTTATGTGAAGTTTGCACAAAATCCGTCGAGCGGTTAACGGGTAAAAAAGGTAAATTCGGTAACTCAGTATCTCCGGGCTTAAAAATAAAAAAAATAATTGAATAAGTGTCTGGTACTTTTTGGAAATTTTGAGTTTTAAGGGGATAAAACGGTTAAAAACTGAATTTTTGTACTTTTTGAACAGAAATTATCTTTGAGAGGGATAGCAATAGGAAAAAAGTAGAAAACGTAGTTTTACTTACTCTCCTTAAAACAATCTATAATGAATTTTTGTACATTTTCGAAATTTTTGAATTTAGGGGAAAAATGGCTACAAACGGGTAAATCGGTAATATTGTATCTTCGGACCTAATGCATGTAGCACAAAAATTCAAAAAGATCCTAGAAGGCTAATGGCACTTTTTTGAAATTTGGTTTTCCAAGGTGATAAAATGGGTAAAAAAATAATTTTGGTACTTTTTTTAAATTTCAGTTATCTGTAACAAGGATAAGCGGAACAAAAATATTTAAACAAAAAATATTGTTTATCCAAATATTTTAGATTAAGGTTGAAAATAGCTAGCAACTAATAAAATATTTTTTTTTTTTGACTAAATGGATTTGATGTTCCAATTAAATTTTTTCATTATTTCACTTTATACGTAGGGAAACACGTACCGGGCGGCTTGTGTATATGATTTATCAGTTTTTTGAAGCCTCTCGACAAGTTATATAAAAATTTCAGAAATATTCGGGAGCAGATTAGTATTGGAAATCAGCACAATCGCCCTATAAGTTTCTGAGATATGAATTAAGTACGACTGGATATGTTTTTCCTAATTTTTACCACAAAAATAAAATTTATAACAATTGAGTGAAAACTCGTTTTGAAAAAATAAAATTAGAAGTGATACTTAAATAATAATAAAAAAGTGATAAGCAAGGATTGAAAATAGTTTTTATGCTATAAAGTAGTTTAAATTAATATATTTTTTTTTTATTTATTCGAGCTTAAGATCACTTTTTTTATAAAAATTATTTTTTTATTCCGATATTTCGCTACCACATTGGGTAGCTTCTTCAGGAAAAGTTTTTACAATTTAACTTTCCCTGAAGAAGCTACCCAATGTGGTAGCGAAATATCGGAATAAAAAAATAATTTTTATAAAAAAAGTGATCTTAAGCTCGAATAAATAAAAAAAAATATATTAATAAAAAAAGATCGAAGAAATTTACATAATATTTGTAGTTTAAATTAGTTGAAAATTTGCCAAAGGGTAGTCTTAAATTGCGGAATTGCAATGGTGTTATCTCATTTGAAGCTTATGACGACTTAAGCAGTTATTCCTATATATACATAAAACAAAAACTAACAATTTTTTTTTTTAAGAAAAACAAATTTTAAAGGTAATAATCGGTCATCTGTTTTGATAAGTTTTAACTTGGATCTTCTTTAACAAAACTCTTTATGATTTCTTAATTCCATTTTCATCTTGGTTCAGAACTAAACTTAAGTTAATGCAAGACGCCCAGGTCTGATGTACAAACATGTACACTCTTGTTCAATTGATAAGAAGCACATGAATTTCCATATTTAATTAATATATAAAATATAGCACGATTTACAAAAAATATATATGTATATGTATATACATATATATATACTATATATTACCAGCCGCTCGGTACGTGCTTCGCTACGTATCAAGTAAAATAATAATAAAAAAAAACTACATGCTTTAGGTCCGAAGATACAATATTACCGATTTTACCCGTTTTTAGCCCTTTTCCATCTCAATTCAAAAATTTCGAATA
Organism: Phyto melanocephala; assembly: GCA_941918925.1. NCBI lineage: Eukaryota > Metazoa > Arthropoda > Insecta > Diptera > Rhinophoridae > Phyto > Phyto melanocephala. Next base: position 132,844,259 of record OW799234.1, on the reverse strand, counting down.
TGTACAAAAATTCATTATATATTGTTTTAAGGAGAGTAAAACTACGTTTTTAATTTTTTCCTATTTCTATCCCTCTCAAAGATAATTTCTGTTCAAAAAGTACAAAAATTCAGTTTTTAACCGTTTTATCCCCTTAAAACTCAAAATTTCCAAAAAGTATGAATTTTTGTGATATCTTTATTAAGTCCGGAGATACTGAGTTACCGATTTTATCCTTTTTTACCCGTAAACCGCTCGACGGATTTTGTGCAAACCATCCATTAAATAGTCCGAACAGAGCCTAAACATTTGGTTCGGATAGGTAAGCCCGCTCTTGAGTTATAAAATTACAACAAAAAGTGGCATTGATTTTTATATGTATAGATTAATTTGATTAGATATAATAAAAAAATTTTTAATAAAAAACTTATTACTTTAAAAATGTGATCTTTAAGGCTGGGTCACAATGAATCCATCGTCCGTCAAACTTCAACTTTTTCAACTGACAACTTAGTTAAAATACATGCTTTCTTATGAGTGTTGTCACATTCAGTATGTCTCCGTCAATGCAAAGTACAAAAGTTGACCAACTTTTAGCGTAAGTCGAGTACTTTTTTTTATACCCTTCACCTGTGGTGCACAAGGGTATATATAGCTTTGTCATTCCGTTTGTAATTTCTACAATTTTCATTTCCGACCCCATAAAGTATATATTTTCTGAAAGCTTATGAATAGAGGAGTCGATTAAGCCCTGACCGTCTGTCCGTCTGCCCGTCTGTCCGTGTGTTGGTTGAAATCAACTTTTAGAAGCAACTATATGTTCCTCAGATCTGTATATGGTATCAATCTCTTGGAAATATCCAGGAATGAATCGCTATTGAAATTCAGCACAATCGCCCCATAACTTTCTGAGATATGAGCAAAAAACCACGACCACCTCGTTTTTTTCACAATTACAACAACAACATACATACATACATACACGTAAAAAACATACCAAACAAAAAAAATTACAAAAAAAATATTAAAAATAAGAAAAAAATAATAAAAAAAAACTACAAAAAAAAACTTTTAAAAAAAATTTAAAAAAAAATTTAAAAAAAATTTTTAAAAATTTTTCTAAAAAATTTTTAAAAATTTTTCTAAAAAATTTTTTTAAAAAAATTAAAAAATAATATAAAAAAAAATAATAAAATATAAATAATATATTAAATAAAATAAAATAAAATTTTTTTGGCTCAGCTGGGATTCGATGCCACATTTATTCTAACGTATGCACGTATTTTATATGGGATGAATGGTGATACAAACAATTGTTATTGCATGACTACACGTTGTGAAGGGTATATAAGATTCGGTACGGCCGAATATAGCGCTCTTACTTGTTTACTCTAAAATTAATTGGCAGAGGTACGTAACCAAATAGCCAGGATATTCCACGTTGGTTCCGGCTCCTAAATCGACCTATACCTCTGTATAGGAAGTCGAAGACACTTGACCAATAATTAAAGCTTGAGTTTTATGGTTCTCCTCCAGTTAAAAAAACGTTGGTCCAGTCACCGCAAGTCGACCTATACCATTGTATAGGAAATCGAAGACATCTGAACAAATAATTATACTGAGTTTTATGGAACTCCTCCAGTTAGCATTGAACTTAATTGGTTGGTCTCCTCCAGTTGTAAATTTTGAGTTTAGTTGGTACTCCTCCAGTTAATCCAATTAAAGTATATGCATGTGGTTAATTGTAGAATAGTCTGGAAACTGTATCCATAGCACAGTTACGCGACTCCACACAATTAACCACGCGAGTGAGACGTAAAATTCTCAAAGCCGGATGAAAAGGACGGCCTGATTACCCTTAAGAGATAATGGCAATGACGCGCGAGCTCTTGACCCGACCAGAGCTGTATTACGACTGTGACGTCAACAACGACTGCTTTACTCAAATTGTGTTCCTCATTGATATACCTTTCGGGAAAACAAACCCCATACGATTTCAATAATGTTAAGATTAAAAGTAAGGTCACTAACCGAGAAGACGAAAATTTTGCTTAAAAAAAATTTATATTGTTGTTGTGGCGTTATATATAGGATCAATATCCTGTTGTATAACAAAAGGGATCGGTGTGGAAAATGTAAATATTACTTCTTTAAAAATTAAAGTAAGCAGAGCTTTTAAGACTCTTTACAACGTTGTAACTTGAAGCCTTATGTGTTATACTTAGTAAATAATTTCACCCTACATAAACATTGACCTCTCTGCTCTTCTTTTATTGCAATCCGATTCTTTAAGGTAAAACCACAGTTTTACAGTTTTTCAATCCTCAAAAGTACTCTTTTCTTAGTCATTCCAACTTAACTATTTTCTTTAAGTGCAACATTAGGTTTTTCTTAAGTTAAGTTGTACTTACTTATATTAGTAATATGGAAGGAATTAGACTGTCGAAATTCTACGAATTCTTCTTGTTAAAATTAAAGCTGTTACAGTTTTTTTGTAGCTTTTTTTATATATGTAATAAGCACGGTATAGTAAAATATTTGTTCTTATTATAAAATAGCAAACTGAATTATTTGGGTCTATACTAATTGAATAGAAGTGTATATATGTAATTTTAAAAACATATTAGATATCATTTAATTTACCTCTTGACCGTGCACCATTATGATATGAGCCTTCATATTATTTTTCCACATAAAACGCAAGGGACAGCGACGACAAATGTGACGCTTTTTTAAATTTTTACATTGATGCTTATAGTGTAATTGCAGCATATATGACGACAGGAAACGTCCATTACAATGTAAACAAATATGTCGAGCTTCCTTCCACTTATGCTCCTTGTTCTGATGTTCAAAGATTTTGTATTTTCGATAAAAACTCAGTTGAGGACATAGGTCACACTTATAAACACGTTTTGATTTGAAACTACCTTTCTCTTTATCGTTTTCATTATCATCAGAATCACTTTCTGTTTCAGAACTATCTAAGTTAACTTCGTAGCCGTGTTCACTTGTTATGGAGTAAAATCGTTCCAAATTGTTTTCCGCCGCAATGTCAATTCCAATTCGTTTCACTAACTCCTCTTCCGATAGAGTCAAAGATTCATCGGGATATAGTTGGGACGATATCGTATGAATATTTTCAATTTCTTTTCTTTTGTCGAAATTAACTGCATAACGGTGTGTTCGTAAGTGGGACCTTAAGTCACGTATACGACTGTGTTCGGAAAAGCACACCATGCACTTGATGCGTTTGCAGCCATGCGGTTTTAGTAAATGTGGCAGTATATAGTTAATACTTTTACCAGGATTCGAAACGGTGGGAATACCATCAGGACAATGTATTCGTATGTGGGCCAACAAGTTGTCCTTTCGTTGAAACTTGCGATCACAGTGCGGGCAAGTGAATTTTTTGCCTTCCGTATGGGTTTTTCTGTGCCGCACCAAATCTTTTGGCCAGATAAATACTTTTTCGCAAAATTCACACTTAAGTGTACTGGCTCTTTGAGTTCTGGGATGTTTTTGATTTTTATGCTAAAACAATGTAAAACGTAATGAACATGTCCATTATTTTAAAATTAATTTAAATAAAAACTTAAAAAAACCCAAAATGTTATATTTAACCCCCATATTCATACAATTTAAAACGAGTTTAAAATGTGTTTTTACTAAAATGTTTAAATACATTTTACTTTTAGAAAATTTGCACGCACTGGCGAAAAAAATTAAGTCATCCAACGTCATCTATAGAAGTATTTTGCCTCAAATATTTGCATAAATCCTTTTCCACTAATATAATAAATATGCACATTTGTACGTTTAAATATCTAAATATTTTTACTCAATCACGCAAAAAATTACTAAACGGATTTAAATGAAATTTGCCGCACAGATACATACATATATGTATAACAACCTAAATTATAACATAAAGAGGCTTTCTTTCCTGCCGATAACTATATTATGTATGTGTGTGTTAGCTATGGACTTCGAAACCGTAAAGCCGTCGGCCTCAAACTTTGGCAAGTTATTGTACACATTCCAGGGAGTGTTTATGGGTGGTAAAAAGTGGGCGGGACTACACCCATAAAAAATAAGTTATAATTTTTAGCTACTTGCACTAGACCGATTTTTCTAAAACTTTGCACACATATTGAGCTGTCATGACTAAATAATTTCTTGTTTAGAAAAGTGAGCAGGGCCACGCCCATAAAAAAAATTATAATTTGGAGGTACTTGCACTTGACCGATTTTTCTGAAACTTTGCACACATTTTGAGCTGTCATGACTATATAATTTCGTTATTAGAAAAGTGGACAGGGCCACCCCCATTAAAAATATGTTATTATTTTCAGCTATTTTCACGCATTCCAATGTTTGATTTGTTTTTCAACTTTAAGCGACTACATTTTTCAGTTCGCCTTGACTTCGCTATTACCATCAACAAAATTTGGGAAATCCATGATTTTCACATGGCAGCTTTGCGTCGCATGCTCTAATGTGGGAACATAAAAAAATTTGTTAATTTTATTCAAAATTTAAAACGTAATAAAACTGACAAAATTAGATTATGATTCTGAAAATTTGAAAACTTTGCTTTTTGGTCAAAGGCTTTGTACTAACGGAAAATAAATTTGACATACCCACTTTAACGGACATACAGACCTGTTTTGCTGAAGTTTAAATATTTTTTTAAATTCTCCCGATTATGGACGAATTTGAACGAATATGTAGACCAAAAAAGAGCACGAAATGCATTTCGATTTGAACGCCCATTTTCATAATAAGCATGAATAACTTTAAAGCGTTACTCGATTGTGTATCTTTCCATGATTCAAATTGAGTTAGTATTAAATTGAAAAATGTCAAATAAAATGCAAATTTGACGTTTAAGAATACGGAAGCACAATCGGCCCTTAAAATTTAACCACCCTTTATAAGGAATTAACAAAGCGTTGCTCTTATAAACAACAGCATTATAATGACAATATCGAATAATTTAATATTCTATACAGTTCTACAAAGTTTATTTTAAACAACACAATTGCAGTAAATTGTGTCTGACAAACATTTTAAGTCATTTTTGACTGTTTTGTGTTCGGAGTGGAACTAAATTATAAAAAATTTACATAGCGTTGCTGTTGTTTAAACAACAGCATTACGATGACAATATAGAATAATTTTATCTTACGTTGTGTTTGTGTTGACTCAAATGCAAAATATGTATATAGTCGATGCATGGGTTAAATCCATGACGAAGTAAATCAGTTTAGGTGAAACATGATTGATTTTAACATAACACATCATTGGAGAGCATATGTTTATATGAATATATTAATAAAATTCTTTTCATTCTAATAAGTGCATAAAACGCATGCATATCAGGTGAAAAGAAACCCATGTTTCATGAGTTCATAATGTTTGTTTACAAAATTGTTTAAAATATATTGCATACATTTGCTAAATATTTAAATTCAAAAGAACGAGATCACAGCTAGTAAAAACATATTTCTTTACCTGAATTTCTTTGTGTTTCATTAGATTGTTCTGCCATATAAAACGAGCATTGCAATAATCACATTGTTGCGCTATTCGACGATGTTCGTTCCAGCAATCTCTTGTTAAATGTTGTTGTAACAAATCATTACTAACGTATTGCTGGGTGCAGTCCTCACAAGAATAAGGCAAGGGAACGTTGCTGTGTCGCTCATATTGATGGTTTAAAAGAAGTTTTCGCTTTTTGAAAATTTCTTTGCATAATTCGCACGAGTATTTTTTCATTAAAATATCTCCACCATCGTCCGTTTCCTCCGTATCACTATCAGAATCTAAAAGATCCAATTCATTACCATCCTTATCAATCGCTCTATAAAAACGACTAATTTGAGATTTATTAAAAGCATTTTGTATCTCTTGTTGCAGTAATGCATAGTCAATTGATTTTGAACGTTCGAAACGTTTAATATAAATACTGCAATTAAAGTCTATCCCAGTTTTACCATCGGCATGTAGAGGCATGTGCTCACGCAACTGTCGTAATCTTTCAAAGGAATGTGCACAAAGACCACAACGTATTATTGTTTTTGCTGATACAGTACGACCATTGCTATGTGTAAGTAAATGCTTTTCGTATTTAGTTTTGACTTCGAATTTTCGCTCACACATATTACATGTGAATTGTGCTTTAGTTGCTGCCGGTAGGGTCGCTAGTATTTTTGGAGCACAATTGTGGTTATTCATGTTTTCAGGCCACACAAATTTGGCCGGACAATGTGCACAAAGCAAAACTTTATGTCTATTACGACAGTGAGTTTGTGAGTGTTGTTCATACATTTTTATGGAGACAAATTCCAATTTGCATAGTCCACATTTCAAAGGAATTTCGTCATTTCCATGGGTCTCTTTTAAATGACAGAATACTTCATATTTAAAGAAAAATTTTTTGGCACACAAATCGCACTTATATTTTGTAGTTCGATTAGTTAATTCTTCTTCCAAATCTTCTGCTTCCGTATCGCTTATGGACATCTCATACGAATTTTCATTCAACACTGTGTAGTATTTGAACCAGTGCTTTTCACGAATGTCTTTAAGTATACATTGCTTGACAATATTTAAATCAATCATATTTGGAAACAAATGTTGAACTATGTTATCGCTTAATTCTAACTTATGAAGACTGTCAGCAATACTATGATTTTCTAAGTGCAGACGAAGCTCTTTGGTGTTTGCAAATGTTTTGACACACAATTTACATTGTACAAAGCGGAAAGCAGAAGGTTTGCAGTACAAACGATCTCCAAATAACCATTCTTTATGTTTAGGCGGATACACTACTCCATCTGAATGCATGCGTTTAATGTGCAGTTGTATTTTGTCCTTGCGATTAAAGCTTTGTCCACAAAATTCGCAAGGAAACATGTTTTGACGCAAATGTATCGAAGCAATATGTCGACCACAATCTTTACGTAGAGAAAATGTTTTTTGGCAAATAAGGCAAGCGAAACGATCGTTCACCTTTTCGATTTGATCATAATAATCTGGAGCTTTTCGACCTTTTTTCTGTTTTACAAGCACACTATTAAAAAATAAGAAACATAATACAGATAGTCTCGTAAATTTATTTTTTTTAATCTAGTTAATAATATACCTGGAATTGGTTTTCTCTTTCTTAACTTTTTTCAAAGGTTCGTAATCGCTGTCATCAGACGATGATGAGCTATAATTAATTTAAAAATTTATAAAAGTGCTATTTTATAACTTAGCTTTAATGTTAGAAAAAGATCACATCTCATTTACATACAAATATTATTATACCCTTCACCTGTGGTGCACAAGGGTATATATAGCTTTGTCATTCCGTTTGTAATTTCTATAATTTTCATTTCCGACCACATAAAGTATATATTTTCTTAAAGCTTATTAATAGAGGAGTCGATTAAGCCATGACCGTCTGTCCATCTGTCCGTGTGTTGGTTGAAATCAACTTTTAGAAGCAACTATATGTTCCTCAGATCTGTATATGGTATCAATCTCTTGGAAATATCCAGGAATGAATCGCTATTGAAATTCAGCACAATCGCCCCATAACTTTCTGAGATATGAGCAAAAAACCACGACCACCTCGTTTTTTTCACAATTACAACAACAACATACATACATACATACATGTAAAAAACATACCAAACAAAAAAAATTACAAAAAAAATATATTAAAAATAAGAAAAAAATAATAAAAAAAACTACAGAAAAAAATTTAAAAAAATTTTTTAAAAATTTTTCTAAAAAAATTTTAAAAATTTTTCTAAAAAAATTTTTTAAAAAAATTTTAAAAATAATATAAAAAAAAATAATAAAATATAAATCTATATATATAAAAGTGAAACTCTGTGTGTGTGTGTGTGTGTTAGCTATAGACTCCGAAACTATAAAACCGATCGGGCTCAAACTTTGGTAAGTTGTTGTACACATACCAGGGAGTGTTTATGGGTGAAAAAAAGTGGGCGGAGCCACGCCCATAAAAAATTAGTTATCATTTAAAGCTAGTTGCACTTGACCAATTTTTCTGAAACTTTGCACACATATCGAGCTGGCATGACTAAATAATTTCGTGATAAAAAAAGTGGGCGGGGCCACGCCCCTAAAAAAGTTTTAATTTTGAGGTACTTGCACTGGACCGATTTTTCTGAAACTTTGCACACATATTGAGCTGTCATGGCTTTATAATTTCGTGATTGAAAAAGTGGGCGGGGCCACGCCCATAAAAAATTAGTTATCAGTTTTAGCTACTTGCACTGGACCGAATTTTCTGAAACTTTGCAAACATACTGAGCTGTCATGACTTTACACTTTCGTCATTAGAAAAGTGGGCAGTGCCACGCCCATTAAAAAAAAGGTATCATTTTGAGGTACTTGCACTGGACCGATTTTTCTGAAACTTTGCACACATATTGAGTTGTCATGACTATACAGTTTCGTATTTAGAAAAGTGGGCAGTGCCACGCCCATAAAAAAAGGTATCATTTTGAGGTACTTACACTGGACCGATTTTTCTGAAACTTTGCACACTTATTGAGCTGTCATGACTATACAGTTTCGTAATTAGAAAAGTGGGCAGTGCCACGCTCATAAAGAAAAAGTTATAGTTTTTAGCCTTGCACTTGATATTCGATTAAAATTTAGAATGCGATTAAAATTCATGAAGGGGCGTAGCAACGCGCGCCGGGATTGGCTAGTATTAAATAAAATAAAATAAAATTTTTTTGGCTCAGCTGGGATTCGATGCCACATTTATTCTAACGTGTACGTATGCACGTATTTTATATGGGATGAATGGTGATACAAACAATTGTTATTGCATGACTACACGTTGTGAAGGGTATATAAGATTCGGCACGGCCGAATATAGCACTGTTACTTGTTTTTTTGTCCTTTTTATACCTACCAACAAAAAAAGGTGTAGGGGTACATTCATTTTATCATTGCATTTGTAAAATATGGAATTATTTATATTATACCGCATTAAGTATTTTTTTTAGTATTTTCGATGACGATCTAGTTAAGTATGTTTGTGCGTCTGTCCGTCTGATAAAAGCACAAAAGAGTTCAGAAAAAAGCTAAGGGGATGAAATTTAGCTGTTTTTTTTTTTTTTAATTTATTTATTAATGAAACTTATTAATTTTTTTTATTAACAAAATTATAAGAATTTACAAAAAGTATTACATAAATTAACATCTGATTAATTAAATAACGATGTTTATAAAAAACATCGTATCAATCCATGGATATGCCTTGAATAAAAAAAATAAGTGGTTGTCATTAAATAACAGAGTCAGTTCCTCTATTAATGAATTAAACATTTTGAAGTTAAAGTTTTTATGTAGAAGATGAGTGGGACATCAAAAGATTAGATTATGTATTATATTCAAATTTCTTTTCTAAATAATTTGCAATTTTTGGCATGAGTTTTAACAGCCTTTTGGAACCAGACTTGACAACCATAGGTTATAATCGGACGAAATGACATTGGGCCAATTCAAAGTGGTTGCATATCAGTCATATTTGTACTATTTCATATTATTTTATGCATGCATAAAATTTTTGTTAGTAATTTCCATACAAAGAAAATAATAAGACTTTACACATTTGTTTCCTATGTATAAGAAATTGTTTATGTTATACTTTTAACCATACTGTCTCTCAGAGAGAATTTCTTCGCTTCTCACCTCTCAGAGAATATTTTCTATTTTCTTCTTTTCTTACAATTTTTAACAGCGTCATCTCTTTGTCTTCTTTCTTGTATTAAATACATAATTTGTTAATAAAAGGTGTTCAAAGTCACTAGTCATATTAATATGAATTTTATGACATAGTACAATATGAGAGTCTACTTTGAATTGGCCCATTGTGTAAACAAGTTTAATAAAAAGTTTATATTTTTAACTACCTCTAGCTATTGAGTCTTATAAAACCTTGCATGCTCTTTAGATACCGTGAAATGCCTTTAAGAATTGTTTTTGAATAAATTTGATAAAATTAACCATTTACATTTAATATACATACGTATAAAATTAATTGACTCACACCCAAGAAAAATTTGTAAACTTTTGCCATCATTAATTCAAAAATTAAATAAAAACTATTTTCATACATTTCAGCTGTGGCGCACAAGGGTATATATAACTTTGTCATTCCGTTTGTAATTTCTACAATTTTCATTTCCGACCCCATAACGTATATATTTTCTGAAAGCTTTTGAATAGGAGTCGATTAAGCTTTGACAGTCTGTCGTGTCTGTTCGTGTGTTGATTGAAATCAACATTTAGAAGCAACCATATGTTTCTCTTATCTTTGCATGGTAACAATCTTTTTGAAATATCTGGGAATGAATCGCTATTGAAATTCAGTAAAATCGTCAAATAACTTTCTGAGATATGAGCAAAAAAACGGGACTGCCTCTGTTTTTTTCCCCATATTTTTACCACTAAAATTCAAATTTTTCAACCATAGAAAAATTTATAGGTACCTTTGTTACTATTTGCAGATTAATATGCCTCTAGAGATATTCGTGAAAAATTTTGGATTAACCGGGCATTAATCGGTACAGGTATGGAAAAAAAATTTTTTTTAAATATATATTCCAAAAATTTACAAACGAAAAACAATTTTTTCAGCTTCTGAATAACCGAGAGTCAATATTGGTATCATCTGAAAGGACTTGACTGGCGCAATATGAAGCACTAAAAAAAATTTAAATTCACGATGACTGCCACTACAAAATGGGGAAAAATTAATTTTTATATGAGCCAAATCGGGTTTTTAAAATGTAACTTCTTCAATTAACCCCCACAATATTGGTATCAAATGAAAACGCTTGACCAGAAGAATACAGTAAATTATTAAAAAATGTAAAATCCAAGATCCAAGATTATCAGGGGCCAAATTACGGCATTCGATCACGATCGAAATTTTACTCGAACGATCGAGTTTGCTGTACTTTAGGTATAGAGATTCTAATAAGAATTTTTAAATTTCGATCACGTTCGAATGCCATAATTTGCCCCCAGATTCGGCACGGACAAACATAGCACTCTTACTTTTCTGACCTGGTTGCAAGAGACGCGGAATCATTATCCTAAATTTTTCCGGAATATTTTTTTTTCACGAAAAATGTGCGGGATCTCAGGACATCCTGAATGAAAAACACTGATGATGCTAAACGTTCCGGAAATCCACTAGGAGATATGGGAAACGCTAAACCAAAGGAAATTTATACACAATTTATTTGCAGATATCATCACGAAAATATAATGGTCTAAAAAATCTTTTTATAAATGTTTTTATCAAGAGCAATAACTCAAATACTAATATAAAATAGTTTTATGTATAGATAGGGGCACATACATAGAATTACAAAAAACAAGGATCAAATTACGACGCGATCGAAATTTTAAAAATTATTTTAGAATCTCTACCAAAGCACAGTAAACTCGAATGTTCAAGTAAAATTTAGCATATCTGTTAAAATCGGTTAAAATGGAATAAAATATTTTTTAAAAAATATATAAAAAAATGTTTACCTTGTTTTTAAGTAATTTGTGTTCTCATCTGTTTGTTCTGGCATTGAGTTGAGATCATCATTTAGAGTTTTTAATGTGTTATCAGTTATTTTGTTACTTATGCCAGTGATATACGATATATCAACAAGATCTTCTTCTAATTTTATTTCTGGCACATACCGGTCTAATGGCAAATCGATAGTTGACTCTGCTAAACAATCTTTAAAACTGTCAGATTCCTGTAGTGGATCTTTACAACTAGTTAGCAACTGGGAGTATTTTTTATTTACATCATTAATCTGAAGTATAAATTCATAGCAACTTTTAAGTTTTCCCGCACACTTGCTGCACATAGTTTTGGGTAGAAGGTCTTCATTGTTAGTCTAGGAAGAAAATTATAAATTAATTAATATTTAAACAAAATAACTCTATTACTTCCTGTATCCTTAAGATATCATTTAATAAGTCATTCCAAGATTTTGTGCTAATGGCCTCATCTCTAAGGAGGTAGACTGTTCGTCCAGGATCGAAGCAAGTGCGACATTTATACCGAACTCCATTAATAAAACATTGGTTTTTAAAATCACTACCCATATTGACTTTTTTTTTAATTCTATGAGAATATTTAATATTATATTTTAGCAATCGTTCTTTTTGTAAATAAGTAATTATTATTGTGTATTTATTTTACATACTACAAATCCAAGCCGTTGGCTTATTGTCTGTTGGCTGAGTCTAAAAAGTACCAGCGGCGGCTTGAATCCGGCTGAAAACCATGTTTATCGCTGGGTCTCTACGTAGCAATTTTCACACACGATGATTATAGTTGGGCAATTCTCGAGTTTATTGTTGTTTTTATAGTTTTCGGTGAGGAGAAAACGAAGGGAAAATAATCGCCGGTACTCGGCTAATTGAAGCAATTTTTTTTTTAATATTTGTCATTTTTTTCATTCGGAATTTCGCTTCTTGGTGTGTAAGTAATTTAAAATTTGAATTAAAAAACTTCACATAGTAAACTTTTAAAATGTTTAAATAACAAATAAAAAAAAAATAGTTAAGTGAAATATTTTAATTAAAAGCGTTGATTAAAATCAATTCTATTATTTTATGTATGTTTTTATTATTGCTATTGGCCCTTCACACATTAGACTAATTATGTCAGAACAAATGACTGTTGGCAAAAGAGGTGAAGAGTATGGTTATTTGTTGGCGTAAAGTTTTTACCAGGGTACACTTATACAGATGGCGGTGCCAGCCGAGCTGATTATTTTTTTATGAGCCAATGTATGTCAAATTCTTATTTAAAAAAAAATAAAGACATTTTAGTGCCAAGAATTGTCAAACTCCATATAAAAAAAGAGGGAGCCAAAAATTGCTCTCCTTAACGCTATCACCATATGTAATTACACCATGGTTTTAACCAGCCTTAACCCCGCAGTAGCAGCACAAAACCAATACATACATATACATTTAGAAAACAATTGTTTTTAGCAGAGCGACCGTCAAAAGTTCGCCGTGTGGTGTAACAATGAATTTGAAAGAAGAGGGATGCTAGTCGCGCAGCAGACTTTCCATACATATTTGCTTTTAGAAATTCATTTAATTGGAAAAATAAAAACACTTATACACACAACAGCGTTATACACGTATACTAAATATGCCAGAAACAATTATTACCAAGGTACATTAATAATTATAATTGTACCATGATTATTACCGTGTGCTACGAAACGAACAAAAATTGATAGCTTAAATCATAGTGTAGTGTTGAAGGCCAAGTAATTTATTTATATTTAAAATTTTTGTTTTAACTTTTATGTTTTTTTTCAAAATACCTCACTCTAAGTTTTGATAACGTACAATTATTTTAATTTTCCTTTGTTTCTGCAAAGAAAAACAGAAAATTCAAAGAAAATCAAACAATTTTGACAGCTTATTACTGCTCAAGCAATCAGCAGAGCAATAATGGCGCAATAAATTGCCACATATAGCAAGTTGTGGTCTACACGTCGAAATCTATATGAACGCAATCAAATTTGACAATTGCGGTAATAAATAATGCTACGTGAAGACCTAGGTTAAACCCTGTTCAGAAAGTTTTGTTTCAATTTAATGTTGATAGAGCAATTAAAATAAGTGTTCACACATAATTATATCTTACTCCATTAGCATTTGATAGCTGTTAAAATACAATTTATTTATACCAAATCAAATAATGATTCTCTTTAGTTTTCTTCCTGTTCATAAAATTTATTTACATTTATATATATATAGATATATATATATATGTATTTGAATTTATTTACACATTTTATTAAAATTTCCATCAACCATTTTCCATTTTCTTACTTTTTTTTTGTATATTTATTTGTTTGACATTAGAAATGCCACTTATAGACTTTTCTTCGCACTGAACATACTACCAAAGAGTTGCATTTCGAGTTTTGGACAATAAGTGAAACAATAAAGCAAGGTATATTTGTAGCTAAAAATATACCTTCTAATAAAGTATATATTGCTCAATTTATAAGTAATTTTTAGTATGGTAAATTGAGCTCTATAATACTATGTTCACACAAGCGCCTTAATTGTCAATTTATTATATTCTCGCTATTAAAGGCCTTTATTGAGCTCAATTTACCATACTAAAAATTACTTTTAAATTAAACAATATATACTTGTTTCACTTATTGTCCAAAACTCGAAATACAACTCTTGCGAAGTATGTTCAGTGAGAAGAAAATTCTATAGGTGGCATTTCTAATGTCAATCAAATAAATATACAACAAATAAAAGGGATGAAAATGGAAAATGGTTGATGAAAATTTTAATAAAATGTTTGAATAAAGTCAAATACATATTTATGTATATACATAAATATAATTGTAAATATATTTTATCAATAGGAAAGAAACTGAAGAGAAGGCATTATTTGTTTTGATATAAAAACATTGTATTTTTACAGCTATCAAATACTAATGGAGTAAGATAAATTGACTATGTGTGAACATTTATTTTAATTGCTCAATCAACACTTAATTGAAACAAATAAAAATATATGTCTGAACAGGGTATAAAGGCCTTTAGTTGCGAGAACATTATAAATTGACAATTAGGGCGCGTGCGTGAACATAGTATAACGCTTTATAATTGGAAAATTCAATGTTGACACCGCGCAGATATTAGAGATGTATACCAGGATTCACTTAACAAGGTTGTCTTTTATTAACGTTAAAAAGATATTTAAATAAGCTTTAAACGTTTGGCCCAAGGCATATTTATTCATGAGGTAATTGTATTTTGGAGAATTTTTTGTTTATATTTTTTATATATGAAGTTTGACATTTGAAATAAATTAGAAAAGAGAGAAAATTGTTTTTTATTTATGCATTTTGACAGCTGAAATTTAAAATAAGTGTTGGAAAAAATAATCAGTTGGCGAATCAAGAGTACGGCCGACTTCCTAAACGCAAGTTGCAATTCATAATTTAAAAAAAATGCGTATGCAATGCTAAACATGTCTTAAGTGCAACCTTGCGTTGCAGAGATTTTTTTGCATTTCATCGGCATTTAGGAACGCTCATGGATCCACTTTTTGTCTCTGCAATATAAAGTGTTTTATTATTTAAATTATTAGTCTGTGATTTAAATATACTCTATCAATTATAAATAATTTATTAAAAATAAACAAAGAAAATACTAACTCAGCCATTGCAGCTCAAATGTTTGCATACAAAATAAAAATGATGCGCGATTTTGATAGCTGATATGATATATGTAGCTGATATATGTCAAAAACTACACAGTTTTTGTTTGTGTTTTTTTGCGCGGGAAGGAGTAATCTATAGGTTCGTTCGAGTACTTTTACTGCACTTTGTAGTAAATGAGTAATTATTTAGTAAATTGAAAATTTTACTCTCAAAAAGAGAATTTGTCCAAAAAAGTACTCGAACAGACATTTGTAAAAATTCGTAAGATTGAAGCAACAGCTGATGGCAAATAAATAAAGTTTAATGGGAACTATGTACATACATACATTTGTGCAAATATGTATTTAAGTATGCATACCTGCGCCAGATTCAGGCAGTTCCATTCTTTCATCTGTAGACATTGTTAACTAACTTTATTTCACAAACAATTTAAATTTAATCATATTTTGCACTTTTGTTTGGATTTTCCTTTTTTTTAATATTTTTTTCACAAATTGTATACTTTTTGTTTGCTTACTTTTGTTTGTTTACCTTTTGAATCATGTTTTTCGGTTTTGTTAAATCTTACTGCAAGAAATTTCTGTTGTAAAAATTTGCAAATACTCAGCCAAGAACTGTCACTTTTCGCTCTCTATTTGTGCTCTCATTTACTACAAATTTGTGTAAACGAACGCAATTTCGTAAAATGCAGTAAAAATTTGTACAAATTTGTGAGTTCTCGAACGAACCTTATGTAAACATAAATAATATTTGACAATGCAATCATCATTTTTGCAAATAAAAAAGTAGATCAGCTGTGTTGTCAACACCACCTGATAAATAAATTCGCCTTGCTAGAAAGTTTACATATGCGTTTACGAAGTGTATGCATTGTAAATATGCATTGCAACTTGCGTTTAGGAAGTCGGCCTACCTGATGAATAAATATGCCTTGGTTTGGCCAAGTAAGCATAACCACTATTTTTATTTATTTATAAAAATTAACAAATGTTTATATGAATGGTTTATAAAACGAATTTTCAATTGAAATTTGATTTATTTACTCCCAAGGCATATCCATTAATATATGTACCTTGTTTACCCTAACACATTTTATAAATAATATCGTTAATGTTTTTGGATTTTTCTTGCACTAAAACATTTATTTATTTGAGCAAAAATTAAAACATTTTAATGGTTATCCGATTAGGTAATATTTTTGCCTAATCTGAAAATACATTAAAATTATTTTACTATACTTTTTTATTAGGCTGTTTCAGTAAAAATATGCGTGAATAGAAAAATGTTCATATGAATTAAAAAATTTCCAGTATTATATACAATCTTTCAGATGATGGCCCTCAGTGTTGCGATGTTTTTTCAGGTATGAACCATTTATAAAACTTTTACCACAAACGTCACACTTGTAAGGTTTCTCGCCTGTATGAATACGCAAATGCTGTTTGAAGTTGTAAGATTTATTAAACGATTTCTGACAGTAAGTACATTGGTAAGGACGTTCACCGGTATGTATTCTGCAATGAACATTTAATTTGCACTTTCGAGAAAATGATTTCTCGCAGTACAGACATTTGAAGGGACGTTCGCCAGTGTGTGAGCGTCGATGTTCTTGCAAGTCGGATGATCGAGGAAATGCCATTTCGCAAAGATCACACTTGAAAGGTTTTTCACCAGTGTGCCTTCTCATGTGTATCGTAAGATTTGAACTACTCGTAAAGGAAGCACCACAAAAGACACATAAAATTGCCTCTTCTGTCTTTTTTTTACGTTGCTTAGCATCTTTTGAAACAACAATTTTATTTTTTGATGTTGACTGTAAATCATACGTATGGAATTTTTTTAAATGAGCTTCATAACGATCTTTAATTTTAAAATGACGTTGACAATGGCAGCATTTTATATCTCTTTTATTATTAGTTGATGTAGCTTTAACGGCTTTAGCCATTTCTTTTGAAGGATGAAATCTTTTCAAATGAATATTAAGATTTTCTTTCCACATAAATTTAAATTTACACTGCTCACATTCGTATTGTTTATCATCATTGAAACACTGTGTGCTTTTATGATAATCTAAAATTTTCTAAAAGAATAAAGTCCGAAGAACTTAATTAAAACAATTTACAATGTAGTTAAATAAGAAATAAATTAGAATAGTGGCAGTTTGATTACCTGTGAGACAGTTCTAAAAATGCAGCGTTCACATTTAAGCTCTAGTTCTTTGTAATTATGTATAGAACGTTGGTGTTGAGCTACTTGATATTTTCGCTTAAATGACATATTGCATATGCAACAATTATAAGAATATGAAATCATTTTGTTTTCTCTACTATATCCCACATCATCTTCTAATTCTGTTTCTGAATCCAATTCTAAATGCAGTTCGAAACCTTTTTGATTGGTTATCGAGTAATTTGCTAGTGCATGTTGACCTGCGCACATATTAAAGGGTTTTTTAGATAAAAAATGTTCGCTCAATTTGGCCACAGTTCCAAAGAATTGGCCACATAATTTGCATTTAATTGTTTTTTCACCATTTGGACAACATGTCGAATGTATTATACTTTCAGCGGCCTTGGCTTCGAATATAGTTAAACGATGCTGCCTTAAATGTTCGTTGAGAAGTTTACTGCTTATAAACGTTTTTGGACACAAAAGACAAAAATGAAACGAATCAATCTCAGAATGTTGTTTGGTCAAATGACATTTAAGATCTTTTTGGCTGGGAAACCTTTCTTGACAGTGTATACATTTATAACGACGATATGAATTTATCTAAAAATATATGTAATGACTTAAATATATGTAATGACTTAAATATATGTATATGTATGTACATACAATTTTAAAACTATACCCAGCAAAAAAAAAAACTATAACAAAAAAAGTCATTTTGCAGGGGTTAAACTGGTGACGAAATGAATTAATTTAGGTCAAAACAAATTTTAACATTAGCGTGTCATTGAAGATCACGTGCTTATGTAAATAGACATATATCAATGAAATGCACTCCGTTCTAATAAATGCATAGAACTCATAAATATTTGGAGAAAAGCATTCGAGGTTTCATTAGTTGATTTTGCTTGTTTACCTGAATTGTTGAAGATATTTAGCATGATGTTGCATTCACTTCTAAGCACATCATTTATGACAAATTATTGCGCATTTAAGAAGTCATTTATAATGAATTCTTTAACTCTATTGATTTTTTATAAGTCTTGAAATGGTAATTCCCTTTGCACTACTTCCAATTTTTTTTGCTGGGTATTTATTATAACTTTAAAACCATTGTGAATTTTGAAATACATATGTATATATGTACATACATTCATACATGTTTTATTTTTGTTTTGAGTAGATAACAATATCTTTTCAAGTGTATCTGTCATTTTTAATTTAGCAGATATAATTAGCCAATTCAAAGTGGTTGCATATCAGTCATATTTGTACTATTTCATATTATTTTATGCATGCATAAAATTTTTGTTAGTAATTTCCATAAAAAAAAAACAATATGACTTTACACATTTGTTTCCTATGTATAAAAAATTGTTTATGTCACATTTTTAATCATACTGTCGAGAGAATTTCTTCGCTTTTCACCTGTATACACACAATTTTTAACAGCGTCATCTCTTTGTCTTCTTTCTTGTATTAAATACATAATTCGTTAACAAAAGGTGTTCAAAGTCACTAGTCACATTAATATGAATTATATGACATAGTACAATATGAGAGTCTCCTTTGAATTGGCCCAATATAATATGTAATTGTTCGTATACCAAATATCATTAAAAAAAATATAACAGTCGCATTACGATTTAATTTGAATAAATCATGAGTATTTATTTATTGCGGTAGAAATTAATACATTTTAGTGGTTAAGTCAGTTTCGTCAAATATTTGCCTAATGTGAACATACCTTTTGTTATGTACATACATATGTAAATTGTAAAAAAAATGTTTTGCTAATTTTACCTCTTGGCTGTGAACTATTGTTATATGAGCCTTCATATTGCTTTCCCACATGAAACGCAAAGGACAATAACGACAATAATAAAGCTTTTCAGTATTTTTACATTGATTCTTGTAGTGTAATTGCAGAATATCTGATGAAAGAAATCGCCCATTGCAAAAAATACAAATATGACGGGCTTCCTGCCACTTATGTTTTTTATTTTGATGATCGAAAATTTTGTATTTACGATTAAAATTCAATTGCGGGCACAAATCACATTTATAAATACGTTTTGAAATATCAATACGCTCTTCTTTATCGTTTTCGTTATCGTCAGAATCACTTTCTGTTTCAGAACTATCTAAGTTAACTTCATGGCCGTGTTCACTTGTTATAGAGTAAAATCGTTCTAAATTGTTTTCTGCCAAAACATCATTTCCAATTCGTTTCACTAACTCTTCTTCCGATATAGTCACCGATTCATCGGGATAGAGTTGGGATGATATTGCATCAATAGTTTCGATTTCTTTTCTTTTATCAAAATTAACTGCATAACGGTGTGTTTGTAAGTGGGTCCTTAAGTCACGTATACGACTGTGTTCGGAAAAGCACACCATGCACTTTATACGTTTGCAGCCATGCGGTTTGAGTAAATGTGGTAGTATATAGTCGATACTTTTAATATGATTTGAGAATGTCGGAATGTCGTCTAGACTATGTATTCTTATATGAGCCAGCAGATTTCGTTTTCGCTGAAATCGTCGATCACAGTACAGACAGGAAAATATTTTGTCTTTAGAGAAGGCATTGGTTGCTTCTTGATTTTTATGCTAAATTAAAAAAGTTTTAAAACTGTTCAATTTATTATACTCACTCGATATTTTTGGTATGAGCAATATTTTAAAATATAACAAGCAACAGTGCTATATTCGGCCTTGCCGAATCTTATATACCCTTCACAACGTGTAGTCATGCAATAACAATTGTTTGTATCACCATTCTTCTCATATAAAATACGTACATACATGTAAAAAATCATTCATATAAAAACATCCCATTGTAAAATTATAAATTGAGTTTACGTATGTACATGTTTCTAAAAAAAATTACAAAAAAATTACAAAAAAAAAAAAACAATAAAAAAACTTACAAAAAATTTTTTTTTTAAAAAATTAAAAATATATATACATAAAAAACAAAATAATAAAAATATCTATATATATAAAAGTGAAACTCTGTGTGTGTGTGTGTGTTAGCTATAGACTCCGAAACTGTAAAACCGATCGGGCTCAAACTTTGGTAATTTGTTGTACACATACCAGGGAGTGTTTATGGGTGAAAAAAAGTGGGCGGAGCCACGCCCATAAAAAATTAGTTATCAGTTTTAGCTACTTGCACTTGACCGATTTTTCTGAAACTTTGCACACATATCGAGCTGTCATGACTAAATAATTTCGTGATAAGAAAAGTGGGCGGGGCCACGCCCCTAAAAAAGTTTTAATTTTGAGGTACTTGCACTGGACCGATTTTTCTGAAACCTTGCACACATATTGAGTTGTCATGACTTTATAATTTCGTGATTGAAAAAGTGGGCGGGGCCACGCCCATTAAAAATTAATTATCAGTTTTAGCTACTTGCACTAGACCGAATTTTCTGAAACTTTGCAAACATACTGAGCTGTCATGACTTTACACTTTCGTCATTAGAAAAGTGGGCAGTGCCACGCCCATTAAAAAAAAGGTATCATTTTGAGGTACTTGCACTGGACCGATTTTTTTGAAACTTTGCACACATATTGAGTTGTTATGACTATACAATTTCGTATTTAGAAAAGTGGGCAGTGCCACGCCCATAAAAAAAGGTATAATTTTGAGGTACTTACACTGGACCGATTTTTCTAAAACTTTGCACACTTATTGAGCTGTCATGACTATACAGTTTCGTAATTAGAAAAGTGGGCAGTGCCACGCTCATAAAGAAAAAGTTATAGTTTTCAGCCTTGCACTTGATATTCGATTAAAATTTAGAATGCGATTAAAATTCATGAAGGGGCGTAGCAACGCGCGCCGGGATTGGCTAGTATAAAATAAAAACAAAAATTTTTTGGCTCAGCTTGGATTCGATGCCACGTTTACTCTAACCAGTACATATGTATGTTGTTGTTGTAATTGTGAAAAAACGAGATATTTCCAAAAGATTAATACCATACACAGATCTGAGGAACATATAGTTGCTTCTAAAAGTTGATTTCAACCAATGCACGGACAGACGGTCAGGGCTTAATTGAAATTTTAGAAATTACAAACGGAATGACAAAGCTATATATACCCTTGTGAACCACAGGTGAAGGGTATAAAAAGTTATTTATATTGCAGGGGTTACACTGGTGACGAAGTGATTAAATTTATGTGAAAACACTAATGATTTTAATAATGGCATGCTGTTTACGTGAATATATTAATGAAATGCACTCTGTTCTAATAAATGTATAGAACTCATGAATATTAAGTGAAAAGAATCCGATGTTTCATAAGTTCTTTTTATTTGTTTACATGAATTGTTTAAGATATTTTGCATGATATTGCATTAATTTCTAAGTGTACTATTCTTTTAAATTTAAAAAAAGTAATTTCTTCATATAGAAGAATTAAAAATAAACGATTTAAGCCAGAAATAAATAAATATTGTCTTTAAATTTTTTGATATCTATATTGATATATTAAAAAATTATGATCCTATTATTAAATTAAAAAAAAAAAGAAAATCTTTTGGATCTGATTAATGGAACGGGAGTGTATGTATTTAAAAGTTTGAAAATTTTACCTGTAATTCTATGTGTATTATCAAATTATATGGCCATATAAAGCGTGCATGACAGTGATCACATTTTTGAGCTGTTCGTCGTTGTTCATTCCAGCAATCTCTGGTCAAATGTTGTTGTAACAAGTCATTACTAACGAATTCCTGGGTACACTCCTTACATTTATAGGGCAATACCGCATCATTGTGGCGTTCTTGTTGATGTTTCAAAAGAAGTTTTCGTTTTTTTAAAACTATATTGCAAAGTTCACATCTGTATCCTTCTTTTAAAATTTCTTCACCAACATCTTCCTCCGTATCGCTATCAGAATCGAAAATATCCAATTCATTGCCGTCCTTGTCGATTGCTCGATAAAAGTGACTAATTTGAGATTTACTATAGGCATTAAGTATCTCCTTCTGCAGTAACCCATTTTCAGTTGTCTCCGAGCATTTAAACTGTTTTATATAACTACATCCATCAAAATCAATACCAGTCTTGCCATCAGAATGCAAGGGCATATGTTCTCGTAAATGTCGCAGCTTTAAACAAGAATATGTACAAAGAAAACAACGTATTATATTTTTTGCATGTATGGTCCTGTTTTTATTATGTGTCTCCAAATGATTTTTGTAATTAGCTTTCAGCACAAATTTTCGATCACATTTATGGCATTTGAATTTTGCTTTATTTTCATCCTGTGATGTTGCAATAATTTTGATTGCACAATTGTGATATTTTATATTTTCAGGCCACACGAATTTTGCCGGACAGTGAGGACAAACTAAAATTTTATGTTCATTATTACAGTGAGTTCGTAAGTGCTTTTCATACATTTTAACAGAAATAAATTCCAACTTGCATATGTCACATTTTAAAGTAATTGTGTCACTGACGTGAGCCTCTTTTAAATGACTGAAAGCTTGATATTTAAAAGAAAACTCTTTAGCACATAAAACACACTTATATTTACTGGTACTTTTTGTTGTTTCTTCTTCTAAATCTTCTACTTCTGTATCGCTAATAGACATTTCAAACGAATGTTCATTTAATGCTGTATAGTATTTAAACCAGTCTTTTTTACTAATATCACTGCATATACTTTTCTTAATAAAGTTTAAATCGCTTGCATTTGGAAACAAATGTTGTATAATGTAACTGTTAATATTTAAGCCATGTAGAGTGTGAACATTACTATGATTTTTCAAATGTTGACGAAGTTCTTTTCTTGTTTTAAATTTAGTGTTACATAATTTACATTCAACATGTCGCCAAGCAGCAACCGGCTTGCTGTATAAACGTTCTCCAAACAGTAAATTACCTGAATGTTTTCGTTTTATATGAGCTTTGTAATAATCTTTTGATCTAAAATCTTGTCCACAGAATTCGCATTGATACATTGTTTTAAGCAAATGTATTGTAGCTATATGTCTACCACAATCTTTTCTATAATAAAATTTTTTTTGACATATGAGGCATACAAAACGATCTTTAACCTTTTCAATATGTTCATAATAATCAGGAGCTTTACGACCCCTCTTTCTTTCTACGGGTTTTCTATCAGCAGATAAAAAAAATAAATAAATAAAAATTAAGATGTTTGCGTTTTTAAAAGACTCCCAAAATTGTTAAGCTCAATTTTCGGTTTTACATCAGTTTGACCAGTTTTAAAATCGCTCTAAAAGTATTTACGTCACCCGGTTTCGCAAAGTTGCATAAATTAACTTTTGGTCACGTACCATTTTTTTACGATTATACAAATTGAGCAGTATCTTTGAAATAAAAATAGTTGTGTTTGAATAAATATTCATTAACTAGGTTAGATGTATTGCAAAAAGTAAACGTTTGTTTGAAACTATTTTATACATACAGGGCCAATTCAAAGTGGTTGCATATCAGTCATATTTGTACTATTTCATATTATTTTATGTATGCATAAAATTTTTGTTAGTAATTTCCATACCAAAAAATTAATATGACTTTACACACTTGTTTCCTATGTATAAGAAATTGTTTATGTTATACTTTTAACCATACTGTCTCTCAGAGAGAATTTCTTCGCTTCTCACCTCTGAGAGAGAATATTTTCTATTTTCTTCTTTCCTGTATACATAAAATTTTTAACAGCGTCATCTCTTTGTCTTCTTTCTTGTATTAATACATAATTTGTTAACAAAAGGTGTTCAAAGTCACTAGTCATATTAATATGAATTATATGACATAGTACAATATGAGGGTCTACTTTGAATTGGCCCACAGTAGCAATATATCCGCTATTTTGCTAGCGCAGTTTTCACGAGAAAACTTAGCGGAATAATATTCAAATTTTGCCTTTATTATTAGGCTATTGACTTTTCTTTTAACAGTAGGATAAACTTTATGTAAATATGCTGTTTTGAAGCTTTTCCATATATTATAAACAGAATAACTTAGACTGATGTGTTCTTTTATCTGTACCGAGAACCATGCTTAAGCTGCTTATTGATGATTTTAATTTTTAAAGGGACTGTTAAGTCAAATAAAAAATTAAGATTGTATTCAAGGAATGCAAGTTTATCATCAATAGAATTTATGTAATATAAGCTATCTCAAACAATTTTAGAGAACTTTTGATCTAGTAACATAAGATCCATATTCTTAAAATCATGAAAAGAAATCGACTGAACAGGAGCAACAAAATGAAATTTGTAGGTCAATAAGCTAAGATAATGCTTAGAAGAGCACGGTTGTGGCAGTAATATTATGGAATTATTGAAAAGAATAAATAAATCTAAAAGCATATTGCTTGTAGCAGTAAAATGCGTTGACTTTTAGTATTGGATAGCATAAGACCAAGTGAATAAAATTTTGTCAAATGACTGCAATCTTCTATGATGTTCGAATTACAGTCACCAGCTATTTAAGTATGGGCATACATTGGAGAAAACATTTTTAATCGCCGCAAGGTATAGATAGAACTTCTAGCAATAATGTTTCTATTAGGACTATAAACACTTCCCACTAGCAATATCCATTCTTCATTAATTACTTCAATAAAAAGGTACTTAACCATGTTAAAAGAATCCACATTTAGTAAATCTATCATAATCATAAATTTGTTTTGAAGTGCATTTAAAGCCAAAATTCATTCCCTTTCTTATATAAATTGCAACATCACCATATTCATCCTCCCTATAAATTCGACAAAGATTATAAACAGTCATTGAAACAGAAAGGTCAGTTAAGCTGGAATCAAACTATGTTTCAGATTCACAACTAAAGTCAATACAAGAATTTTAAAAATATATCTGAATACATCAATCTTTCCTTTTAAGGTTTGCGTGTTGATATGACATATTTTGATACCATCTCTCTGATTAACAAGAATCTTAACCATATTCACAACACTAACTCTGGAGCGAATCCTATAGCTACTGTTCATAAAAAAGTAGCAAAACTTCGAAGACAGTAAATCACGAAGCAAAAATTATTTTGAATTAACTAATAAGTTCTAAAATCTATATAAACATACATATGTATGTGTAAAATGTAAATAATACGAAAAATTAGATAAACATTGGGCCAATTCAAAGTAGACTCTCATATTGTACTATGTCATATACCTAATTCATATTAATATGACTAGTGACTTTGAACACCTTTTGTTAACAAATTATGTATTAATACAAGAAAGAAGACAAAGAGATGACGCTGTTAAAAATTGTATGTATACAGGAAAGAAGAAAATAGAAAATATTTTCTCTGAGAGGTGAGAAGCGAAGAAATTCTCTCTGAGAGACAGTATGGTTAAAAGTATAACATAAACAATTTCTTATACATAGGAAACAAATGTGTAAAGTCTTATTATTTTCTTTGTATGGAAATTACTAACAAAAATTTTATGCGTGCATAAAATAATATGAAATAGTACAAATATGACTGATATGCAACCACTTTGAATTGGCCCATTGTATAAAAAAGAATTGAAATAGAATAAATTAAGTACATATGTATGTGGAAAATAATATTAAAGTTTAAAACTTATGATTAGAAAATTAATCATGACCGTTTTCGACAGCAAACAGAGTGCAGATCCACAAAATAAATTGTACAGATATTCAATTTTTTCAACAAGTATAACATTAGTATCGGCAGTTTATTTAATGTAAACTAAACCACTCATACTGAACGCGTTATGAAGGAACTTTTATTTCTTGAGCCTAATAGCAGCATGCAGAATATTAAAATTGAATGCAGTACAAAAAATTATTGTCTGAGGATTCTCCAATATGTTTAAGTAAAATTGGAAACCTTTATGTATTTTACGATAATTAGCAAGAGACTTAAGAAAAAAGTTCATGCGTTCATCATACGGGGACTACAGTTTAACGATTACCACTGCGTCTTTCGAACTGTTTTTGTTCTTATTAGATTTTAGCGTGCGGTAAATGGTTTTGACAGCAAGAACAAAAGAGTTAGGAAGAACAGACAGCTGTTGTGCAGCTCACTTGGGCCCATCATATTGATCCTTTTGTGATACCTGAATAGAAATATAGAAGAATAAAAAAGAAAGAGAAGCAGATCAATCCAGAGACTCTGGCGGGAAACAAACCCACCAACTGACTAGTCCACCGGGGCACCCAACAGAAGTGTAAACAACATTACAATTTTAATTTTAAATACAAGTTTTCTTTCTTTAGAAACGGTATTTCATTTAAAAGTAATTCACATGAAACATTTCTGTTCTATTGTTGCTTAATTTTTGACTTTAAAGCATTAATTTCAACCTGCATATTTTTAACGGTGGCAGTCACCTTTTCTAACTGTTTAACTCTTTCAGTGACATCGTGTAACTTCTGTTTGACTATATCGAAGCTCTTTTAAATACATTAAAAAGCTTAGATTTATGTACAATATGTTCATTAAATTTATTGTCAAGTAACAATTAAATTTTAATGGCGTATTTTTTAAAACATTTTTTAATGACATTTAGTATTTTAAACGAGTAATTAAAATTGGTCTAATAATTGTAGCTGTTGCTTCAGGAAAATCATCTATTGTGTACATTTTATCAAGTGACAAAATATCACTGAACATTAGTATTTATGATTTGCTTTATATGAATTTGACAACAGTTCGCATGAAATATTGAACAGAAATTTATTTGAAATTTATTGTTATTGATTTTTTACTACACAAAATATGTTTTAAATTATTTTTCCAAAATCCGATCAACAGTTTTTTTTCTTTTAGAAAATTAATCGGTTTTTTCAACATGTGTAGTTGTTGCTAGATAATATTGTATTTTCGCAAGACTAAAACCGGAGACGTTAATGCATTTTATGATTTGATTTTACTTTGAAATAAATTTTATATTGTATCAGATTGCAAAATTACATTATGCATTCATTAAGCTGAAATAGTTTGGGAATCATATTACAAATTAAAATTTTTATTGAAGAATTTTTAATACCTACATATTTATATAACTTTTGCCTTTTTTATTCGTTAATATATTAAGAGGCACATAATCACTTTCATTGGATGAAGGGGAGCTAAAACACACTCATTAGTACTTTTTTTGTTAGCTTAACGATTACCTTACCTGTTTTCAGCTAAAGTTTCCTTTTGTAAACTAATAATTTTTTGTATTAAATAAGGCATTTTAAATGATTTTGACAATTTTAAAAATTACCTTTTATTGCCACAAATTGATGTTTTTTTTAGATCCCCTTTATAATCTGTGCATATATTTTCATATTTTGCTTCGGTGTCTTTGTAAAATTTCTTGCCGATGTCGTTCAAAATAATGTCATATTCAACAATATGTTCTTTTTCTAGTTTAACTACCGATAATTCCTGTTCCAATGGCAGCTCATTAGCAGACCATTCGGTAACATTTTCATTTCCACTCAAATTTCTATGTTGTAATGGATCTTCACAACTTGCCAATATTTGGGAATATTTCTTATTTACGGTATGAATCTGAAGAATAAAATTGTATGAACTTTTAAGTTTTTCTAAGCATTTGCAGCACACAGTCCTTGGAAGAAAATCTTCATTATTAATTGTCTAAACGAAAAATTTAGTAAATATGATTATAAAATAATTAGTCAAGTTTCATTTCTTTCATTAATTTTTTTACAAATTCCGTAACAAATCCAAATTAAAAAAAAATACATAGATCGATAGAAAATTGAAAAATAAGAAAAAATTTAAAGTGGCAACATTTACGGAAACACTTAGTTTTTGAGTTAAAGACCTCTAAAGTTTTCATATACATATATGTATGCATATGAGATTTTTAACTATATTTCTGATAATATATGGGCAATATTGGTATCATTTAAAAGCTTTTGAATGGTTGAGACAACTTTAAGAGGTCTATAACTCAAAAACTAAGTGTTTCCGTAAATGTTACCTCTATAAATTTTCTTCTTTTTTTAATTTTCTATCGATCTATGTAATTTTTTTTCAATTCCATATAGTAATATTAAGCAAACAATAAGGCCAAATAAAAATATTAAATAGCAACAAAAAAAAAAAAAAACAAACCTAATTAGATATTAATTAAATCATAAATAAAGTAGGTACAAATTAATTAAAGTGTCCTCTCGTAAGCTAAAAGTGTTTAGTTGAAGGCATTATTAAAATGTGTAAAAATGCGCTATTCTAACGTTATAAATTCCATTTCCTAACCCTAACAACAAAACACCTATTAAAAAAAAAGTTCAAAAGACTCTATAAGGAGCAAAATTAGGATTTCTGCTTTGTAAGAATAGACAAAATCACAAAGAGCTAAGGTCGACCACCTTTTATCTTATATGATAACATATTACGAACTTTTATAATATGATCTAAACAGCGCCCAAGAAAGCATTTAAGCCAGATATACGACGAGCACAGTAAACAAATCTAATTAATCTTACGAATTAACCAAACGCTTCTATCTTGCAAGGATCAAACTAATTGTACCTCCTTCTTAAATGGGATGGAAAAACAGGATGCAAAGAATCCAAATTCTATCAGAAACAGACTCAGTAATATTCATATTTAAATTAAAGTTTAAAATCTAGAACTAACCCAAGGCATTCAATAAGAATAAAAATTTCTTTATGTTTTAACGGGCTAGAGGGTTACAACAATATTATAAATGTTCAGCGGGAAAAATTAAATACATAGACACCTTTTATCAAAACATTATAGATACTATATATTTATTGAACTTTCATTTATTTCCATAAATATATAAGTGTATATAAAGATATAAATTTAAGGTTAAGTTATATCAAAGAATATAAATGATATAGAATGCCCATGAACGCCCAAATTGAAATGTTTTTTAAAAAAAATTTTACGACGCGGTCGGTAAGGCAAAAGGGAAAGAAGCAAAAGTAAAGAGCATAACAATGTTTCGCTCTCATACGTAATTGCGTGTGTTTGTAAATACTTCAGTTTGCATGTATGTATGTTTGTTTATGTTTTGATATTTTCATTTCTTGTACAAATTCAACTTCTATTCATCATCTCAACAAATTGTTGTCAGTCAGACGTGTAACTACGTACGCGTGTATGTATGTTGTTTATGCATTTATGCATGTATGTATGGATGTGTTAATGTTCTTCAAACAATGATATGAGCGAATATAAATTTACATTTATAAAAAAGGTCAAATAAATTCAAACAAATGTGAACAAAAATTATTTTGAAAACAAATACGCCCGACTGTGTTACAGTAGCAAAGCATATATATATTGTTGTTGTACGAGTGAGATTGCATCAATTGTGATCGAATTTTATTTGCCCTTCTTAAAGAAAATTTTAGTGTACGTGTACATTTTAATTGATTTGAGATAATTTTAATACAATGACATTTTTTATAGGTGAAAATGTTTTTTTCAAGCATTTGAATTTCACTTGAGGTATTTTAAATAAATAAATAAAAAGGCGATGTTTTCTAATGTATTACAGATACTTTTACAAATTGGAGTTTTCGAAAAAACTTTTGCTTATTGTCAAGTACACTAAATGTTTATACATGTAGCTCTAGTGTGATATTTTTTATTTTAAAGTGTAATTTATAAATTATTTTAGCTACTTTATTCTTTGTCTTGTTAAAATTTTAATATTAATATTCTCTTTTCTTTTGTATATTTAAAAATTAAAATTATTTTGGTTTAAATTTTTTTGAATCTTAAATATTTTCTTTCAAAAGCTTTGAATATTTATACCTACATACATACTAAAGTTTGACAACATAAGGAAAAATGCATATTATTTCGTTTTTATAAGCGAAACAATTTTGTTGTCAACATTTTTTTTAAGAAATTTAAAAAGCAATAATTTAATTTTTTTCAGTTTAGTGTTTTTATTCATATAATAATGAAAGGGATTTTATTCACAAATTTTGTATTAAAGTATTTTTGTTTTTTTTTTTTAATACAAACAAATACAAACAGGTACATAGAAAAAACTTCATATAAAAAACTAGAGTTATGAATTATGTATTATTTTTTTTAGAACAAACAGAATGTTGAAAAGTTTATTCATTACAAAATAAGTTAAATAATAATATTGGAAAAGTAATAAGTTTTTTTTTTTTATAAAACAATTGAAATAAAAACAAACTATGTATGTATTTTTGTTAAGAATAAATAATATGTTTTTCCCACTTCATTAATTTCTGCCATCAAAAAGTGTTCAATACGGATGTGAACCACCCTTGTGTAATTAACAAAGTTATTATACTTTAATAAATTACATCATTCGTTTGCTAATTTTTTTATTTTTTTTTCTTGGAACTTCCTTTTTCTATAGACCAAGATCAATGCTTTTGGAGGAGTAGTAATAGTAGAAAGTCCAAAACTTTTATTCTGTGTTGTGAACAAGCGTCGGCAAACCACAGCGAAGTCAATCGTTTATAGGACTCAATAATAAAAGATTTTATACCAATTTTTTGGGGCTCAGATTTAAAAATTGTATGAAATATTAAAATATGTCTTTTACTAGCATCCATTAGTTTATCTGATGGAGCAGCTAAGCTTCCAAAATCTGTAAGCGACAGATAATTTTTATGGTGTATAAAAAGCTCACTTGTTGCTGTTAGAACTTCATCCGTCTTTCTCAATTCGTCACAACATTTTTGGTATTGTAAATTTGGAATGATTTTAAATGCTACATATCCAACAAAGTATCTCATAGAAACAATTTCGAAATTTATAGCTGCAGAATTTTTAAAAACATCTTCAAAAAAATAATCTGCATATATGTGGCTCTCGTAATCAACATTGTCAATTTCATAACAACTTGGTTCTTTATGTTCAATACATAAATCTGCTTGAAAGCCAGCACCAACATTCGCTATTCCGTCTTGTACAAGTTCACAGTTTCTAGAAGAGCTTGACTGAACTATTTTAGTACCCTTTCTGCCGCAATACAGAAAACGTGTTTTCTAATTTGTCCTGATAAAGGGATTTTGTCATTAAAAAATATACATCATCACCTTCTTTTAAAATATCATCGGCCAACATAAGAACTGATTTAAGAGTGAGCTTCTTTCCATTTAAAAAGAAAACACGCTTATTTTTATCCAAAAACTCCATATTTTCTAAATATTCCAAAAAAATTTAATAAATTTATATGCTTCACTGTTAAGCGGAATTGCAGATATGTAGCAGTTATCACCATAAAGGGAGCCACTATTAAGACAATCGAAAATCTTTTCAATTTTTTCTACAAACTGAGCTGTTGATAAGGCCAATTTTGTGAAACTTATCTTAAATTTTGTGTTTTCGGAAATAGTTTTGATAGCAGCCGCAACAGTTCTGCTGAAAATTTGTGTTGCAAATTTTACACGCATTTTTTCAAAACAGGGTAAATGTATTGCCGTGTCAATTTTGGGCACATTTTCATACCCGCCACCAAAAAAATGGTGGGGGTATATTCATTTTGTCATTCCGTTTGTAACACATCGAAATATCAATTTTAGACCCCATAAAGTATATATATTCTGAATCGGGGTTTGATTTGATGACGATCTAGCTATGTCCGTCCGTCTGTTCGTCTGTTGAAAGCACGATAGAGGTCGCACCGAAAAAGCTAGGGTACTCAAATTTTGCCAGAATCTTGCTTATAGACATATAGGTATTGAAAATGAGCTAAATCGGAATATTAGGAAGAGAGTTATAGCTCGAAAAGCAAGAGTAGGTCGAAAAAACCGTGTCCCGCGAACATCGAATATAATAGAATTGTGTCCAAACGCATTAACGTAGACTCATGAAACTTTGAATATATATTTCCTGAGTAAAAGCAATATTTCTCTCCGAAAATTATCTAAATGCATTAGGAAAGGAGTTATCGATTAAAATGTACGAAAAATTATACCGCACAGTGTATTTTTCGGTATATTTAAAAACAAAAACGTCATAAAAGCAACAAAGCATTTTATGCCCGATTGCGATTTATTTTTTTTTTGTACTCGAATTCATTGCTTTAGTAGAGTTTTTATTTATTGCGTTATTTTTATTTTTTTTATTTACTTTTATTATAATTTCTAGACACACAGTACGTAATGTTTCACTGCAGTTTGAAACTGAAATGTGTTATGAAATGCTTCACAGCAAAATAAAATAAAAAGCTGCAGAGCCTTAAAAAAAAACACTAAAAAGTTTTCGGGCGAAGTGTCCTTGACGATTTTTGCCTCTTAAAATTCAACAACAATACAAAAATTCTACCTGACTTCGGTTTAGCTAGGTTTTTGCCCATTTATTGCATGTGGGTTTTTTTTAAGAAACGGTCAAATAATACCAGTGCAGGCAACAGGTACATAAGTATTTTTTATTGAGTTTTGCCTTTCTTACATAAAATTAAAATTCCTTTTCTTTTATCACAAAATACATACAGTGTATCACTAAAATAAGTATGCACTTTGCATTTTGCATTAGAGTCACAATTTTACTTAATTTCTTTTAATCGTTGCTAAATTTTTCTACATCTGCTTAATTTTGCTATAATGTAGATTACAAAAATGAAAAATTAACTGTTTAGAAAGATACCGTTATTTTTTTTTTAAAGCTTAATGAATAAAATGAAAATAATGTGATCACAAAAGTAAGTATGCAAATGATGAGTATCAAGTCGTTAATTAGTATTAAAGAAGAGAGGTTGTCACTCCATATATAAACCAACTTGTAACAGTGCATTAATATAAAAAACAAAAGTGTGGCGACAAAATAAGTGATTAAAACTAATTTATTTAAAATGGCACCAAGAGGACAGGAGTTATCTAAAGATTTAAAAGATTCAATAATAAAACTATTTAAAGAAAACAATTCACAAAGACAAATTGCTACTATTGTAAATAGAAGTCGTGCTACAGTGCAAAAAATAATAGAAAAATTCAATTCCGAAGGTTCTACGGAAAATAAACCACGTTCAAAGTGTTTACTAGCCAGGACGAAAGGGTTATTGTTCGAAAAGTTAGACTGAATCCAAAGATAAGTGCACCAAAAATACAATCAGAAATTGAAAGAGAGTTGGGAAAATCCTGCAATGCGGAAACAATTAGGCGAGTTTTACATAATGCTGGATATCATGGCCGAAGTATCTGAAAAAAACCATTTATAAGCCAGGTAAATCGGCAGAAAAGAGTAAACTTTGCTAAAGAGCACATAAACCAATCAGAATATTTTTGGAACACAGTAATATTTTCGGACGAGACCAAAATTAATATCCATGGATCTGATGGCCGTGATAAAGTGTGGCGAAAAGTAAACTCCGAGCTAGAACCAAAAAATATGACTGGTACCATCAAACATGGGGGTGGTTCTGTATTAGTTTGGGGGTGCATGGCAGCATCCGGAGTTGGAAAGCTTGTATTTATCGATGGAACAATGGATAAATATTTGTACCTAAATATCTTGAAAAATAATTTAAAACAAAGCGCTACGCAGTTAGGGTTAAATGACAACTTTATATTTCAACAGGATAATGATCCGAAACATACGGCTCTTATCGTCAAGGAATGGCTGTTATATCACACAAAACAACTTAAAACTCCTCCTCAATCTCCCGATATAAACCCCATAGAACACCTTTGGGATCATCTTGGGCGTCAAGTACGAAAACGGGAGGTGAAGGGAAGAACTGAGCTAAAAAATATTATTATGGAAGAATGGTTAAAAATTCCCAGCTCTGTTACGCAGCATTTAGTTGATTCAATGCGTTCACGTCTTCAAGAAGTCATAAAAAACAAAGGATTCCCAACTAAATACTGAGTAGACAAAATTTTTTTTATTTTTTTTTAGTAAAAAGTTAAATATTTAACCTTCTGCATACTAACTTTTGTGATGTTTATTTTGTCCCTTTTACTGATAAATCTATATAAATTACACAAATACAAGATCATTTTTATTTATGTACAGTAATATTGTAAACTGCCTTTAAACTCATAAAACTGAAATAAATTTTTTTGTTTAAATTAATCTAAAGATAATATTTTTAAATAAAATAAAGGGAATAAATAGCTGCATACTTATTTTAGTGATACTCTGTACATAACTATTTGTTTCCTGACAGGCCAACAAATTATTGGCGAAACAGTGACAGCAATTTTAATAAAAATTGTAATTTTAAATAAAGTAACTAAAATAAATTATAAATTACACTTACATGTATAAACATTTAGTGTACCTGACAATAAGCGAAAGTTTTTTCGAAAACTCCAATTTGTAAAAGTATCTGTAATACATTAGAAAACATCGCCTTTTTATTTATTTATTTAAAATACCTCAAGTGAAATCCAAATGCTTGAAAAAAACATTTTCACCTATAAAAAATTTCATTGTATTAAAATTATCTCAAATCAATTAAAATGTACACGTACACTAAAATGTTCGCTAAGAAGGGCAAATAAAATTCGATCACAATTGATGCAATCTCATTCGTACAACAACAATATATATATATATGCTTTTGCTACTGTAACACAGTCGGGCGTATTTTCTTTCAATATAATTTTTGCTCACATTTGTTTGAATTTATTTGATGTAAATTTATATTTTCTCATATCTTTAGTTAAAGAACATTACCACATCCATATATACATGCAAAAAACAGACTAACACGTGTTCGTATTTATTTTGTTTCTTTGCTTCCTTATCTAACGCATGATGTTAAACGAGTGCATGGTAAATAAATTTGAATAAAGAAACCAAAAACAAATTACATTTACAAAATTTTGTGAGCGAAACTATATGAGAGCCATTTGTAATGAAGAGAGCGGGTTCCAAAGTTAGAACCCGCCATAAGAAATTTTGTTTGTACGTGATGCGCATTCTATATAATTTATATTCTTTGGTTATATTTAGAATATAAATTATAATATTGTTACGTTTATACCTTTTATAAACGTTGTATTATTTCCTTTAAATAAATCTTGAATTCTTTTATTGCAAAAAAAAAAAAAAAATAAGAGCACTTTATTTATTTAAATACACTACGATATTGTTTTTATATCACTTTACTTATTACACTTATGGTTATACACTTTTATTATCAAACTCACTTTGATACACACTTTACACATAACATCATGTTCGAACAACCAGCGAAATAAACTAATACAAACAAAACGACAGTAACTTAATCTACTTCAACTAAAATAAATTATAATATAAAGTAAGCTATTTAAATATAAATCTGTAACAATATGTAATTCAGTTTAAAGGTTAGATATAAATAAATTTATATTATTTATTGATGCATTCAGTTAGATTCAATTTATGCACAGATTATTTGTTTCTTTTAAATAAATTTCGTAAAACTTTTTTAATTAAACTTTTAATTGTTAGAGAGATGATTTTCGTGACAATAAACAAAAACTTATTGTTGATGACATTGTTGGGGGTGTTTTTTGTTTGGTAAAGTTGTGCGTTCTATTAAAAGTGACGGTTGCTTCCTCAAGATTGTTGACTACTTTTTGTTTTTTTGGTTTTTTCTTCTTGATGACCACATGAAATTCTGCAGTTTCTGGTAGTACTGACTCTTTAGCCAGAATATCAACCACAGTAACAGCATTTGGTGGAAAATCCTGTTTCTTGCGTTTTTCTAATTTATCAGATTTATTTTCTGTTTTTTTTTTTAATTTTTCTGATTTATTTATTTATTCAAAGTAATATAAAACCTCCTTAGGCCAATTAAAATATATTACATTATATTATTATTATATCAAATTTTTCAGATTTTTCCGGCTTTTCTACTTTATCCGATTTTTCAATTTGTATTGTTGCAGTAGGCGTAATATTATTGGTCAGATTACGTTCGTTACCTTTGCTTGTTTTGTCTTTGATTTTATTTTCTTCCTTTGCAGAAGTTGTCAAATTCCCACCAGCAGAACCAGTAGGCACAACTTTTATTTTTTGTTCTTTAACTGCATACTTAGCATCTAAGGGGGAAGAAGTTGAATAATCGCTAGACAAATTTAAATCCCAGCACTTTGACTTTGGGTAGGAATAGAGTTTTGTGTAGTATTTGCTACAGCAGTTAAACTTTAGAGAATATGTTATAGTCTTATAATTTACATTCGTACTAGGAATTTTATCGTCACTAGTTCGGGGAAGTCTTGTTTAATTTTGGATTTTTTAATTTTATGTAATTTCGCAGCTGCTGTAGTCGATATAGATTTTATTTTATTATTTATTATTAATTGTTAAAATGGCAACAACAGAGGCGGCAGCAGCATCAGCAATATCTTTGTTAGTTCTCGCAAATGAGCAGGCGAATTGTGATTTTTGCCTAAAACCGAATTAGGATTGTTCTTAGCACATTTCGATTTCTGCTGTACATTTCCTCCTTTATTGGTTGCTTAAGATGTTGTAGCTACTACCACATTGCTATTATTAGCTTTGGATGATTCAAATGGCAATGAATGAACCAATTCAAAATCACTTGAATCAGATTTTTCGGAAGGTGGCACGGGTGAAGTTGATTTGCGTCTAGACTTATCTGTCATATTTGTATAATTTTCTGTTGATAATGCTGTTGTTGCTGCTGTGACGTTGCATTCTGATGGTTTTACCTGTTTGTAGTATTTGTATTTGAAATACCAGTGTTAGATGATGTATTATCACGATGATAATATTTGTAACGAACACTTTACCTAAAAGACCAAAAGCGTCCTTGTCTTAGACGCTTATGTTTAACTTTTAACGAATTTGCAAGTCTTTCGCCTAACACGCTTCAAAGTAAAATTAATATTGGCTTTAAAAACATAAAAAACCAAACTTAACAAAAAACAAGTAAGAGTGCTATATTCGGCCGTGCCGAATCTTATATACCCTTCACAACGTGTAGTCATGCAATAACAGTAGTTTGTATAACCATTCATCTCATATGAAATACGTACATACATATAAAGAACATACATATATAAAAACATCCCATTGGCTCAGCTGGTATTCGATGCCACGTTTACTCTAACCAGTATACACGTTTGTATGTATGTATGTTGTTGTTGTAATGTTGTTTTTGTGAAAAAAAATCGAGGTGGTTGAGTTTTTGCTCATATCTCAGTTGTTTATGTACCGATGTTTCTGATTTTCAATACCGATCTACTCCCGAATATTTCTGATATATTAATACCTCACTCGGGTCCATGCGACGTCAGCGGGCTTCAAAAATTTGATTTAAACATACACACGGACAGACTGACAGAGCTTAATCGACTCCCCTAATCATAAGCTTTCAGAAAATATATACTTTATGGGGTCGGAAATGAAAATTGTCGAAATTTCACACGGAATGACAAACCTATATATACCCTTTTTCACTGTGTGAAGGGTATAAAAAAAACAAACTATCAATAAGGTGGTTTACATAAGATGGAGTGAAGGCAATTAATATAAACTAGTAATAATCAAAACAGTCGTAATTCAGCTCTAGTCGGGTTATTATCGTTGACAAATAAGGACAATCCTTCTGTCCTTTTCATCTGTCTTTAAGAGTTTTGCGTCTTCTCGCTCATTGGTTAATTGCGTGGTGTCGGTTAGCTGTATGGAGTAACAGTTACCGGAGTCTTGACCACATGCAAAACTTTATATGAGAAAATAATTCAATATTGGTGTTCAGCTCCGACTTTCTATATGAAGGTATAGGTCGACTGACCCACTGAAAACTGAACCATCGTGGGATAACCCGTTAATTTGTTTTTTTTTTTTACTTCGCCAACAGAACTTAAAAACGAAATAATCTAAAATGCAGGTGCTTATAATAAAAAATTGCATTTATAAGAATATACCTGATTATTAGTTTTTTTTATGTATCAGAGACCAACCTGTTCTAGAGTTATTTCATTTAACAAATCATTCAAAGTTTTTGAATTACAAGCTTCATCAAAGAGAGAGTATTTAACCTCTCCTGGATCAAAACATGTACGACAACTGTATCGAACACCGTTTATAAAACATTCATTGTTAAAAACACTCATTTTTAATTTTTGCAATAAACAAATATTTTCTAAATAAAGTACACTCGTTTTATATTCTGTGGTATTTTTAGTATACAATGCAGAGAAACAAGCCGACCTGAAAAAGTCGGCGGCGGCTGTGGGAAAAATTGTCGGCGGCGGCTTAAGGTCGGCTGGAGCCGATAAAACAGAACAAATTTTCAAACATGTTTTTGAAATAAAAAATATATTTAATTAATAATTCAACATTCTTAAATTAAAAAAAAAAATAACATTTCATAACAAAATAAAATCTTATAGGTAGGGTTCAACAATTTTTCTATTTTGGTGCGCAAATCGTTGTATTTTTGGGGCTCAATTCTCGTTCTGGGAAATTGTGAAATGAAAAAATTTTTGTATAGCAAAGGGTATCGTGACACCATATGATATGACACAAAAACTTTTCATTTAATAGTTTCATAGAACGAGAATTGATTCCAAGTTTATTTTAAGAATATCGGACTAACCGTTTTCGAGTTATTATTGATTATGTGGAGCAGCGTCTAAAAAATCTTGAAATAAAAAAAAAATATTATCCATATAATTGAAATATGTAATAATATTTGTATTTGTAGTTATCAAACCCTTTTTTTTGCTGTTGACCTGTGTTATAGTTGGGCAATGCTTGAGTTTATAGCAAGGCATATTAATTCATCAGGTAATTGCAGTTCGGAGAGAATTTTTTGGTTTTTATTTTTTATATATGAAGTTTGACATTTGAAATAAATGAGACAGCAGAGAAATTTGTTTTTTATCTATAGACTTTGATAGCTGAAAATATGTGGAGAAAAAAATAATCAGCTGACGAAACAAGATTACCTGATGAATAAATGTGCCTTGAGTTTATAGATGTTTTTTACAGTTTATGGTGAGGGGAACAAAAAGGGAAAAATAATCGCCGGTACTCGGCTTTTTGAAGCAATTCCAGCTATTGTTTCATCATCAGCACTCTTTGATCGGAATGTTTAAGTGTTGGATTTTTTGGTTTGTCAGTTAGAAAGTTTTTTGAAGCAAAAAAAACATGGTGCAACTACCTGGAGTTAATATACCTTGGACTAAGCCAGGTCTCCACGTAGCAATACTTACAGTGATGGGAATTTTTTCAACACATCCCGCTAAAAGTGTCATAAAAATTGCTAGATTTTTTAAAAGTTTAAATTTTAGCGATATTTAAGCCCCCGACCACACGAGCAATATGTTTGGCAATTATTGCCACAGCAACTGTCAAATTCTGCATGAATGTGTATTAGAACGCATATTTAGCAATAAATGTTATAATACATTGCTGAGCAAATATCTTTTAACACAAGCTGTTAAATTCAATTGCAAAAAAATAAAATGTACTAATGTATAAAAGAACGCCGCAGAAAAAATATTAAAATTAAAATTGTTATTAGGGATGGGCAAATTGGAAAAATCTATCGATATTTATAATATTGATATTTTATTTTACCATCGATATTTATTAATTTAAAATATCGATATTTCGATATATCGACTGAAACATATTTACCTAGTTATTGTTGAAATGATTTACATTTGAAAATTAAATACACACACTTATGTACATACAAATAAAAATAGATGTATATTAGGCTTCGTAGTAACTTTTTATTCCAATTTTTATAATAAATAAACTAGATATTATAATATATATTAATA
The DNA here is from genome assembly GCA_941918925.1 of Phyto melanocephala. Lineage (NCBI taxonomy): Eukaryota > Metazoa > Arthropoda > Insecta > Diptera > Rhinophoridae > Phyto > Phyto melanocephala. The sequence continues at coordinate 132,804,112 of OW799234.1, read as the reverse complement.
GTATAAACGCTTTCTCTTATGCGTGAGCTTATAAAAAGGAAATTAGAAAAAATATTTACGATTAAGGATAAGATCAGTTTTATGACTAGATCAAACATAAAAACAAACAAGTAAAAGTGCTATATTCGGCCGTGCCGATTCTTATATACCCTTTACAACGTGTAGTCATGCAATAACAATTGTTTGTATCACAATTCATCTCATATGAAATACATATAATATAATATAAAATGAATAATATAATATTTCCAAAAGATTAATACCATACTTAGATCTGAGGAACATATAGTTGCTTCGAAAAGTTGATTTCAACCAACACAGGGCTTAATCGACTCCTCTATTCATAAGCTTTCAGAAAATATATACTGTATGGGGTCGGAAATGAAAATTGTAGAAATTACAAACGGAATGACAAAGCTATATATACCCTTGATCATCACAGGTGAAGGGTATAAAAATAAACCAAAATTTCGTTAGACAATTTTAAGTTTTAAAGTCAACAATTTATATATTGCTTACACCAAATCTATATAATAAATTCTGAAAAAATATTTACGATTAACGATGAGATCAATTTTTAATTTTATATAATTTTGTTTTACCCCAAAAAAACAAAACACTTTATACATCTAACCTCAACTTTAACAATATGGCATGGCATGGTACAATTATCAGGTAGCCTCACTAAAACAGCAGGTTTTTTTTTTCTCTACCTTACCTACCGTTGCCACATGCAAGTGCAAGTGAAAAAAAACCAATACACTAACACTTTTTTACTAACACAACTACACTTTGGCAACCTGCGACTCAGCTTGCAAAGAAATTTTTACCTACCGTTGCCACATGCAAGTGCAAGTGAAAAAAAAACGAATACACTAACACTTTTTTACTAACACAACTACACTTTGACAACCTGCGACTCAGCTTGCGAAGAAATTTTTAAGCAAGTAAAATTTTTACAGTTACGTCAAGTAAAGTGACAAGCCGAAAAACAGTGTTGTCTAACACTGAGTGTTTTGTTAACTCACTAATATATCATACAGTTGTGGTAAATAATTCAGCTAGTTTTTTTTAATAAATATGTATATATTTATATGAAGAATATTAAGAAAAAATATAAATATTCATTTGAAATGTAAGTTTTAATATAAATATCAATTTTTAATAAAAAAAATTATATTAAAAAGTTATATGTCTAAAGGTAACGTTTAATAGTGGCTATTGACAACACTTAATTAACAATTGAAGCAGCGCCATTTGTTTTAAATTTGTTTGAAGTTTATTTGTTGACGACATTTTAAAAATGAACTTGCACTGTGCTGTGTAGCCACTCAAAAAATTTTTGTGTTTTTTTTGGAATTTCTCCTGATTTTCGTTAGTAATACGTATATACTACTTGCAAGTAAATACTTGCTTGTTTAACTAAGATGTCAAATTTTGTTTATGTATGTGTATATATTGTATATATTCTACCGCCAAAAAAACACGCACACACATTTGCTTTTTGACACTTAAGTCGTCGTTTTCCAGCAACAAAATACATTTAGAATTTTGTTGTTGCAGAACTGAGGCTACCTGATGATTGTACCATGCAATATGGTTTGCAGTCAGTGATGCCAATTCTTAAATAACAATAGTGAGTAGTTGTAAAACTGTTTAGTCAAACGATAAACTAAAAAGCGTGACATCATTGTTGATAGAAGCAGCCCTACAAAAACACTGACAGTGATTTGATGCATTAATGCATAAGTATATAATAAGTATATTAGTATAATTAAAACTAAATTCGCCTTTGCTGCTGTACCTTCTTTTGGAAAACTTTTAAAAATATCGGCTCCGATATTAGTAAATAAATATCGATGCATCGATATTGAGGTATTTAAAATATCGGCGATTAATATCGAAATTTTTTAACTAAAAACTTAAACTAAATATCGATTTTTTGATATATCGATATATTTTGCCCAACCCTAATTGTTGTTATAAAAAATTTAAGTTTTTTAATTATATTTAAATATATAATGGCAAAATAATCATTTTAATCTAGTGCTTTTGGTGAAATTAATTTTCGTATATTTTTTTGTAAAATTTTTAATTATAGATCAATATCCAGGAAAATTTTTAATTTTATTTTTTAAGATATTTTTGTGTTCACCACCTAGAGATATAAGCTTGAACATTGGCTATTTGATGCCGTTATTCTGCCGACTTTATTGCTTATATTAAGACATAATCAATCGTTGGTGTGGTCGGGGGTAATATTTTAGAGATAAACAGTTAAAATTTAGTATAATCCGCTTTTAAACTTGAGAAATTAAAACACCAACAGGCAAAATTTGATCACAAGGAAAAAAGAGGATGAAAAAGTATGTGAAACACGACTGATTGGGTTTTTAAATTTTTTACGTGTCATTGACATTATTTCTAAAAAAATTAAAGTTTTATTTACAGTCGTGATTCAGCTCTGGTCGGGTCAAGAGCTCGCGCGTCATTGTCATTATCAGGCCGTCCTTTTTATGTGGCTTCGAGAGTTTCACGTCTCACACTCGCATTTGATAATTGCGTGGCGTCGGTTAACTGTACAAAGGTACAGTCACTCGGACTATCAATTAACCACGTGCAGATTTTTAGATAAGGAGTCGAATTCGGAAATTCCAGATTCCTATACGAAGGTATAGGTCGTTTGGTAGTTGCTGGAGGAGGCTCTAGAAAAATAAATGGTGATGGCAGTATTGTCTTTTTACAAGCCAAATAATTGTCTAGTGCTTGTACACTAGAACCGCCATTGGAGTAATCTAAAGTTTAAAAAAAAAAGTTTTATTTAGCATGATCGCCTCATTGATACTGCATCAACATGTTTCTTTTTTTGTAGTTTACCCGATACAGTAGACCAAAAATTACTAGGTAAAAATAACATATAAAGAACAAACACAGAGTTATGTTTTTTAAAACATAAATTTAATAATACTTCAACATTTTTATTGTGTATTAGCTGACCCGTCGAACTTCGTACCGCCCTATAATCAAGAAATATCTGTTACCTTTTTATCTGAATTAAGTTAATTTCTTTATTAAGTATTGCTGTTGGTATATTAATAAATCAAAATTATTCCAAAAACAAAGTGTTTATTATTCTAATGCTTTATGATACACAATATTCTTAGTTTTATTTTCTGGAGCGTATATAAATAGTGTTGTTGGTATTCCGACACGGGAACAGGCGACATATAACTGGCCATGTGAAAAACATGAATTTTCAAGCACTTAGCGACTGACATTGCAAATGCTAGCCGCACTGGAAATTGTAACCGTTTAACAAACACTCCAGAAAAAACACACAGTACAAATTATCCTGTAGAAACCGATGTGAAAAGTACATTAAGAAATGGTAAATGAATTATATAGGTATTTTGTTATTATAACTCCGACCACAGAGCAACTCCGATCGATATATTTGCAAAGAGCATGTAAACTACGTTTCTTTGTTTTAATGTCAACTACGTGAATATTACTGCCAGTGACACATTATTATTATTTCCTTACATAAGAACCTTCTCCTAATAATAACAAATACAACAAAAAAAGATAGTTTATATAAAGTTTATTTATATAATGTTAGTGGTTAACACTATGGTAATACTGGTTTTTATTGTTTACGAAAAATCGTGCGATAAAGAAAAAATTATAGAAAAATTATTAAAAATTTTTTGATGAAAGACAAATGTATATTCAAAATAAATTTTTTACTTAAAATAGTTTACATACAGTTCCTTGGTAAGTATAATTTTATTTTTTATTATAATATTATTACTAAAAAAAATGGTGGGATATATTCGTTTTGTCATTCCAACGGATATTTTTTTCTTTATCTCAAATTCATATAATTTCTCTATGAATAAAGATTTTGTAAGAATAAAAGACTATATTGAAATATCGAAGTTGTATTTATAAGCAGAAACTTTAATGACACGCCTACTTTAATGTCCACTTTTATTGAAAGACTAAATTTACGAAAACATTTTACTAGCATATCGTTATACAAAGAAAGTGAAAGATATTTTAGTATAAAGATATTCCATAGCGATTACTGTTAATAACAAAATAATACATTTTGTGCTATAAAAGTACATCAAATTGGTGGTGGGTATTAAAGAATCGGCACAGCCGAATATAGCGCTCTTGTTTATGTTTATTTTAATAAAAGCCTTTATTTGTTCGGTTAAATTTAACATAGACTTTTTGGTTAATTTCTGCCGGTTAAATGCTAACCGTACTTTGTGAAATGCATTTTTACTTAACTTACGGTTAAAATTCATGTTAAATTAAAATCCCAATTTGTGAAAGGGGCCGTTAATTTAAAATATTTAAATATATATTTTAAATGTTGACAAAAATAATTTGACCGCTATTTTTGAAAAATTTTCACATTGTTAATTGCTTTTAATTGTTTATACCCAATGTGATAGCGAAATATTGGAACAAAATAAAATCATTATTAAGAGCTTGTAAATAAACTAAAAATAAACAAACTTGATATAAACTAAAAAGATCGAAGACATTTACTTAAAATTTAAAATGATTTTTTTTAATTCAAAAATACATACATACAGCTATGGACATATAAATGGCACATTTTACCAAGAGTTCTTTCTTCTGCTACATTACCGTAAAAATTATTAACAAATAAAAATTTTTGTTTTTTTCCTAAGGTTTATTATGCATTTTAAACACTGATATAAACTAAAATTGAAATTCATATATAAAAAGAAAAAAATCGTCATTAAGAAAAAATACTACTAAAATGAGCTGGACATATAAATGGCGCAATCTATAGATAAGAAAACAAAAATATTTTAATACAGAATTTTTTGGTTTTTTGGTATGTAAAAACATTTTACCCTTATTATTTAGTGCTGTGGCCATTATTCCTAATGACAGCTTCGCACCTGCGACCCATACTTTTACGAGTTTTTGGTATTTCGTTTTGGGTATGGCATACCAAGCTTTCTGTGCGGCCGACAACAAATCATCTATATTTTTATAATTTTTTTTCTTGCTATTTCAACCTTGACCTCGTTCCAAAGGTTTTCTATGGGATTTAAGTCAGGGCTCTGGGCTGGCCAATCCAAAACGTCGATCTTCTCTGCACAAAACCAATCTTTTTTACTAGTTTGGAGGAGTGTTTGGGGTCATTGTCTTGCATGAATTTTTACTTGATCGGCATGGAATCGAAGGCATATGGCTCCATATGGTTTTTTAAAATGTCTTGGAACTGAAACTTGTCCATTTTTTCATTGACTTTTACAAAGGGACCTATGCCATGCCAAGAAAATGCACCCCATTACATAATACTACCTCCTCCGTGTTTAACCGTCCTCCGAGTGAACCGATGATTGTATTCTTGTCCTTTCGGATGATGAACATAGCTTCTACCATCTGGTGCTACACTATTAATTTTTGTTTCGCCACTCCATAACACGTTTTTCCAAAAACTAATGGGATTTTCTTTATGGTTTCTGGCAAAGACTAGTCGTTTTGAAATATATTTTTTTTTAAAGCATTGGCTTTTTTCTAGAAATGCGGCCAAACAAATTTGATTCATTTAATCTTCTTCTGACAAGCCTGTAAGAAATTTCCAGGTCCATAGATTCATTAATTTCGGATGCTATCTGCCTTAAGGACTTGAATGGATCAGTTTTCGCCATTCTGGCAATAGCTCCATCCGTACGCACATCTGTTTTTCGAGGCCTTGGCTTCCGACTTTTGCCCTTAATCAATACATCGGGATTCTCAACACATAATTTAATTGCATTATACACTTTTTTTCGAGAAATTTTCATTATTTCAGAAATTTTTTTCACTTTCTTCTCATCTTCATGCATTTTTCATATGATCCGCTTTTCTTCAGTTGTGGTATGTGTGCCTGATCCTATTTTTAATAATTTTTCGCTCTTAACACTTACTTTGTAATTACCTAAAGTTATCAACTGATTTAAACAAAATCGACGCGAGTACTGCATACACTAAATAAATTGTGTCATTTATATGTCCACTGAAAATCAGCATTTATTATGAAAAACAAAATAACGGTAAATTAAAAGCAAAATTTAGCGGAACATTTGACCGTTGTTCAGACAAGTACTCTTACAACAACAACCAGAAGACATTAAACTTACACTTTTAAGAGTTTTTAGTTAAAAAATAGTTAAAAATAGTGGATTTGCTTCTTTTGGCACTACCACTATATTATTTGTTTCATACCATTCTGCTGCAGATTTACTATAATGACACGACGCTAGGTCGGGCCAAAAATATGTTGACTTATTGTGTTTTCGTATGAATGGAAGCAACCTCTTCTGCAAGCACTCCTTGATGTAAATATCAGTGTTGATAGTCCCAGTAGTAATAAATTTACTAATTCTTTCTCCGCACGTGCATATAGCTTGCCATACTAAGTTCTTCTTTGGAAACTTTGTCTTTTTTTGGAACTTAAATTGGTCATCGACATTACCTCTTTCATCGGCCACATAATAACTTCGCCCTGGGAGCTGAGAAAAGTCGGCAAGAACGTAAGTCTCATCATCCATAATACAACACTCATATTTGTTGATAAAATTTCTAAGCAGTTCTTTGGCACGACTTTTTTAGCTCCACTTCCAGATTTCCTTTTAATACTACGACGTTCGTTATACACTTTTATCACACGCGAAACTGTTTGTCGTGACACCTTTATCTCATTTGCAATAGATTTGTAAGTACGACTGGGATTTTTTAAAAAAATTGTTATTATTTTTTCAAGCACTTTTTCTTCGGAATCCATTTTCAAACAAACTAATAATCCGATTATGCTATTATTTTGTACACATAATTTGACAAGTTTTTAAATGCAAACTTGATCATAAACAGTTATATTTTTTGTGCATGAAGAAAGGGGGAATTAAAAATGTGTGTTAAGGTTTCACTGAGCTCATTCTTTAATATGAGTTTTGATTTTAAAATGTTTTTGAGTGAGTAATCTAAGGCATACAAATTTTTAAAAACAAACTTAGTTCCATTTCAAAAATATAATTGTTTCGTTTTGATTTTAAAACTTTGTTTTTTACAGCATCTTAAAATTCCTTGATCTTTCAAAACTTCGACACATCTATATTTTTGTTTTGGTCTCCTTTACCAGTATTCATTGTAATTTTGAAAAAAAGGTCGAAATTGTTGTACAGTCTTATAGATGGTATAAACTTTTATATGAAAAATAATAGTACGTTGTCCGGAATTCATTTATAGTCGCACAAGGGCAATCAGGCCGTACTATTTCATCTGACTTTAAAATATTTATGTCTCACTCTTGCTCTTAAACTGAGTTAATTTTATATGTATATTAAAAGTATATAGTTAATATTTTTAAATTCTGTTGTTGTTGTTGCAAAAACAATTTTAGGAGAGTGATTTTGCTCCACCAGAATGGTCTAGATACGCCCATGGTTTTTGACTAGATATTCGACTGTATAAAAAAAAAATAGTAAGATCCCCTTTTTTAAATTAATTTCCTTTAATTTGATGTCCCTTTTTTAAACGATGTTTTATCAGATATACTTGACATAAAAATGCTAAACCACAAATCTCAAATTTATAAGGTTTTTCGCCTGTATGAAGACGGACGTGTAGTTTGAGATATTCATGTCTGTTAAATGTTTTCTCACAAAACTGACACTTAAACGGTCGTTCGCCAGTATGTATAATCTTGTGAAGATTTAAGTACCGTTGTTTCGCAAATGTTTTCTTGCAATACGCACATTTAAAAGGGCGTTCGTTGGTGTGTTTCGTTTGGTGATTGTTTAATTTACTTTTACATGCAAAGGACATTTCGCAAAAATCACACATGAAGGGTTTTTCACCCGTATGAACTTTCATGTGAAGCGTAAGACTTGAATTGCCAGACAATAATTTTCCACAAAGTGGGCATAGATTTTTTCTTTCTGATTTTAATATGGGTTGTTGAGAATCGTTTGCGTCGTTAGTCGTTGTAGTTGAAAATAACTCGTTGTGTCCAACAGACTCACGATGTTTCGTTAAATTACTAAAAAGCTTAAATCTTTTGTTACAAATGCAGCATGTATAGAGACTGTCGCCCGTATTTCCAAGTAAATGCAGTTTTAAAGAGTCCACTGTAATAATTGTAACATTTGTTGGTAGTGTGTGTGCACTGGTGAACAAGTAAATCTTGTTTGCTTAGGAATAATACTTTACAATGACTACACTTTAAAGGATTTGTGTGTCGTGTACTTATGTGATTTGAAAGATTTAAATTGTTGGTAAATGAGACCTTGCAAATGAAACATAAGAATTTCTTTGCTGAATTTGATTTGGGTTCTTCGCAAGCTTTTAGAATGTTCATATTGTGTTCCTGTAATGGATTTATTTTGTTTTGAAAAATTTCCGAGTCTATGTATTCTAAAACATTGGCATCGCTTTTGTTGTTGGATGGTAAAGGTCGATTAGCAATTTCTCTACCAACGGCCATTGATCCATTATGTAAGTTAAGGTCAATTAAACAAGAGTCTACCGCAATGCTGGTAAAAGAGTGCATTTCCATGCGATGCCAAAATAAAATTATAAAATGTGAAAGAAAAACTTTTTTCTTATTATTTAAAATTATTTTTAATGTTTTATTTTAATATACATACATATGATAACATGTTTGAACCGTCTTACCTGCATTTCTTTATGTTTCCATAGACTATTTGGCCATATAAAACGACGATAACGATAATCACATTGTTGAGTTTTTACTCGATGTTCATTCATGCAATCCGTTTTTGAATGTTTTTGCAACAAATCATTACTAACGAATTGCTGTGTACAGTATTTACACATATAAGGCAGTCTAACAGCAACGTGTCGTTCTTCCTGATATTTAACAAGTAGCAGTGCTATATTCGGCCGTGCCGAATCTTATATACCCTTCACAACGTGTAGTCATGCAATAACAATTGTTTGTATCACCATTCATCTCATATAAAATACGTACATATGTATGTATATACTGGTTAGAATAAATGTGGCATCGAATCCCAGCTGAGCTAAAAAAATTTTATTTTATTTAATATATTATTTATATTTTATTATTATTTTTTTTTATATATATTTTTTTAATTTTTTTAAAAAAAATTTTTTAAATTTTTTTTAGATTTTTTTAAATTTTTTTTTTGTAATTTTTTTTTATTTTTAATATTTTTTCTTTTTGTAATTTTTTTTTGTATGGTTTTTACATGTTTGTATGTATATATGTTGTTGTTGTAATTGTGTAAAAAAACGAGGTGGTCATGGTTGTTTGCTCATATCTCAGAAAGTTATGGGGCGATTGTGCTGAATTTCAATAGCGATTCATTCCTGAATCTTTCCAAGAGATTGATACCATATAGAGATCTGAGGAACATATAGTTGCTTATAAAAGTTGATTTCAACCAACACACGGACAGACGGTCAGGGCTTAATCGACTCCTCTATTCATAAGCTTTCAGAAAATATATACTGTATGGGGTCGGAAATGAAAATTGTAGAAATTACAAACGGAATGACAAAGCACCACAGGTGAAGGGTATAAAAAGAAATTTTCGTTTTTTAAATATTTCTTTACAAAGTTCGCACATATATTCCTTTTTGATATATTCGATATCAATCAAATTTGCATCATCCGTATCACTATCAGAATCTAAAATATCCATTTCATTGCCGTACTTGTCGAAAGCTTGATAAAAACGACTTAATTGAGATTTACTATACGCATTTTGTATATCCTGCTGCAGTAGTCCATATACAATTGTTTCTGAACTTTTAAAGTATCTGACATAACTACAACCTTCAAAATCAATGCCAGTCTTGCCATCGGAATGCAGTAGATGTCGCAGTTTCTTAAAGGAAGTTGGGCAAAGAGCGCAACGTATTATAGATTCTGCAGGGATGATGGTCTTGACATCATTATTCTTATCTAACTCAGAAACACATGCATATTCAGAGGATTTCGGTAAGTTTTAGATAAGGGCGCCGATATTTCAGAGGGACAGTTGTGATTTTTTCTGTTCTCCGGCCGAACAAACGTTGCTGGACATTGTCGACAGGTTAAAACTTTATGTTTATTGCGACAGTGTGTTTGTGTATGTTGCGCGTACACTTTCATAGAAATAAATTCTAACTTGCATAGACCACATTTAAATGGACCAGCTTCATTGCCATGTGCCTCTTTAATGTGAGAAAAACATTGGTACTTAAACGAAAAAGTTTTACCACAAAGAGGACACTTGTATCCGGTGTCATGATCTTCTTGCAAATCTTCAATTTCCGTATCACTGACAGACATTTCATAATAATTCTCATTTAACACTGTATAGTATTTAAACCAGTCTTTTCTGTTAATATCACTGCATATACTTTTCTTAATGAAATGTATGTCGGTTATATTTGGGAATAAATGCTGAATATTATTATTACCTAATGTCAAGCTATGTAAGGTATCTATATCGCTATGATTCTCTAAATGTTGACGCAGCGATTTAGTTGTTTCAAAAGTTATATTACACAATTTACGTTCCACACGGCGCCAATAGGTCGGTTTGCTATATAGACAATCTCCAAATAACCATTTAGATTGCTTTTCCTCCGGATCTTTTATATCGGTCATATGCAAACACTTATAATGTTGTGGATTATTTTTTAAGTCCTTCCCACAAACTTCGATGGGAAATAGTTTTTTTTTGAAAATCCACTGTATCTATGTGTCTCTGATAAATTTCTTTGAAAGTAAATCCGTTGTTGTCTTTTATGTCATGCATATCTGGTGATTTTTCCATTATATTTGGTTTCTCCGGTTTGCTACAGGAAAAAACACAATTGATTTTATTTTTTTTTTTTACCAAATACGTAAAATAAATAGACAGGCAGGTATGTATTCACCAGTTCATTTTAGTTATCATAATCTTAAATTAAAATATTATTATACCCTTTACCTGTGGTGAACAAGGGTATATATTGCTTTGTCATTCCGTTTGTAATTTCTACAATTTTCATTTCCGACCCCATAATGTATATATTTTCTGAAAGCTTATGAATAGAGGAGTCGATTAAGCTGTGTCAGTCTGTGTGTATGTTAAAATCAGCTTTTTGAAGCCCCCTAATATCGCCTGAACCCGGGTGTGAGGTATTAAAATATCAGAAATATTCGGAAGTAGATCGGTATTGAAAATCAGAAACATCGGTACATAAACAACTGAAATATGACCAAAAAACCACGACCTGGGTAAAACATAGTTGCTGTTTGGATGCAATAATTTTTTCGATTTTCTTAGTATTTACCTTCTCCTGTAAAGTTACAAATATTTAAGTTATGACCTTTTTATTTGTGACCATCGTCATCCTAATTTGAAAAATTCGTATCTATCATTTTAAAACATTTTCGGGAGCAGACAAAAAATTAAGTAAAATAACTGCAAAAAAGTCGTACCTGTAGTTTCAAAAAAATAAGATGCATAAAAAAAATTCGTAATAAAATACATTTAAAACTCATCTTAAATTGTATGAATATGGGGATAAAACTACAAGAGTGTTGTTTTTTTAATTTTGTTTAAGTTTTAAGCAAATGTATATTTTTTTACCCTTCACCTGTGGTGCACAAGAGCTTTGTCATTCCGTTTGTAATTTCTACAATTTTCATATATTTTCTGAAAGCTTATGAATAGAGGAGTCGATTATGCCTTGACCGTCTGCCCGTGTATTGGTTGAAATCAACTTTTAGAAGCAACTATATGTTCCATATTATATTATAAAATTAAATAAAAGAATAACTGAACTTAAGCCAAAATAAAAATGATTCATATTAAAATTTAATATGTACACATGTGGACAGAAAAATAGGTGTAAGTTTTTTTATTTAAAGAAACGTTTGGTTTTCATATTTTTTTTCATTTTATTTTAAAAATTACAATGCTTTTTAAATTAAACATATTATATGTATTTAAAAATTATTTTAGAGCTAAGATATCATTATAAAAAAAAAATAAAATAACGTAAATTCAAGAAATTCATCGATTTTTATATGGACAGTAAAATAGGTGTATATGAAAAAACTTATAATAAAATAATAAATTGTACATGAATGTTGGTGTTTTAAACCAACAGTTAAACAGGCAGTTAATAGCCGGAATATCCACCATTATTTTTAATAACAGCTTCAATTCTCTTAGGCATAGATGAAATTAAATTACGACAAGTCTCTACCGGGATATCGTACCACGATTTTTGAATATTTTCCCATAATTCCTTTTTATTTCTGCAGGGAAGCTTAGAAAGTTGTCTCTTTAATTCACCCCAAAGATTTTCTATGGGGTTAAGGTCAGGAGACTGACTTGGCCATTCAACAACATTCAAATTATTTTCCCGGAACCAATCACTCACCAATTTCGATGAGTGCTTTGGGTCATTATCCTGTTGGAATTTCCAAATCAGTGGCATATTTTCCTCAGCGTATGGTAGCATAACCGTCTCCAACAAGTCTTTGTACACAAATCTGTCCATTGTGTTTTCGATGAGGTGTATTGGACCTACTCCCTCCCAAGAGAAGCAGCCCCATACCATGACATTTCCTCCTCCGTGTTTTACCGTTTTCTTGGTAAATCTGATGTGGAATTCTTTTCCTTTTGGTCGACGAACGTTTCTTTCGGCATCATTACCAAACAAATTAATTTTTGTCTCGTCGCTCCAAAGGATATTTCGCCACTTTTTTTCACCTTCTAAGCCGCACCAAGTTTTTGAGCCAATGCAAAGTTTTTCCTCTTCTTCAAATTTGCCTGTCTGAGCAAAGGGACTTTCCGAGCAATTCTACCCGGTAGTTTTGCATCCACTAATCTTCGTCGGACTGTTCGGGATGATACAATATTGCCAATTTCATTCGAAATTGCCTTAGAGGACTTGAAAGGGTCTCGTTTAGCTAAGGTTACTATGCGGTTATCTGTAACTGGGGAAGTTTTTTTACTTGCTCCACGTCTCTCAATATTTTTTTTTGGTTTTAGAGCATTAGTTACGAAGTTCTCAGAACGTCCTAGCGAATTGGCGATAAATTTATAAGTTTTTCCTTGCTCTCGCAGCTTAAGGACTAGACGTCTTTCTTCTTCACTGCAGTGATGTCCACGACCCATCTTAAACTGATTTCAATAATATTTTTAATCACTTTTATTCCTAATTAGAATTATTTCATTTAATAACTCACCTTTTTCACAAAATAATCGAGTTTTCACAACTTAAAACAAAACACACCTATTTCACTGTCCAAGTCAGAAAGCCACTAAAACACAAAAAATATCTGCATTGTTTACTGCAAGCGTTTTAACTAACGGGATTCCCCTTTTTTAAATTCATGACAGTGATGCCAGAATAAAAAGTGTTTAACATTCTTTCTGGGATTTATTTTCTAATAATTCTGCTATATTAAAAAAAAAAAAAACCTCACACCTATTTTTCTGTCCACATGTGTATATAGAAAATTTAAAATAAAATATAAATCCCTAAGAATTTAAATTAAATATTGCTGGGTTGTAAAATACGCTCTAAAAATATAAAATACTGTGTATTCTCGTTTTGAAAAAAATTTTCTGTTTTTCTAGAATATTAATCTTAAAGATCTTTTATTAGCAAAATGGTTAGGTTAGGTAGAACAGGCAGCTGTTGTGCAGCTCACTTGGGTCCATTATATTGTTCCCCTTGTGATACCTGAATAGAAAAGTAAGAATAGAATAGAAAGGAAGCAGACAAGTCCAGAGTCTCCGGCGGGAATCGAACCCGCAACCCCCAAACTAGCAGAACAGAACAGCAAAAATTACAACTGTTTAAAACAGCTAAAAAATTTAAATTTCATGTACAAGTCAAATAAAATTTTATGGCAAAATCATAGGAACCGTCGGCATGGCTCGACTTGAATTTGATCGAAATTAAAATAAGTGGCAGTGGCTGAGTCAAGGAAGGCTTACAAACTACAGCTGTAAGCCATTCATCACAAACTGCCAATAACAAGGCAATGCATATTCCTATCTATATCGTTATACCACCTACAGCGTTAAAAAAAACAGGCACGTACAAGAAGAAGTGTCAATCGCCACTTTGCAATACATATATGTAAAGGGGTTTTCAATAAGAGCGCTACAAAAGTTTTTTTAAATAAAACAAAAACGGTTTTGGATATCAATGAAATTCTTTATTCCTGTGAAATTACGTTCGATGCCATTATGTATGGAACTTGATTTTTTTTGCATGGCCACCACGGGCATGCTTGCAAAAGTCCAGATGCTGAACCCAATTTTCGACGGTTTTCAAGCATAAATCGAGCGGTACTGCTGCAATTTTACGTTCGATATTCGTACGAAGTTCATAAATCGTCGCTGGCTTGTTGGCATAGACCATAGGCTTGACGTAGCCCCACAGGAAATAGTCTAACGGCGTCAAATCGCACGACCGAGGCGGCCAATCGACTGGACCATTTCGTGAAATAACACGTTCTCCAAACTTGGTTTAAAATAAATTGATTGTGACATTCGCTGTGTGGCTTGTGGCGCCGTCCTATTGAAACCACATGTCCTCCAAGTACATATCATCCGATTGAGGCCAAAAATATTCTGTTATCATTGAACGGTAGCGATTCCCATTCACAGTAACGTGCCGTTCTTGATCATCACGGAAGAAGTACGGCCCAATGACGCCGCCGGCCCATAAACCGCACCAAACCGTAATTTTTCGGGATGCAATGATGACTCATGGAGTACGTGTGGATTGTTGTCTGACCAATAACGCATATTTTGCTTATTGTCGAAGCCATTCAGCCAGAAATGAGAAATGACCATAAATTGAACGTAGCGCTCTTAACGTTGAGGCCACTGACTCTGAATTTCGGTAGTAAATTTTTATAATTTCGATTCGTTGGCTCTTATATCTTTCCATCATGAAATGGCAAACCTTACTGAAGAGAAATTACAAAAGAGCAGCAAAAAATATGGCGTCGTTTGTTGTCCCTATCGGTCTACTTTTGTAGCGTGCCTGTTTAAAAACCCTTTATGTATGCATGCATCGCACCACATCATAAAAAATCAATAAAACATGTATAAATATTTGCTATATTTACATATGTACATATTTATAATCGGTATAAAGGCATATTTATTCATCAGGTAGTCAGCTGATTATTTTTTTATGTTATTTTAAATTTCAGCTGTCAAAGTCCATAGATAAAAAACAATTTTCTCTTTTCGCTCATTTATTTCAAATGTTAAACTTTAGGTGTGTTCCACAAGACCTCGGACAAGTTCGGACTAATGAGAGTAAAATAAAAATTACTCTCTAAATTTGCCAAAACTACCCAAAATTGCTGGAACGCAAAAAACCATTTTTGCACTTCTCGTAATACTAATGGTGCTTACTTTTTAAATTAAAATCTATTTTAGTGATTTTAGGCGCTTAAAAGCAATAACATTATAAAAACAAATCATTTGCATCATTGCCAACAGATGTTAAAAATAATTTAAAAAGAACTGGAAGAAAAGCTGAGCCAGTGTAAATTTTTTAAAGAACAAGATATTCTATTCACTTATGTATTTACCACCTTAACTTTTTCATTAAAACCTTCCATTTTGCTTTTTAATATATTTTTTTTAACAAAAACTAAACTTTTTCTTTTGCTTGCAAATTTTTTGATTAATTTTCAGTTTCATATGTAAACAAAAAACAGCTGATTGTTAAATTCTTGTCCGAACTTACCCAAAGAAAAAGTTCGTGCAAATTTGTACAGGAAATGAAAAAAATTACTCTCTCAAATACTCTCATAATTGAACAAAAATTGTTATGTGGAACGCTTTTGGGTAACTTTGGGCAAGTTCGGACTGTTTCGTTATGCATGTGGAACAGAGCTTTTATATTAAGCCATTAACCGCCAAAATAAAACCAGAATCGGTAATTAACCAAAAAGTATGTTTTTTTATTCAATGTTTATAAAATTAACATAAAAAAGTGAAAAAAATAAAAAAAAATTATATATTGGCGGAGTAGGAGGGGTGTACTCAACTGAGTACAGCGGCGGGTTACATGTGAAAATTTTCAAAACATTTTTTTTTGAATGCATGTTTTTAAGAATTTTTTGCATTGCCAGCGGACTCTTGCAAGATACAAAACACATCTTAATTGTTTTTTTAATTTTTTAGCGTAATCCTAACACCAATAAGGATGAAAGCCGAGCTTTATTTTGAGTGTTTTGAGGTAAATAGTACCTTGCAATGGAACCTTGGAATACCAGTAGATTGATGCTATCGCTAAGCCTCATAACATATAACCGATAAGCGTTTGCAACGGTCATATCAACTTTGTACGTAAATAATGGTCACCACCATTTTTCTCCGCAAGAAGCAATTCTGTAGAGAAAAATAGACAGATCCAGTTCATCTACTCCTCCCATATGTTTGTATAGGACAGAAATACATTTGAAATATTGGCATATTTTTTTTTTTCGTTGTGTAGAAAATCAACGTTTTACCAAATGGCTCAATTGCGTCATAATTTGTTGTCATAATACATACGCTATTGTCTTTCCATTTTACTAAAAAATTTTATTTTGCTTTTTTTTTTGTAGTCATATGAGGCTCGATTTTCCTTTTTCATTTCTTTCGCCCTTCTCAACGGACACTTTTTTGTTCGGTTCTCTCTAATTGTTCCAGTCACACGAAATTTTTTTCTTTTAGATCCACCAATTGTAACTAGTAAAGAGGAAATCAAAAAATACTTCGTGTGATGCTAAGTCGGTCTCCATTTCTTCAAGCAATTTTTATTACATCTCTTCACAATGTTTATATGGATTCAGCCGCTGTACTCAATTAAGTACAGTTGTATTTATAATAGGATAACTTTGTTAAAATAAATAGCAGTCGTTGTTTTTTAACTTGTTTTATACAAAGAAATTCTTGTTCTTAGAAAACTAAAATAAAAAAGATATTGCTATATGGAAAAAGCAAATCAATTTTCTGTAAGTTTGGAGTCAACTTTGGTACAAGTGAAATGTATATAATCAATTAAAAAATTTTCGCTTAATGTTTAGCTGTACTCAATTGAGTACAGCGGCGGTTACCTGATTAATTAATATGCCTTGAATAGGTATATTGTTTTTTAAAATTTTATTTTGTAAGCAACATTCGTGTTCAAATACGATATATTGAATTAATTTTCTAGTTATCTGAAAAATACTACCAAGAATTTCTTTTTTTAATTGAAAAATCTGTTTTTTTTAAATTATTTTCAAATTATCCTTAAACGTTTGCCATTTAAGAAATATGTATTTCAATTTCAAATTATTCTGAAAAGCAGAGTAAGTATTTTCTTCACTTAATAAATAGGTTTATTTACACAAAAAGAAAAATATTAAAACACAAAGGGTACACTTAACATACATACACAGATACATATAATATTCGTCTTTAATCAGTTTCTTAAGTTATTTTTTTAGTTACTTATGTATATCTCATTAATTAAAATGTGTTCTCACATCATTCCCCTTTTGTGTCTCCAGACTCATTAAAGGAGATGGGAGTTTGGAAATCACTTTCACACGAGGGTCATGAGGGTACCGGACGATCTTTTGGATGATATTTTCTTTCATGCATTCGTCGAGTTTTTCGATCACCAAAGCCTAATTCGCAAAATGCACACTTATAAGGGCGTAATTTTAAATGAACTGCATTGTAATGATCTGTAAGTTGTGAATTTCTTCTAAAGAATCTGCCGCAAGATGGACATTGTAAACGATTATCATCGTGACTTTTTATATGCTCTTCTAAGTCCTTCGTTGACTTTTGACCTCTTTTACAAATGGGACATAAGAGTTCCGGTTTTGTCGTATGTACTTCCGTATGAATCTTCAATTTACTAGACCGGCGAAAACGTCTTTCGCAATATTCACATGCAAATGGAAAATCATTCGTGTGTGAAAGCTCATGACTTTTCTTGGAATGATTTGATGAAAAGGTTTTCGGGCAATGGGAACATTTAAATGGCTTGACTTTTTCATGTACGACTTTGACATGCTCAGCTACATAGCATTTATTTCTGAATTCTTTTCCGCATATTGGACATTTGTTTCCGTCCAACTTTAGAAAATCATCGTCTTCACCATCAACCGTGTTTCTTTTATCTCCATTTGATGATATTTGATCAGTTTCCTTTTGTTCTTTAGCGTTTCCTTTGGTTCTAATGCGTTTTTTACGACTGCAGGACGACACATCGCCTTCTCCTGATTGTTTAACTCTCTTAGGACGTTTTCGTTTTTGTGTACTTTTTTCATTTATTAACGTATTAGCACTAGAATAAAATATTAAAATTTAAAATTTTTTGTCAGGCAACATATGGAATGCTATTTTTTGTTTGTGTTGTTTTAAATAAATTTTTAAAAATTCTATGTATGTATCATTATTATAACAAAAAAAAAAAAAAAAAACAATGGGTATAAAAAAGAAAAATATTCTAGTAATTTTTTATTATATAGTACTAACTTAATGAGACTGCTATTAAATGTTTACCAAAATTTAAAGGTTATTTCTTTGAAGTCAGCAATTGCAGTTTTTGTTTAATACCAAACAAAATATGCATTTTTCTGAATTATTATTATTTTTGTTAACACTCATCTATTGCTAAAAACAAGTAAGAATGTTATATTCGGCCGTGTCGATTCAGATAATATCCCTAACTATAATGTACGAATAGGTATAGTGACCACATCGTAGCGTCGATTTCATATTATATGTAATACGACATTTCCAAATCAATCTCTGAATTTGAATTTTCACATAATGTATTCTACTACACCATTTTTCATTGAAATTGAGAGAATTCCAAATGAAAATGAGAATTTCAAATTATAATTGCGAAAATTCCAAATGAAATTAAGAAAATTTCAAATGAGATTGAGAAAATAAAATTTTATTTAATTTTTAATAACACATTATACATTATAATATTATTGTGTTGTAAAAAAAAAAAAACAAAAAAGTACCAATGCAGACTCGAGAAATATTGTAGTATATCTCTACTACAATCTCCGGCAGTAATACATGTTTTTGAAGTATTAATAACCTCTTCTAAAAAGGCAAGCCTCTGCTCTCCTACATTTGGGGACTTACGTTAGGTACATTCATCTTTGCTTTAACATTACTTTTGATTTTGGACCAAATATTTTCAATTTGGTTAAGCATTGGTGAGTAGGGGTTCAATCGTAAAAGTGTGGCTGGAGTGTTTTCAAAAATAAATTGTAGGTGATTGTGGCAGGCAGCATTGTCACAAACCAATACAAGCTCTGATAACTCAATCCCTAACTCTTCCCACCTATCAAGACCAACTTATTTGCGCTGTCGGCTCTAAACGAACCTCTACCACTGTCTATTAGAATAACATGATATACATTACATATATTTTTCATATTTATAAAAAAAGTTTCTTGATTTTTAAATACATACTTATGTACATATATATTTTTTTTCAATTTCATTTGGAAATTTCTCAATTTCATTTGGAATTTTCCCAATTTCAATTTAAAATTCTCATTTTCATTTGGAATTTTCCGAATTTGAATTTGAAGTTCTCATTTTCATTTGGAATTTTCGCAATAACAATTTGAAATTCTCATTTTCATTTGGAATTTTCTCAATTTCAATTGGAATTTTCTCAATTACAATGAAAAATGCTAAAGTCAAGCCCTTTTATTTGATACCCATATTGATCGAGTTGAAAAAAAATATCCGCCATCTTGGATTTTAACTTTTTTATAATTTAATGTATTTTACTGGTTAAGCATTTTCAATTGATATCAACATTGTGGGGGTTGAAGTCGTAATAACTACATATATTCGTCATTTTATTTCGTGCACCGTCTTCAATTTTAACTTTTTCATAGCTTAATGAAATATACTGATCAAGCCATTTTGTTTAATACCAATATTGATGGGTTTGAAGTAGATTTTAATTACTAGATTTGTCCCGTATATAAATTTATTGTACGCCATTTTGTAGTGGCGGTGATTTTTAGTTGAACATTGTTTTTATAGTGCAATATATTTTGCTAGTCAGGCCCTTTCTTTTTATACCCATATCGCTCATCTCGGTTGTCCAGAAGCTGAAAAATCGATTTTCGTTTGTAAATTTTAGGAAAATCACCGAAACATTTGTATTTTGTGGTTCGAACGATTTTTCGGCTTGTATTTTGGTGTCTTTAGCGTGTCCAAAAATTAATTAGGAACTTCAGTAATTTAATAAATAAACAAGTAACAGTGCTATATTCGGCTGTGCCGAATCTTATATACCCTTCACAACGTGTAGTCATGCAATAACAATTGTTTGTGTCACCATTCATCTCATATTAAATACGTACATATGTATATACTGGTTAGAATAAATGTGGCATCGAATCCCAGCTGAGCCAAAAAAAATTTATTTTATTTAATATATTATTTATATTTTTTTATTTTTTTTTATATTTTTTAAATTTTTTTTTTAAACATTTTTTAAAAAATTTTTTAAAATTTTGTTTTATTATTATTTTTTTTTTTATTTTTAATATATTTTTTTGGTATGCTTATTACATGTATTTATGTATGTATGTTGTTGTTGTAATTGTGTAAAAAAACGAGGTGGTCGTGGTTTTTTGCTCATATCTCAAAAAGTTATGGGGCGATTGTACTGAATTTCAATAGCGATTCATTCCTGGATATTTCCAAGAGATTGATACCATATACAGATCTGAGGAACATATAGTTGCTTCTAAAAGTTGATTTCAACCAACACACGGACAGACGGTCAGGGCTTAATCGACTCCTCTATTCATAAGCTTTCAGAAAATATATACTTTATGGGGTCGGAAATGAAAATTGTAGAAATTACAAACGGAATGACAAAGCTATATATACCCTTGTGCACCACAGGTGAAGGGTATAAAAAAGATATACATACATATATTTAAAAATCATTTTTGCCTATAAATTTGCCGATTACGAATAGCCCTAGAGGCTTTTTACGTCTACAAATAGTAGCAAAGGCCTCTATTAATTATCATAGGGCTAAAAAATTTCAATTTTTATGGTAAAAATATGGGAAAAAATAGGCGGCCGTGTTTAGCCTTTACAAAAGTTAGATACGCAACATATCCATGTATAAGTTGTTTGTGAAACAGATTTAAACGAAAAATTTCGCATTACATACATACATGCGTGCACTTAAGTATAAAAAATATAACAACTACAATAACAACTCACACATTTTTACCACCAAATACATATCTACATGCATACATATACACATACATTACATATTTTCGTACAAAATATACCAACTACAACAACCCAAACATTTTTTACTATCATGTACATACAACACAGAATGTTTTTGTTGTTGGTTTTTTTAAATAAACATTTGTTGTTGCAATCTCAATATAAAACGAGTCCTTAATTAAGTCCTCAATTGAGATATACGAAAGGCTTTAAAAAGTTGATTTTGTTTATACACAGAGTAAACGGTATCGATTCTGAGCACCGCAATTGTTTAGTTGTTATAATACAATTTTACGGTTGTATCTACAGAATTTTGTTTCGGAATGTATGTATTTGTATATATAAATTCAGCATTAAGAAATTATGCTTCCGGCAATATAAATTTTATAATTACTAAAGAAAAATTCGATTACAAGAACTGAATCATTCGATTGGAATGAATTTTTCTAGGTGTATATTTTAAAGTTCCGGTTTTTTTTTAAATTTTGTTTTTGGAATATTTTATTCTTAAATTTATAATATTTTTCATTAAAAAAGCTAACCGATGTGGTAGCGCAAAATGTGAAGTAATTAATAAAAATAGTTTTTATAACTTATTAAGGATAAAATATATGTATGTATGTATAAAACATATAAGATAAAATAAAACACATAAAAACAACTAACAAATACATAGAACTACATATATGTGGCAGTGACGTAGTTTTGACGTCATAATAAAGCATAAATGTATCCGCTTCGGCCACAAGTGTTTTATTTGCATTTTTGAACTAAAATACATTTCGTGTAATATACATATATAGTGGTTATTTGCATAGTGTAATGAATCCAAACATTCATAAACTAGCGATAAATTTATGAATGAGAGTTTTAAAATGAACCACCATAAAATATGCCGTTTCGTTCACAAAGTTGTGTATCTTCTGTTTTACACAGGTTTAACACGTAAACCCTATTACTCTTAGACTAATATTTCGATGTGTTACAAACAGAATGACAAAATAAACACACCTTACCATTTTTTTCGTGATGAGTATACAAAGGACACGTTTTTGATAAAATAAAAATTCGTCATTCAGCTTATTTCGTTTTGAGTGAAAATAAACAATATTTAAATTTGTCTTTACAAACTTTTAAAATTTATTAGAATTTAAATAATTATTAACATATACGTATGTATTATTTATGTACATATTTATCTTATACATAATGTGCTTATTTTTTTTTATATAGGTATGTATGTATGTACCATTTTGCCTAACGTCATAAATATATATATTCTTATGATATTATATTATATTCAAAGCCCCCTAGAAATATGCAAATAAAACACTTAAAATATAATTGGATGTCAAAATCTTTACAAAAATCTAACAAAAAGTCAATTATGTTGAAAAAAGTGATCGAAAATTGTCATTTCCGAATTTCTTAGGTCGTAATAAACATTTCGAAATATTTTTCTATATTGAGTGTTTAAGTTAAAAAAAAAAAGAAAAATACCTTAATTAAAATGAGATCTACATGGATCATGAACATGTTTGTATATTTGAATATTCTTTACGAGCTTTAAATTATATTTGAGACAAAGACTTTAGTTTTTAATGTTTTTAACACTTCTTCGTTTATATTTTTTCCAGCATTTACATTCATCGTTGATGAACGTCTACCTGTTAGTAAAATTGCTCTGGCGTGTAAAATATAAGACGCTCAGTTCAATTGACTTTTCTTCTTTTTTCAATCCACGTATTTTTTATTGATTACTTCTTAGCAATATACATATTAATATTTATTTGTTATTTGTGTTTTCCTTGGTTTTTAAAAAGAGATGGCTGTTTAGAAATCATTTTTACAAAACGGTTACGTAATGGGACGGTCTTTTGGACGATGTATTCTCTCATGCGTACGTCGTGTTTTTCGATCTCCAAAGCCTAATTCACAAAATGCACACTTATAGGGACGCAATTTCAAATGAACTGCATTATAATGATCGTTAAGCTGACCGGCCCTTCGAAATAGTCTGCCGCACGATGGGCACTGCAAGCGACTATCATCGTGGCTTTTTACATGTTCTTCGAAATCTTTAGCCGTTTTTTGAGCCCTTTTGCAAATGGGGCATAAAAGTTCTGGTTTCGTTGTATGTATTTCTCTGTGAACTCTTAACCGACATAATAGGCGAAAACGTTTTTCACAATATTCGCATACAAATGGATAATTACTCGTACCCGTGTGTGTTATTTCATGAAGTTGTTTGGCAGTGTTTGTAGGGAAGGTTTTCGTACAATGGGAACATTTAAAAGGCTTAAGTTTTTCATGTACGATTCTTATATGATCAGCAACATAGCTTTTATTTTTAAATTCTTTAAAGCATATGTTACATTTGTTTGTCATTTTGTCAAATTTAAGAAATTCATCATCATCATCATCATCGCCATCCTCGTTATTATTGTCTTCGTCATCAGTATTTTTTATTTTGACTTTTTGTGGCTTTTTGCAAGTTTCCATCAGCTTTTTTCTCGTACGTTTTTTGCCATCTGCTGATTGAACGACTTTTTTGCGTCGATTTGGCTTTGTTGTAGAACATTCTCCAGATGTTGCCATTACACTAAAAAAAATTTAAAAATTTAAAGCTTTTTTCTTTTTTTGTAGGGCAACATTTTACGGAGATTGAATTTTATTTTTATTTCTATTAACAACAAATTTAAAATAAGATCACAAGTCTATAAAAACTATAAAATAAATTATACATTTTTTTTATAAGTAATTTACCGTTAATTTAAATATAATTGGATTTGAAATCATTACGGTAACCTACAAAGATATGTATATTTACGCCACAAATTTTTTTCGATATCGAAATTAGATATTCTATGCAAATATTTATATGCCGGGAGTATACATACAGATATGTATCTTAACTTAAGGGCAAATCCTTTGGTTATGCCCAAAATCAGAAACAGATTATCTCTAAATTCTATCATTTCGATGAAGAACTTCATTGCAATAATTAGTGCTCTAACAAGTATATTTTAACTTCTTGTATCCGCAAAGGTATTTCGAAACTTAAAAAAATCAAAATTCTATATGAGGACAGCAAAATGGCTTGATTAAAAAAACATTTTTTAATGAAAAAAAAATAGAAAAAACTAAAAACATAAAGGGTCCGCCATCTAACGTTTTTTTTCAACTAGTGCTTATTTCGTGAATGGTAACACTTAGCTCATGTCTGATTTGACAGATAATTAGTTTTATCCTTCCGCTGAACGAATATGGTTGTGTATACGCTTGAACAACGTTGGGAAATATTGCGACATTACTTTGGCCGATTTTGTAAAAAAAAATAATTTTTTCATATAAAGATCATTTTGATCTTGGCGGGTATGTAAACAAGCAAAATTGTCGCATTTGGGGCACAGAAAACCCGCACGCATAGAAAAGCCGATACACCCAAAACTAGTCACTGTTTGGTGCGGATTTTGGTCCAGAGGCATAATTGGGCCATTTTTCTTCGAAAATGAGCAAGGAGTGGCCGTAGTCAATGGCGATCGTTATCGGGCCATGTTGAACGAATTTTTGTTCACAAAAATTGAAGAGGAGGATATTGGCAACATTTGGTTTCAACAGGACGGCGCTACGTGCCACACAGCCGAAGCTTCACTCGATGTTTTTATAGCATTTTCCAAAAAAAAAAAGAAGTTATTTGGCAGGTTAATATTTTTGTGCGCATACGAGCAGAACCATTCATAGTGAATTTTCAAACATGTATGTCCCAAATTTTCCACCTCAAAACATAAGTTTGTGCATAAACAGTTGTTTGCTATGCTGCCGCCGTTTTCATTCGGTAGTAAGTATTACGTAGGGAGAAGTGAAGTTAGGCTGATTTAAAGTCATAATTCTGTTTTCGATTTTTATGCATTTTTGCTCTTAAAGATTATGAAAAAATATATGTACCTAGAATAAATAATGATATGTAAAAATTTAATTTTCAAAAATTCACTTTTATTAAGTCTGAATTTTTTGCTATTTGGTTTTACCAAAAATGCTCATTAATGTTTTCCATTTCACAACGAACAATGCTTGCAAATCATTATTTTACTATCAAAATTCGTGCAGTGTGAAAATGAAATCATCAGATATTCGGCGTAAAAAAATGGTTTTCGAAAAGTTCGAAAATCTAAATTAAAAAAAAAAACGGTTTTTGGGTTTTCGCATGTAAAACTGATTCAAATAACCGTTTTTTTATGTTACAATTTTTTTAAATTTATTTTTACATAAAATTGAAAAATATTTAATAAAAGCATTCTTTAAAATTAAAAAAAAAAAAAATAATAAAAAGAATTTGTTAATACATTAACCGCCGTATTCATTAAAAATATTTTAGGTTTTATCGTCTGTGTTCTGTATTCCGAGTGAAATTAAATCATATGTAAGTAAAATGACCTCATCATAGCATAGCCTAGATTCTAGATGTAACGTTATACGCTATTTTAATTTCTTATACCCGACGCCACCTTTGATTTTGAATTTTTACATAGCTCACTGTTCTACATGCCAAGCTCTCTCATTTG
Organism: Phyto melanocephala; assembly: GCA_941918925.1. Lineage (NCBI taxonomy): Eukaryota > Metazoa > Arthropoda > Insecta > Diptera > Rhinophoridae > Phyto > Phyto melanocephala. Next base: position 132,778,218 of record OW799234.1, on the reverse strand, counting down.
TTACCCATATTGATGGGGATAAAAAAAAAAATATCCGCCATTGGACGCCATCTCACATGTTACACTTCTTCATAGTTTACTTTTAACTAATGATTAAGACCTTTGATTTTATACACCTAATTCTTTAATACCAGATTTGACCGTATAAAATTTTGATTTGGGAGAAAATTGATTTCAAGTTTTTTATTAGTGTATTATATTCTGTTAGTCAATAAAGAAGAAGAGAAAACTTAATTTAATTAACAGACGGACATTCCTCAATCGAATCTCCTATTCATAAGCTTTCTTAAAATATCTGTGGCAATAAGGAAAAACTGTTAATAGTTTTTCAGGAAATTATTAATTGAATTTTGCGCTATATAAATTAAAGAGCATATTGATTTTCATATGTGTACATATTTAGCTAAACTATAAGTTAAAATAAGTAATTATTCCAAATGATATTGTTCTTTGAAAAAATATATAGGCAATAAGTTTTAACGCTATAACATTCAGTTAAGTTGTCCAAACTAGTTAAAAGTTCGCCTGAGGGTAGTTTTTAATTCCGGGATTGCATGATGTGATTATTTTAATTTTTGCTTATGCCTTCCTTTTTGCCACAGATATGTATATACTCATATATGTGTTTAAAAATAAAATAGTACACTGTACACACTATGAAGGAAAAGTTTCGTAATTCTTGGGTGTGTTGGACACGAAATTAATTTCTAAAGAGTTAAAAAAATTATAATACAAAAGTTGTTTATATGGACAAGGACATATGTACATACGTATGTATATACTAGACTAAAAACCGGTTAATCTACCAATTCGAAAACCGACATATCTAAAAAATCGGTTTAAAAGAAGAGAGCATTAAAGAGACAGTATAATTATAAAAGCAATCCACAAAAAATGACTTAGATTGCAGAATGCCGAATTTAAGCTAAAAAGTCAAAAACTAAGTTTTACCCAATAAGTTCCTACGAGTAATAGTCTAGTTTTAAAAGGTATCAATTTGTGAGCTTTTGATGTTTTAGGGCTTCATAACTAAAGGCTACATCTTAGGTCTCCCCGATATTTTTCTTTTAATTATTGGAAATTTGGATTCGTGTTTTTTAAAACACCATACATTTCTGTTTGGGCCTAGTTCGGGATGGGATTACATGGCTCTTAATCACTTAAAATCTAAGGGTCATTATAAGGACCTCGCGTTAGCTAAAATTAGGATGGTGAGGAACAGACAATTGGTTTTCGTTATTATAACTACAATGTAATATAATCATCATTTGTATTTGAATTGCATTGCTGTGGAAAACACAAAAATGTCCAAGTCAGATTTTACTAGAAATGCAGAATAGGGACGAAAAAACATACATGTGTATGAAAAAAATATAGTATATCGAAGTGAAATGTTTATTGAGTTTTAAATAATACCTTTGCGCCATTTAAATGGATCGATTAAGAGATCATGCAGTGTTTGTTTTTATTTAATTTTTTATTTGCTTTTATTTTATAAACTACAATGTTATTGTATTTGCCTTTTCTAGCATTATTTTTATTTTTCTCTCTTGAAAATCACTTGAATGATGCTTCTTTTCATGTATAGTTCGTGTTTTACGGTCTCCAAAACCTAATTCACAGAATCCACACTTAAATGGACGCAACTTTAAGTGGACTGCATTATAATGATCTTTAAGCTGAGAATTTCTTCTATATAGATTACCGCACGATGGGCACTGTAAACGATTATCATCATGATTTTTCACATGTTTTTCCAAGTCTTTCGTCGACTTTTGCCTTCTATGACAAATAGGACATAATAATTCTGGTTTTGTGGTGTGTATTTCTGTATGAATCTTAAGCTTACTTTTTGTGCGATATCGTTTATCGCAAAATTCGCATGCATATGGAAAATTATCGGTGTGTATGAGAACATGAAGTTGTCTGGTACCATTTGATGAAAAGGTTTTCGGACAATGATCACATTTAAAAGGCTTTAGTTGATCGTGTACGACTTTTATATGATTAATTATATAGAATTTATTTTTAAATTCTTTTCCGCATAACGGACATTTGTTTCGATTATTTTGATTCGATTCTGATGAGTGTTCATTTTGTTGATGTCTTTGATAGGCATGCTTTGTGGCAAATATTTGAGAGCATTTTTCGCAAACAATCGGGTCTTTTACATCTTTAAGATCGACACAATCATCATCAATGGTTTTAGTTCTTCTAGTTTTCGATGTTTGATCATTGTCCTTTGGTTGTTTACTTATGTTAGTTCGTTTTTTACAACTCCTTAACTCGCCATTTTCTGAGCGTTTCACTCTTTTACGACGATTTGATTTAGTTGCACTTTTTCCAGTTTTTTCTTTTGCACTAAAAAAAAATTTAAAAATTTAAAGTTTTTTTAAGGGTACACTTAGAGTGCGCTTTTTTTGTAAATCTTTATGTAATATTTTATATTAAAATAAAAAAATAAAATAATATTAATAACCCGGTGCTACAGTGAAAATATACATGGAAAGTGACCTAGTGTAAGTTGTAGGCCTTGTTGAGTAGATCTCAAATCAGTTTAAAAATGTTCGGAAACACCCTCAAAAAATTCGGAGTTACATATTCAGAAAAAAACATTTTCGGGTAGGTTCGAGTACTTATAAACACGTAACTCAGTTGATTTTAATCCGATTTTTAATTTTTAAACGCATTATGAAAGACAAGGAATAGGCCTTTCCAACTGTATACATTTTATGCTATATTAATTAAAAATTGGAAGTAATTTTTGTAATAACATCTGAAATTTTTTTATTTTTTTATGTTTTTTAAATTTTTTCTATAAAAGCATATATCTGTGGCTTGGAGCTAAAAGGGCCAATGTCACTTTTTGCTCTTTTGAGTTAATGCATTAGAATTGTTTTCTTGCTCTATTACATTATGATAAAACAGCTAAGGTCATACTTTACCCAGAACAGCTTCATAAATAAATTGCTGGCCAATGTCTCTATGAAAGCACCTATAAAAGTTAAAGTTCAATTCCAATTTTCTCAAAAGTAAATATTTTGACATTGGCCCTTTTAGCTCCAAGCCACAGATATATTGGTATAAAAATTTTGATATAGAATTTTATTACAAATAAAATGAGCTATAATTTTTTTAAATAGGATAACATTTGTAAAAGTTATTAAACTTTACTTAAAGAGCTTTAAATAGCACTTGATACCGCCAAGCAGAAAAAAATTTAAGAATAATTTTTTTTTAATACTGAGATAACAAAAGAGATAAATGAAATACTTTAGTTAAGTTGCAATGCTCTTTATGTTTTTGTTTTAATTTTGCATTGCACTTGGTAATGCAGAATTTAATATACCCTTCACTATTTTGAAGTAAACTTTAAACTACAAATATACGAAAAGAAATAATCGAACAAAATGCAAGTACAACTGAAGAAGAACATGAATCCGAGGAAGAAGAGTCTGCAGTCTGCACAGTCGGTGGAACCACATTTATTGACAAATGAAGATTTTCATGATCTTGTTCGAGATTTGAAACTATCATGGAGACATACTGAGATGTTAGCGTCTCGACTAAAACAGTGGAATATCACGAAAAGTGACTTGAAAATAAAATTTGCAAGAGACAATCCACAGTTTGAGCACATTTTTAAAGTTGACAAGAATTATAATAATAACAATCTTGTATATTGCTCAGATGTAGATGAGTTATTCCATTGTCTGAATTACCAACATCAACCGAACGACTGGAGATTATTTTTGGACGGCTCGTGTAAAAGTAAGTCATATTTTTTTGTTATTCGAAAACCAATAACATATGTTTTATGTTTGAAAGTAGTTTTATTACACAACAAGAACAAGTTGCCCGCAGTGCCAATAGCTTACTCTACTAACTAACATGAAAGAGTCGTATGCAACAATGGAGAAGATACTGGATTTAATATGCTATAAAATCTATAAATGGCAAATTGTTTCAGATCTAAAAGTTCTGACAATCTTATTCGGAATGCAAGGAGGATATACTAAATTTCCTTGCTATATTTGCGAATGGGACAGTCGTGAGATAGATCAATACAAGCAAAAAAACCGGCCATCAAGAACAATGTCTTAAAAATTCCACTAGTGGGTACCGAAAAAATAATTTTGCCACCATTACACCTCAAATTTTGATATATGAAGCAGTTCGTGAAATGCCTGGATAGGGAAAGTGATGCCTTTTTACACTTAAAATCAGTTTTTCCAAGAATAAGTGAAGCAAAAGAAAGAAGGTTCAAATGTTTATTGATTTCTAACCAAAATTGTATTGGTTTATTATTTTTAGGTATTTTTGTTGGACCTCAAATCCGCAAAATTATGCTTGACGAAGAATTTACAAAAATGTGAAAATTTTTTGGGAAATAAAAAAAGTGAACATTATATGGATGTAGTAAATGAATTTCTTAAGGCTTATGCAGAAATGGGATGCAGAATGTCCATAAAAGTTAATTTTCTGCATGCACATTTAGATTTTTTCCCAGAAAACCTAGGGCAATTTAGTGATGAGCAAGATGAACGATTTCACCAAGACATTTTGAATATCGAAAAACGCTTGGAAGGAAAAAGCCAAATAAGAATGATCTCAAATTACTGCTGGTCACTTAAGCGAGAAACAGACGACTTGATGTACAAGCGTAAGAGGTCTGGCAAACACTTTTAAGCAAATATTCTAAATTTCTAAATAAAATAATTTGTATACTGTTACTTTAAGATAATTATATATATATCATCATATATATCATAGATATATCATCATATCATTACAAAACTAAAAAAATATAGTAAATAAATTAGTTCTTGATCAGTATTTGTAAAAGCTAAATTTTTCACCCTTGAAAACCTCAATAATTGCTTTATTTTTTACTCGATTTTATTTATTGAAAGCTGGTTAAACTCAAAACTAAATTGGCTTTAAAGAAATATATACAAAAGGGTATTATTCTAAACAAACTAATTAAAAAAAAAATGGCGCCAAAGTTGAAAGAACTAGAAAAAATAAAATTTAAATCAGATATAATTAAGAATATCACTACAAAAACTTTATACATACCAAAGGGTATACATATTTGAAAAGGCACCTTCTTTCTGAAACCGTTTAAAAAATAAATATCGGGTAAAAATCAACTGAGTTACGTGTTAATAAGTACTCGAACTTACCCGAAAATGTTTTTTTTTCGGAATAACTCCGAATTTTGAGGGTGTTTCCGATTTTTTAAATTTGATTTATGATCTACTCAATAAGGTCTATAACATATACTAGGTCGCTTTTCAAGTATAAAAAAAGTGCTCATTTGTAGCAGCGTGTAATAGTCATCGTTTAAACCAACGATTATGTAAAAATTATGCTTTCAATTTGAAAATAAAATAAAAAAAAACACAGTATTCAGCAAACTTTTTTACACTTAATTACGTAGTTTCAGTTGATCAAGTGATCATCATCAGCTGTTTCTTTTGAAATATAAAAATTTTCTATATTTTCTCTTCCATCATTACTTTCAATTGTCAAACATATTATTCTATTATTTTAATAAATATTTGGCACATATGAAAACCCAGTTTTGGAATAATTGGCAAAACCCGTTTTTTTCATAATTGAGAATAATTTAAAAAATCAGTCTTTAAAATTGAAATAAATTTATAAAATAAACTATTTAATACATTGACCACCATATTCTTAAAATTTAAAATGAGTTTGAAATGTATTTTATTTAAAACTTTTTGTAAACAATTATCTTTTATTTTATGAATATATAAGCCCTTAAGTATAGCTTTAATGCTAAGAAGTAAGAATGCTATATTCGAACGTATCAAACCTGATAATAACTTTCACCATCACTTACATAGGTAAAATGACCTGGTAGCATAACCGAGATTCCAAATTGAATGTAATACGCCATTTTGCTTTATATTTCCGATCCTATCTTGAATTTTGAATTTTTCCATAGCCCACATATTTGTCCAACATTTTATACAAAAAACCCTTGATACATATCATATTTACATGTTCGTTAGTTTACATAAAAATCTATATAAAACGTAAACAATCTAGTAAATTCCAGTAAAAAAATAGTAAAAACTTTTAGTTTTTAGTTATTCATGGTAAAAATATGGAAAAACAGAGACAGTCGTGTTATTTTTTTTATATCTCAGAAAGTTATAAGGCGCTTCTGTTAGATTTCAATAACGCTTCATTCCGAATATTCTTCTAAAAAAGTTTAAAAAAATACATGGAGACCGGGCATCGCTCAATCGACTACTCTAATTATAAGCTTTTAGAAATATACTTTATCAGATACACTCTGCACACACTATAAAGAAAAAAAAGTTGCGTAATTCTCGAGTAAAGTAATTTCCAAAGAGTGTTCAAAAAATTTGTTATACAAAAGTTGTTTATATGGACAATGACATGTGTGTTGAGGCAAACCAAACTATTCGATTTTGTCGAATAATTCGAGACATGACAACTCTATATATAATAATACCATGGGTTACATTATGCCATCAAATGAAAATTAATATTAAACATGTAAGCACCAAATATAAACAATTTTTGATTGTGTATTTATACCTTTAAATCAATCTGATATTTTGTTTTATTTAATTTAGGTGAATTTAGAAGGTGTTTTGTGAATTGTGGACTCCTCTTCTGATGTGTAGATCTAATAAGAAAGGATTTTTGAAAATTTTAAGATCATGTTGAAAATTTTTGTAACCTGATTTAAAAGAGGTGTTTGGTCTTTTTTTCTGATGCCTAAGGAGAAAAAGCGGTTAAAAACTTTAATTTGTTAGTTTTTTGTTACTTTATATTGCTTCGATAAAAATTTTCCCTTTTTGGGGGCAAAACAAATACATATATGCATTAAAATAAAATTTTTAATGACTTTAAAAAAATATTTTATGTGTTTTATTTTTTTGTACGATTGATGCTAATTATCTTATTTTCAATTTGTTTTTCAGTTTAATTTTTTTTTTTAGCTTTTGATATTTGTGCAATATGTGGAATTAATATCTTTTCAGATATTATATTAATTTTTGTATTTTTTTACATTATAATGTTAAAAATAAAATTATTAAAAGAAATGTTGCCAAATATTACACTGCTCGACAAAAAATCATTTTTTGTCTTCCCGTTAATTAGAACTATGTGGACGATATGGATTTTGATGAGCTGCACTCAAATCCGTTGTCGGTTTTTTTCTATCTATTCTAAGATCGGGATTTTTTTTATGGGCGTGGCGAATTTTTCCCCCTTAATTAGTCGGGTAAAATAAAATAAAACACTAGAAGAAGATGTGTAACAAAATTGTATTTATCTTAGTCGAATAGGATTTTTCTCTCTTATCGTTTTGGAATTATTCAGAAATCAATGAAAAAAAAAATTTTTGTGCAAAATTCGTAATATTTTTCAATTTAAAAATGGAATTAAAAAAATATAAAGCAAATATTCAACTTCTTGCACTTGACAGCTAAATACAAGGCGAATTCAATATGGTGAACTCGTCGCTAAAACAACTACAAAGTGAAAAAATACAACGTGTGAAATCTAGGCTAAGCATTATGTGGTCTTTATAACTATGTGCATGATAGTGAAGGGTATTATCATTATCAGATTCGGCCCAGACTTGTTTTTTATTTTTTTTTTATTTTTTAAAACTACATTGTTATTGTATTTCCCTTTTCTAGCATTATTTTTATTTTTCTCTCTTGAAAATCACTTGAATGATGTTTCTTTTCATGTATAGTTCGTGTTTTACGGTCTCCAAAACCTAATTCACAGAATCCACACTTAAATGGACGCAACTTTAAGTGGACTGCATTATAATGATCTTTAAGCTGGGAACTTCTCCTATATAGATTACCGCACGACGGGCACTGTAAGCGATTATCATCATGATTTTTCACATGTTTTTCCAAGTCTTTCGTCGACTTTTGCCTTCTATGACAGATAGGACATAATAATTCTGGTTTTGTGGTGTGTATTTCTGTATGAATCTTTAGCTTACTGGGCATGCGATATCGTTTATCGCAAAATTCGCATGCGTATGGAAAATTATCGGTGTGTATGAGAGCATGAATTCGTCTGGAACTGTTTGAAGAAAATGTTTTCGGACAATGCTCACATTTAAAAGGCTTAAGTTGATCGTGTACGACTTTTATATGATTAACTACATAGAATTTATTTTTAACTTCTTTTTCGCATAACGGACATTTGTTATGATTATTTTGACTCGATTCTGATGAGTGTTCATTTTGTTGATGCTTTTGATAGGCATGCTTCGTGGCAAATATTTGAGTGCATTTTTCGCAAACAATTGGGTCTTTTACATCTTTAAGATCGACATAATCATCATCAATAGTGTTCATTTTTCTAGTGTTCGATGTTTGATAATTTTTCTTCAGGGTTTTAGATGTTTTAGTTCGTTTTTTACAACTTGTAAACTCGCTATTTTCTGAGCGTTTAACATTTTTACGACGATTTGATTTAGTTGAACTTTTTCCAGTTTTTTCTTTTGCACTAAAAAAAAATTCAGAAATTTTAAGTTTTTTAAGGGTACACTTAGAGTGCGCTTTTTTTTGTAAATCTTTATGTAATATTTTATATTACAAAAATTTAAATAATAATGATATAACAATAGTATCATTGATTAAACCAACGACTATGAAAAATATTGCAAATTTAAAACCCACCGTTTATACGCACAAATTGCTTACATAAAAATTTTACTTTTCTGTGGTGCTGTCGGATGAGAAATATGCAACTAAAACGATTACTTTCTGTTTTCCCTTTTAATATATTTTTTTTAATGCAAAATCTACATATCAATTGTAATTGTTTAATTTTCTCTGCAATATTTACGCGTTAATAGTATTTTTTTATATTTTTACAAACAAAAACTATATAATCGTTTAAACGCAAAATATACATATGCATTGCATTAACTTTAATTGAAATTAAAGATTCGTATAAATGGGGTGTATGTATCACTCTATCAATTAAGAGTGATGCAATTAAAAATTAAAAAATATTTATATAAAATAAAAACAAGTAAAAGTGCTATATTCGGCCGTGCCGAATCTTATATGTGACAGCGCATATAGAAAGGGACCTAAGGGTAAAAAAATAAAGTTTTCACTTTTTTTTTTAGGTAGACAACATCTGAGCATAGAATGAGACCGATTCCATGCACCAAAAGTATTCCCTCCCAGAGATATGCGCGTTTTATAAAAGTGAAGTCGACGATTCTAAGCGCAAATAGAAAGGGACCTAACGGTAAAATTTATTTATTTTAATTTTTCCCCCTACTAAATTAACAAAATAACTTGATTTTACGAAACTACAAAAAATTATTTTTTTTCCTTATGAACCATTTAAAAAAATATAAAAATCATTTAATCTTTTAAATGGCTCTCCTGAACAAAACCTGGTTTAACCCTTAGGTCCCTTTCTCTATGCGCTGTCCATATACCCTTCACAACGTGTAGTCATGCAATAACAATTCATTCATCTCATATGAAATACGTACATACATATAAAGTAAAACATCCCATTGTAAACCAGTATACCACGTTTGTATGTATGTTGTTGAAAAAACGAGGTGGTCGTGGTTTTTTTTCATATCTCAGTTGTTTATGTACCGATTTTTCTGATTTTCAATACTGATCTGCTTCCGAATATTTCTGATATTTTAATACCTCACCCGGGTCCAGGCGATATTGGGGGGCTTCTAAATGTTGATTTCAACACACTCACACGGACAGACGGTTAGGTCTCAATTAACCTCTCTATTCATAAACTTTCAGATAATATATCTGTGGCTTGGAGCTAAAAGGGCCAATGTCAAAATATTTACTTTCGAGGAAACTTGAATTGAACTTTAACTTTTTTGTATGCTTTCATAGTGACATTGGCCAGCATTTTATTTATGAAGCTGTTCTGGGTTAAGTATGACTTTAGCTGTTTTACCATAATGAAATAGAGCAAGAAAACCAATCTTATGCAATGATTAACTCAAAAGAGCAAAAAAGTGACATTGACCCTTTTAGCTCCAAGCCACAGATATATATTCCATGGGGTCGGAAATGAAAAATGTTGAACACCACACAGTAATTTTATCTGGATGTAAGGGTTGCTGAAGAATTTTGTGTGAATTCTCGTCACTCACGATCCAAACAGCACCAGCAATGAATTGCTTAATTTCGTCTTAACTAAAAAAATTATAATCTATGTCGTCAACAACTGCCCCAGACGACCAAAACTCTAATTGTATTCCCAAAAAAATGTAACAAATTGCCAGTATTTCACACCGAATATTTTATGAAATTGCCTTCAATATTAATTTCACTAGGTCCATTTTACTGTGTTCATCACACAATTTAACAAATTTGTTGCTAAACACCACTTTAAAGGAAAATCTTTAGCATTTTTGTTGCCTTAATTTCTATTTTGACCCAAACCCAGAACCTTTAAACTGGCCTAAGATCTAGACACTTTGATAGATTTGGGTTTTGAGGCACCAAATTCATGTTATTATTTAAGTAATACTTCAACGACGCTTTGTTATAGTGGCAAGTTGCTACATTATTTAACAAAAGACTAGTCGCTTTATCAAGCAATCTTTAATATGTATATAAATTTCCGACTTTATTATACCTTTCGTCACAAAATACTGGAATATCTGTTATTTAAAAAAAAACAAAAACAAACAACGAAACAGATAAACATTTTTACAGTGTACGGTTCATCCCTGGTTTAACTGACAATAAAAACATCAAAAGAATATTTGAAAATAAAAATCTAAATTTCGCCTACAAACCAAACATTACACTTAATACAATATTTAAAAAAGTTAAAGCGCCTATTGAAAAACAACAACAAAACAACGTTGTATATGAGATCAAATGTAAAGGAAACAACAACAACAACTGTGACTTATTTTATATTGGCACAACAAAAAGAAGTTTGGAAACGAGAATTAAAGAACATAAACAAGACATAGAAAAACATAAACAAACCACAGCAGAAGGTGTAAAAATACTAGATAAAGAAAATATTGAAAGGAAAAGGTACACTATTGAGAGCTTAAGAATACAACAGAAAAGAGAAAAGACAATGAATTTAAAACAAGACATGGACAATATAAATGACAGTTATAGAGTTGCAATATAGTAAACAAATAAAAAAATTTATATTTAAATAAAAAAAAAATAAAAGCTTAAATGTTCCTGCTAAATGTTAAATCTGTAATGTTATAAAAATTCCTTGTTTATTTACTGTAAGTCTTAATTGTTATATGTTTTTGTAATAGAAACATTTTTGTTAAATAAAGTTTTTTAATAGATTCCCTTGAAAAAGTCAACAAATATTGACGAAACGTCGGGATAAATGTAATAAAATTGATTTTTATTTACATGAATAAATTTAGGCTGGACTAGCTTATATTTTAGGAAATATTTTTGATAAAAAACTTTTAATTTTCATTTATTTTTCGTCGAACTTTTTTAAAAACTTTTACCTATTAGTCACCAATTGGGTTTTTTAATGATTGAATGCATGCAGCATGCATTAATGTTTAAATTTTATTTGTTATATTATTTTAAGATTCTTTTTTATATGAACATTTTTTTTTGCTTCTTACGAATACCGATGACTTAATATAAAAAGCGTGTAATCCCGTTTTCAATGTTTTCTGGTAGTCCACTAACACACAGATCTTCTCAGAAAATTTGCTATCCAAAAAACATAACTATTTAAATAAACTTCGCACAGCCAGTTAGTACCGTTAGTCAACAAATTCGTTAAGGTTTGTTCTATGTACGTTTTTTTTCAACATTTACAGTCGGATCTTAAAGATATTTTTGTCTCAAAGACCCTAATGTTTATGGTATGTACATTTATAAATATGTATTGGAATATACATATATTGATGGCTTAACATTAAAAGGACATATCTCGATTTTTTACTACTTTACAAGGAAAAAACTTAACAAAATAAAATAAAAAATGAAATGAGTTAGAGCTCTTTTATGTGACTATAAACTCGTTTTTTTTTTTAACATAGCTACCAAAAATTTTAGGAGTGATGTGTTTGTATATGGACTACCAAAAAAACGTTAAAAACATGGTTTCGTTAAAAATCGAGATTTGCCCTTTTTATATTAAGCCATCAATATATCTTTGTTTTTTAATTTGCGATTTTAAGCTAAGCTAAAATATTATTTTGAAGAAGTTAATATCTGTACTAATAAAACTAAATAATACTGGCGAAAAAAAACATGTTCTGGTACACAAGATTTTCAAATTGCATGAAATTTTTAAATTTTTACTCCCACCCTATTTTCTCTTATTCTCTTAGGAACAAACAAACTTTAATTTGTGCGTAAGAGAGCTGTCTAAATACAAAATAATATTTTTATTTCGTTTCTGCATCATTTACTGACTTTTCGGATCATACGTCATAGAAAAATAAAACGATTAACCTTAGAACATATGAATAGTAGTTGTCATTTAAAGTTGCAATTGTGAATCATAGATAGGGTTTGGAATTTCACGGACTTTTTAACTTTCCAAAAAATAAAAAATAGTTTTTCCGGGATTTCTGGGAAAAAGTTTTCCTTTTAATAAAATTATATTCACTTAACTAAAACTCAATATATAGTTAAAAAAAGTGAATTTAAATATCCGTATTTATCATGGTAAAAATTTCATTAATAATATATTCAACTTGTTTGCATTTAATTTTTCACTTACTATTGTAAAAAATAACTATTTTTATACCCTTCACAAAGTGAACAAGTAACAGTGCTATATTCGGCCATGCCGAATCTTATATACCCTTCACAACGTGTAGTCATGCAATAACAATTGTTTGTATCACCATTCATCCCATATAAAATACGTGCATACGTACACGTTAGAATAAATGTGGCATCGAATCCCAGCTGAGCCAAAAAAATTTTATTTTATTTAATATATTATTTATATTTTATTATTTTTTTTTATATTTTTTTAAAATTTTTTTTTTAAAAATTTAAAAAAATTTTTTTTTAAATTTTTTTGTAGTTTTTTTTATTATTTTTTTCTTAGTTTTAATATTTTTTTTTTTGGAAGTTTTTTTGTTTGGTATGTTTTTTACATGTATGTATGTTGTTGTTGTAATTGTGAAAAAAAACGAGGTGGTCGTGGTTTTTTGCTCATATCTCAGAAAGTTATGGGGCGATTGTGCTGAATTTCAATAGCGATTCATTCCTGGATATTTCCAAGAGATTGATACCATATACAGATCTGAGGAACATATAGTTGCTTCTAAAAGTTGATTTCAACCAACACACGGACAGACGGGCAGACGGATAGACGGTCAGGGCTTAATCGACTCCTCTATTCATAAGCTTTCAGAAAATATATACTCTATGGGGTCGGAAATGAAAATTGTAGAAATTACAAACGGAATGACAAAGCTATATATACCCTTGTGTACCACAGGTGAAGGGTATAAAAAGAGTATATATATGTAGGTTTGTCATTCCGTGTGAAATTTCTACAATTTTCATTTCCGACCCCATAAAGTATATATTTTCTGAAAGCTTATGAATAGGGGAGTCGATTAAGCTCTGTCAGTCTGTCCGTCTGTATGTTGAAATCAACTTTTTGAAGCCCCCCGACATCGCTTGGACCCGGGTGAGGTATTAAAATATCAGAAATATTCGGGATTAGATCGGTATTGAAAATCAGAAACATCGGTTCATAAACAACTGAGATATGAGAAAAAACCCACGACCACCTCGATTTTTTTTTCACAAAAACAACATTACAACAACATTATTCATACATACAAACAAACGTGTATATTTTTTATTTAATATATTATTTATATTTTTATTATTATTTTTTTTTAAATTTTTTTTTTATTTATTTTTTAATTTTTTTTTTTATTTATTTTTTAATTTTTTTTTTATTTTTTTTTTAATTTTTTTTTATATTTTTTTTTTTTTTTTATATTTATTATAAATATTTTAATTATTTTTTTTTTTAAATTTTTTTTTTTTTTTTTTTAACATACATACGTGAATTTATAATTTTACAATGGTATGTTTTAATATATGTATGTTTTTTATATGTATGTACGTATTTCATATGGGATGAATGGTGATATACAAACTACTGTTATTGCATGACTACACGCTGTGAAGGGTATATAAGATTCGGCACGGCCGAAGAGAATATCGACTCAAAATACAACTAAATCAATTTGATAATTTTTTACTTGAATAAATTCTTAACTCAAAAAAAAAAAAATATATGATACATTTTAAAAAAACTTTGGTATTTATTAACTCAAAATAACACTTTTTATACGAATACCACTCTAGTGTCTTTTTTCCATACTACAAATGAATGTCAAATTGGGGCAGAAATATGAATGCATTTTTTGCTGTTTTAAGAAAAGTAAAAGCCGTTTTAATAGACATTATGTATAGGGTGTTTTTTTTGCTAGATAGAACTTTAAATTGTAAAAAGTAACATAAAAATTTAAATTTTGATGAAATATTTTTTTTTTATCGTTTCAGTATACTCTGACAAATCATCATGAATAGACTCACGCTTGAACAACGCTACGAAATTATCCAAATTTACTTTGAAAATCAGTCGTCGATTCGCGCTAGAGCAGTTGGCAACTGACCCGTTGTTTTATCGCAAAATTGTGTTCAGCGATGAGGCGCATTTTTGGCTTAACGGGTTTGTTAATATGCAAAATTGCCGCATATGGAGCGAGACCAATCCACAAGAGACCCTACAGACTCCATTACATCCAGAAAAATGCACCGTTTGGTGCGGTTTTCACGCTGGTGGCATCATCGGACCTTATTTCTTCAAAAATGAGGCCGGAGCTCGCGTTACGGTCAATGGAGATCGTTACCGCACCATGATCAATGATTTTTTGTTTGAAAATATGGATGACATTGATCCGGAGGATATGTGGTTTCAACAGGATGGCGCTACGTGCCATACGGCGAACGCAACCATCGACTTATTGAAATCAAAATTTGGCGATAAGTTGATTTCGAGAAATGGACCTGTCAATTGGCCTCCAAGGTCGTGCAATTTGACACCTCTCGATTATTTCCTGTGGGGATACGTGAAGTCACTGGTTTATGCTGATAAACCAGCAACAATTGACGCCTTGGAGGCCAGCATTGTTCGTGTTATTCGTGACATACGGCCAGCAGTGCTCGAAAAAGTGGCCCAAAATTGGACGTCCAGAATGCGCTTCGTCAAGAACAGCCGCGGTGCCCATATGCCCGAAATCATTTTCAAATGTTAATGTCACGTATTGATCTTTCGAATAAAAAAAAAATTTTTGATTACAATTTAATTTTTTGTGTTATTTTTTACAATTTCAAGTTCTATCGGGCTTAAAAAAACACCCTTTATTATATATTTTTGTGTTTATCGTGCATGATGTCACAAACGACAACTGCACAAGATTTTTTTTTTTTTTTAAATTTTGCTTGTGTTTTCGTGTTTGTGTTTTTCGGTCTCCACAACCTAATTCACAAAAAATAACGAAATTTTAAATGTACTGCAGAATAATGAGCTGGGAAATTCTTCTATACAGATTTTCGCACGACGAGCACTGAAAACGATTATCATCATGATTTTTTACGTATTTTTCGAAGTATTTCGTCGACTTTTGCCTTCTATGACAGATAGGACATAATAATTCTGGTTTTGTGTTGTGTATTTCTGTATAATTCTTTAGCTTACTGGGCATTTGATATCGTTTATCGCAGTATCGCATGCATATGAAAAATTATTATTTCGAGCGATACTCGTATTTGAAAGGCTTAATTAAGTTAATCATGTACGACTTTATATGATGAATGACATAGAATTTATTGTTAAAAAATTATATGCTATTAAATTATGTTTTGCTTAGTGGCAAATATTTAAGAGGATTTCCTGTAACCAAACGGGTTTTTTGCAATTTTAAAATCGACATTATCCGTAGTTCTCATTTTCTAAGTATTTGATGTTTGATAAACTCTCTTAGATTTTTTAGCTTTTTTAATTAGTTTTTACGACTGATCAATTCGCCATTTACTCGTTTTAACTCTTTTAAAATGTCGATTTTATTTAGCTGCACATTTTTAAGACTTTACTTTTGCACTAAATAAAATGTTAAGTAATTTTTCTTTTTTATGTTTAAGGATACACTTAGAGCGTGAGCTTTTAAATAATATTTAAATAAATATTTTATATTTCAAAATAGAAAATTATAACAGAGTTAATTTAATACTAAGTATACAATAGTATACAAATTTTGAACTTCTTATCATATTAATAAGTTAAAAATCCGAAATAAATTAAGTGAAAGAATAACTAATGTAACTGATATTTTCAAATTAAATCTGCATATACTGTTATAGTTTTGGTTTTGTTTCAAGAGTTTATTTGTAAATATAACGCTATTTTCGTTATTAACTTTTTTGTTCGCCATTTTGTAATTAAATAAAATAATTTTTGATAGTTTTCCGATTACAAATACTTTCAAACAAACGTTAAATCACTCATTAAAAACTGTGTAATTATGTGGTAGAGATGACATTACGAAATCGCTTAGTTTGTTGAAAGAAAAACAAAATAATGTCGTTGTAAGTTTTCTTTTTTTATAAATACCTTTCACTATCTTCCAATTGGTCGGAAGGTGATTTGGGATCGTCATCAAATGTGTGCGTAAATGGATCATCATCTTATAAATAAAAAACTGTTTTTTAAAATCTTAAAAAGACTTTATAATAATGATCTACCTTCATTTTCAGACTTTGCTGTAATGTTATCATCTAGTTGTTGGCTTTCACTTAAATTCATGTCATATGACAATTCTTCCTCCAATTTAATTTCCTGCAGCTCCAAAGGCAAAGCAATAGCAGATTCTGCCAAACAATCGTTATAACTTTCAGAATACTGTAGTGGATAATTTCCGCCAGATAATAATTGCATGTATTTGTTATTCACATTGTGAATTTGAAGTATAAAATCGTGTGAACTTTTAAGTTTTTCCATGCATTTAGAGCACACAGTCTTTGGAAGTAACTCATCATCTTTTGTCTGTAAAGAAAAGTTATAGCAAAAATGGTTTTAAAAAATATATTATTTTAAACATGTGTAATAAATGGATGGGCTTAAAAAAAATAAAAATGGCGTACAATAATTCTGAAATCTAGGCTAAACTAAGATGTGGTCGCTAAACCTATTGTGATGAAAGCAGGTAGGTAGAACAGGCAGCTGTTGTGCAGCTCAGGTACATTATATTGATCCTTCTGTAATCCCTAAAAAGAAGAGAAGCTAAAGAGAAACAGCCCAGTACCAAGTCTAGGGCGGGAACCGAACCTGGAACCGCCAGACTAGCACACTACATACTAGTCCACGAGTGTGTGAAGGTTATAACTATATAGCATTTATTTATTTATTTATTTAATATCAATACAATGAAAGCCTTCTTGGCCAATTACTAGTTTGGCAGATAATTAAATGGCATTAATGTTTGTTTCGGGCATAAAACAAATACTTAATAATCATGACTACACCGGATGGTAACATAAATTTTTTTTAGCATAATTTTTATAAAACAGCTTCTGAAGATCACCAAGCAGCAATATTTTGTAGAATTTTGGCAATTAAAATTCCCATTACGAAAGAAATGAGCCTAAACACTGTATAACAAGAGTTTCTCCGACTTAACCACACCCAGCAAAAAAATCTGACAAAAAAGTGAGTTTGTGAAGTTATTAAATTTAAGTGAAACCACTAATGATTTTAACATTAGCGTGTCATTGAAGATCATGTGTTAACATGAATATATTAATGAACTGCACTCCATTCTAATAAGTGCATGGAACTCATGCATATTTGGTGAAAATCATCAGATATTTCATGAGTTGAATTTGTTTGTTTACATGAATTCTTTAAGATATTTTGGATGATGTTGCATTCATTTTTAAGCACATAATTTATGACAATTTATTTTTTAGTTAGGAAGTCATTTAGAATTAATGCTTTTACACAATTTATTTAGAAGTCTTGTAAATGTAATTCGCACTACTTTTAACAACAAATAAATTTATAAAAAAAAATATAAACATTAACAAGCTTGTGACCGCGACTTCATCTGCATAGTTATCGGCACGAAACAACCGACCAACTTAATACAAAAAATATATATTAATTGCATATCACCACGAATTTGCTTGATATTTGTTATAAAGTGTAGCCTATGTGTTATTCTAGGTTCATTTAGTTCCATTAAGCCGTTTTTTCGTGAGTGACTAACAAACGTTCAAATAAATAATTATATTATTTGGATTTAATAGTACAAAAAATATTTAAATATTTTTAAATGTATATATACATATTTGAATATACATACATACATACATATGCATATAAATTTACATACCTATCTTAAAAAAGATAACAAATAATCAATTATTTATTTATTTATTTATTCAACTCCATAGTAATATAAAAAGCCTACAAGGCCAAATAACTTATATTACAGATAAAACAAATGCCTTTAAGTTCTATTACAAATTAAGAAAGAAATACAATAAAAAATTAATAATAATTATTAGTTAATAATTTTCGTTCATAAAATTTTTAATTTTTAAAATGTAATTTTTCTTAATTTAAACATATCATATTTAAACATTTGCATATCAATTCATTTTTTATTGTTTAGACTTTACTTGGGGTAAGATCACATACAATTAAATATTTTTAAAAAATAGTGGTCACCCTTATTGATTAGGTATTTGCCTAATGTAAACATAGCATTAGTAAATTAACAAGGAATAGAGTAAAAGCAGTCGCTTTTCCAAGAAGGTTGAATAAGTTCAAGAAATCGTCTAAGAGAAATGCTTGAAAAATTTGTATTTAACTCCATAGGAAGACGAGCATAGCTACAATTACAATATTCAAAAATGTTACTTTGTACTATACGATGTTCAATCGAGACTCAAAACTAATAACAATATTCAATTTCATTTTTTGTGTTGTTTTATTTGTTGCATTTTTATTGCAATCATAGCATTGTAAGCATTGGCTGACTTCATAAATGCAGTTTGCAATGTAACTTTAAAATGCATTGTGTTCATAAAAACATTAAAATTTGTTTTGGCAATGCATCATGTTTATTTTTGCATGGCTATGATTTTCAGTGCGCATTATTTGTCAATTCCTTACATGGTTTTTATTTGTGATGCTTTGTAAGCATTTAATACAATATTACTTTGCCTTGTAAACAAATTTGTTTACAATGTTGCAATGCATACTGCATTTGTTAAAAACATTTTTACTTATTTGCTTCAAGCTCTCTTGTTTCTTGTGGCACTTATCTAAAGGTGTTATTCACTCGTCCCAACTACAAGACAAGTTTTTAGTAAGATTTAAGTCAACTTTCGAGTAATTGATACCTAAAAATCGGATAAATTTATTAATAATATTTAAAAAAAGTTGCTGAAGAAATGTTGAATAGATTATCTCCAATTTCTTATTATACTTCTTCGTTCATTTGATATTTCACCGGTACTCCTTTTAACCACATTTGTTACAAAATGAATAAATTTGGCGAGAAAAAAATGCAAGGCAACATATTAGAAATTAATGTTTTTAAACTACAAACTCTTATTAACCTACGGTACTATGCATAATAACAAAATGTGTGCTAACTTTTTATGGGAAAATTTCCATAAGAGAAAGACTACAGCTCGTTAGTTAGCACAGTTTACCATCATGGGTAAAGCCGCTAATATACAATATTCGACATATTCATTAAATAAAATAAGAGTTGCAGAAAATAAATCCCAAACAGATATTTAGGCCAAGAGACTGTCCTAAAGATCCTATGGCATCGAGTTCCTTTTTTTTTCTGATTCTGAATATGAACATACATACATATATAGTATTTATAATGTTTACGGGATCGCAAATTGATATAATAGGAAATTCAAATAAAATTATATATCGATAGTCACAAGCATAAAGGCTCTAACACGTATTTTTTATAGGAAATTGAGTTTTTCAGAGATTCCAATACATTTCACACAAATACACAATACAAAAATTTAATGGAATAGGATAAAAAAACAGTTTTACAAGCAATTTTACTAAAGAAGTTACGTTAAGATAATAGTTTTTATTACGGTTAACCTTCTCCTGTTAAGTAACAATTATTTGAGTTAGGGCATTTTTACTTGTGACTATCAATAGGAAAATAAAAAATTGATATACAGAGTACAACTTATGAATCGATGTACAAATGAATAAATAAGGAAAACGGATATTCATTTAATGACGCCCCTGTGTTCAATCTATTGCTTCCGATGCTGCTCTTGTGCAAATCTGTAGTTAGAACATCTTTTTTACTTTCTGCATTGGTGTTTTTTTCCTCTTCTTTCAAGAATTATATGTATTTTATATACTTACATACATAAGTATGTATGTACCTACAAACTTTAATCATAAATGAATTGGGCAATAGGAATCACAAAATAACATAAAAACCACCAACTTATTTTTTCCTCAAAAAACAAAATTTTCACAATTACAAAAAATGCTGCTCAAACAAATTTGTCTT
Organism: Phyto melanocephala; assembly: GCA_941918925.1. Classification (NCBI taxonomy): domain Eukaryota; kingdom Metazoa; phylum Arthropoda; class Insecta; order Diptera; family Rhinophoridae; genus Phyto; species Phyto melanocephala. The sequence continues at coordinate 132,757,556 of OW799234.1, read as the reverse complement.
CAGTTTACTTAAAGCTTTACCTGTAATTGTGCTACATCCTTTAGCAAATCACGCCATGTTTTTTCGTTGTCAGCCTCATCCGCCAGGGAGTGAATTCTTCGTCCTGGATCAAAACAACAACGACATTTGTACGGAACACCATTTATTACACAATCACTTTTTTCACTGCTATTCATTTTGTAACTTTTATTTATTTTTACTTATTACAATATTTTTCTCCTTGTCTTCAAACGAAAACCCTCCCTTTATAAAGGTGTAAAGTTGTATACGCATCAAAATTAGTGTTGTGAAAGACTTTAATATTTGAATACTCCGTACTCAACAAGGTGTATTTATTATACAAGGTGACTGCAATATGCAGTTTGACGTTAAAAAAAAAGCCAGTGGTGAAAATTTTTTTTCAACAAAATTTTTTCTAATTTGAAATTCTAGTAAATAGCTAACTGATATTTTTTAAGTTCTGTAATTTTTTTTAATATTTGTTTTCTTTTACTAAATTTGTTTTTTAACTTTTTTATTTTCAAATAAAAAATGTTAGCAAAGGCGAATTTATGTGACAATTAAAATACTCAAGAAAATAAAACAAATGAATCCAGCCTTTTCAATTCACCTTGATACAGATCAAGGCGAATTCAATAAGGCGAACTCGTCGCTAAAACAACTACAAAGGAAAAAATACAAACGTGTATTTTGTTAGTGTAAAACAAAACGATATGTCAAAAATACACTAAAATTTGACAAGTGATCCCTAGAAGTAGGCAACAGCTGATGATCAGCTGATCTAATAAGTTCACCTTATTGAATTCGCCTTGATACAGATATAAAAAAATATCAAACAATGTAATTTATTCCTGGTTTATAAAAACTTTTAATGAATTATAGTTGTGTGTCGATTCAAATAGCAAGAACCAGGAAACAATAGACTATAGATCTTTGAATGGGTGAATATATTAACATATATGAGATGCCCAAAGATAGGCATTGCAAGCTATGGAAGGAAAATCAGCAATTTGGACCTGTTATTATTTCTTCTTAATGCCATTGATTTCTTTTTTTTAAATCTTCTTTCATTTAAGTAAAAAAAACATTTACTTTATACAAATAGTTTAATTTATACTTATATTTAAATACGTTATAAAAATAGAGATGTTCATATATAAAAAAACAAAACATCGGCAACAGACGTCCGCACCATTAAAATATATGTGCACACAAAAATGGTTCGTTGTTCGAACAAATCGATGGCTGGTGTAGACCGTAGGTAGGTTATTTCCACAGAGAGTATTTTAGTTACGTAATTTATTACAATTTCTGGGAATGTTTGCTCTTCTTTACGCTATCACCTTATGTAATTCAACCATGGATCAAGGTATATTAACTCCTGTGTATCAATTCTCGTTCTATGAAACTATGAAATGAAAAGTTTTTATGTGTTATATCATATGGTGCCACCATACCCTTTGCTATACAAAAACTTTTTCATTTCACTGTTTCACAGAACGAGAATTAAGCCCCAGATAGACCTAAGTCCACAGCTGACCATTGTTTTGTTTATGCATTTTTCTTCCCTCATGTCAAAATTTGTTTACATATCATTGTTCGCTAGATACCTTGTTGTATACTAGACGTATTTGTATCATAAATATTTTTTATTTACTAACATTTTGCTAATTTTTTTAATCAGCTTTTTAAGTATTTGTTTTGGCATTTAGGAAGTTTTTTATAGCAACATAATACACAGTGCGTCTACCTAAAATTAATATACCTTTACAATTATTAGCTGTGGACTTAGGTCTACCTGGAGTAGATACACCGTGGCTAAGCCAAATATTTTTTTCAGCCGATAGAAGACTCTGCGCAGAGCTGATAAGCCGCCCAAGCCAAAGATTTTTGCTTTTAAGCTGCCACTGAAATTTTTCAATCGGCTTGCTTCTCTGCTTGTAACAATGCATTAAAAAAACATTTTGATGAAAGCAGCAATTATGAGCAATAATAATAAAAATATATGCCTTATAAATGGAGTTCAGTTTAAATGTCGTACCTGCTTTGATCCTGGACCATCATTTTATTCTCTCACAGATGAGTGCAGCAATTCAAAAACTTGGCGTGAGTTACTGAAGGAAGTTACACAGTTGCAGGTAAAATTAATGAAATGTCAAATTTAGTTTATTCAGTTAATAAAATAATGAACTCATCCTTCCCAATAGACGAGCGAAGATGAGTTGCTTCCGAAAACAATCTGCAGCAAATGTTTGGACAAACTTATAAGTTACAACGATTTTATACTACAGATTCATAATGTGAACAAAAAATATACACAATTACTGGGGAGTTGTAAAAATGTTGTACAAAATGAGATTATTTCAAATGAAGTTGATAACTTAACGAATTGCCTGGCAGAACAAACTACTGCTGTACCAGTGGAGAATTATGTGACGGATATTAAGATAGAGGACGAAATGCTTGTTCCATACGACATAATTTTAAGTAGCAACAATCAAATTGTTGAATCCAATGAAGAAAATAAAGGTAAAGTATTGAGAAAAAAATTGTATTAGTGCATAATTATATCAAAAACAAAAAGAATAATTGAAAAATTTAAAAAATAAAAAAAAGAAGACACATATCGTCGGCTTAATATGCAAACCTGCTGAATCCAATTTTTAAGTAAATTGAGATTTTGATGCCGTGCCGTAAAAAACGGTCGACCAGCATGTAGTTTGTCTTGAAGTGTGTAAAAAGGTTTGAAAAGAAAAACCGCTAAATCATCACACATAAAATTTTTTTTAAGGAACAGTGCTAAATCCAGTACATTATTTGTTCAGAGTTTATTACTAACTCAATACAATTTTTAATTTTGTAGATACATACATGAAGAATACCATAAAATAAATCAACTATATATTCAGTTTATCTCTCAAGCTTCAAATATGAAATACTTTCCGCCCGGTACGTGCATTAATACGTATCAAGTAAAATAATAAAAAAATTTAATTGAAACATCAAATTCAATTATTCAAAAAATATATACATATATTTTATTAATTGCTAGCTATTTTCAAACTTTATCTAAAACATTTGGATAACCCGTTTTCAAAAAAGTACCATACAAATGTCCATTCTGTTTCATTAGCCTTCTAGAATCCTTTTAAATGTTTAAGGTACATGCATTAGGTTCGAAGATATAGAATTTTCGATTTTATATATTTTTTAATCCCTTTGAGAATATTTGAAGGGAAGAAAAATGCCGTTTAAATATTTTTCATTCTCCCATCCTTTTTATAGATAACTGAAATTGAAAAAAAAAACGTACAAAAATTATTTTTTCTCCCGTTTTTTGGTTCTTTTTGAATTTTTGTGATATCTTTATTTAGTCCGTGGATACTAAGTTGCCGATTTTACCTTTTTTACCAGCTGTTATCCCTTTACACCACCCAAAACACCATATTAAACAAAAAACCCTAACCTGCATTTAAGAGCATTTTAGAAGAAAAAAAAAATGTCGTTTAAATATTTTTGTTTCCGCTCTTTCTTTTTACAGAAAACTGAAATTGAAAAAAAAATTCCAAAAATTATTTTTTTACCCATTTATCACCTTGGAACATTAAATCTCAAAAAAGTGCCATTAGCCTTCTAGGATCTTTTTGAATTTTTAAGCTAGATGCAATAGGTCCGAAGATATAATATTACTGATTTTAACCGTTTTTACCCCTTTTACCCCTAAATTCCAAAATATCGAAAAAGTACAAAAACTTATTATAAATTGCTTTAAGGCGTAAAAATACTTTTTTTTTCCTTTTTTCCTATTGCTATTCCTCTCAAAGATAAATGATGTTCAAAAAAGTACCAAAATTCAGTTTTTACCCGTTTTATCCCCTTAAAACTCAATATACTGAGATATTGAGTTACCGATTTTACCCTTTTTTACCTGTAAACCGCTCGACGGATTTTGTGCAAACTTCACATAAACCATCTGCATTGTTTTTATACATATATATATAATTTTTTTGTCTCTCCTGTAAAATTTGCTGAAAGTGAGATAACAGGTTTGCATATTAAGCCGACGATATACATATAGTAAATGTCTTGATATTGTTGCAGTAGCATTTCTAAATTTCCAAATAAATGTTTTTTTAAAGCTTGCTTAAATATAGAAATTCTTCCAATATTTTTAATACTTTGAGGCAGATTATTATACTCAGAACTACCAATGTGTTCAATTCGCTGTTTAGTTGTTTCTAATCGACATCTGGCTATTCTTAATGAATATTCACTTTTTATGGTGAGTTGATCCTTAATAAATATAATGATTGAATATGATGTTTTCGTAATAGAAATATAATTTTAGTTTTTAACATTAAATTAATCGAAAACAGAATTAAAAGATCTTTTCCAAACTTATTTAATAATAAATCATTACCTACTTAAACTAAATTAATTTTATACAAAGTTAGTATCAGACCAATTTTAATTTATGCTTTTCCAGTCTGGTTTAGTATTTCGAATTCATTTACGGCTATAATACACGGCATGTTTTTTACATCTTAGAGAATTTTAAAAAGAAAAAAAAATCCACCTTTATAATGAAATTTTTAAAAGCCTCAATAAACAAATAATAATAATAATAATAATAATAATAATAATAATAATAATAATAATAATAATAATAATAATAATAATAATAATCAAAAGTTTGCTTTTCTACTTTTAGATTCCAATGATCCTCTAACTGAAGCTTTATCTAAGGGCATAAAATCAATTTCAGAGCATTTGAACAAAATCGAAAGGTATCTAAATAATTTACCAAGTGAATTTAAAATCTAATAATTCATATATTTCACTAGCACATCTCCAAATAATGTAAGAAATCAATTTTTTGATTTGAATAATACATCCAGGTGATACTACGGTTAATGTTTTTAAATTTAGTTTTAATTGAAGATTTATTTCAGCTCTCGATTTTCCGATGAAACGGAATATATTCCTAAGGATAAATTGGAAGACAATGAAAGCTGTGTTAGGTATGTAAACAAAATTTTGTATAAAACTAGAATAAACCCTAGACCCATTTATTTTATCGAATCGCATTTATTTTATAACAGCGGTGTCTTATTAACATCTATTTAATACTAGCAATATATCCTCCACATCGCTAGAGCAGCCCTTACTATATATTCAATACTTTTTAATTACTAAATAATTTTTCGTCAAACTTATGAAAACTTGTTTCTATATAATTTTTTTTTAAAGAAAAACTGAAAGTAGTGCAAGGTCATAGCGGGGACTTATTTACTCTTTTTAAAATTATTATTTACCTGCATTTTATAAATTTATTTAGTAATTTAGGATAAATTTATTTTTAGTTTTCAAATTTTTAATTCATTAACTTAGAAAATGCAAAGTCTTAAATATGTAGTAAGTAATTTTATGCAGAAAACTTTATTAAGCGAAGGCGTATCGATTCTATGAGTGTTAAAAGAAATTACTAGAGAATATATTTTAATATTTATTTTAAATACATGTATTATTTAATGATCATAAAAATTTTGTGTACTGGGGACTAAAAAGTCAAAAATGGACCTAAAATTTTGTGTTATTGCCTTTAATTAAAAAAATTTGGTGCTATTTTTTAACTTTTGGTAAATTTTCCATTGCAGTCATTTTTCATGGAGTCGTTTTCTACTTTACAGAATATATGTATTGTAATGGATACATAATAATAATAATTTTTTATAAAAAAACAAAAAAGTTGATCTCAAGCTTGGATAAAAAACTTATATAATCAATAAAAAAGATCAAGAAATTTAGACGATATATTATTACCTTTAGCTACGAACTAAAATAACCGGTCATTAAAATAAATTTGTAAATTTTGTCCAAAATTGGCATGTGCAAAATGCGATAAATATATCTGATGATATGATCTCTGTAAATTTCCCATAAATTAATCAAGAGTACAGACCCGTTTATATTGAATTTATAAACTTTTATTAAACAAGCTTTGTTGTCATTTAAAATTCTGTCATTGTCGTTTTTTTTTTGTTGATGTCCAAATAAAGTTTGATTTTTTTTTTATAAACTAAAAACAACATTTACTTTTAGCAAAGCGGACGAACGAAAAAAGGTACCATATAATGATGAAATTGAATTGATAAACAATCGTTTTGAATGTACTATATGCAATAAATCGTACAATTTGTTAAATAGTTGTCGCCGGCATGTAAAAATGAGTCACAAGGGAAATGAACTCAGGTAAAATAATTTGATTTGCTAAAAAAATATGATGTTTACAACACAAATTTTTCATTTTAGCACCTCATCGTCCGATGAAAGTGATTACGAGCTACCCATAAGGTATGCTTATTTGTAAATATTTTCATATAGAACGTAAACTACGTTGATAATAATTATTATTTTTTATTAGCCAACTGTCGCTGAGAGCTAAATCAGCTCAAAGGTCTCACGATTTTGAGCAGGAAATAAAAAAGGTCAATAGTCGCTTCATTTGTCCTATATGCAAACAGTCATTTACATTGCAAAGAAACTGTCGTCGACATATTAACATAATACATTTAAAATCGTCATTATTTTCATGCGGATTTTGTGAACAAACTTTCAGCTGTAGAGACTATTTACAAGCTCACCTTAAACGTATGCATCCAGGCAAATCACTAGGTTCGAACAATAAGCAAGTAGATCGGTTATTTGGAGAACGATTATACAGCAAACCTGCTGCGTGGCGCCTTGTTGAATGTAAGTTGTGTGAAACTGTATTCAAGACAACTAAAGAACTTCGGCAGCACTTGTTAAAGCATAGTGATGTGGACACTCTCGATAGCTTGAATATGAACAGTAACATTGTTCAGCATTTGTTTTCAAATATATTCGATTTACACTTGATTAGGAAAACTATCTGCAAAGATATTCGCGAGAGAAATTGGTCCAAATATTACACAGTGTTAAATGAGTTTTCTCACGAAATGTCAATTAGTGATACAGAAGCTGAAGACTTGGATGATGAAATGGCATATCGTAATAGTAAATACAAATGTGAAATGTGCAAAGAAGAATTTTCGTTTAAATACCAAGTATTCACGCATTTAAAAGAGTTTCATGGGGAGGAGGAAATTCCTTTGAAATGCACTCGATGCAATTTGGATTTTATTTCAATCGAAATGTTCGAACAGCACAGAAAAATCCACTGCGGCAATAACCATAAATATTTACTTTGTGTATATTGTCCTGGAAAGTTTATTTGGCTTGAAAATATGAAAAACCACAGTTGTGCTTCGAAAGTACCGACGACCTCAACAGAAAACAATATAGATAAATTGAAATGTAATTTATGCGATTATGAATTTGAAGAAATGATTAAGTATCAACAACATTTAAAAACACATAATATTGTTGCAACCATTTCTTCAAACGATTCAATACAATGTGGCCTTTGTGATCAAAACTTTGAAAAACTGTGCGATTTGCGCCAACATATGAGACTGCATGCTGATGGTAAAACTGGCATTGACTTTGAAAACTGTATTTATGTTAAACACTTTGAACATTCGAAGACATTGAATCAGGCACTGCTGCAGCAACAGATTAAAGATGCCTATAATAAATTTCAATTAAGTCGTTTTTACCAAGCCATCGATAAATACGGCAACGAAATGGACATTTCCGATTCGGATAGTTGTACCGAAGACTTAAGAAAAGTATACATGTGCGAACTTTGCAAGGAAAGGTTTAGGAAACGAAGACTTTTGCTAAACCATCAGAACGAAAATCATCAATATGTAACCTTGCCCTTTACGTGTCAGGAGTGCCAACAGCAATTTGTTAATTTTGATTTGTTACAGCAACACTTAAAAAAGGTTTGCTGGAATGAACATCGACGAATAGCTGAAAAATGTGAATATTGTAATGATCGCTTCATATGGCCAAATAATCTACTAAAGCACAAAGAAATCCAGGTAAAATCAACTAAATTCCTATTACAGGGAAAACCATTAATACGATAAGTACAAAATATCAGAAATATTTAGGAGTTTTAACATGATATGATATGTTTTGGGGTTTATTTTTTTTTCAACTCCACGAGAGTTGATATTTGATACTCTTATTATTCTTTCGATTAGGAAAAAATGAGACAGCTTTTTGCAACTTTACAAGCAGATAAAAAGTTGACACTTTGCATACTTATACTATGAAACGCGGTTTCAATTATCGATTTAGGGTCGGAAGTGCTTGACAAAATATATTACTGTTGTTTTTGAAGCTCTGTACATACCAGGAATGCTTCACATTTTGAACATGCTTTCGCAGAATTTTATTATAAATTCGATGTTATTTTAAATTCTAGTTTTTAAGTGTCATATTTAGGTCTTTTGAAGTGTTATTGCTTTTTTAAGTATGTAGCTATCAACAAATATCCAGAACACTTATTCAATAGTGTTTTCCAAAAAGTGATCCGCAAATGCGTTACCAACTCGATTCTTTTTATGAGGCACGAGTCTAACAAACTATTTTTTTTATTTCATTTTTAGAACAAATAATACAACTGATTATTTCGTTTTATGATTATTTTAATGCAATTGGTAATGATGCAAAGGAGTAAAGTAGTCATTAAAAAAGTATTCCATTTTTTTGTTTTGTTTGTTTTTAATGTTATGTCAGATTTTTTGCTGGGTACATTTAGGAAAAATATTAATCGGTGAGCTGCTTAAATTTTATATATTTTTTTATTATAGCATCACATGTCTGCACATGTTCAACTTTATAATTGTCTTCTTTGTCCAAAAACATTCTTTCGCCTTGAACATCTCAACCAACATTCACGTCGCCATCGTTTGACATCACTTGATGTTAATATCATTGAGAGTATAGTACATTCTACTTGGTGGCCAAACGGTAAAAAGACAATAAAATGCGAAAAATGTGGACAAATGTTTAAAAGTATGGCCGAACTAAAAAATCATTATTTATCGGAAAATCCCCAAAATATGTGTGCAAATCAACAACATTCGCCGGCTAACTATTCGATTACTAATCAAAAAGGATTCGAGTTAAATTTAGAATTGGATTCTGAAACAGAAGTTGAAGACGATGTAGATGCAGCTCACGTTGAGGAGCAAGAAAAGTCTTTGTATCCCTATAAATGCTACATGTGCAGCAAGTTATGTAAACGAAAATATCATATAGCTCAGCATCAACGATCTATGCACAACTATAAACTGATAGACCTTCAATGTGAACGTTGTATATTTAAAACCGTTTCGCAGGTAAAGAACATTTTATATATATTAATATTTTCACACTCTTTATCATAGCTGGTATTAAAATTTGTTAGTTTGTTTGCTGTTTTTTTTTAACATTTTCAATGAATTTCTTGTTAAAAGCTAAAGCAAACCATATTCGTCAGGTAATCTCAGTTCCGAAAGAATTGTTTTGTGTAAAACTTTTATATATTAGTATAAGTATAAAGTTTGACGTATAACATAAACAAGAAAACAGAGACTTGTTTATCTATTAAGTTTGACCGATTAAATTCAAAACAAATGAAGGAAAAAAAAACAGCTGACGAACGAAGATTACCAGAAGATTAATATACCATGATCCCAAGGTTAAATAATGAAATTATTAATAATTATAAATTTACATTTATTCTAACTATTTATTTTAAATTTAATTGTAAGTCAATTATTCTGGCGAATTCGAATTCATAATTTATGCACAAACGTCATTAATTATTTTTTAATAAAATTATAAGAATTCAAAAATACTAGAGTAATCAAATATTCGGAACATATGGAACACTGGTTTCCAAATATTTTTAAAAATCGCAATTTTTTAAAAATAATAACGTAAATTTTATTTAGGTTATTTCTTATTCAAAATTGAGAAGAATTTAAAAAAATAGTCTTCAAAATTGACATCAGTTCATAAAATAAACTTTTGAATATATTTCCAGTATAACACTAATGTTAACAAGTAGAAATGCTACATTAGGCCGTGTGGAATCTGATAATACCCTTCACCATCATGATTCTATTCTATTCTTTGATTTTGCATTTTTACATAGTTCATTTTTCTACTTGTCAAGCTCTTTCATTTAATACTCATATTGATGGGGTTAAGAAAAAAATTATCCGCCATTTTGTTTCGGATACCACCTTAGATTTTACACTTTTTCATAGTTTACTGTATTAACTTTTCATAGTTTATTATATTCGTTGAAATATATTCCAATAATGAGAGGCTTAAAGGGTGTATATTTTTAAATACTACATGTACATGTATAAATTAATGGTATGCCATTTTGTAGTGTTGGCCATCATGGATTTAAATTTTTTTTATTGTATTATACTCTGCTATTCAAGCCCTTTTCATTTAACATACATATCGTCTCTTTTGAAGTCCAACAAGATGAAAAGAAAATTTTCATTTGTAAATTTTAGAAAAAAACACAACAAAGAAACACAAGTAGTTGCACTTTAGTTCTTGAATCTATGTTAGTTTAAAATCGATTTGTAAGGCTTAGGAATAGAAAACAATTTTACGAACAACTTTAGAGATACATATAATATTTGAAATTATTCTAGGGCTAAACATTTTTAGTTTTTGTGGTAAAAATATGGGAAAAACTGTGGCAGCCGTGTTTAATTACTCATACTCCAGAAAGCAATCTGTTGATTGTGCCAAATTTTTAATAGCGATTCATTTCCGAAAATTAACAAACGCAGTTGCAACATGTGGGGGGCTTCAAAAAGTTTATTTTAAAGAAAAAATAAACAGACGGAAACAATTGTATTGCAAAAGTTGTTTATATGGACCAGGGCATATGTATATAAGCAAACCAAACAATTCGATATTGTCTATTGATTCCAGACATTTCTCTAGTTATCCGAAAATCGACAAATTAAAAAAAAAACGGATTTTCGAATTATTCGGAATATTAAGAATATTAAAAAATTATTCTGATATCAGACGAATTTCAGTTTCAAATCAAGAATAAATATACCGATAAAAATGCTGATGATAAAATCGTAAAGGTTTCGAAAATGCATTCCACTGTAATGGAATTTTTCAGTATTTTATTTAAAATTTAGGAAGTGTAACAAAAAATATATTATGAAAACGAATAATTGATTTACAATTAAATTATAACTTACAAGTACTGAATTTTCTCTAACGTTGAATGGTGTTTTATTATTATTATTATTGTTTCGGTGTTTCTTTTACATTTAGAAAGTCTTAGATTATCATAAGGCCACGCAGTGTTTTAATAATGAAAAACGTTATACATGTGATCAGTGTAATTTTAAATTTATGTGGCAGAAGAATCTGGATAATCATATTGCTCTATTTCACAAACCAAAAGAATTACTTAAACCAATAGACGCTGGCGTTAACACGGCGATTTCTACAGAAGCTGTTCCGACTGATACATCAGAAAAAAAGGAGAACAATGCTTCAACGTCATCATCAAGCAATCAGCTCTCAGCGAATAAACTGAAATGTCCCATTTGTAGCGCTTCTGTTTTGAATACAAGTCTTGCGGTACACCTAATGAGGCACAGGGGCGAAAAACCATTTAAGTGTGATTTTTGCGAAATGGCATTTCCACGCAACGCTGATTTAAAAGAACACCGACGTGTGCACACCGGTGAACGTCCTTACAAATGTACACATTGCGAAAAATCGTTCAGCCGTAAAAGTAAATTAACTATACACAGTCACCTACATACCGGCGAACGACCGTACAAGTGCACAGAGTGTTCGAAAGCATTTGCAAAATCGCAATTTTTAAAATTGCATATGCTAAATCATACGGGTGAAAAACCGTATACATGTGATATTTGTGGCAAAGGCTATGTACGTTCAACTGATCTAAAAAAACATCGTCAAATTTACGGTCATATCGAGTTGTTTTCAATGCCAGCAGACAACATCACTGATTCAACTGTTTCCGCAAAACCAAAAGAGAAGAGTAAAAATTTATGTCCAATTTGTGGGGTGTGTTTGTCTCGCAAATCAAGTCTTACCTATCACATGAGGGTACACACGGGTGAGAGGCCTTACAAGTGTCATCTTTGCAATATGGCATGCAAGGTTAAAAGTGACTTAATATCACACCTGCACGTACACAGTAATGATCGCCCTTTTAAATGTACTCAGTGTGACAAGAAATTTATTTCACAATACAAATTGTCAGTTCACAACCGCGTACATACCGGTGAACGTCCGTACCAGTGTAAGTTTTGTCAGAAAAAATTTGCCTCCCGGTATAATTATAAAATACATTTGCGTATACATACCGGTGAAAAGCCCTATAAGTGTAACATTTGCGGTGAAGCATTTTCCTGTGGCGCATATCTGAAAAAGCATCGTAGATCTAAAAAACATCAGGTAGAACAAATTACCCAATAACCATTGCAACGGACAGATATAATCGTATAACAAAATTTGTTAATAATAATTAAACTACAAGCTGGAAAGTTTGAAATAAGTCTGAACATTATGAACAAAAATACATAAGTGAAAAAAAAACTTCATAGCAATGAAAATTCATACAAAAATTCATGGATGAAATTAAGGTAATATTATTTATGACTATATATTGATAAATGGCTAATACATACTTATGTACATACATACATACTTATGTACATACATACATACATAAATACGTATTATATATTTCACTAATTTTACAGCTTCCACTAATTGATAGTAATAGTGCAAAATAATTGTTATGATTAAGAAAATTACAGTGTAATTAAACAATAACAACAGTGATACGTAAAAACCTTTGCATAAAAATTTAATTAAAATCAAAACAATATAAATTTTTTCTGATAGAAATCAGATTTCACACCAAGCTAGTTTATATTTTATTATCATATCTTTTTTTTTATTTCAAATCGAATTAAAAGGTAATTATACCTCTTTCCTGTGGTGCCAAGGGTATACATATAAAGCTTAGTAATTCCGTTTATAATTTCAACAATATTCATTTTAAACATATAATGTATTATTTTCTGAAAGCTTATGACTATGGAAATCGAGTCAGGTTATTCTGTCCGTCTGTCCGTGTGTTGGTTGCAATTTACTTTGAGAAGCCAGCGCATTTTGCAAATACCTGTATGTGGTATTAATCTCTTGGAAAATAATAGGGAATGAATTGCTATTCAAATCTAGCACAAGCATAACTGATATGAGCAAATAAACACGACTACCTCTGTTTTTTCCATATTTTTTACTACAAAAATTACCTATTTTTATAAGCCTCGACAAATCGGTTACTAATCGGCAAAGTTATCGGCAAAAATTACATATATTTTTATATATATCTTTACCGCCGAATCCGTTGTATTGGGCGAAATTCGTCGTTCGGCACAATTGTGTTCCTAGCATTAGCGCTAAGCACAGCGCTTGCCGCTCTTGTTTAAGTTTGCCTGTACATTGTTTAATCTATATATATAAAAGTGAAACTCTGTGTGTGTGTGTTAGCCATAGACTCCAAAACTGTAAAACCGATCGGACTCAAACTTTGGCAATTTGTTGTACACATACCAGGGAGTGTTTATGGGTGGAAAAAAGTGGGCGGGACCACGCCCATACAAATTAGTTATCAGTTTTAGCTACTTGTACTTAGCCGATTCTTCTGAAACTTTGCACACATATCGAGCTGTCATGACTAAATAATTTTGTGATAAGAAAATTGGGCGGGGTCACGCCCCTAAAAAAGTTTTAATTTTGAGGTACTTGCACCAGACCGATTTTTCTGAAACTTTGCACACATATCGAGCTGTCATGACTAAATAATTTCGTGATTAGAAAAGTGGGCAGTGCCACGCCCATAAAAAGTAGGTATCATTTTGAGGTACTTGCACTGGACCGATTATTCTGAAACTTTGCACACATATTGAGCTGTTATGACTTTACAATTTCGTGATTAGAAAAGTGGGCAGGGCCACGCCCATAAAAACAATTATAATTTTGGGGTACTTGCACTGGTCCGATTCTTCTGAAACTTTGCACACATATTAAACTGTTATGACTTTACAATTTCGTGATTAGAAAAGTGGGCAGGGCCACGCCCATAAAAACAATTATAATTTTTAGCTACTTGCACTAGATTGATTTTTCTGAAAATTTGCACACATATTAAACTGTTATGACTTTACAATTTCGTGATTAGAAAAGTGGGCAATGCCACGCCCATAAAAAAATTATAATTTTTAGGTTTTTGCACTTGATATTCAATTAAAATTCAGAATGCATTTCGATTCATTAAGGGGCGGAGCAAAGCGCGCCGGGTTTGGCTAGTAAATAAATAAAAAAATCTATTTGGTGTTTTTTTTCATTTAGGATTTATTTATTTAATTTTAAAATTGCGTTGTCTCCATGATTTTATTTTATTAATTATGTTTTTTTTAATAGTACATACCTACATATATTTCTATAATAATTTTTAAAATTGTATTAATATATGTTTATTAAAAACTTACTATTATAAAACATAACTCTCATGTTTTCTTTTTTTTTAAATTAAAAAATTTTCGAAATTATTATTTTTGTTTATTTTTATTTATTATTATTTATTTTTAACAGTATTATTTTGTTGTTGTAATTTTTGCCCAAGGGACTTTAAAATTTATGTTAAATTTTGCTAAAACTCCCGTTTTTTTTTTGGAAAGTAGAGACAAAATAGAATTTTATTTCTCGTTATAAAGAATTAGATCATAAAATTATTTTTCGTTTGCAATAAGTTGAAACCAAATATGTGTTGGATTAACATTTTTTTTCGAAAAAAAAAAATATGTTTTGCTTGGTCTTGGTTGCAAAAGAAGTTTTAAAACTATTTGGAAGTGTATTTTCAAAAAATATGTTTGTACTTTTTTATGGTTTAAGTTTATTTCTTTTACGATGTCTTGTTCTTGATTTTATTTTGTGTTTAATTTTCTAACATTTTATCTTTTTCTGTTTGGATTTAACATTAATTTGTATGTTTTATTGTACATACATATTATTTTATGTTGGTACACAAATTGTGAAATGTTAAGCCATTTACACAGATCTTATATATGTATATATAAACATTTAAAGCTTAGCCATTTTTATTTATTTATTATTTTTTTTAATAATTTTCTTAAAAGTTACTTAAAAATATATAGTTTTACTATAGTTAACAAAATAAAATCATATTTGAGATTAAATTAAAATATATTTTATTAAATCTGAGAAAAATACTATTTATTAATGTGCTGTTTTTACAAGCCGATTGAGTGATTGTCTTTGACGATTTATGTGTAATTTGTTTTTGTTACAATAACAAAATACACATAAATCGTCCAAGACAATCACTCAATCGGCTTGTAAAAACAGCACATAAGTCATAAAGTCAGGCCGGGTTATACAATTTAGAATTATAGGATAAAGCACAAATCAAATAAAAAATACTACGCATTCCTGAACCTTTTAATATTTTCGTAGAACACCAAACAGAATTCAGCTTATTACACGTTCACGGTGCCAGCGCAGGTGATTATTTTTTTGTGTGTCAATGTTTGTCAAACTATAAATATTAAAAAGAGATTTCAGCGCTAGGAATTTTCAAACTCCATATATAAAAAAGAGAGACAAGAAATTCTCTCTCCTTACGCTATCACCTTATGTAACACTCCTTTAGATAATGCAAGTTTTTTGCACAAGAGGCTTACCCAAATCTTGTGTTTATAGATAAAAGAGGTAAGGTCGGGTTAAGAGGAAGAAACTTGCTCATATTTGACTACACACTTGCCTGTACTCGGCAAGTACAAGCAAGTTTTTGATTGAGAAACCAAAAACAAAAAAGAAATGTCAAAAAATTAAAAAAAAAGTGCTATATTCGGCCGTGCCGAATCTTATATACCCTTCACAACGTGTAGTCATGCAACAAGAATTGTTTATATCACCATTTATCTCATATGAAATACGTACATACATACATATAAAAAACATACATATGGGCAATTCCATGTCATCGTACGTGACATTTGTACTCCCATAAAGTAGAATAATTTTTGCAAAAGTAAGAGTAACTAAAACAAAATTAGATCTTTATGTTCCATTCAGAGTGTACTTTATTTAAAAAAAATAATAATTTTATTCGAATAATTGTTGTCTAAAATATCGAGCAAAATTAGAGTATATCGTACGTGACATAAAAGAGAAGTGATTTTGAGGTATATATTGAAATATAAAAAAAATTTGCGAATCTTGGGAGGTAATTTTTCTTTTTTTAATTTCTTACACTAAACCACATATTTTCCATTTAAAAACCATCATATTTAATTGAAAACAATCTTTAACTGATTTTATAATAAATATAATTTAATATCGTACGTGACAGATTTTTCTCTTATAATATTCTTAGGTATATAAGTTAAGAAAAAAAGTTAAATTCTAAATTAGGTGCTAAGTTTTAACTGCCACCTTAGCCTACTACAAACTAGTTAAATTCTAACTTTTTCCCTTACTGGATATGCAGTTTGAGAGACATTTAAAAAGTGCTTGTCATAATATAAAAACGTATGAAGTTTTCTTATCTTTGGAATAGGCTGGACATTTTACCAAGAGATAATCAGATTGAACTCTTATTATTGCTATTAAAATAATTAAATAAGTTCTAAATACCTGCGCATGGTAAAATTTCAGTGTTTTCTTTATCATTAAACCTTTATTGAGAGTTTTTGTTATTACAGTCGTGGTTGACATATTCATGGAATTGCCCATATATAAAAACATCCCATTGTAATATTATAAATTGAGTTAACTTATGTATGTGTTAAAAAAAAAAAAATAAAAACAAAATTTGTAAAAAAAGTTAAAAAAAAAACATTAAAAATATAAATAATATATAAAATAAAATTTTTTTTTGGCTCAGCTGGGATTCGATGCCACATTCACTCTAACCAGTATACCACGTTTGTATGTATGTGTTGTATGTTGTTGTTGTGAAAAAAACGAGGTGGTCGTAGTTTTTTGCTCATATCTCAGTTGTTTACGTACCGATGTTTCTGATTTTCAACACCGATCTATTCCCGAATATTTCTTATATTTTAATACCGGGTCCAGGCGATGTCATATGGCTTCAGAAAGTTGATTTCAACAAAATGATAATTGTAGAAATTTCAAACGGAATGACAAACCTATATATACTCTTTTTCACTGTGTGAAGGGTATAATAAGTAAAAGAGAACGAAACTTGGGCAAGCTAATTGTTGTGTCTGAACGTGAAAGCAAGTTCAAAGGGAAATAAAACACTAACTTGCGCAAGAGACTTGCCTAATCAGAAAGGGGACTCAAAGAAAGGGTTCAAATTAAAATTTGCAGCAAACTCTTAAATGTGTTGGTTTGAAGCTCAAAAGTTTGCAAACACAAACACAATTAGTGCTTCTGAGAGTTGTGCTTCTGAGTTGTGTTACTGATGTTAAAACTTTGATTCAGCATGTACTCAGTAAGAGATGCCACTTTGGTCTAATTGGACCAAAATTGGTAAATTTTTTGTAATATAAACACAACTTGATGGCTTGGTTGGTTTGTTTAAATTTAAGTTTTTGGTAGAAAGTTAAAATAATTTTCAAATATTAAAGTTATTACTTTATTTATTTATTTTCTTAAAATTTATTGCGCAAGAGCTCTTTTAGACTTGAAACATTTAAATGTTGTAGATAACTACATACATATATTATTATATTTATATTCCTGTCGTTCAAGGAGAATAGGATCCAAGTATCAGCTTTCAATCGAGCCGTTGCATTTCAAATAGTTTAAATGTTTATTCAGGGTTGTAGATTTCTTGCCAAACGTAAAACCTTCTCCTGTAAAATTTGGTTATTGTGGGTTACGTTATTTTAGCTAATAGCGCTCGATATACTTAAACACGAAATTCATATGGGATGAAGTAATAACTTGTCAAGACGTTGTGTAGCAGATTTAGGCCAACTTTTCACTTTATTTATTCATTAAATTAAAAAAAATACACTTACCTATTGCACATGCATATATACAAACAAAAATTAAATAAACAGTTAAAAACTAAATAAATTTATCAATGATAATATTTAATCATCGTGTTTTTGTTTTACACTGGTTGGATTGGTTCTGGCATCCGAAAACTGTATGATGAATAAATCGCTCGGCATCTTTATCTTATGCCCACAAAAAAAAAATTATCGTTAAAAGGAAGTATGTATGCTGTTCTGCTTGTACTTTAAGCACGGTATTTATTTTTTTCTTATTAAAATTTCTACATGAAGAAAATAATCATGTAAACTTGTGTAAAAAATATAACAATTTGTTTACATAAAATATTGTAAAAAAATATACGAATGCGTTAGAAATAAGCTGTTAAACAATACAATTAATTGTAATGTATTTGTTTACCTACAAACATAAATAAATAATTAGAAAATAAACAAAATATAAAAACAAAAAATAAATTATTGTTGGATAATATACAAGTGACTTTACACAAATAAAAACAAATAATCATTCAATCAATATGAGTAGTCACAAGAATTGCAGTTACTAAAAGATGCATGTATTATTATAATTAATTAACAAACAAAATATGAATATATATTTACAATTAATTAATATGGATCACAAGAATTAACAATTAAACAAATGTTGAAATAATTAGAATAAGGTTAACATTAAAAGTACTAAAATAAGTAGAAGAAATATAATACGAATTACATAAAATAGAAATACTGTATATAAGCTTGAATATTTTAAAATAAAGACATAAATAATTTAGACACTGAACGTTTATCTTATTACTCTACACTTCGGCAATTCATTTTGCCATAATATAAAGCCTTCTACCAGCCTTATAAGGCAAACAAATTTAAATATAGATCTTATTACATTTCAGATCCTTCTTACAATGAATTGTTAAAGTTCAAACAATAAAAACCTGCGTCCTGTTAACGGAAAGTTGCTGACAATTTTTCAAACTCTGCATTTCATGTTATTTTTAAAGCATACTTAAGCAAAGAAATTTATGCGACACTGCATATTTGCCTACAACCTTAGACCATCGATAGTGTAAATAATCTGTTTCTGAATTATTTTGTTACACAAATACTGTTTAGAAAAAAAAAATTATATTTGTATATAATTTTTTCTGGCTTTTATCAAAAATTTAATAAAAATATTAAAATAAATAAAAAAAAAACAAAAAATAATGATAGTCACTTTAATTTATATACAATCTCAGTCGATAACACAAGGGAACAAAATTGAACAATTTTATTTTATTGCAATTTTTTTACTAATTTGTGGTTGCTGATTTCAAACCTAATCTCCGCTTTTCTCCATCAGCTCGCATTTTTAAGTTACAGGTACAAATCGTATTTCTGACTTTTTTTCCAAAAAAAGTTCAAAAAATTATAACTTTACTCCTCATTCAGCGATTTGTTTTTTACCTTTGAAAAATATTCGAATCAAATCATTCAAACTTTTTAAAATAAAAAAAAAAAAAAAAATTGACCAAGCAATGGTTGTTGACGTAAAAAAAAATTAAATTTTTTATTAAAAAAATCATGAAAACTATAAAATGGGAAAAAGTGTAAAGTTTTATTACTTTGCACAGTAGTATCTTTAATCAAATAAGCGTGGCATATTCGGCCGTGCCGAATCTGATAATACCTTTCACCATCATGTACACCCACATTGTAGCTTAACCTATATTTCATGTTATACGCCATTTTTATTTATTATTTCCGACGCCATCCTCGATTTTGAGTTTTTACGTAGTTATCTGTATTCTACTAGTCAAGCTTTTACATACATTTGACACCCATATTGATGGGGTTAAAAAAATTTAATCCGCCATTTTGTTTTAGATACCATCTTGGATTTTACTTTTTTTTTTAATAATTTACTGTATTTTACTGGTCAAGCCCTTTCGTTTTTAAATACCATATTTGACCCATATATAAATTTATTGTCCTCCATTTTATTTATAGTGGCGGCCAATATGAATTTTAATTTTTTTAGCGCTTATATTGCGCTAATTATGTCCTTTTAGATAATACCAATATTAAGTATCTCGATTGTAAAGAAGTTGAAAAAACGATTTCAGTTTGTGAATTTTTGGAATATATGTATATGGGGTCATGAATATTGTAGAAATTACAAACGGAATGTCAAAGCTATATAAACCCTTGTGCACCACAGGTGAAGGGTATAAAACAAAAATTAATAAAATCAAAAGTTGTACATCGATTTGAATGAAATATGGTTGGTTTGGTCGGAACATATTTTCTATACGTTCGCACAAAAATAACGGGATTTTTGTTGTTTTATATTTTTTAAGAAGTTTTTAAAATCAAAAATGTTGAAATTTTGTTTAAAAAACACATTTTTCTGCCACAACTTCCCCGATATCTCTGAAAATACTGACCAAATTTAAAACTATTGTAAGCACGACTTAAAAATAATATTGTTGACGAATAGGGAAAACCGTTTTCAAGTTATTCCAATATGTGTAGTGGAAATGCCTTAATTTTCGACTTAACACTATATCGCGAAAAGTCGATCTGATAGAAAAAAACCAAGTGCAGATTTGGATTCAGCGTCCCAAATAACCTTAAAAAACATTAAGTTCTTAATTAACAAAAACATTGTTCCCTTGGGTAATACATATGGGCATTTCCATGTCATCGTACTTGACATTTGTACTCCTATAAAGTGAGTAATTTTTGCAAAAGTAAGAGTAACTAAAACAAAATTAGATCTTTATGTTCCATTCAAAGGGTACTTTATTTAAAAAAAATTAATTCTATTCGAATCATTGTTGTCTAAAATATCCAGAAAAATAATAATATATCGTACGTGACATAAAACAGAAGCGATTTTGAGGTATATATTGAAGAATAAAAAAATCTGCGAATCTTGGGAGGTATTTTTCCTTTTTTTAATCCATCATACTTAATTCAAAACAATCTTTAAATGAATGACAGATTTTTCTTTAATAGTATTTGTAGGTAATACAATTTATATTATGTTAAGAAAAAAAGTTAAATTCTAAATTAGCTGCTCTTGCGACTGTTCAAACACGAATGACGGAGACAAATAATGTTTTTGCACTACGTACGTGACATTAAAATAACATCCAAGGGATATCAAAAAAAAAAAAAAATACCGCTAATTGGACGCTATATTTTCTTATGGATCTTGTTAATTGTTGTTGTTACCTTAATTTTAAAGCATATTTACAATTACAATTTATTTTTACAATTAGTCGCTAAAAAAAAAATAGTTGATTGAAATTCTTTAAAATAAGTCAAAGAGATAATCAGATTAAACTCTTATTATTGTTCTTAAAATAATTTAATAAGCTATTAATACCTGCGCATAGTAAAGTTTGAGTGTTTTTTTAATCAATAAACTTGTATTGGAAAACTTTCATGGAAATGCCCATATGTAAGTTTTAAAATCTAAGAAATAAAAAAAAAAAGTTTTTTGATTTACACAAAGTGTTGGAGGATTTACTTTAAATTATACTTTCGATTTAACAATTTTTAAATGCTGTTTGTATGTAAATGTTATTTATTTAAAATAAATAAGAATAAACTTAATATTAATAATAAATAATTATAATTATAATAAATATATTTATATAATTTTGTTTTGTGTGTTAAATTTACTCAGTCATACATAAAAATGAATTGAATCACTTGTTAAATTTATCATTTTTTTAATTTAATCAACGGTTTTTTATTTATTTTTTTTTATTTTTAATATAAAAAATAATTAAAATGTTCTAATTAATTACTAATTAGTGTTATAATTAAATGGTTGCTAACATTAACAATTATTGTTTGAACACAAACAGTCCAGTTGGATCCCAATCATTGTCGTCGTTGGGACCAAAACAATCATCGAAATACCATTCCATGGTTTGGTAGACATGAGATAAAGATTTAACCATTAAATGATCTTCATCAGGATATATCTGCCGAGAAAATTTTCTTTAAATTAGATGTCACACTCATTTTTTTTAACTTAGTTCTAAGGCATATTTATTCATCAGATAGTCTTTATTTCTGTGGCTTGGAGCGAAAAGGGCCAAAGTCACTTTTTCGCTCTTTTGAGTTAATCATTGCATTTAGAATTGTTATGGTAAAACAGCTAAAGTCATACTTAACCCAGAACAGCTTCATAAATAAAATGCTGGCCAATGTCACTATAAAAGCATCTATAAAAGTTAAAGTTCAATTTAAATTTTCTCAAAAGTAAATATTTTGACATTGGCCCTTTTAGCTCCAAGCCACAGATTTATCAACTGATTATTTTTTTCACTTTAGCTGTTAATCTCTGTTGATAAAAAAATAGTAATGACTCTTCTGTCGTTTATTTTCAATTTAAAACTTTATATGTACACAAATTTTTCCGTGATGCAACAAACTGATGAATAAATCTTCAATTATTCAAACTATAAATTTACCTGATGTCTAAATTTAACTTCCTGATCAACTAAAGCTTTCACTAACATTAATGTATGATCCTGATGCACAAATGTGTCCGCTGTGCCATGTATTAACATTAAGTTTCTACCCTTAATGTTGCCAGCTTTCATGGTTAAATCGGCCTCTTGCAGTGCTCTTAAATAGTCGCCTTTTAGCGGTATATAACGTTCCGTGAAAAATGAATCTTTAAAAAATAAAAAAGTTTTTTTTTTAATAAAAAAAAACGAGGCTACATAAAATAAAATTTATCTTACAGTGATAACCAAATGATGCTACAGGATTAATAGCTACGCCACATTGCAGCACTTGCTGGGAATCGTCGATTAAAGTCATGGCAGTAGCGTAGCCGCCATAACCCCAACCGTAAGCACAGATACGTGAGGGATCAATAAATTTTAAATTGTCACGCAGGTAACTAAGGAAAACAAAACAAAATCAATTTTTTAAATACTTATTACGTAAATTGTTGTGGGAGTACTTACGTTAATACTGCTAATTGATCTTCTATTTCTACCGTACCAAGTTTACCGTGAACTTGTGTACGCAAAAGTTCGCCTTGATAACCACTGCCACGTCCATCAATTTGCGCTACAATAAAAGAACGTTGACTGCACAGATACCAATTCCAATTAACCTGAAAACGTTCATTGACCAATTGTGAACCGGGCGAAGCATCACTACGAAAGAAATCAAGATTTTTGTTATAAATATAAAAAATTAAAAATTAAATGAAATTTATAGATAGAAAAATGTAAATTTCTTTTTATCAACACACACAATATGGAATATTTTTAAGTCGCATTAAGCAAATAAAACTCTTTGCTAAAAAACAAAAAAAAAAGTTTATAAATTGCAACGTAAAAGTACTTTTCTCTCACTGAATAGAATAGAACCACCTTATAATAGATCCACAGTTGCCAAGATTTTACTACACTTGCTACTTAGGTGCGTCTAACTAGATCGCAAAATATCTTTGATGTGATGTATAAAACTGTAGACAAACTCAATACCAAACATTTTTGTATTAAAAATATTTTAGACCCAAATCAGGTGGTTAAAGAATTAAAAAAATTTTGGAGCATATTGACAATTAAACAAAGAAACAGAATTTTATTTTTTTTAAATCAGTAATCAATTATTTAATCGTCGATATTTTAACGTCAGAATTTTGCACTCTGAATCAATGGACTAATTTGTTTGGAGTTATTTGATCAAGACGGAAACAATCCTTGGACACTATTACAGAAATTCAAGCGCGACAGCCATAAATTTTAAAAGATGTTATAGAAAATGCTCTAAAACGAACCTATCATTGCGAAGCGAAGTAAAAAAGTTTTCATTTTGTATGTTTTGTTATCTGTAAAAAATATATAAACGAAAAAGCAATACAGTTTTTAAACCAAATGGGGAATTTTGGCCCACCCTGTATGTCATAATTATCTTCTAACAGACAAACGAACCACTGTGTACTGGCCCGCAAATAGTTGCATTAGACATGAATATTAAATAACATTTCTGAGAATTTGTGTTTTTATACCCTTCACCTGTGGTGTCAAGCTTTGTCATTCCATTTTTAATTTTTACAACATTCATTTCCGATCCCATTAAGTATATATTTTCTGAAAGCTTATGAGTAGGGGAGTCGATTGATCAATGTCCGTGTGTTGGTTGAAAACGCCATATAACACAGATCTGTATATATTATCAATTCTT
Source organism: Phyto melanocephala (assembly GCA_941918925.1). Taxonomy (NCBI): domain Eukaryota; kingdom Metazoa; phylum Arthropoda; class Insecta; order Diptera; family Rhinophoridae; genus Phyto; species Phyto melanocephala. Next base: position 132,733,320 of record OW799234.1, on the reverse strand, counting down.
GGAAATATCCGGGAATGAATCGCTTTTGAAATCCAGCACAATCCCCCCATAACTTTCTCAGATATGAGCAAATAAACACGACTGCCTCTGTTTTTTCACATATTTTTTATATAAAAATTAAAAATCGTTATCCCTAACTTAAATTATAGACACGTTTGCCGCTGTTTGTAGATATGATATACCTCCAGGTCATTAATCAGCAATGTTATAGACAAAAATAAATATATCAAGTTACTAAAGCTCCTAATTAATTTTTGAACACGCTAAACAATCGTTTTGCAGGCTGTTTCCTCGAAAATGATTGCTGAGGAAAACTAACAAATCGGTTTGAAACCAAATTGAGCATAAAAGTACGAATGCTCCGGTATTTTTCTTAAAATTTACAAACGAAAATCAGCTTCTGGACAACAGGAAAGGAGATATACATAAGTATCAAAAGAAGCGCTTGACCAACAATAAAAAATGAAGTAAATGATGGCCGAACGTACAGAAAGTCGTACAACAAATGTATATATGGCTCAAATCTAGTACTCAAATGGCGGATATATGAGTCAAAAATAGTAATTACGGCTTTGCCCCTTTAATCCATACAATATTTATATCAAACGAAAGGGATTGACCAGTAAAATACAGTAAACTATGAAAAAGTTAAAACCCAAGATGGCGCCATAAACAAAATGGCGGATAATTGTTGCTTAATCCCATCAATATGGGTATCTAATGAAAGGACTGTATTAGTAGAATGCAACTAACTTTGTAAAAATTTAAAATCCGTGATGATGTCGGAAATAAAAAATCAAAATGACGTATACTATTACATTTGAAATGTAGGGTAAGCTACGATATGGTCACTGTACCTACATGATGGTAAAGAGTATCTTTATACTCGGAAGGGCCGAATATAGCATTCTTACTTGATTTAGTATCATACATGAATGTGTTAATCGTTTAAAATGTTTTAGTGATCAATTTTGTGTACAGATCTAGTTTGCTTATATTTTATATAACACAACTTACATTTGTAAAATCATTGGAAAAGCAACTTCCTCATCCTCTTTCATACCGGGTGGCAAGAACAGTTTTACCTGAGCGTGAAAACCATGTCGTATTTCCACATTAAATGTTCTTATCTGGGGCAGGGCATATTGTAGGAGACGATACCTTAAATTGTCGCCAGCATTCAAAACGAATGACTTTAGATTGGTTTGAGTGTTTACCAAATACACACTTGGTGATTCGGGACCCAAACATTCCTGAACATAGTGGGAGAAATCTTTGCTAAAATAGATTTTGTTGTATAGACAATTTTTGGGTATAATATAGACGCATTCATCTTCGTCATCGTCCACATTTTCAGGATCTATGGCAGAATTACCGTTATTCAGTTTGAAAGTACTGGGCGTGTTATCACACGTCAGACATGTGGGTTGTGATGAGGTTATATAGGTGCGGTTCGTTTTTGTAACGTTCAACTTAAGGCTGATCTTGTAGAGGTGCCTTTCACCAGGTCGCTTCTCAGGAGCAGCCATAAAGTAAACGATTTCATTGGCCTCATCCCAACCGACAATTTCGGTTACTTCGAAACGACCCATCGTTAGGGGCACCGGTCGGCGGTCTACCGAGGAAATAAAAACCACATGACGAAAATGGCCATGTTCGCCATCTCGTACCGGAAGACGTTTAAGTAAATAACCACTATTGGGTATTTCATAAGTTGTTTGACCATTCGTTATATTCTGGAAGCTTTCATTAATACTTGTATTATTGTTAAGGGTCTTCAATTGATGATTTAGTTTGGCCGAAAATATGGGTCGTTCTGCTGGCAAAACCCAACCATCATTCACCGTTACTTCAGTGTGTGCAATGCTGCAATGAAATTCGGGTGCTCTACAAAGCACCGTGTGGGCTTTTGTTTGTGCGCGATTTGTTACGGTGACCGATAAGTCAATGGGCGTGGCCCAAGTTAGGCCACCAATATAGCTGCCATTAGCCAACTCAGGTGGAAGTTTGATTTGTGTGGGAAAGATGTATTTAAGGACGGATAGATTAACGACATTAACAGTTATGTTGGGATTGGTAGATCCCGCTTTAGGATAGCGTTGAGTTCGAACCGCTGGATATTTTAAATCTTCACCCATCCAAGTATATCTGCAACAATGTATGTGCGTAAGAGTGTGTTTTTGTTATGCAAATACATACATGCAAAGATGAGCGTATTGTATTAAAATATTACTTACTTGTATTCGTTGACATCACTATCATTAAATGTAAGAAATGCCAAATATAAAGCATCCGGTGAAAATGCCATACTACCGCCACGACTATTCAGTTCCGGTATATTTTCATATGTCCAATCTGGTATGCCATTGAAAACAATACCAGCTTGACCTGTAAAAAACAATAAAGTAAATAAGAAATGATTATGGATGCTACAAGTGGTGTTAGCACTTACCGGTTGCTGTTATACGACATACAAGTTCTCCTTGAACTTTTGGCTTATAGTAGATGTCGTTTTCGTGAACAAAGGCGATGGCTTGATTTTGGGCCAGAGATTTAGACAATCCATTGCTTAGTGTTGACGTTAAGGCATCCTGATTTTGTTGTTGCAGTTGGATGGGTGGAGGAGGTTTAACTAAATTCGCTACACTTACCCCACTACCTAGACTATTCAATAGTGGACTACCACTAGTAGGTGTGGGCAAAGTAGTTGTTGGTGTATTTGTTGGTGATGATGGAGATGTAGGTGTAATGGAATTTGTGTTGGAACCTCCATTATTAACTCCATTGCCACCATTTGTGCTTAATACTAAATGGTTGTTGTAAGGAGCCCATAAAACAAACTGTAGGCGCGGTGCTTCTGCTATATTTTCAGTTGGTCCCAAAGGAAAGGTGTTTGCTGTTTGTACCTCATACACATGATGTCTACGAGAGAAGAAAAAAATAAAAACAAGTTAAAATTATTTATTTGTATGTTAGTAAACATACATATAGATACGTACGTTGAAGGAATCATAAAATTAAAATGTAAATATTAATTTAAAAGTATTTAAGTCGTAAATAAATATTTACTAAAATTTAATGTTAACTTAAATGTAGTTTTTATCAAAAAGGACTAAATTTTTAATTGCGCATTTATTGCAGCCGGTAAGCGATATATACATATATACAATTGCGAGCATAAAAATGCAACACTGAGTCTGATGATATTCAAATATTTGTTTGTGCTCTTTTATATTTTGCACTGATATCAAATTGGTTTATATATTTTTCCAAAAAGTTTTACTTTTTACCACACATAAGTAAAGTTCATAAAAATAACGCCTTGACTATGTAAAGCGATATGTCAAATGGTCACATGAGTATTGAGCCATAGAGTTGTGGAGTGATAAAAAGAAATTCTTTTTTTTTTGGCTTCAATATAAAAACTTGTAAATATTGGTATCAGCTATCAACTGTAAATTGTGGGTCAATAAAGGTGTGGAGTAAAAACCCATGAATATAAAGAAAATCACAGATCATTTTAAATGCCGTGAAATATTGTGGAGTAGTGGAACAACATAAGTATGACTTTCTGATAATTGAAGTATTTTCAAAGCAGAGATGCTGGCCATCTATAGGGCAACGGATTTCATAGTCATGCGGCTTGGATAGGACTGCGTGGATATCGGATAGGACTGATATCGCATCAAAGAACAAAAGGAACTGCAGAGGGCAAAAGGACTCAAGAGCTTTATCGCCCAAGCTGAACTCGGTGGATTGTTATATACTTCTGGACCGGAATACCTTATGTCTGAGGATGAGGAAGAGATGGAAACTGTGGAGCATGTCAATGGCAGAGACTACATAACCACTAAGTTAAGTGGTTAGCTAAGCAATTACACGATGAGCTGTGTAATGTCTCGGTGTCTAAACTAGAGAATATAATTGAATTCATCAGAGGAGTCGGCTGGTTAGTGGATAGACAATGAGGACTTGTTATGACTTCTACACATTTTATTTATTCTGAACTATTTATTTTCTTTAGATTAGGTTCAAAAGGAGGGGCACTAAAAGCCCAAACCCTCGACAGGTATACACTTATGCCCAATTGGCATATTGTGCGCTCCATATGAATAGAATATTTAGAATAGAAGGGAAAAAGAAGCAGACCAGTCCATAGTCTTTGGCGGGAATCGAACCCGCAACCATCAAGCTAGCACACCAGCACACTACTGACTAGTCGGCGGCTCACCTCCATCCAATGGTTCAAATTTCGTTGAATTGTTGCTGTCTTCTCGACGTTCACCTTTTCTTTCAAATAACCCTTAAGAAAAAAGTCCAAACAGTGTCAAATCAGATGATCTTGGCGGCCAATTAACATCGCCACCACGTGAGATAAAACGGTCATTGAATTTGTCGCGCAAAAAACCCATTGTTTCTTTAGCTGTGTGGCAAGTGACATCGTTATGTTGAAACTACATATCGTCCACATCTGTATCTTCTAATTCGGGCTATAAAAATTTCGTTATCATCTCACGATAAAGAACACCATTCACTCTGTGGGTGCATTGGTTTTTCGACAATCGCTTTTGGATTATCATTTGCCCAAATGCGGCAATTCTGCTTATTGAAATTTGAAATGGTCAAGAGGCTTTAGTTCTTCAGTCAATTGCACCTTGTAAGCGTGTAAATGCAAGTCTTTATGCATAATATCATCAACGACGAGCATGAGAGGTGCAATTGTTGGTCACGACGACGAGTTGAGGTGAACGGATCTTCAGCCACATTATCGCGAACAGCAGCACTGTTTTCTGCAGTACGAGCTGTACGAACATGCAGTGGTGCTTTCACATCTCCTATAGAAGGAAGAAGCCAAGAAGGAGGAATCCGAAGAAGAGGATGACGATGATATGGGTTTTGGTCTATTCGACTAAAGGCTCGAAACTACTTTCAACGATTAATTTTACCAAAACTTTGATTTGAACGCCCATTTTCATAATAAGACTGAATAACTTTTACGAGTTGCTCAATTGTGTGTCTTGCCATGGTTAATTAATTGGGTTAGATTGAAACTGAGAAAAGTCAAATGAAATGCAGGTGTAGTTTACATTCAACTTTGGCCCTTAAAATTTAACCACCCTTTAGTATTGTGTACCCAAATAAAAGTATTGAATAATAAATTGAAATGCATTTGCCAGCACTATTATTGTAATAGCATTTCCCAAATGGCTGATACAATTTGAGCCACACCGTATACAGCATAACACGTACACATCCTAACATACATATGTCTGTGGCTTTGTGCTAAAAGGGCCAATGTCAAAATATTTGCTTTTGAGAAAATTTGAATTGAACTTTAACTTTTACATATGCTTTCATAGTGACATTGGCCAGCATTTTATTGATGAAGCTGTTCTGGGTTAAGTATGACTTTAGCTGTTTTACCATAATGAAATAGAGCAAGAAAACAAATCTAATGAAATGATTAACTCAGAAGAGCAAAAAAGTGACATTGGCCCTTTTAGCTCCAAGCCACAGATATATGATTGTACATCATAAATTGTTTGTTGTTTTTTTCTTTTATTTTTCATGAAATAAAAAATTGCGTTCAGTTGTTTTTTTTATTTATTTTGGATTTCTGTGAGAAAAACAAATGTCTATATGTATACAAACTTAGAGGCCTGTTTAATGTTTTTAAGGCATTTAAATTGTTTCCGTTTCTTAAACACTTACACACATAAATACATTTTTAAACGCATAAATTAAAACAATAAATATTCTCAGATACTAATTTACTTTGTTAACATTAAGTAAATAATAATATTTAAATGCTTAACAAAGAAAATGATTTGTTTTTATTTTTTTTTTAATTTGGTTTATCTTTTGTTTCAATTAAATAGCAACTTATTAAAAAATCATTAATTATTTCAACTTAAATTGGATATTAAATTTTGTTTGTTATTTTACCTTGATCCTTCTGTATTACTATCCGACTGCAGTAGAACATATTTAAGATCTGGCGCTACTAAATATGTTTCAGCATTTAATTGCCGCTAGAATTAAAATTAAAAATTTTTCATCAACAAATTTAACTCGCATTTTTTTGAAAGATTTTTTTGCTGGATATTTTAAATTTAAATTATACTTACAAATGTTGAATTGGTCATTAAAACGCGTGTTGTATTATTATCTAAATTTAATATTGATAGACCCCCACTTGGATCACGATATACTAATTCAGTGTCTGCAAAAAAAAGGATTTAACAATTAGAAAGCCTTTTACTTAAAATTTTAAACCCTGCACTGCAGTCAATAATGGTATACTTATGTTCATAAGTTTGAAATTTAGTTTTCGAATTCTTAAAATATAAAAAAGTTAAAAAAGGTTTTTTTTAATAAAAATAAATAAAAATAAATAAAAATGAATGAAATTGTTGGTTGGGTTTATGAGGAAGTTTTTTTTTTTGTTTCTGGTTTTATTTAGAATTCTCATATTGTTTATAAAAGATTTTAAATAAAGTTTGTAACATTTTTAAACTTTTTCATAAATTTTGTGGTTTAAAGGTCTACTGATGATCTGGCATAAGCACTAGTGAAATGCCTTAACCCAACAACCAATAAAACAAAAATTTTATAAAAATGTTTATATTAAATATCAGAGTACAATAATGCCCATTCATGTATGTGACGTGTACGTTTTTTTATTTTACATCCTTCACACACGCATTTGTGAGAGACAAGAAATAATTTTGTTTTAATTAGTTTTTGTATGAGATGGTGTTGTATTTTCGTTGCCAAAAAAAAAAAAAAAATTTTTAAACGAGTAAACAAACGTGTTTTTTTACTTTTCGTTACATAAATGAAAAATTTAATTTTGATCACTTTTCATTAGTGATACATGAATAATGTCTTTTGGTTTTTGTTTTTAACGCAGACTGTATTTTCGCGAAAAATTTCCATGTATGTATGTGTGATTGTTTATTATTTGTTTTTGTCTGTAATTTTGTTGTGGTTTTCTTTTTTTACCAACGTAAGTTGTCATTTATATTTTGATTGTTCGTGGAAACATAGTTTCTAAACATAACGTTGTTGGGGTAAGCATGTTTTGTTGTTGTGCTAACAAAAATATATCGAAATGACGGTGCCTTTACAAGTGACATATACATATATATTTTTATAAGCAGTTATTAGCTTTTCAAAAATAAGTGTCTATTACTTTACAGAATAAATTAAATTTCAGATTCAATAACGAAATTAAAGAAATAAGTAAAATTTTATCTGAATTCGGACCTATCACTCAAATCAAATTTTTCTTAGTTTTATAAATTTCATTATTGAATACGAAAAAAAAAATTTTCTGTGTATATTAAGCAAGCGACTATGTAAATACATTTATTATAAATAAATATAAATAAAAAAAGGCCACTGAATAATGGATTCAAATTTTAAGCAAAATACACTTCATGCCGTTTAAGAATTTTTTGTTTCCCTCATTCATGTTATATACACACATTTATGAGTGATCTTTAGAAATCTCATACATGCGAAATATCAAGAATATTTATATTTTACACCTCATACATGAAAACCGCTGAACCCTGTTAAATACGTTTTATTTTTTGTGAATAATTTGGTAGAAAACAAAGCTCAGCTCTTTATTAGACGATTTTATTCAAGCACATCATATATTTTGTAGAATATCAACTGAGATAACAAACTCATTTGTATATATACCGTTGTTGCTCATGGCAAAGGGTAAAATAAAGGAAAAAAAAACCGGTTCATACATACCACTATGCCAAGTACCATTGAATGGTTTCCACTGAAAGCGTTTACTTAAAATATCACTTAATGTTAATCTGCTGCCACGTATACGTAGACCTTCATCCTCTAAATTATTTTTATTTTTTGAAAAAAAGAACAAAAATATAAAAATTAATCGTTTTATGAAAAAAACCTACATACATACATACATACACAAGTGGAGTTCATACCGCATTTAGAAATTGTTACTCGGTAAATTAAAAATAAAAATTTCTTCCCAGCAAAACAAACAACTGATTTCATTTAATTTTAAGTAGATTTATATATATTTTGGTGCTATTGGAGATCCTGTGTTTATTTAGTAGGGTGATCGATTCGGTTTTACAACCGGTGGAAAACCCGGTTTTTAACTCTTTCAGCTGGCGGTTTTTTATAAATGTTATTTTTCGAATGTCGAATACACCGGTTTTTTACTCACGGAAACCGGTTTTTTTCATTTTTAGTTTTATGTTCATTTCTCTTTGTAACCAAACGTACAATACTATATTTATTTATTACTCAAAAAATTTCGAAAAATCAGAAAATGCATTAAATAATCTTCCATTATATTGTAAGAAATTTATTTGTTGTTTCAAAAACAAATGTAAAACAAGTAACAGTGCTATATTCGGCCGTGCCGAATCTTATATACCCTTCACAACGTGTAGTCATACAATAACAATTGTTTGTATCGCCATTCATCCCATATAAAATACGTGCATACGTACACGTTAGAATAAATGTGGCATCGAATCCCAGCTGAGCCAAAAAAATTTTATTTTATTTAATTTAATATATTATTTATATTTTATTATTTTTTTTATATTTTTTTTAAATTTTTTCAAAAAATTTTTTTAGAAAAATTTTTAAAAAATTTTTTTAAATTTTTTTTTAAATTTTTTTAAAATTTTTTTTTTTGTAGTTTTTTTTATTATTTTTTTCTTATTTTTAATATTTTTTTTTTTTGTAATTTTTTTTGTTTGGTATGTTTTTTACATGTATGTATGTATGTATGTTGTTGTTGTAATTGTGAAAAAAAACGAGGTGGTCGTGGTTTTTTGCTCATATCTCAGAAAGTTATGGGGCGATTGTGCTGAATTTCAATAGCGATTCATTCCTGGATATTTCCAAGAGATTGATACCATATACAGATCTGAGGAACATATAGTTGCTTCTAAAAGTTGATTTCAACCAACACACGGACAGACGGGCAGACGGACAGACGGACAGACGGTCAGGGCTTAATCGACTCCTCTATTCATAAGCTTTCAGAAAATATATACTTTATGGGGTCGGAAATGAAAATTGTAGAAATTACAAACGGAATGACAAAGCTATATATACCCTTGTACACCACAGGTGAAGGGTATAATAAGAATAAGTAACAGTGCTATATTCGGCCGTGCCGAATCTTATATACCCTTCACAACGTGTAGTCATGCAATAACAATTGTTTGTATCACCATTCATCCCATATAAAATACGTGCATATGTACACGTTAGAATAAATGTGGCATCGAATCCCAGCTGAGCCAAAAAAATTTTATTTTATTTTATTTAATATATTATTTATATTTTATTATTTTTTTTTATATTTTTTTTAAATTTTTTTAAAAAATTTTTTTAGAAAAATTTTTAAAAATTTTTTTTAAATTTTTTTTAAAATTTTTTTAAAAAATTTTTTTTTGTAGTTTTTTTTATTATTTTTTTCTTATTTTTAATATTTTTTTTTTTGTAATTTTTTTTGTTTGGTATGTTTTTTACATGTATGTATGTATGTATGTTGTTGTTGTAATTGTGAAAAAAAACGAGGTGGTCGTGGTTTTTTGCTCATATCTCAGAAAGTTATGGGGCGATTGTGCTGAATTTCAATAGCGACTCATTCCTGGATATTTCCAAGAGATTGATACCATATACAGATCTGAGGAACATATAGTTGCTTCTAAAAGTTGATTTCAACCAACACACGGACAGACGGGCAGACGGACAGACGGATAGACGGACAGACGGACAGACGGTCAGGGCTTAATCGACTCCTCTATTCATAAGCTTTCAGAAAATATATACTTTATGGGGTCGGAAATGAAAATTGTAGAAATTACAAACGGAATGACAAAGCTATATATACCCTTGTGCACCACAGGTGAAGGGTATAAAAATAATAAGGCAACCTCCTTGTAAAAAAGTTTGTTTTTTTAAAATGGCAGTACCAGAGCAAAAACCGGTTACTTTTTAAAAATTATTTTAGTTCTTAAAAAATGTAGTGGCAACAATGTAAATTTATACATTTTATTTACAAAACGAAATAAAATTTTAATGATTTATATGAAAAAATTTTTTCATGTAAAGAAGCAACTGCATTTTTAAATTTATTAACCTAACCTTAAAAATTAAAGGTAATTGAAGTATAACTTAACTTTTCGGCCACTTTTAGGTAAAAAGTGTCTGTCCTTTAATATCTTTATTTTAACTAACGGTATTTTATAATAATGCCATTGAATGTGTGTCAACTAAAAATGCAATTAAACATAGAACAAACTAGTTTATACCTTTATATGTATCTGTGTCATGGGTATAAGAAAAAATTACATTTTATGTATTCGACCGGTTAACCGGTTTTTTTCTAAATTTTTAAAAAAGCAACCGGTTTTTTTTAAATTCTAAATTTCAAACTATTTGAAAACCGGTTTTTTTAAAATGTCGAATAATCGATCACCCTATTATTTAGGCATGTATTTAAAAAGGCATACAACTCATTTATATTAATGAATTTGTTGAAATTTGCTTCGATTAACTGTCAAAGATATTTTGCATGATTTTGCACACATTTTTGTGTTTTTGTGATTTTGAATCACATCATTACAAATAATTTTGTATCTAGGGACGAGCCATTTGCAATGAATTACAGATTTAAAAGCCATGATATGTAATTCACTTTATGCCACTTTACATTTTTTTGCTGGGTTGTTGTTAAACATACGAACTTACAATTTACCGAGTAACAATAACAATTACATTTTGTCAATTAGGTATTTAAAATAACAAGTTTTAACGCACTATCGGTTTGTTGTGAACTCAACTATTAATAATAAAAATTTGGTTTTTTATTTTCTTACCTGGCGATAATAAAAATATCGAAAATATGATTAAACTAAATACGGCTGCTATGACCAGTAGTGCTATAAAAATACCACGCCAATTTCGTCTTTCAGGGGAAATGGCCACCAATTCCTGTAAATTCAAATAAAGAAAAAAATAAAACATCATCAATAATTATTATTTTTATTAAAAGTACATAATTTGGTTTATTATTTTTATTATATTTTATATATTTTTATATATATTTTATATTTTTATTGAATATATTTGTGGGGTATTTTAATAAAACAAATAATGAACTTTCCTATAATTTAATAATTTCTTTTTATGTAGCGAAAATTAAATAAAATTTTAATATTTTTTTGTGAAGCAAATTGATGAAAAGATATTTTAACAATTTTTTGTACATATTATTTCAAATGAATCAACTAAACCTTGCCAAAAAACAAAACGTCTGATTTAACAAGTATTTAAAAATCGCAAACTAGCAAAAAAGGTTTTTTTGTTCTTAATCCTTTAAACAAATTTTAGTTTGTACACTGCACACTTTTTGTCAAAATTAAATTTGTCCGTGTGAAAGCTGTCTGATGAAAGATGATGAAACCATAGCTGGTTTCGAAAATTCATTCCATTTGGCTTGAATCAGCAAAAATGTACATACATATGTATATTGTATATACATATGTGTGTATATACCCTGCAGAAATTTTTTTTAACTAGTGACGTTTCTGACAGTCATATAACTAGTTGTAACTAGATAAAACTAATCAACTAACTAACTAACTCAACTAAATATTCGCTTATCGTATTATAAAGAGTTTCTTGTTTTTCAAACAAAAATATCATTAAAATCAATAAAAAATAATAAGCAGAGACAAACAAATTTTATAGCGCTTTATGCTTAAATTGCTATGTAAAGTGTACATTAAATTTTTTCAGCACTTCTGAGGTGAGTACATTCACCCACTTATCTCTAACATTAACTAGTATTTAAACTAGTATAAAACCTCATGTTTGATATACAATAAAAGGACAGATATGTAACTAGTTAAGTGATCGACTCGGTTTTAAAATCGGTGGAAAGCCCGGTTTTTTTCCTCTTTTTGCTGACGGTTTTTTCTAAATGTTGATTTTTCGAATATCGAATACAGCGGTTTTTTTATCCGAAAATGCCGGTTTTTTATTTTTTTAAGTTTATTTTCATATATCTTTATAACCAAACGTACCATAGTATATTTATTGCTCAAAAAAAAATTTCAAAAATCATAAAATTTATAAAATACTCTTCCATAATATTGTAAGAACTTTATTTGTTGTTTCAAAAACAAATGTAAAATAAGAAAAAAAATTAGGCTTAAAGATTATTTGTTTAAATGGAGAGCAGATATTTTATACGTTGTTGCGCTTATAATTTGCTGGGATAATCAGCTGTTCAGTTAAGTTTTTTGGCCAAATTATTGTACTTTGCAATATTTTTTGATCTCATTTTCGAATTACATTATATTTTGCTTCTACGAAATGTAGCGACTTGTACTAAAGACTACCCATAGCTTAACTAATGTCTCTGATAACATATGACTTGTATACTTAAATAGTTTGCCTATAAAGTTAATGTTAATAAAAGGTAACTTTGACTACCGTGAGCAGTAAAGTGACTTTTTAATATTTTTAATTTTAACAACCTCCTTGTAACAAAGTTTTTTTTTAATATGGAAGTACCAGGGCAAATACCGATTACTTTTAACAAATTAATTTAGTTCTTAAAAGATGTAGTGGCAACAATGTAAATTTATACATTTTATTTGCAAAACGAAATCAGATTTTTGTTAATTTTTTTAATGTTTTGTGTCACTAATATTAGAAAATTAAAACTTAATATAAAAATACTTTTTGATTATTATTATCGAAGTAGAAAAAAAATATAAATCACAATGTAGTTGCCATATTCTTTTTTCATGTAGAGAAACAATGGCATTTTTGAACTTATAAACCTAACCTTAAAAGTTAAAGGTAATTGAAGCATAAACTTAAGTTTTCGGTCACTTTTAGGTGAAAAGGGTCTGTCCTTTAACATCTTTCTTTTAACTAACGGTATTTTATAATAATGCCATTGAATGTGTGTCAAATTAAAATGCAATTAAACCATGGAACAAACTAGTTTATACCTTTATATGTATCTCTGTCATGGGTATAAGAAAAAATTATATTTTATGTATTCGACCGGTTAACCGGGTTTTTTCTAAATTTTCAAAAAAGCAACCGGTTTTTTTGAAATTATAAATGTCAAACTATTTGAAAACCGGTTTCTTAAAAATGTCGAATAATCGATCACCCTAGTAACTAGTCTAAAGTTAAAAGTAACTGGTATATTTTTAAGCACATACAAATTACTATATCTGCAGCTTATATACAAGATCAATATTGCGTGATTACACATACAAATTTTATTTATTTATACATTGTTCATGAAAGCAATTTAATAAACAAAATATTTCATATAGAAGACTATCAGTTACATACATAAATGGGCAATAACTACATAAGGTTTAAGCTGTCCAAATACTATTTTGTAAGAGAATAATTTAACAAAACCATTTTAGCTTCCAATAGATTTGATATCAAATTAGGGTCTTATAAAGATCCGTTTTACGGAGTGTTTTAATGTTTCTCAAAACTGTAATTAGTAACCAAAACTTTTTTCGAAATTGATTTGTTTCCTCAGTTTTAAGTTTATTTTAAAGTATATGGCAACACTGTTGAGGAGTCATGAACTGCCTTTTAATAACTTTTCATTTATGATTATTTACTCATTCTTTAATGTTTACTTGAATATTTTCAATCTGTATTATTATTTAAAATAAAATTTCAATTAATTTAAATACAATTTCATTTTATTGATTTATTTCTTTCGCGATTTTTTTACAATATTTTTTTTATAAATATGATACATGACAACGTACTCTGAACTCATCTCTTGAATAGCGTATTTTGGGTCTTTGATTTGTTACCTTGACCTTAATTTGTTGGATGGATTTAAATTTATATTCATAAAATCGAAAATAAATGAATAATGATGTTTATAAAATAAAAAGTAACGACTACAACAACAACAATAATATCAACATCAAACTAATCAATCAATCACTAAAATATCAAATGAATCGTGTAAATATTTGAGTTTTTAATTAAATTTAAAATTTTAATTAGATCATGGGTTCAACTGAAATTCTTTCATATCAACAATATTTTATACTAATCATGTTTGTAAACTGATACTTAAAAGAAAATTTCATAAGCATGTAAACATTTGTATTTATGTGTATAAGAGCGTACACCTTACAATTAAGCAAAACAATTTTGCCGTGGATTATTGAATATTAAGTATTTTTGCGAGCTAATTTTAATCTTAACGTTCGAATATTAAAGTATAAATAGATAGACGTTTTTTTCTCGAGAAGACTAATGTTTTCCTACAAAGGCCAATGGCCTCAAAAACCTTGTTCTAGTATTAACGCACTGGACATCAGTTCCTAAAATTTTTTACTAAGTAACCGTTTTTTTAAAATTTCTTAAAGTCAATGGCCCTTAAAGCAAAAAAATGGTCCCTACCCGACAAAAGCATCAACTAATTTTACTTTAATATTCGACTGTTAAATTTACATATTTGAAGATTTTAACCGTGCACCACCATGGGAGGAACAAAATTTGTGTTTGAAATATTCTGTATCCACCATAAATTAAACCAATCGGTTTAAAATTACCTTTTCTGTGCAAAAAAGGGATTCCTCTCTCTCTCTCTCTATCTCTCTTTATCTCTCTCTCTCTCTCTATCTCTCTTTATCTCTCTCTCTATCTCTCTATCTCTCTCTCTCTCTCTCTCTCTGTACTATAGCTTTGTCATCCCTTTTGTAATTTCTACAATATCAATTTCCTACACCATTGATTCGATATGTTCTGAACGCTTATAAATAAGGGAGTTGATTGAGCAATGTACGTCTCTCCGTCTGTCCGTGTGTTGGTTGAGATTAACTTCTAGAAGTCCCCACATGTAGCAAAGATCTTAATGTGGTATGAATCTTTTGAAAATATTCGGAAATAAATCGCTATTGAAATCCAGCTCAAATGCCCCATAACTTTCTCAGATATGAGCTAGTAAACTCGTTTTCCTCGGTTTTTCCCCATATTTGAACATAAGAATCAAACATTTTCAGCCCAAGGTTCATTTATAGAATCGCTTGTTACTATTTAATGGGAAAAATATGCCTTTAAAAATATTCCTAAAAAGTTTTGGGTAAATCGGCTACTAATCAACAAAGTTATAGGCAAAAATAAATTAAAAAAAATTTATATATGTTAAATAAATCAAGTTACTAAAGCTTCTAAATAATTTTTGTACATCATAAAGACACTATTATACAAGCCGTAGTTTCGCAAATTATATTTGAGAGCAATGTGCAAATCACTTAGAAATTCACTGAGATATAAGCACAAAAATACAATTACTTCGGTGTTTTCCTAAAATTTACAAACGAAATTCGATTTTTTCAGCTTTTGAACAACAGACAAGAGCGAAAGGGGTATCAAAAACAAAGAGCTTAACTAGGAAAATATAATACACATAATCTTGTAATTAAAAATCCAATTCAACCACGTCAATATTGCTTTTCAACAAAAGGGCTTGACTAGTAAAATACAACGAACTATGTAAACATTTAAAATCGCAATGTCGTCGGAAATAATAAAAGAATGGCGTATAATAGTTAATCTGAAATCTGGACCAAGCTATGGTGTGTTTACTATACCTATGATGGTGATTGGCATAATAAGCTTTACGGCGGCCGAATAAAGATTTTTTATTTGTTATTTGATCACAGTTGTCAGGTATGTAGAACAAAATCTTTGTTAGTTATCAAATATTTTATTACAAATGCAGTAATTTTTCGCTCTAAAATAACTTAAAATTTAATTTCAAACTTAAAGTTTTTAAATTTTTATACTTTTAACCATAAAAAATTCAGGTCCCATTACTTAATTGATTTGATTTACAACACCGTCCACGTATACATTTTCAAAATTTTAAAGATACATGACTATAAAATTTGACATATTTTAACAGATCTATTTAGAAATAAATAAATAATGATGTTATTTTTCAGCAATTTTCAATACTAGCCACGGAAATTACAAAACAATGAAAATATAAAGGGATTCTTTTTAATTTTTGTTTAAAAATTACTAAAACATATTTTTGTAATACTTGTATTATGAAAATATTACGATTGTATTAGTTTTCCATTCCTGAGTAAAATGACAAAAAAAGCTATTTATGTACTAAATCTAATAATTAATAATTTAATGACCACTCGAATTGTGTAAACATGTTGGACTGGGTAACTCAATTGTCGAATAAAAAATTTTTTTTTTTAAAGAAACAAATTCAACAATTGAATTGTCATGTTATTACATAAAACTGTTGGATCGGGATAATTATAGTCTTTGAAAATTTTAAAATTTTTTTTTTAAATAAAATTTTTTTCAAATAAAATTTTTTTATTTTCCTTTAAACTGTTGTAAAATGTGAGAGTAAGAATAAAAAATAAACATTTCCTTTTCCATATTTTAAAACTTCCGCCTTATACTAAGTTCACACACGCGCCTTAATTGTCAATTTAGTATATTATCGCAATTAAAGGCCTTTATTGAGCTCAATTTACCATACTAAAAATAATTTTTAAATTGAACAATATATACTTAATTGTTTCACTTATTGTCTAAAACTCGAAATACAACTCTTGAGAAGTATGTTCAGTGAGAAAAAAATTCTATTGGTGGCATTTCTAATGTCAAACAAATAAATATACAAAAAACAAAAATTAAGAAAATTAAAAATTTTTGATGAAAATTTAAAAAAAAACTTTTAAAAAATTCAAATACATACATATAGGTATATATGTATATGTATAAATATAATTGTAAATATATTTTATCAACAGGAAAAGCACTGAACAGAAGGCATTATTTGATTTTTACAGCTAATGGAGTAAGATAAATTGAGTATATGTGAACACTTATTTTAATTGCTCAATCAACACAAAATTGAAACAATTAAAAACATCTGTCTGAACAGGGTATTAGAGTTGAACCCGGACCCCTTGGCTGGTCCCATAAAATTTTATAATATTCCTTAAGATCGCTGGACTAGAAAAAAAGATTAATCAATAAACCGTGAAGACAAATTTTAGAACAAAAAAAAAAAAAAAAAAAAAAAAAAAAAAACTTTTTGAATATGAGTTGTTTTTCTCTCTCTTTGTCTTTTTTTATAACATGCACATAAAACACTCTTTTTGCAAACAATTTGTATTAACATCAGGGATGTTAAAGTTGGTACAATTGTACTTTTTTTGGTACATTTTGACCATAAAAAGTACCGTGGTACTACCGCGTCTCATTTGGTACAATTAAAAAATTTTAGTTTTTTCCCCTTTTTGAATTTTTAGTATAGTAACAGATTATTGTGTACTTTTCATTGCGTTCATGATGCACAACAAATTTTTTTTATGTAATGGGGGCTTAAGTATACGCAACTAGTATTGTGGTGTATGGAGCGCTTACACTTGTTTGTTGCAGCCAACTTCACTTCTATTTTGAATTGTTTTCTGTGCTTACAAAAATTCTAAAGAAGTGAAAATATTTTTGTGTTGAAATAAAGTTTCTAGTATAAATAACTAATTTTTGTTTTACCATTTCAATTTCAAAATTTTGCAAAAATAACTACTATTCGTTAGTCATAGATGAAAGTACCGATTCTAGCATATCTAAAAACTTAGCGATAGTTATTCGAACATTTGATGGTCAATGCCGAGATAGATTTTTAGGGATGGTGCAGTTAAAGGACTCTACTGCAAATGGCATATTTGAAAGCACCATTAAAGCACTACATGAAAAAAATATTCCCATTGAAAAAATGGTTGGCATTACAACAGAATAAATAAATAAATAAATATAGTGCCTCAATTATTTTTAAATGGGTGTATTTGCCACATTTCAAATTTAGCTTCTTTGGAAAGATATAGGCTGCATGTCATGTCATATACAGACAAAGGATTGGTTAAGATCCACAAATTCATGCTGCTATGATGTAAAAATTTCAAATAGTTTGTTAACTACACAAATAAGTGCCTGATTTTGATCTCATATATATAAGACTTTTATGTACCTTGTTTTATTCATACATATAATGTATGTTAATGTTAAGTTTTTTTTTTTATACAAGTGAATTTTTATGTTATTTTTTTTTGTTATTTTACTAAATAAAATTAAAAAAAAATGGTACCGTGAAGGTCCAAAAAGTACATTTTTTTTTATGGTTGGTACAAAATTGAAAACCCCATTTAACATCCCTGATTAACATATACCATTTTTTTTATTTTTCTATTTTGTTACACACATATTATTTGCGCATGTGTTAGCAGCAATTTTAATCGCTTATACATATGTAGTTCCTAAAATACCCAAACAGTAAATCCTTTCAATTTGTATATTCTTTTACTATAATCGGTTGTATAATGTGAGAGTAAATTGCGTAAACAGGAAATCGACTTGTTAATATATAAGATAAGATAAGATATTTGGTGTACTCAAAAGAAGTCCTAGGCGTTGTATTGTCATAATTACCCCAGCTTTTTTAAATTTATGAAATATTTTGTATTGTTTAATGTAAAATTTTAAAGAATTTTTAAAATTAAAAAAAAAAAATGAAAACATTACGACAATATAACATTTAGGTTAAGTTCCCCAGAATTTTTTGTTTCCCGGGAATGCGAGATTTATGTTTTAATTTCCCGGGATCCGCAGCAAAATAAATAAGAAGTAAATTTATTTTTAATTAATTAATTATTAAAAAGCATAACATAGTCTATAATGTAAAATAAACAATTCAAAACTATAAAAATTAATAAAGAAACTTGAATTTAAAATATAGATTGAGTAAAAATATTTTTTATTGAAAAAAATATTATTCTCTAGATACGAGATCAAATATGAGCACAAAAAACAGAACTACAGGTACTTCAGCTATGAGAAGAAAAATAAAATCATTAGAATTAAAATTCAAAAACAGGTAAGTACAAGGTATAATTAAAAAAATATAACGTAACAATTTTTAACGACTTAGAAAATAATCTTTTAATATGCTCAAAGCGTTTATTTACTGGTCAGAAAGTCTATTTCTGATTCTAATAACAAATTGCCCTGTTACAGAAAACACTCGTTCACTTTATGTATATCGATGTTGGACGAAAAGGCTTAAGTGCACTTAACAAATACATATATAATATTTTAAGCTTTTTGACCATTACACTCAAAAAATTTTAACTCTTTCTTTACGGAAATTTTGAAGTATTGGTAACGTGGGTTGAGTTTTTTTTTTATTTTTGACGGCAGTTCTGTCTGATTTTTCATATCAGCTAAATTTTTCTCCCAGATTGCTTTGTGCAATGATCTCAAATGACGTATTGATTCGCTGGTGCTTCTGCCTTTACATGAAATTATCCTTGCACATAAAGAGCATATAGCAGTGTCATCAGCCTTCTTTTTAAAAAAACTTCCATACTTTTAAACTGTCCATCTAAAACAGTTTCGTTTCTTTTTATATTGAAAAAAAAGTTTATAAAATTAACACATTTCCTTAAAAAGTATATGAAATTAAAAAAAATCAAAAAATATTTTTAAACATAAAGTTAAAAAAAACCTTGAAGAAAATATCTTTATGAAAACGAAATGTCAATACAAACATATGCGTTCGAGTTGTAGCTACTTTTTTCATTTCCCGGGATCCCGAAAAATAATTCCGGGAAAACGGGAATTCTCGGAAAAAAACACTAGTTGCAAAGGAGGGGCACTAAAAGCCCAAACCCTCGATAGGTATACAA
Source organism: Phyto melanocephala (assembly GCA_941918925.1). Classification (NCBI taxonomy): domain Eukaryota; kingdom Metazoa; phylum Arthropoda; class Insecta; order Diptera; family Rhinophoridae; genus Phyto; species Phyto melanocephala. Next base: position 132,713,509 of record OW799234.1, on the reverse strand, counting down.
TTATGCCCAATTGGCATGTTGTGCGCTCTATATAAATAGAATAGTTAGAATAGAAAGAGAATAGAAGAGAAATAGAATAGAAGGAAAGAGAAGCAGACCAGTCCAGAGTCTCTGGCGTTAATCGAACACGCAACCTCTAAACTAGCAGACCAGCACACTACTGACTAGGCCACCGGGGCACCCAATACAACATTTAGGACACCTTGTGGATTCAACAATCATGTGTGTAATTTACTTCGATATTAGTTGACTTATTCGAGCACACAAGGGAAATTCATTACCTGTTATACCTTTTTGGGAAACTACAAACGACGATAGGTTGTGTATTAAACAAACAAGTATATTTACGCCTGGCTTTAAAGAAGTAAAATCTAACTCTTTATGCATTTCGCCTAAACTAATAGAAAATATAAACAAAAGCAGCAAAATAACTTTTTAATGACTTCTGGCAGAATTAACATTTTACGTTTTAGTATTTAAATTACGCTTTAATGAATTTACTTTTAATTTATTTTTGTGTTTAATTCAACTTGTAAAACTAACTTTTAATAACCCATTAAGTTTAAGAACTGCATGCATGTGCATGCTTTAATGCAATTAAAAAACACACTATTTTTGGGTCTTGCATTTGAATTTCATTAAAACACTTTTTAATTTGCAAACAAATTGCCAACGAAGACCACCAACCAACCACCCTTGTGCAATAATAATTTAAATTGTTCAACCATAATTTTTATTAGATTTTCGTTTTCACCTTTGGAACATTTTTTTAAGTTTTTATTCTTGGAAGTAAATGAAAGAAAAAAAAACAGTACAATAAATTCAAAAATATATGTATGATTTACTTTTATTGTTGTTGGCATAAACACACTTTCTTGGCCTTAGTCCAAAACGTTTACTTGATAAACAAAATTGCACTAATAAAAAAAAAGTTGAATAGAAAGAAATTCATTTCTGTTAACAAAAAAAAAAACAAAAAACAAAAAACAAAAATATCCGACCGTCATAAATGTTACATGCACGTACTTAGGAATACAGTGATATAAATATTTGAATAAGGTATACCATACACAGATACATACATACATACATGCACAGATGCATACATATGCATAAATATTTTTCTGTTGATAATGCCCTCCAGGCGCCTCTATTGAAGCAAAGGAAAAAAGTTTTCCTTTGCATTTTACATAACTAAGGCAGCTGCTAACGTCGTTGCCTGTCAGGTTTACATGCAGACATAAATGTCGCTGGTTGCAAGTAGAAAGACCTTAACACAATAAATTGTTACTTTACAGGAGAAGATAAAAACGCCATAGAAACTATGTTATCATAATGTAACTTTTATTTTGATACTATTGAGTTCATTTATTGTGTCGAGATGTATTCGTGTTAAATGTATTGGAATCACTAAAAAACACAATTTCTTAAAAAAATACGATTAAGGGCCTTTCTACTTGTGACCATCGATATTATGTGTGCATGTTATATTATGCATTTTTTTCTATTTCACTTTTTCCATTGAAGTTTATTTCGAACAAAATAATAAGTATGTATGTAGTTCTATTGCCAATAGCACTGGACTTGTAAAGCAATTATTTGTATTGACACGTTTTTCTGTCGCATTATAAATCAAATAATTCAAATCTTATATTCTTTATAACTTTTAATCCATATATTATCCAAAATATGAGTCTTGTTTTTATTAAACGATTTCTTATAAGCCACTGAAATTCTGTGTCTAATAATGACGAGCTTTTTACAGTTTTTTAACCAGGTCATGTATTCAATTAAATTCACTTAAAGTGGCTATACATTTTTATTCTTTAATATTCCCATACCTTTCACGGAAGCTTTACTTAACTTTTTTTCATTCGACTTTGCACATTAGTAATCCACAAACAATTATAAGCTTTTCACTGTTAGAGTTCGATAAATATTTACTTTGTTAACCCATTTTTCTAGCCACTATTTTTGTTGTTGTTGTTGAACTTGGCAGTCAGTCGCACAACATTTTAAATATTTTATTTTTTCGGTTCTACTATATATGCTATAATTAATATTTATTTTATACACATAAACTTAGTAGAAGGTAGCACGGCCATTGTTCCAATTTCTTCAATTTTTAGAGATGCTTGAATAATCTTAAAATTTCGAATAAAACTTTCAAAAGTGTGAACCTTTTTTTAAATTTTTTTTCTAAGAACATGATAAATTAAAATATAAACAAAAAAATGTTTTGCGTCTTTTTTTACAATTTTCGCTAGACTGCTGTTCTGCTGATTCCAGAATCTTGTTCTGTTTTTTCTTTTAAATTATATTATTACAAACAATTTTTTTTATTTGCTTACTTTTATTTTTAAAATAAATTATAACGAAGTGACAAAGATACTATGGGGTGAATCAAATCTTGGGAAATCAAAGGAAATTCTGAGATTAAGTAGACCAACACTTAGGAGACTAACCAGTGTGATCACAGGTCATACGGAGTTGAGAACCCATCTAGCTCGCATGAAATTGTCTGAGGAAACGACATGTAGAGCATGCGAGGAAGAAGAAGAGACTTTGATACACTATCTCTGTCATTGTCCTCCGTTTGGGCATATTAGACGCGAGAATTTTACAGTGGATACTATGCCGAATTTTGAAGTACCTGGGGACTTCGAAATGGAAATCCATAAGGAATTACATTGAGGGGACTAAGTTCTTGAGCTACTCCGATATTTATTTATTGGAAAATTTTGATTATGGTTTTTGTTTGGGAATTCCGTTTCCCACATGGAGCGCATAACATGCCAACTGGGCATAAGTGTATACCTGTCATAGGTTTGGGCTTTTAGTGCCCCTCCTTTTCAACCTAACCTAACCTAAATTATAACGAAAAAATGTAAAATTTATTTGTTTTTACAATACAATTAAATATTTTATACAGCTTCCCATTGTTTTTAAATCGAACATAGCACAAATTAGAAATAACGAGGTGAAGGGTTTGAGGATTGCTTGCATGGGTATATGTTATGCAATGCGAACCACACCAAAGCAAGCAAGATTTATTTAAAAGGATATGGATGCAAGATCAGCAATTCGTATGAAAAGCGATGATACATGGAATCACTTTGAATCGTTTTTGGAGCAGGGGAAAATACTGGATCTCGTTAAGACGTTGGGGAGACTTAGATGTTGATGGAGCGCATGCATCGAGTGGAAGTAATCGAAAGGCTATATCGCACGCTCATGGCGAATGACAGATATGCTTGGGTTGCTGCATGCGTTGGATCACCTGTTGGAATGTCGAATGCAATTATCACCAGACTGGAAAACCTGTCGCCTATAAAACGTGTGCAGTGGATGGATGTAACTTCTGTTTGGTGCTATAAATAAAGTGACGTTGATGTGGCTAAAGGGACACATGGACATAACTAGAAATGAAGTGGCAAACGAACTAGTGAAAAGTTGTTCTGCGACGAAATTTTATGGACTAGAGCCCAGACTTGCCCTGAGTAACGGGTTGGTGCGGGCAAAGGTCATTTAATGGTTAAACTCTATAAATCAGCAATGGAAAAAAACACTTGTAGACAGGCTCGTATGCTGCTCGAAGAGCCTTTTAGCAGAAAAGCAATAAAGGTACTCGGATTTAATCGGAATACTATAAGCTAAAATACTGAGTTTGTTACAGGACATGGAAACCTTAAATATCACATGAATAGCATGCAGATCGATAATGATGATATTTGTAGAACGTGCCTTGAGGATGTTGAGACAACAGCGCATGTAGTGTGTGAATGTCTTGCATTGGCAAGCGAAAGATTAAGAATTACGTGTAAGCATACAATAAGTGTGGATGATATGAGAGACCTCAGTCTAAATAAGATGCTGGCGATTGCAAAGAGCTATATGATAAGGATTGTCGGCAACAACCAGTTGGCCGTGTAAAATCGTCTTGTCTAAAGCAAGAAATGTTATGTTGCGGGCATCAGTGCAGGAATGGATACAAATCGATAACTTTTAAAGCACTGATGAACAAAGAGGCCGAAATGTATAAGTTTAGTAGTTTAATAGTTCTTTATCTCAGACAAGAATGAAGCTGCAACCTTTAGATTAAAATGTCTTGGGTAATAATAACTATCCCATGTGTAATAATATCTTATTTAAGTCTGCCAACTTTTATATATTTTTATAAAATACAATTGTTTTTAGTTGTAAATCGAAACACTGAGTAGAATGATTAAGGATTTTTGCTTAGCAATGGCTTGTTAAGCTGTATTAAGTTTTTTTTTGCATACGAGCGTATATTTTTTAACATAAATTATCTTGCGTTTGGAGCTTAAATAATTATCTTCCATTATGTATAAAAATTTCCAGGGTATATTCACAAGGTAGTCTCGGCGCTATAGTCGGTCGGGAAGCATAATGTCAAAAGTTGTTGAATTTGCCTTGATTTTAGTTATTTGTGCAAAGATGAGAAGTTTGATGTCTATTTTCATAATTAAAAATTCATTCTCAAAAGTACTAATTTTATTTATATTCGTTATCTCTTTTTTCCTTTATCATGGAATTCACAAATAAATATCATTTTTGAATCAAATTGTATCAAAATAAACTGATTATAAGCACTTTTCCCTTTATAGTTTACGAATTTACTTTGACAGAAAACATGTTCTAAAATGTTGTTTTTTTTTAGCAATTATGTCCAAGTCAATAAATTAAAAAATAACAAATATGTTTTTACACAATTTTTTTTATTAAAAAAAGAAGAAAAACAATTTACATTTCACATATCAAAAATTATTATTTTTTATTTATAATTGATATAAACTGACAGCGTCATAAAGTTTTAAAATTTTCTTAAGAATATCCTTAAGAGCATTCAAATATCTAAGAAAAAACACACACACACACACAAACAAAATTTTAAGTAAAAATATTTGCATAATTATATTATGCCTTTAAATATTTATGTAAGTATAAAGAAAACGATATTAAAAAATTTATTCTAAAATTCCAATCACAACACCTGTTTTATATAGAAAGCAAAAACTCAAGCTATTTGCAGCAAAACATACATATGTATGTATGTATGCACACATAAACATACAAAATTAAATAAAGTTTTGGTAAAATAAGACAAAAGTTCTAGAGACACACGAGTAAGTTAAACGAAGAAATTATTTAACAAGCTACTTTTATAAAAATTTTTCTACAATCTTCAAGAACTTGTGCTTACATATCGATTGTCGCAAGTAGAAAGGGGTTATCTTGCTTATTTTAGGGATTTGAGTTTTTCATACATTTTACACAATTACACTTTAAACCAAAAATGTATTGCAATAGTATAAAAAATAACAGTTTTACCATCAATATGGCAAAAAAAAGTTGAATTCTGATAAAACAGTTTTTGTTATGTTTTTACCTTCTCCTGTAAAGTTACAATTATTTGAGTTAGGGCCTTTTCACTTGTGACTAACAATATATACAACTGCAATTGACAACTAAAACTAACTGTGGCAGTTAGTGGGTCTTTTAGTAAGTTAGTGTTTGATATATGTTGATTGTCAGCCAAAAGGCAAACTGAAACAAAAATTGCTTTGCTTGTGTGAAATACTTATATGTAGGGTTTACCAATAAGGAACGAAATAACTGTGTATGATTTTTGTTTTTTTATTTTAAAGACCCCTGTATTTATTTATGGAGTGTGATATCACTTATATTCATAGTCATAGTTTGTTGATTTTGTGACTTCTAATTAAATCGCTCGATTTTGATGGACAACTAACGATTCACGGTTGCTCTGGAACACTCATATTTATATAAGTCCACGTATTTGAAAGTAAACGGTGGTTAAATTTTAATGGCTGATGTTGATTTTTAATAAAACAGTAATTATTTAGGAAGCTATTATCATTTCTCCATCCGATGGTACAAATTTTCAATGGCAATGTTGACCCTTTATAAGTTATAAATCGTCTTAAAAATAGAAATAAACGAAACTATGTATGACAAGTTATATATAAAATACAACTTAAGTGTAACCAGCAACACAGTTTTTTCCATCTTATTTATTATTCCAACTTTTTCAACTATTGATATTTCAGATATTAACATATATATCCCACCAAAAATTTTATTACTAAAATGCGCTTCTGTGCGTATCTGCTCCAAGAGCTTTAGAAGGCATAATTTTTTTACGTAGATGTCTATTTTACAGTTAATAAATTGCTCGTAGTAAAAATCATGACTTCTTCTTACGATCTGCCTAAAAAGGTAAAATCAAGGAAGGGAGAAGTAATAAGTAAGCTCTATTCGGCCGTGTTGAATCTGATAATACCCTTCACCGATATTTGCCATTTAGTCTAGGACGTCATCTTGGATATTTTTCTTTTCAAAGCTAACTATATTTTAATTTTTAAGCCCTTTCATTTCCATATTGGTTCTATCGGTTGTATAGACACGGAAAAATATCGATTTCAGAATGTAAATTTTAGGAAAAACACCGAAGCAGCTGGTTTCAAACCGATTTGTGAGTTCTTCGTAGAAATAATTTCTGAGATTACGGCTTATAATTTGGTATTTTAATTATTTAGAAATTATTTAGAAAGTCAGCACTGCTAACAAAAATCGAAAAAAAATAATTTTCTGTTAGTAAATATTCAAAAAGAAGAAGAATTATTAATACTCTTATTCTTACAAAATATTTTTAAAAACATTATAAACATTCATATTTGGATACATACAAAAAAATTAATTAAGTTTATCAAACTGTAACACTAAACATATTTCAGCATGATTAGTTAAAACGATTTGAAGTTAGCGAAAGAAGAATAAATAAGAAAAACTATCACATACAAATGATTTGTTGTGAAAATATTTAAGTTTTATAAATAAGACATAAACAAATGTCGGTAGTTTGTATAGATTTTATGTTAAAATTGTGGTACTACCTTAATATGTACCCAGATGTTTGTTGCTCTTATATGTTACGACAAAACCTTATCCTGTATACTAATAGGCAAGTCGATTATTTGTTACGCAATTTACGCTCTCATTATATGCACAACCGATTTTTATAAACAATGTACCACTGGAAAGGAATATACCTGCAGATGTACACAATCTTTTATTTTAATAAAAGATTTGCGTAAAATGCTACAAATAATATGTCTTTTATTTTTTTCAATATTTTCCTCACACGCACAAAGAGATGTACATACTTATACTATTTTCACACAGGCGCCTTAATTGTCAATTTATAATATTATCGCAATTAAAGGCCTTTATTGAGCTCAATTTACCATACTAAAAATTATTTTTAAATTGAGCAATATATACTTAATTGTTTCACTTATTGTCTAAAACTCGAAATACAACTCTTGAGAAGTATGTTCAGTGAGAAGAAAATTCTGTAGGTGGTATTTCTAATGTCAAACAAATAAATATACAAAAAATTTAAATTAAGAAAATGGAAAATGTTTGAAGAAAATTTAAAAAAAATGTTTAAATAAATTCAAATACATACATATAAGTATATATATGTATAAATATAATTGTAAATATATTTTATCAACAGGAAAAACACTGAAAAGAAGGCATTATTTGATTTGGTATAAATACATCGTATTTTACAGCTATCAAATGCTAATTGAGTAAGATAAATTGAGTATGTCTGAACACTTATTTTAATTGCTCAATCAACACTAAATTGAAACAATTAAAAATATCTGTCTGAACAGGGTATTATGTCTATTCAAATAAATGCAGTAGAAAATGCATGCACATTATTCGGTGTGTTTTGTAACTTTGAAATTGATGTACATATTTCTTTCTTGTCATTTTAGTTCATTTGGGGAAGTGCAACTATATTTGATATATTAAATCTACGTAATAGCATTAGTAAGAGCTGAAATTTTACATTTTTTTATTACTTTGTTAGGAATGATATACATAGTATGTTTTTAAGTTGTGTGGACATTTTTTTTTGTAGAACAGAATAAAATTGAGATTTGTTTTGTTGCCGTTACAGTTTAGAGTAGAGTCAACGATAGATCTAAACGAATATTGATTTGCAAGGATAAAAGAACTAAATAAAAAAGGCAGAAATGTGCTTAAATATTGTTAAAAAATTAAACAAATATGTACAAAACAATATGACTTGAAGTAAAAAGGTTCATATACAGTGTGGCCTAAAGTCACTTAAAATTAAAATTTTTTGTTAAAAATAATAAATTTTAATAAAAAAATCCAAAGAAAACTTAAGCCAGTGACTTTTGGCCCACCCTGCTTTTTTATATTATTTTTTCGACTTCGTAAAGGTGTATAGGGCTACTAGATTAAAATATATTTGTGTGGTGGAATACAGATGTTAACAAGATAATGTTAATCAGTTAGTGTTTTAGCAATGAAATATTTAACATGATGCCATATGAAAATAATAAAAACATTTACACCATTCGTTTAACATTCTTTGAAAAATGTAAGTAAAATTTGTAAACACAAACATGCTTGTCGACCTGCGTAATTTCTGAAAATGTTAATATTTCTGTAACTAATTGTTTTTAGATTTCGTAATTACACTTCAGATTTTTTTCTAAAGAAGCACCAAAAAAATATAACAAGTTAAAGTTTTGTATCTTACAACTTAAGGCATGTACAGAAACTTATTCAATCGGCATAAAAATCATTCATTCCAATATTGCTGCTTTTAAAACTGTTTGTTTACTCTTGCAATGTATGATTCAAGGCGAATTAATACCGGTGAAATTACACTAGGCAACAGCCATTTTGTTATTTGGTTCTAGCATACTTTTTCTCATAGATTTGGACCTACTGAACACGAAAATGAATTTTAAAAATTTTTCTGTCGATTGGTTTGCGAGATACAAATTTTTTAATTTTTTTTTTTAATTTTTGGAGGTACACTTACTATTTTGAGCATATCTTTAGTCTTCTTTGACCTATTTTATCCTACTACTACTCAAATTAAAGACAATTGAGCCGTCTACAACTTATTCTCAGAAAATTTTCAAATCGGGTTAGTAGTTTTGATGTTAAAGTTTTGATGTTTAAAAAAGTTAAAAAACTGGGTTTTTTTAGTAAAAATGTGGCTGAAAAATTCATATAAAAATTCATATAAAATATAAAACGCGATGTTAACAGCGATTTTAATTTTTTTACGTATAGCTGACACTTTTCCAAAGAAAATAAGCCCTTACTTAACAAAATCTGATGACAAATGGCCGACTTATTATTTTTTTGGTAAACGACCGAAATTCCGCTATTTCACGATTTTTTGATTTTCATTATTTGCACAGCTTACCTAACCAACGCAAACGAATAAATACATTTGAACTTAATTTAAAATAAACAAATTAGTCTTCTTATATTATTTTTTAATTTATTTACAGCACTACATGCTCATACATATTTAAACATAAGGAGACACGGTTATCAATTGCATTTCAAAACTGTCTGTGAAAGTGTAAAGAAGTTAATATTTAGAAAACGCAAGGAAGACAATGAGTAAAAGACTACGTGTGTTCGAGTGTTTGAACGATCCAGACAATTTCTGCAATGTTTGTGGCCAGTTTATAAAAAAAAATCACGCACACAAGTTTACTCCAGCAGTACAATTGCACTATTTGAATTATTTTGGTATTTCACCAAATATCACAGAACCATGGACACCTAAGTCGCTGTGTGATCTTTGCTATATAATCTTAACCAACTGGGCAGCTGGCGGAAGGTAAGAATTTTTATTTAAACACATTATACATAGCGAATATAGTAATTTATTTTAATTTTAGCCGCCATATGAAATTCGATACACCAATGATGTGGAAAAAGCCGCTATGCCATTCCACAGACTGTTATTTTTGCCTCACCACAAACAGTGGGGTAGGAAGATTTTTTAAATGGAACTACGCTCAAGTGGGATCGTTTGCGCTTCCAGTACCACATTCGCATGATGTGCCATATCCAGTGTGCCCTGGTGCATCTCTTCAAAAAGCAGAATCGTCAGAAGAAGAGTCCGAGTCAAATGCAAGCGAATTTGAGCCGGGTGCAAAGCGAAAATTACTGTCACAGGCCGAACTAAACGATTGGGTGCGCGATTTTGGTCTCACTAAGGAGAAAGCCGAACTTTTTGCGTCTCGGATGATACAGTGTGGATTTGCGGCTTCAGAAGTGAAAGTAACAGCGTACAGAAACCGTCACAAGGAGTATGCAAAATTTTATACAAAGAAAGACCAAATATGTTTTTGCAGCGACATTTCAGGCTTGTTCCAAGAGCTTCACCAAATTCACAACCCCAACGAATGGAGGTTGTTTATTGACAGCAACAAAGAGAGCTTGAAGGCAGTTCTCTTACATAATGGGAATGAAAAGCCATCTGTTCCTATTGCTCATGCGGTTCATTCAAAGGAGAACTATGAAACTATGGACATTTTGCTGAAATGCATAGAGTATAGGAAATACAATTGGAAAATATGCGCCGACCTTAAAGTTGTGGCCATTCTGTGTGGACTCCAAGGAGGCTATACGCGACATTGCTGTTTTCTGTGCCTTTGGAATAGCCGCGCTGATGATCAGCATTATATAAAAAAAAAATGGCCGGTACGAACGAAACCTGTAGTTGGAGAAGCGAATGTTCAGCGCAAACCACTAATAGAGAACCGTGAAAATATAATACTTCCGCCGCTGCACATAAAATTGGGTTTGATTAAAAATTTTGCCAAAAAATTAGACAAAGAAGGTGAAGCTTTTGCCTATTTACGGTCAATTTTCCCTTACCTTTCGCTGGCAAAAATTAAAGAAGGAGTCTTCGCAGGAACCGAGATCAAAAAAAATTTGGAAAGATGAAAAATTCCCAAAGCTGTTATCACCCATCGAAGCCGCAGCATGGAATTCCTTCAGGCTTGTTGTGGAAAACTTTTAAGGAAACAACAAAAGCCCGAATTATAAGGACATAGTTGAGGATCTGGTAAATAACTATGAAGCCATGGGAGTGCACATGTCACTTAAAATACACTTTCTGCATTCTCATTTGGATTTTTTCCCTGAGAATTTAGGAGACGTGAGCGACGAACACGGCGAGCGCTTTCATCAGGAATTGAAGGCTATGGAACGACGCTATCAGGGCATCTATGACACGGCTATGATGGGTGACTATATTTGGACCCTAATACGTGAGACCGATTGCAGCGAATACAAAAAACAAAGAAGAAGTCAGCAGTTTTTCCACATGGCATAAAATGTACACTTATATCTTTGTTTTTACTCATTTTTTTTGTGCGTTGATTTGCTTAATTTAATTAGTTAGTTTAATTTCGTTAGTTTAGCTAATTGTGCGATACATTGAGCATGTAGTGCTGTAAATAAATTAAAAAATAATATACGAAGACTAATTTGTTTATTTTAAATTAAGTTCAAATGTATTTATTCGTTTGCGTTGGGTAGGTAAGCTGTGCAAATAATGAAAATCAAAAAATCGTGAAATAGCGGAATTTCGGTCGTTTACCAAAAAAATAATAAGTCGGCCATTTGTCATCAGATTTTGTTAAGTAAGGGCTTATTTTCTTTGGAAAAGTGTCAGCTATACGTAAAAAAATTAAAATCGCTGTTAACATCGCGTTTTATATTTTATATGAATTTTTATATGAATTTTTCAGCCACATTTTTACTAAAAAAACCCAGTTTTTTAACCTTTTTAAGCCGCCAACATCAAAACTACTAACCCGATTTGAAAATTTTCTGAGAATAAGTTGTAGACGGCTCAATTGTCTTTAATTTGAGTAGTAGTAGGATAAAATAGGTCAAAGAAGACTAAAGATATGCTCAAAATAGTAAGTGTACCTCCAAAAATTAAAAAAAAAAAATTAAAAAATTTGTATCTCGCAAACCAATCGACAGAAAAATTTTTAAAATTCATTTTCGTGTTCAGTAGGTCCAAATCCATGAGAAAAAGTATGCTAGAAACAAATAACAGACAAAAGTTTGTTATTTGTGACCTAGTGTTATCAGCCCAGTTAATGGGGAAGAATATAATCAAAATTTGCTGAATACGCCTTTCATTTATAAATGCACGGATGGAATTATAATATAAAATATATTATTATATTATTATTATTATTATTATTATTATTATTATTATTATATAAAATAAACCAAACCGTTCTCTGGTTTGCATTTAAAGTTGTTAACGAAATTGATTGCACCATTTGGAACACAGAAAATAAGTACATTTTGATAAAATCTATTAACATGAAACTGGTTTAAAGAAATTCCAACTTGCCTGATCAACATTTAACAAGTAATTTAGTTACAGCAAATAAAGAGCTCTACAAAATGAAATGTTTTGTAAGAGCCTCTCATTTGTCAGATACACTAACCATAAACAAAAAGGTTTCAATCCATTCATCTATGTATATAAAAATCAATGCCACATTTCTTTATAATTTTATAACTGAAGGCTCACCCATCCGAACCAAATGTTTAGGCTTTGTTCGGACCATTTAGTAGATGGTTTATGTGAAGTTTTCACAAAATCCGTCGACCGGTTTACGGGTACAAAAGTATAAAATCGGTAACACAGTATCTCCGGGCTTAATAAAGATATCACAAAAATTCAGAAAGGACCAAGAGCCTGTTAAAAATAATTGGATATGAGTCTGGTACTTTTTGGAAATTTTGAGTTTTAAGGAGATAAAACGGGTAAAAACTAAACAGGATAAAAGTAAAAACGTAGTTTTAGAATCTGATGTTCCAATTAAATTTTTTTTTTATTTCACTTGATACGTAGCGAAGCAAGTATCGGTCGGCTAGTAAAACATAAAATATATCATGTGGCGGTATTTCTGTATTAGCTAAAAATTCTCTAACTTAATATAACAAAACACATATAAAATACAGCTACAGTGTTGTTTACAGCTCTTAAAAACAAATTTATAAAGTTATCGAACAAAATTTTTTTTTTGTATTTTTCATACTTGTATGTATGTGTTAGTAATAAGAAATATAAATTAAAAAAATACAGGAAAAACAGATGTTGGTAAATTTCGTACTAACTCAATGTTATATGAAATACATAAATCAATTAGAACAAATAATTCTATGTTTCAAATTTCAATAAATACTGAGTTAAATAGTTGATATTTACACACAACGTTTGTAGCTCTGATCAAAAGAGTGCTGATGATGAAACCGTAGCTGGTTTCGAAAATGCATTCCACTCAGCTAGTATCGGATGACTAACTTTTCCTAGATATTCTGTCATTATCACATAGAACTTATAGCCTAATATAAAAATATAATACAAATTAAAATTAAAAGTTCAAATGTAATACTTTAAAAATAAAAAAATTATTTATTATATGAAGAATGATTACATTTAACAATTAAAATTTTTTTAAAATATTTTATCAATTGTCAAGTGTATGTCTGTATGTAAATAGACCGTCCTGTTGTTTTTATGGTTGATGTTACGCTTTATGTTATTAACGATTGTTACAAAAACAAATATTTTTTTATTTTATTTAAATTCTGCTTTGCAAATCTATGACATTGACTTTCTTCAAGTAAATCCACACACTAGTGCAGATAAAATCGTAAAAACTGTAATGCACATGTTCTCTCTTCACAATCCCCAATATTATATTCTCGCCAAAAGCAAAAGATCAAAACTAAAACTAAAAAAGTTCGTTAAGTTTTATTTTTTTTCGTACACTTGTACATACACACACTTCCAGGTCCAACTAGGACCTTCAAACTGCTACTGTTGTAGCTTTGCGCGTTTACCACATATGTTAGAATAACTGAATCTCATAAAAATGCCATTAAGTAATATAACCAAACAAGTTCAAAATGGTGTGAAGAAATTTGAAAACTTATCTTCTAAATTGTTTTAGTTTATTAAGCAATTTGGTGGGCAAAGAAAAGAAAAATAGAGCGGATACAGGAAAATGACTATTGTATTGCACAGTTTATCTGAACTTTATTGGAAAACTATTGTTAATTGTTTCCTTAAAAAGAATGTATAACAAGTAGTGAATTTTCATGTTTGTAGTCATTTAATAAAACCACTTATTTAAATATAACGCAAAGTTTACAGAAGAGAGACAAAATTACACAAACGGTTTTTGTGTTCCAAATCCACAACACTTATGTTAAGGACTGATACTTTAAACGATCTTTGTAAAGATATTGAATTTCATTTTAATAATTTATTCTTTAATATATAATTAAACAACCCAACATAATTGTTATATTTCAAAAAAATTATAACAATTTTGCAATTTACATTGGTGACGTTAGTCAAAAAGGCCTTAAGTCAATTGGCTTTTACTCAATTTTTTTATCTTTTAGAAATAAGTTATTTTAAACCATTAAAAAAAAAAAATTGTTAGTTACTGTGTTTGGGCAGCCCATGTGCTTTTTGTAACTAGATGAGGTTAGCTTAGAAAAGAGGGTAACTAAAATCCCAAACCCATTATGACAAGTATAGACGTATGCCAATTCGCATGTTGAGCGCTTTAAAGTGACGAAATTACTCATATAAAAAACCACAATCCCAGTTTCAATGTAATTTCATAGGGATTTCTAATTCGAATTTTTTAGGTATTCCAAGTATGGCACAGTGTCCACATTAAAGTTTTAGCATTTAATACGACCAAACGCAAGATTAAGGTGATGTTCCAAAGTCTCATCCTCTTCCTCGCATGCTCTACACGTCTTTTCCTTAGACAAACTCATGCTTGCTAGATGGGTTCTCAACTCCGTATGACCTGTTATTAAACTAGTTTATCTCCTAAGTGTTGGTCAGCTCAAATTCAGAATCTCCTTCCACTTCTCAAGTATTTTGTCATTTTCTGATGTGTTCCTACATCGCCCAAACTTCAAGCGTTTTACAAAAATTATCCCATTTTGGATAATTTATCGGATTCTGCATTTCTGGGTATGCCGTGATGGTTTGGTATCCATATTATCTCTAAACGTTCAGAAGTCGCTTGCGAGTTTATCTGACTCTTGATTGACTTTTCGTAAAGATACAAATCGGAGCTTCGTTAGTAGTATCCTCCATCCATTTAATGCCTTTCGTAATTGCCATATTCTCAGACTGTGATCAGTATTCTGATTAGGTACACTCAAGTATTCGCCTGTTTCGGCTGGTGTAACCTATTCCGGTCATATAAACTATCGTCTTTATTCGTCTTTAAAAAGATCAGTGCCTTGGGTAGTTCTTACTCGAATTACTTAAATCCATTCTCACTTTTACGATACTATGATGATTCACTTAACGCTCTCATATAACTTTGGGATTTTGTCACATGTTACCTTTAACAGATAAAACATTTTCATATAAATCCTTAAAGTGATCTGAGCTAATATTGTGTCTTTGATGTTTTTTTCTTCAAGTCTAATACTACCTTGAATATTTTGTTTTATTTAAGCTGTCACTCTGGCATACATTTTTTAAACTTTCTCTTCAAATTTAATTTTTTTTCTAAATTCCTTTTATTTTTTCTTTTTCTTTCATACGTTGCCAATCTTTAAACAAACCTAAAGTTCATAGCAAAGAAATGAACACAACACTTAGCCGTATGACAAAATTAAAGGCGCCAATTGGGCGACAAACTCAAATACCAGCAGCGGCTGTTGTTTAAAAAAAAGGGAAATTATTTTTAAAAATAAATTCACTCATACTGCAACTAACAGTAATAACAATAATTTGAACACAATAACAAACTTAATTATACATCCCAACCTTTTATTCATTTTTCTGTATGCGTATACGAACCCACGTGCACAAGTTCTTTAAATTAAAAGGATGAAAAACTTTATTACTCGTTTAGAAATAGTTGCGCAAATAATAAATTCACTATCCACACATATCGTAAGCTAAAATGGCAATACAACACAATCTCTAAAAGCCCAGGACATTTTTCAATTCGAAGAACATAAAATTTAATCGTGTTGGTATTTTGGAAATCAAAACAATAGAAAGAATATTTTATACTGGCACTTCCTCTGTGTACAATACAATATACCTGTCCGCTAAAAAAAGTAGTACGGTAAGTACGGATTTTCTTTAACCAAGTACAAAATGCTTGATTTATGAGTGAATATGTCAAGCACAAATTCCTAAATTTTAGGAATAGTTAAGCCGAAAAAAAATTTATTTTTAGAATTATTAAAGTGATCTAAACCCGAAGCCGTACTTGGCGTAAGCTTAGAACAAGATTTTTTCAAGAATAAAAGAGATTTTTTTATTAAAAAAATGCGTTTGTTTCACGAATTCGTAACTTGGTTTGAACATTGCATAGTATAGTATTTTCACTAATTACGCTTTGACATTTATTCAGCGGTACGTTTTATTAAAACTAAAACTAAAAAAAAGTTGTTGCAAAACATGAAATGTAAATTAAACTGCTACAGCATTATTGTCGTAAACATTAATACTTATAGCTAAAATATGATAATCAAAATGAGAATTATAAAAATATATTTGAAATTTTAAAGAGTACGGGCCGTATTCATAAAAACTATTTTAGGTTTATTGAAGGCTTTTTTGACAAATTTCTCTACAACATCTGTCAAATAAGCCTTCAATAAACCTAAAATATTTTTTATGAATACGACCCTATATTTATCGAAGCAAATGTCTTAGAAATTAAAGTTTTTTTTTTTTTTTTAATTATTTATTAAAACTTATTCATTTAATCAATATCATTAACAGAGTTATGAGAATTCACATATAGTATTACAACAATTAACATCTTATTAAAAAAATATAAAGAAACTACTAATATCACCGATTTAAGGAAAAGTTGTTCATAAAAACCCTCGCATCAACTTAAAAGTTATAAGAGATTTTAAAACAGTCACTGAAATGTGTCTTTTAAACGAAAGACCCTCAGTGGTTGTTCAGCAAATTTCTTATTATTTCAAAATATGACCTTCTGTATTTTTCATTAAATGACAGCGTCAGTTCCCTTGTCAATGAATTAAGCATTTTAAAGTCAAAGTTTCTATGTAGAAGATAAGTTGGATATCTAAAAGGTAGATTTTGTATTATTTTCAAGTTTTTATTTTGAATGATTTGCATTTTTTTGTATGCGTTTTAGCAGCCTTTTTGGACCAGATTTGACAACCATAGGTCATAATCGGTCGAATACCTTGTTCTTTATATTAAGTTTAGATCTTCGGCTAATTAAGGGGTATAAGGCACGGCTACACTTAATTGCCTTCTCACAAATGTAATTAACATGCTGTTTAAATAAAAGCTTTTTGTCACGGATAACTCTTAAATATTTAATTTCGTCCCTCAATGGAATAATTGTTCCCCTAGACGATAGAAATAAGACTTAATTCAAGAAGATAATTCTAATTTGAATAGTGTTGCCCGTTTTGTGCTTGTTTTAAGAAAACCAAAAATAAATCGTTCTTAAATTTTTAAACACAATTTCGCCTAAAGTTAAGAATTGATTTTTTGAATTAAGAATTTCAATTTTCTTTTTATGTAGGCCACGCTGTCATGAGGCCGTTATTGGACCTTTAATGTACATGTATATGATGGTAAAGGGTATAAAATATTCGCAACATCCAAATATAGTTTTCTTACTTGTTTTACATTTTTTGTCAAAATAAAAAAAATAAAAAATCGTAATATACATATGTAATTAAATGGGCGGAGTATACAATATCACACTTTAATTTTCTCTAATTATTTTATTTGTGTAGAAAAAAGTTTATATTAATTAAATGCAGCACCCAATAAGTGTAACCCTTATTAAAAAAATAAAATTTGTCACACGTAAGGAACCGAGTGTAATCGAAACTCCTCTTTTCTTAATTTGAGCCCACGATAACAAAGTTGTTGTTACATTTTTGCATACATATAATGCGCATACATACTTACATACTTATGTATGTAGTATGTAATCGAATATGGTATTATTATTACATAGATAAAAACAACAGAAAACTAAATATTTTAAATGCGATGATGCGTTCGCCTTTTGCTGAATTCCCGTTAAAAGTTATACTTATATACACGCATGCCTATGTTTGTTGTCATAATATAAAAATAAACAGGTTTATTTACACATCAATACAAATAAACATTTGTACATGCATATATTTATGTGGGTATTATATTCAGCCATTATTATTTATCATTGTTGATGATTCATTTTAAATATGTAGACAAAATTACTTCTTTATCCAAATTGTTTTCTTTTGTACTTATTTTCTTTAAGTTCTCATACTCATTGTGATGACAATGTTTATTTGCAGTGGCTTGTATCTAAGTATGTATGTATGCATGTAAATAATTATTGCTGCTTATATGGCGAATTGTTAGTATACCATCATATGACAAGGACAATGTCTGTCTTTTGTTTCAAATATTTGTAAGTTAAAGGAGACAAAATAAAGGGATACAAGTGGACAACTTTTACGTTTATCAGTAAACAATACGTTTGTATATACATACATACATACATACATACATACATACATACATACATAAGTATAAAACAAGTATAAAATCTCGAATTCTTTGGTGCAACATTAATTAATGTCTTTGATTCTGATATTTTCGATATTTTTTTCAAGTATTCGGTATGAATGAATGAATGTTTATCATTACCGACATTAACTAATTGTTGAATAAACTTTGTTTAACTATTCTGCCTAACGTCTTTCTAAGTTGTTTCGTTTTTCTATTTGTAAGTTGTTATTTTCTTTGACAATTTCATTGCAAAAAAATTGCAAGTAACATAAATATGTTTGTAAGAGTGTGTTAACATTATTTGTAAACTAATTAATCAACATTAATTTTGCATGTGCCTTTTGCCTCAAACTATAAATATTTTTATATTTCGATGGATATTGTCTTGTTTGCTAACCAATACACACTGACATCACAATCTGCTTTAGTCGATTATTAAAATTAATTATTTTTTTTTTTGCTAATAAGACCAGTGTCAGTAAACATATGTTAAACATAAAAAATATTTTTTTGCATTACAAGTTTGGAACCTGAAATGTGTCGTTAAGTATGTATGGACTTGGAGAAGAAGGAACAGGTTTTCCATTTTCTTTCCGAATGTCCTGCTTTGGCTGGCAAAAAACACATAATCCTGGGCACACATATACTGGAAAAACTTTCGGAGAAATCCAAGATCACAGTGATCGATTTTTTTTATTGATCGTCAAACTCTTTTATTTCCGCCAGAGTCTCTAAAATTCTGCTCTTATAATTATGCAAAATGGCTGTTACTAGTAGCAGTTGGATTTCCAATTAAATTTTTAACCTAAATAAAAGTGAATCAATTTATCCAACTAAACTTATCAAACTATCATTCTGCTTTTAGAATACCCAATGCTAACGAGTAATTTGCATATGCAAAAACACTACCTTTACCGTGTTTTCATACATGTGTGTATCGAGACATCAATAAACACCTTTCACCCCTCTAACACTCAACTATTATAAAAATGCAAATAGAAAATATTAACATATTGTATCACCCACATTGTCTTTCAACAGTCGACAGCTGTCATTGTCTATAAAAAATGGTTGTTAACATGATGCAAAAAAAACAGGAAATGTGTAAAAATATGTAAGTATATGCTCGTAACAATATTCTAAAAAAAAGTTATAATAATAATAGCAAATATAAATAAAATTGTCAATAAGGCAATATCCTGTTGTATAACAAGTAAATGTCTAATGCAGATATTGTTGTTGTCATTGTTATTTCTAAGTGCTAGATCTACAAAAACTTAGGTTCCTATTTTTATTAGACATGCACACAATTACATCTGTTATCATTTTTATTATTTATAAACTATCTTTTGTACTCGAGGACAGAGAACTAGAGACAAAGTTTGTAGATATGTTTATGTTTAATAAAGGCAAGTTAAAAAAGTTACACGCAATCCAATAAATTGATGTTTATCAGAACCTTGTGTCAAGTGCTTGGATTGTTAGAAAACGCTTGTAAAAGGTGACAGCTTTTATTGTTAAAATAATAAAGAGAAAGATAACGGTAACAAAACATGGCATACAGTATAGTGCAATTTAATATCAACTCGCAATTTTAATTTCAAGTTTAATATTGTGGGTGCTAATGTTGAAGCTGATAGTGTGACTGATCTTAGTATTATTTCATATAAAAATATACTTTAAAGCAGAGTCAGTTTTACTATTAAGTAAGTGTATTTGCCCAATATGAATTTTTGCTCACAATGTCAGTTCTGGGTGCAGAGCGAGAAGACATAAATTAAAGAAGTAAAATACTTCTTTCAAATAAGCCAATGTACTGCTATTAGTTTGTGTTTTGTTTCAATATTGTTTTGACATGTGTAACTTGAATTTAGTTTATTTTTATTTTAATAAAAATTAAGAGAAAGCACACTCTTATTATAAAATACATGATTCAAAAAATATGTGCTTTACTTTAAAAATATTGAATAATATAACAAACAGATATAGAGCAACGATGAATAAAATAAAACTAAATCAGAACAATGATTATACAGTACATGAGAGGTAAAATGGAACATTAAAAACATGTTTTAATATTTTAATTATAGACCTGGAGCGAATAAAAACGTGCACAAAAACTTTAACTTTTAATCTTATGTAATGAGTTGAGTTCACATGTATTAAAAAAATCGCTTATAAGAAAGTGTTTTATCTTTAAACTGCCCTAAATGTATTAATTAAATAACACTGCTGTGATATCTTTTTTATGTTTTCTGTATGTCATCTATTGAGCTCAATGTTTTTACTAAGATTTACAGTTTCTTTCAATGTCGCTTTTTGTTCGAATATTCTACTTTGTTTGAAAACCAAAAAACACTAACAGAGCTGTCGAGAAAAACTTAGAGTGTGAATTTATTTTAGTGAGAGCAATATTTTGTTATTTTTGTTAACACTAAAACACATTAAGTGATTGGAAGTAGTGTGCTCTAGAACACAGTACTTTTAGAACATTTAACGCAGGTCTTTATAGTTTAGTATAAAAAAACTAGTATTTTTTTAGTGCAATACTTTTTCGCTTTTTTACACTACGGCCGTTTTAGTTTTGAAACACCGCTTTAATTATGGGGTTTCTTGTTTCTTTTATTCTTACTTTATGAGCAACATCAGACAGCATAAATTTATTTTTTTTTGCCTTCCCTTCCATAAAAAACTCACAACTTCTAACTCTTTACAAAAACAAATTGTACATACTCACGTTCTTTTGTTTATTTTTGGGAATGTGTAGTACGATCATAAAATGTTATGAAATATTTTACAACAAAATTTTTTTTGTTGCTCTTATTTACTTTTTTTGTTTTTTCTTTTAACAAAGACATCTTATGCAAACATACTCTGTTTTGTTTACTTTTTGCGTCGATGATTGGTATACTGAAATAATTTAAAGCTTTTAGCTTTCGAAATATTTAACCGATTTAAGCTCTAACTACTGCACTGATTTATAAACACATTTTCAAAGGGCATTTCTGTTAACAAGAAATGGGGAAAAGCCTGTTACTCCTTTGTCTATTTATGTACAGATATGTATAAATATCCGTTTGTTTTTGGTGAATTGGTTAGGACTTGAACACGGATGGTAACTTTAATACAATTTTAGTACTATTAATTAAGGAATCCTTCCATTTTTATTAATTTTATATGATAACTTATCATTGTTGCTGATGTTTAAATATTAAAATCTTACAAGGTTTTTAAAGCGATTACGGAGGTAGAAAAATTCATGTTGTCAGTTAATGTTATCAGTTCCACATTCATCAGCAAATGTGGTTTGAATTTTTTTTTACCAAAATATAATTAAAACTAAAGAGAGAAACAAACTACAACTGAAACACTTTTGCGGCTTAATCCAAACAAAGGATTTACTGAATTCACAAAATTTCAATTGCTATGAAATAAATATTATATCAAGTATACTATGTAATTGTGATCTTAAAATCGATTTAGCTAGTATGTACTACTCAGTATCTCAATTTTCCTTACATGTAAATAGTTTATATATGTATATTCAAAACTAAGTTGCTTTTTTTATATGAAATTGTATAAAATTTAAATAACTTCAAACAATAAATAAATGTAACTTATAATAAATTTATATATCAAAAATATAAATTAAACAAAATGTGTAAAATTAAGCTCAAAAAAGTAAAATTTTTCAAGCTATTTGGTACATTTTTAAATTTCCTGATGCCATCCCTGGTCTAGAATATTTGTTTAAGTTCATGCATACGTATGAACAATATTAATGCGAAAAGTTTTTAGATCAAGTATACGGTCAATATGGGTACTCAGAATTGAATTAATTAACGATTTTTTCTTTTTATTTATTTTTTTTTTTTTTAGCAAAAAACACATTTTTATAAAAAATAAATTTTTCCAAAAGTTATGCAGAAACCCTAACTTCTTACAAAAAAACATTTTCTGAGATTTCTAGAAAAAAATTCTCTTACAAAATATATAGTCAAAACATATAACAATGGGCAGAACTTGCAATTTGTAAACAATTTTACAGGGCAGAAGGTAAAGCATTTTAGTAGTTTTGTCTATTTAGTCAAATATTTTTATAATGTTTGACACTAAGTCCATTATTTTGTATACAGAAGAATAAATCGTGCGTAAAAATAATGGGGTCAAGTTTGTTTATATTGCTTGGCATGGACAACATATTAAATTGTTCGTTGTTTAGGGACATTTTTATAAGACAGTGATTATAACTACAGTGAACTCGCAAAAATGTGAACATGCGGAAACATAAACTTTCCAAAAACATGAAAATTTTGTTTATTACATTGACTACTCTAAAACGTGAACAAAGGCTGAAGGCTCTAAAACGTGAACTTTTTATCGAACGTTAAAATTAAATTTTGTAAGCCTATTTAAAATTTTTGGGATTCCCCGCAGAAGAATTTCGTACCTTGTTTGTTTTAAACAACTTTTGTTGTATGATAAGTAGCTTTAGTATTAATGCGGCAGTTCTACTAGAAGCATTTCTCTGTGCTGACTATACATATAGGTATATAAATAATATAAACAAGTGATCTCTAAAAATATTTTTATTGAAAAAAACCAGAAGTGTTAAATCTTCAAGAAAAGTCAGATATTTTAGAGCTTTTACGCAAAGGTTCATCTGTAACTGGTTTGCCGAAAAAGTATAATGTCGCCAAATCGACGATTTGTTCAATAAGAAACAATAAAGATGCAATTTCGAAATGCGTTAATAATACATTTTCGGGTCCTGGAAAACACTGCATACTACGGAGCTTCCAAAAATAGAAAAATCTCTGTACAAATGGGTTACCCAACTTCGAAATAAAAACCTACCGGTTAGCGGCATTATGATTAAAAGAAAGCTATTGAATTGCACAAATAAGTTAAGGAAATAACCATGCTAAACCTCTATTTTGGATGAATTAAAAACTCTTTTGCAGACCATAGTAGCTATGTAGTACATTAAAATATGGCAGAAACTTACAAAAAGTTGAACTAAAACTTGTTTCATAGGTGAGTATAACTTACATACTTTATTTTAAATTAAATAAAAGATAAAAGAGACTAAAATATGTTATAGAAAAATGCAATCTAAAACGTGAACAAAATCGAAACCGTGAACACCCTTGGTAAAAATAAGTTCACGTTTCTGCGAGTTTACTGTAGTTGTCTAAGAAAAGTTTTTATAATTAATATTCTTCTTCGTTTTTAACTTTAAAGAGCGCTATATTCAACCGTGCCGAATCTGATAATACCCTAGATAGATAGGTAAATGGCCACATCGTAGCTTAGCCTAGATTTTAGATTTCATACAATACGCTATTTTCTTTATTATTTCCGACGCCATCTTTGATTTTTAATTTTTACATATTTAATTGTATTCTAATAGTCAAGCCCTTTCATTAGATACCCATATTGTCATGGTTAAAAAAATTTGCTCTGTCATTTTTCAGACGCCATCTTGGATTTTACAGTTTTTTATAGTTTATTACATTGTACTGGTCTAGCGCTTTTTTTGATACTAATATTGTGGGGGTTAAGGGGATAAAGTCGTAACTACTATATTTGACTTATATATTCGCCATTTAATCTAGAACGACATCTTGAATTTTTTTCTTTTCATATCTAACTATATTTTTATACTCATATTGACTCTCTTGGTTGTATAGAAACTGAAAATATATATATTTTCCTTTGTAAGGTTTAAGAAAAATACCGAAGCAGTTGTGTTTTGGTGCTTATATCTCAGCTGGTTTCACACCGATTTGTGAGTTTTTCTTAGAAATAATTTCTGAGATTACGGTTTATAATTTGGTGTCTGAAGCGTGTTGAAAAATTATTAAGACGTTTAAGTTAAAGTCTCTCAGTAATAAAAACAACTTTAAATAGTAACTGACTTTAAATTTTATTTTCAAAAATAATTATCTCCTGAAGATAATCAAAGAAGTTTGCTAGAAATATTGGGAAAAAACAAATTTTGAAAATAAATAAATTAAATACATATAATATTAATACATATTATAATATTAATACATATTTTTTTCAATTTATTTATAAATAATTTTCAATAAATGACCTCAAGCCGATATAATAATAAAAAAATACAAAATTTGATATATTTTTTTTTCAAATATTTTTTGCCTATAACTTTGCCGATTATTTATTTATTTATTTATTAATTCCTTTGTAATACATGTAGCCATATGGCCAATAAAAATTATATTAAAATTATAAATATTATTAAAATTATATTATTAGTGACCAATTTGTCCAAAATTTTTCATGAGTATCTCCAGAGGCATACCAAATTTATAAATAGTAACAACCGTGTCTATAAATTATCCTAGGGAAGGAAAATTTTAATTTTTGTGGTAGAAATAAGTGAAAAAACAAAGGCAGTCGTGTTTATTTGCTCATACCTCATACAGTTATGAGGCAATTATGCTGATTTTCAATACCAATCTGCTCCCGGATGTTTCTGATATTTTGATATCATATAGGCTTAATCGACTCCCCTATTCAAAAGCTGTCTGACTTTATGGGGTTTGAAGTCAATATTGTACATATTTCACACGGAAGGGTATAAATAACAACGCACAAACATTTTGTGTCTATACTTTTAAGAAATCTTAGCAAAATGGCAAAGATTCATTTTTATTTTTATATTGTTTTGTTTTTATCTTTCTTCTGTAGATATAATGTTATTTGAAGGACAAAAAATAATACTAGAAGAAAATTCATAATTGTCGAATCATGCTCTATAGGCGTAAAGAGGTTTTTTTTCCTAAAACTTGTAATTATAAAACCAATAATCATTATGTTATATATACGGCTTTATATTCGGTTAAAGAAATTTTTATTTTAAATAAATGAAAGGAAATGTAAGTTAATTTTTCTCTGTTTGAGTAAGATAAAATACTTTTGTATTTTCACAAATAAGGAAATACACTAAAAAAAATGTTTCACTTAAACAAAACTTTATATAAAGATTATTTAAATGTTGAATATCAATAACTGTTTACTTTATATTTTGTTATCTTTATTTAAACTTTAAGGTTTTTTTTTTTCAATTTAAAAATAATAATAGTTGAGAATCAAAAGGACGTAATAAACGAGCTTCATTCAGATAATTTGTAGAACTAAACATTAGACAAACATTATTCTAAATAGGCGTAGCCGCAGTTATTGATAACTTTTTATAATTTTTTGTATGATATCCCTTATAGTCAAAACATATTATCTGCTATCAATTGATATTGTAATTAGCAAAATAAAAAATAATATTTTTTAGAACAGAAATTAGTAGATTTAATTGCTTACGCTTGTTCTCTAAATAATGTCCTAATGCTTAATAAAATTGTTTTAATAAAAAAAAAAAAATTAAACAAATATATAGTGAAAAGATAAAGGCAGGGAAATTCTAAATATTGTTTTTTTACTTTTCATAACAAACTTCGCTAAATACTTTTAAATATTTTTCTAAGTGTAACGAGTGTATAATAAAATTCCAACTTAATTGGCTACTATTTACAAATATTTAACTCTCGAAGAGAAGGAAAATGAAGAAATAAAAATTGAAACAAGAAAGAATGAACGATAAAACCAAAACACTAAAGGTCATTCATACTTAAACAAACAACTGTGGGGAATTTCATACATTTATTTTACATTTTGTGGATACGCACGCTTTTAAACCCGAACACAAACACATGTACATACACTCAAAATAACTGTTAAGCAATAAAATCAAAGTTTATTATTATGGTTTAAAAGTTTTTTTTTTTTTTAATGTTCGTGTGTGCATGAGACAGCGTGTGTGCGAGTGCGGTTGAAAAAAGCAAAATAACAGCTATTTAACAGTTGTAGAAAAAATTCGGTAAAAGATATCTCGTATGTATGTATGTATCTGTATGTGTATGCATTGTAGTCGTATAAACGAACAATAGAACTTATCTGTTTTTTCATGTGTTGTTCTGTATGCATGTGTTGGTGAATTGTCAGTATGTATGTGCTATTAAACGTTTCGCAAATTTTTTCACATACATGTAAACACAAGTACATATACATATGTATATATTCTTACAAACATATAAAATCCATCGACATACATACTAACATCAAAAAATAAATAAAAAACGTTTGTGTGGTCTTATTATTTAATATTATTTTAAGCTCTATTTAATCATCTACTTCCTGCGTCAAGGTAACCATACACACATTATTTTTAGAGTCGATACTTTAGAGTTTGCATTTTGAAATTTTTTGCAAACTTTAAGAGTATTTCTGTATTGAGGTTAAATTAATTAAAAGAAAATATGAGAAAATAAAATAAATAGGAATCTTAGATTGAGAAATCTCGTTGAAATCCGATAAGCAATATGTGTATGGGTTCAGAAGCAAGGGTTCAACTCACGTTTGAAAAAAGAACATTTCTAATAGAGCACATATACCGAAAACACAGGAAACTCGCTCGCTCGAGTAATTTTTTGATTACATTAATATGTGGTTACTTAGGCCCTTAGGTTGTTAATATAGTACGAATACCTTTAGATTAAGATTGTAAGTATACTAAGGATTACAGATAGTGACATTTTATAAAATAGTTGACAAGCTATGCACTGCTTAAAGCTATGAAAGAACTTATTAAAGCATGTGTAGATGATGACTGCAAGAAAGACCTAGGTGAACCTTAAGTCATAAACAACAGAGTCATATAAAAGCATGAACAGACGAAATCGCACTAGAATTCAACACAGGATATTGTTTTGTGAGATTTGTTTATGATCAGTAGATCGAATAATAATAATACCTTGAACTTCTGTAGTTTGTGTAAAGAAATGTTAGAGAAAACTGAACTGCCATTGCCTAAGACTACTTAACTATAAATTCAACTGGTTATGTAGAATTCGTACTTTTAAATAGCGAGACTCTAATATACTTCTTGTTGGCTTCTATTTATATAAAATTCATATTAGAGGCAATAATACATCTTACAGAAAGATTTTAATCCAATTTTGACTGCCGTGTGCTACATGAAAACAGCTCTGTGAAACGGAGGCTGTTTAGATAGGGTTGCATGCTACCGCCACTGTTATTCAGCCAAATAGAGGTAATCGTTGGGGCCTCCAGAGTGGTTTGTAGTCGTTACGCAGATGACATCTACCTACTTACGCACAATTTCTCCGACATGTAAGTTTAAAAATAAACTTCCTTAAGACAAAAACAATGCGGATTAAAATATAAAATATACAACCATTTATGCTCACTTGAAGATAAGGCTATTTTCTATATTTTGGCTCTGTAATTTCGAAGTTAGAGCCTACTTCCAACTTTCCAGTGGGGCTAAAATTAGAATATATAATAGCAATGTTTAGTCTACACTGTTATACGACTGGGAAGGCCGCACCAAAGGATATTGTTAACATCCAGCCATTTGTTAATCGCTGTTTTCGGATAATACTGAGAATTTTTTGGCCTGCGCGTATTTACAACGAAGCGCTCGTAAATGTTGTTGAATAGGACCACCCTAAGGAACTGGAATCCCCAAGGTCAAGGACGCATTGAGAGACAAGCGTACTAATGGAGGAGGCAACTAGAGACAAAAATCAGGTCGACTGGATGCATTTTAACCGAAAGAAAAAAAATGGCTTGCAATAACTTTGTAATGTTCCTTATAGGATTTTCAGCAATAAATATAAATACATTGGACCAAAGGTATCTTCAGCGAAAATGGTGTTTCTACGAGTACCACTTCTACTTTAAAACTCTCCTCACCATTAAAAAAAACTTAATTTATGTTAAAGTGTAGGAATAAAATCGAAGAGACAAATGACCAGTAGCGTAGCAACAAACCGAATATTCTATCGAACAAGAACGTTAACAATATTGCCCATAACAATTACTGAAGATGCATAAAAAAGACTAGTTATTTACGCCATTTTATTTAAATTGTCAAAGCGTTTTTTTATATTTATTTAGAATTGTTGTTGTTGAGTAAAATTTACATAAATATTTATCACGCAAAACATTTGAGCAACTGCTTATTGGGTAAACTTGTGCAATAGTTTTTTTCCAATTGTTTAACCAAACATTTTCAAAATGAATTCTGTGTAATTTTTTTTAAATCGGTTGGAATTTAATAAAATTAATTGCAACAATTAAAATCAAATCCCTTTAGAGATTTTTTGCTTTTTTTCAACGGTTCTGTAACATAAAAATATCTATTAATCTTTAGTGCTTGAGAAAATAAATAAGTGAAACAAAGTGAAGCAATTAATAAAATCTCTAAATACTTACTTAATTTTTTCCACAGATAAAAGGGTGGATGAGCATTTTGTTATCAGTTTAACAAGATGCATTAGAATAAATTAGACTCTGTGTCTTTTGTATTTTGTAAAACGTTAAGTGATCAAATATTTAGAACAATAACAGTGTGATTAATTTGTTTACACGAGAGTTTAAAACGGCTATATAACGATGGTCATAGGTGTAAAGGCCTTAATTTGTAATCATTTCAGTTTGGGCCTATCTATTTGAGACCAATAATGAATTCGTTTGTCATTCCGTTTGTAATTAATGTTAACTGTACGTTTGCGCGCCAATAAAATATATTATATGTAATCCTTATAGATAGAGGAATTGAATTAGTTAACTCCATCTCTCCGTGTATTGCAATCAACTTTTGAAGCGGTAACATTTAATTCAATCTATCAGATATTCTTTTCAAAATTCTGTTCAGTCATCATAGGTATAAAACGAGCTGAAATATGAGCGAAAGAAAATGATAGACTCTGTTTTTTACCCAAAACGTTATTTTGCAGCTCCTATGGAACTTTTTGAAACTTATAAAAAAGAGACTTGCTACATATGTAGGTGTCGTAAATCCAAATTTTATAAATTAAAAATATAAAAAATACAACTGCTATGAAAATCCCTTATTACTAATTGTGATATTTTTAATAAACAACAGCTGATGGAAATCTAAACAAAACCATTATATAGTGTGTGGGGACAAATGATAATTGTTTGTGCTAACAAGAATTTGTCTCGTCAGACCGCACAATAATTTCATACGTGTGAATAATTTATTATATGAAAAGAAGATACGATACAGAAAAACAGCAAAAAGATACCCTTTACACGTTTTCGCCACATTAAAATAATCTGGGGTTCAATTCTCGTTCTGTGAAATTATGAAATGAAAAAGTTTTTGTATAGCAAAGGGTATGGTGGCACCATATGATGTTACACACAAAAACTTTTCATTTCATAGTTTCATAGAACGAGAATTGATACCCTGATTGACATAGATCTGGGCCAACAGCTTTGGTGCTGGCGATGTCTTGTGAAAAGATATGCAGTAATTTTGCTTAGATTTTGGGAACATTCTTTTAGAACGAATGCCAGTGGCTGCGGCTTTCAAAATCTATTGACGGCTTTGTTTAGCTGGCTATAAACATACCACATATTACGAATACCCGTTATATTGTAAAACATTTATTTTATTCATCGTCCAGGTTATAAATGTATGGACACGAATACAATGAATACAAGAGAATTTCAGAAATTTTTGCAACAAATGCTTTATAATCTGGACAAGGATAAAGCATTTAACAATATTTTAAAACCATGGTGAAATATTTCAATAATATTTTAAAACCACTGTGAAATATTACAGCACTATGACATGACATGATGTGATACCTTGTGAATGCAAAAATTCTTTTTGTTTTCTATTTTTGCCCAGTTTTTTTTTAAGCAAATATTTGCATTTATTTTTGGTCTTCTTTAAAGCATTTGTTGTTGTTTTAATTCTCTAAATAAACGGCATTTTTCAATTCATTTCAATTCAAATCATTTTTTTCAATGTTTTTTTTAAGGTGGGTGTGTATTTTATAAGCTTTTAATTTTCATTGTTTTAATTGAATTTTGTAAGAAACACGCAAAGCAGGCCATATTATTTAGTGCAATATGTGTATGTGTGTACGTGATTTTCTTTTAAGTAAATGCAGTTCCAAGGTTGTTTTAATTTACAAAATTTAAAAGTTGGTTTAATTTTTTAACAATTTAATAACTGTAAGTTTTGCACAACGTATGGTAAAAAAAGCAGCGAATTGCGCAGGCCTCTAATACTACGGGACTCCGTAAAATATTTTGAATTCTTTCAATATTTTTTTCTTTTAATTTTTAAAAATCCATTTTTTAAATATTTTACATCTGACTTCCTATGAAATGTTACTAAACGCAGCAATAAAAAATTTAAAATTTTGTAATTAGCACATATTTTGTTTGACATACGCTTGTACTTCACAGTAAGCACATACATAACTTAAGTTCATATGAAGAACGAGTACATAAGAACTGAAGTTAAGTTCAGTACTTTGAGCGATACAAGGCATATTCATACAGGTATATGCAAAGACGAATTGATGCAACAAATCAGCCTTTTTGGGGATGTTTTCTGTCAAGGCCAATTCGTTTACCAGGGATGGAAATGTTGTTATGACATGTCTTATTTAATAAAATTTGATTAAAAATTGATATATATTTGCGAGATCCATTATATATAGTGAAAAAGCAACCAATATACATAATTTTGGTAGATTTATTATCAAAAAAGTACACTCAAGTTAATTGCTTTATATCCTTGTTTTAGTAAATGGCATCAAGGCGAATTCAAAAAATTTTGACAAACTGCTTTTCCATCAGCTGGGCTGATAATTTCACCTCTATGAATTCGCCTGGGTGTGCACATACGCACAACAAGTAAATACTCAATAAAAAATTAAAAAATATTTGGGTAAAATAATTGCTGCTACAATATCCTTCATAATGTTCTTCCAATATTAATAATACAAATTTAAAATATTTTTGATCTTTTTAACTTTATATGAAAACAAACTTCTTCTGTTTGTTTGCTCTCCTGTTCACACAGTTGATTTTTTTTAACGGCAAATGTTAGTTTTTGATAACCTACCTTTTCGTTGAGAGAGATGTTATTTTGTTAAAACATTGATTTTCCTAACATTTTATTAAAATAAAAACAATAATTTTCTTATCGGTATTTAAATAAAAACTTTTCATTTTAGCCTCCAACAGTTTGTGTTTGGTTTTCCTCTACAATAACTTCTTACTATCACTTATAAATGATTCATAATTGTTCAGATAACTACCATTTAATGATCTTACCACAACAATAATAATAACAAACAATAAAAATCTGTAGGAAACATAAAAAACTCTTGCCACAGCTCCCTAAAAGGCAAGAAAATTATGACTTAATAACGTTTAAATAATTAACCGGAGGCTATAAAAAACAACTTAACTAACAATTCATGTCTGTCGAAAAACATAACCCCTACCAGTAGATTCCATTTGTACATGATTTGTTGGTTAACATTTTTAACAGGACCTTTCACTTGTTTAAAACTCTGGTGACGGTAATAAAACATTATTAATAGAAAAAGGATGGTGGAAAAAAAGTCATAAAAGCACTTTATCATAAAAGGATATAAATTTTGTTATAAATAACAAAAAAAAAAAAAAAACAAAAAGAAAATAGAAAACATTTAAGAAATGTAGCCATTTTGGCAAACTGCTGGAAGAACTCTTGAGTTCTTGAGCTTTACTTGTTATTGTTCTTTCTTTTTGTTAACAACTTAAAATAACTGCCAAAAGCTTTTGACAGACTTATTAACAGTATTTGTTTTGTAGAATTCATATTATTTGTTGTTGTTTTTATTAAAGTGGAAAATACTTAAAATATGAGACCCAAAGAGGAGGTGTTAACTTTAATGTGGCTATTAAGAGAGATCATTTCATTTCACACTACAGCATCAATAAAAACCTAATCCCTGTTAAAGGTTATTGCAAAAATAAAAATTCTGCCAACATTTATAGCAAATATTAATTGTAAAATATGTTTTTGAACATTTTTGCAAAATTCTTAGCAGAATCGTTACCATCGTTGATTCTTTTTTAATACAAAATAATGATCTGAAATTATAAATTAATGGTTTAACCGATTAATTCTTACATTGTAAGACTACATTGTAGACTCTGCAAGTGATAAAAAACAAGACCTATGAACTGATTAGCTGTTTAAGGGACATTTTACTTAAATTTTAGTTAAATTTTGTGTTAATGCTCTCTTTTTACAGAAAAATTCTAAAAAATTCTACTGGATTTTAATTAGATTGAGTATGGTAAGCGTAGATATGGGCCACAATTTTGGCTATTTTGAGTGTCAATCAGGAGAGACCTTGCATGGCGGAACTGAAAGGAATGCAGGGTATCATAGGTTTCATAACCAATGGTAAATTCACTGATGCATAAAGGTACTCCATTAACTTGTTTTAACGATAATCGAATCGTCAAAAAAAAAGTAAACACAATTTTATCGATTACGGTAGGCAGTAACATATTTTAACAACAATTGATATCTAATATATTAATAGGCAAGTCGATTTTTTGCTACGCAGTTTACGCTAATATCATACATACGATTTTTATAAAAACTTCTAATACATTCGCAAATCACATTTGTATAACAAAACGAAAAGAAACATGCAAGAGGGCTTTATTTGGCTATGCCGAATCTTATTTTATTTCCTGCACACAGCTTGTACTAGATATAATTGGCAATAACATGGATCAACTGTGACCGAAATTTATTTAAGAATTGAAAGTTAGAACTTTTAATTGACCTTTTTTTTTATCGGTAATTGACCCATTGAACTAAGATGTTATGTAAATGTTGCCAAAGGTACATATTTTATATATACTATGTACGTAACAAGCGTTGCAAGATGTTCCATAGGAGATACAAAATCTGACCTTATATACTTTATAACTGATTTTCAATAGCAAATATAGGGAAAGCATATCTGATAAATTGATTCCATATAAAAGTCTGAAATATACGTGGGGTCTTCGAAAAGTTGTTTTTAACAAACACACGGATATACGGACAGTCGGACTTAGCTTAATCAATGCTTAATCAAAATAAATCAAAATAAAAAATTAAATTGTTTTTGTAAAAAGTGTTTTTTTTCGTATACTTAGTATAAATTTATCGAATATTTTTTTTTTTATTATTAGTAGTATTTTTAATACTTTTCATTTTATTACATTTCATAATATTTTCCAAACACTAAATTGCATGAAAATTTTTTATAAAATCAACAACTTTTCTTCTAAAAATATTATTGTTTGTTTCACTTTTTATATTGTTTGGCATTATGTTGTATGTTCTCAATCTCTTATAAAATAGTGATCGTTGAGTATGCGATCGATTTAGTCTAAAGTCTTGATTATTTCGTAGACTATACGGCTGAACATCTCTTACATATCTTAGTTGCTCTATTAGGTATTCTGGTGCTTCTCTAATGTTAAATTTTTTAATAAAAATTATTGTGTTAAATTCCATTTGAGTTTGTCGTAGTTGTTGATGTAGTGGTTTTTGTTGTTGTTTTAAGTTTATATAAATGGCCATTTATGTTATAAACCGTTTTAGCCCAGTGAGGTTTCCGGCTAGCTTGTTCTTGGCGATAGCTCAGGCAGATTCCAACTCTCTCACTGGCCACGCATCCGCTTATAATAATTTTACAAAGATGCCACTTGATTCTAACAGTTGTCGAGTATCGTTAAAGAGTATTAAGAGAATCGCATAATCGTAAGTACAAACAACAAGTAAATGTCGACAAATTTAACGATTGTCGGTTTGTTAAAAGTCGGTGAGTCGCACTACAATATTGTTGGTGTAATTACAGGGTATTGTCCAGTAAAGGCTAGAATTTGTAGATGGTATCGCAAGACTCCAATTAATTTTAGTAAGTGTGAGTATAAACAAGTAAGAGCACTATATTCGGCTGTGTACTTTATTATTTTTTTATTAACAGTAATCGCTATGGAATAATCTTTTTATACTAAAATATGTATCACTTTCTTTGTATAACTTCGATATGCTAGTAAAATGTTTTCGTAAATTTAGTCTTTCAGTGAAAGTGGGCATTAAAGTAGGAGTGTTTGAAGTTGTTTCTACTAATAAATACAACTACTACTAATAATTTCAACATAGTTCTTTATTCTTCCAAAATCTTTTATCATAGAGAAATTATATGAATTTAAGATAAAGCGTTATATGGGAGGTTGTCATAAAAGTGGGCGTTTAACATTTATTATTCCATTAGTACAAGGGTTTTGACCAAAAAGCAATGGATGCAAAATTTCAGAATCTAACATTTAGTTTTGCCAGTTTTATTACGTTTTAAATTTTGAATATACCGAAAAAAACACTGCGCGGTATGAATTCTCATTCGTTTTGATCCATAACTCCTATTCTAATTCATAGATTTTGGCAGTTTTGGAGGAAAAATATACATTTGAAATTTCATGACTACGTCAATACGTTTGGACACATTTTATTCGTTGTTGGAAGGACACGGTTTTTTTTGACCTACTCTAACTAACTCTCTTCCTAATATTCCGATTTAGCCCATTTTCAATACTAAACAAACCCTGTGTATAAGAAATATTCTGACAAAATTTGAGACCCATAACTTTTTCGGTTCGAGCTCTAGCGTGATTTCCACAAGCGGAAAGACGGACGTACACAGCTAGGCCGTCATAAAATTAAACCCCGATTTAGAAAACATATACTTTATGGGGTCTTAAATGGATATTTCGATGTGTTACAAACCGAATGACAATATAAATACACACCAAAAAAGATAGAAACGGTGGATCACGTTGTCTGTCACTGCATGAGAATATATATCTTAAAAAGTTTAGTCACCTAACTTTTGAATGAATGCATGAATCCAGGGGGCTTATTCTGAATTGCGACGCGAAAGTCAATGCGATGCGAAAATGAAATGCGATGCGAAAGAAAATTGGTATTCTGTTAGACTTTCGCAATCGCATTCGCAATTTATTTCAAATCGTGGCAACGCTGCTCAAATAAACGTCAGTTTCAACAAACGTCAAATTAAAAATAAATAAATTGTTTGTTTGGCTGTGAAAATTTTTTATAAAATTTATTGAGGAAATTCTGTAAGAAAAAAAATAATAAAAATGGATTCTGTGGCACTGTGGTTCGACGACGAAGAAGGGCATGAGCAAAATGAAAGAATACAGAGAAGATTGCTTAGAAGCAAATCCGATATTCTAAGCTTGAATGAAAAAAGGTAATTTATTTTGATGCTTGCTAAAAAAAAACCTTTACTTACGCAGAATATTTATTTTTTCAGCTTTATAAAAAATTTTAGATTAAATAAAGAAGCATTTGTATATGTCTTAAATAATATTAGCTCGGAATGCAATATTAAGAAATCAAGTGCAATTCCGCCAATTATCAAATTAGCGGCTACGTTAAAATTTCTTGGTCAAGGTGGCTACCAACACCAAATTGGTCAAGATCATTTCCTCGTAGTATCTCAGCCAGCTATGTCGCGATGTTTGGCGGAAGTATGCATAGCAATTGAAAAGGTTCTATGTCCTAAGCATATTCAATTTGAAATGTCCGAAGACGAAAAGAAACAAGCAAAAACTTTTTTTTTTAGAAAAAGTGATATTCCTGGTGTGATTGGAATAGTAGATGGTACACACATTCAGATGATACGACCCAGTGAAAATGAACATTTATATTTTAATAGGAAGCTTAAGCATAGCATGAATGCTATGGTTGTAAGTAATGTTTTGTTTTTTTTAAGGTAACATTTTTAATAATGGTTTATTTCAGATATGTGATCATAAAATGATAATTAGAGCTGTCGATTGTAGGTATGGAGGGGCAAGTCATGATTCCCATGTGTGGAATCTCTCCAATGAAAGACAAGTACTGAAAACAAAGTTCGACAGCGGAATGAACGGAACGTGGATCCTTGGTAAGTATTTTTTTTTTTTTATTATTGTAATACTTTTACAATTTGACAACTTTTTAGGCGACTCAGGCTATCCATTAGAACCATGGATCTTAACGCCATATCGAAACGCTGCAGAGGCTTCAGCTGAAGCACTTTTCAATGAAAAGTTCAGTAAAGCCAGATCATTAATTGAAAGAGTGTTTGGTGTAATGAAAGGAAGATTTCGGTGTTTGCTAGCGGCCCGAGAGCTACATTACGATCCACCGAAGGTGGTACGAATTATGAATGTTTGTTGCGCGTTGCACAATATTTGCTGCAAGTTTAACGTTGAACTACCAACGGAGGAAATTGTGGACTTCGAAGATCTGCCGCAATTGAATAATAATATATCAAACTTAAGCAATTATAATAGTAGTGGCAACAATTATACAAACATCTCTAGAAATATTAGAGATGAAATAAAAAACAATATGATTTAAATTTATGTAAATGTTTTATTTAAAAACTCCTTTTCATTATTCTTAACTACTAGATAAAACAGTCTTTAATATTTCAAAACACAAAATCACATTATTGATAAAAAAAAACTTACAGGCTAATATAAAAAATAAAAACTAAAAATAAAAGCGCTCTTCATTGCTTACCCTATCACTTGGCAGTTCGTTGCATATTAATATTAACTAATTGTATAACTAAAAAACAAAAATACTACATACAGGTACATATATCACATTAGTTTCATTTTTTGCTCTTCAATATCTAGCATCATTTTCTTTAATTCAAGTTTTTGTTTAACCAAATTTCTGTTTTCTATTGCATTTTCTTTTTCAAATTCAAATTTTTGTCTTGCCAGATCCAATTCTTTTTCTCTTATTTCGAAATCCTTTCTCTGATATCGACTTAAACTTTTCAAATTTTCATTTATTTGCTTCAATGAAGCAATACTTTCTTTTTGGTATGCAATTTGATTTTCAACTTGCTTTTTAAGCAGACTATCTCTATCACAGAAGCTTACTGAGCGTGAACTTTTTCTTGGATTACGTTCACAGCTTTGGGAACGTACATTTGTTGCCACCTCCGAATCAACTATTACTTCCGTAGCTAATTCTTGTAACGGCACTTCGTCCAACTGGTCCATCACTGCCATGTCTTCACCATTATTTTCAAGATTGGAAGCAGTTGTTGCCCCGTAGGAAATTGCGCCCGGTACTCCATTTACGGAATCGGTCATGTTTAGCAATTTCACCACTTGCTCCTCTAAGGGAGACAGTGGATTATATCTTGATGGGCCACCGCCAGTGCCGCCAATGTCGGGTTTATTTCGTCTAAGCTTCTGTTTGGTGTGTACTTTAAAATCGGCCCAAACCTATTAATTAAAGTTGAAGTCAAATATTTTTGAATTGGTTTATATATTTCATACTTTTTTCCATCCTGCAGCTTCTCTAATAGGCGGTCCATTAACATTTAGTTCTTCAGTTAACGTTTGCCACAAAGTATTTGCCGACTGACGTGCATTTGGTGTTTTCAAATGGCCTCTTGCCAATTGGCTGTGCTTATTCATAAATTCTATCATTATTTCAAATTGACGAGGTTTGGTGGTCTTATTGCTTGCTTCCCTGAATTAAATAATAAATATATGATGAATAAATAAATAAAATATTATCTTTCACTTACATGTTTGTACTTTGCGAATGCTATTTTGTTGTCGAATAAACTTTGCGAATTTGATATGTGCTTGACATTTGTTTTCGCAATGTAGAATACCGACTTGCCACCTTTTCGCATTTGAAATGCGATTAAAAAACAACTTTGCGAATATCGCAATACAGAATAGCAATTGTTCGCATAGATGTATTTTCGCATCGCATTGACTTTCGCATCGCAATTCAGAATAAGCCCCCAGATTGAATTATGCGACGTTCCGAGTTGTAATCTAGGGAATATCATCGTATTCACTCTGCGAGACGGGTGGACTGTATATTATAGATTCATTAATTATATCTTTTTGTGTTCGGTTCTTCGCGACACGCTTTGTTGACAAACAAACACCCAAATAGACACAATGCACAAAAGCATGTAATAAAACAATGATAATGGAATGTTGCCTGCGTATGTCTATTTTCGGCTACGTAAACGTGAATTCTAGATGTTTCTCTTTCAAATATTTGTCCGCCTAAACTCGAACTTTATTAATACTGCAATTGAGTGTATTTAAGTGCCACCTGGTATTGAGTAGGCGAGCTATATAAAAGTTTTTCTGCACATCTTATTTTAGTTTTTTTTGCATCGTAATAATTTTGCTTTTGAAAATTAAAGAGAAACAAGAGATTATCAAAATCGTCTGTTTATACCCTTCACACAGTGAAAAAGGGTATATATAGGTTTGTCATTCCGTGTGAAATTTCTACAATTTTCATTTCCGACCCCATAAATTATATATTTTCTGAAAGCTTATGAATAGGGGAGTCGATTAAGCTCTGTCAGTCTGTCAGTCTGTCCGTCTGACCGTCTGTCCGTGTGTTTGATGAAATCAACTTTTTGAAGCCCCCCGATATCGCTTGGACCCGGGTGAGGTATTAAAATATCAGAAATATTCGGGAGTAGATCGGTATTGAAAATCAGAAACATCGATACATAAACAACTGAGATATGAGCAAAAACCTACGACCACCTCGATTTTTTTTCCACAAAAACAACATTACAATAACAACGTACATACAAACGTGTATACTGGTTAGAGAAAACGTGGCATCGAATCCCAGCTGAGCCAAAAAATTTTTTTTTTTATATTTTTTTTAATTTTTTTTTTATTTTTTTTATTTTTTATTTAATATATTATTTATATTTTTATTTTTTTTTTAAATTTTTTTTTTATTTTTTTTTTGTTTTATATTTATTATATATATTTTAATTATTTTTTTTTAATTTTTATTTTATAATTTTTTTTTTAAATTTTTGTTTTTAATTTTTTAAAAAATTTTTTTTTATTTTTTTTTAACATACATACATACGTAAATTTATAATTTTACAATGGGATGTTTTTATATATGTATGTTTTTTATATGTCTGTACGTATTTCATATGGAATGGTGATACAAACTACTGTTATTGCATGACTACACGTTGTAAAGGGTATATCAGATTCGGCACGGCCGAATATAACGCTCTTACTTGTTTTTTATTAGCAGCGTCTTGGATATGATCACATTGTTTTTAAATACGTTAACGTCTTAGTCTTAGCAGCCATTAAATGCCTGGTTGCTGTTTATCGTCACATCTTGCTGCCTATTAGAATTTTGTAAAAAAAAAAAAAAAAAGTCAATGCTGTGCTAAGATAAAAAACCAGACATTCAGAAAAGTTGGGTAAACTTTCCAATATTAACGGTTTGTTTGTCGGCTTTCATTTTCTTGTATACAAACACGCAATTCAAATACGGTGGTCACAATGCCCTTCGATAAACATTTCTAAAGGGGTTTTCAAAGTGTTACTCGTTTGAACATCTTTCTTTTAATTTGTTTGCAAACAAATTGCGTAATACTGTCAGTTTGTTTATTATTTATTTTTTTTTATTACATTTACTTTTACTTTTGTGCTGGTTTAATCAAAATTTATGTTTATTTTTTGCCAAAAGGCAAGTTATCGATTTGGGTAACAATTTGCTGCTGAAATATTTGATTATATAAAGAGGTTAAATTTGCACACATACAGTCCTTTATATACATGTGTGTATGTGTGCAACTTATGTTAAGCATGTGTGGACTAAATAGAAAATGTCCTTAAATAAATTAAAATTCTATAAAAGTGTAGCAAAATGTATTAAATTTGTTTATGTTCTTTAGCCATATTTGGTTCTTGCTTTAATAAATAATAGCACAATGATGTTTATGTTATGATCCAGTAAACATTTATACAAAATTAAAAGAAGTTGTTTCAATAGTTTTGTTGAGATATTAAAATGGCAGACTAGCATTTAAAAATCCTTGCATTTTACTACATCATACGACATTGAAAAAGTTGTTGAGTATTTTTTAAAATTTTCTTATATAAAAGAAAACAAATAAGAAGAGAAAAAAAATACTTAAATAACTATTAAATTATATATTTTGTAATATAAATTAGTTATTGTTTTTAAATACCGTTTCGGGTCGCCCTCGCATTAACTGTAAAAGTGTCGGTTCATTTCATAAACATTTGTATTAAAAAGCTAACGAAGTGTAAAAAACGCTTAATATAACAAAATTATAATATCTGTAGTAAAATAAAAAAAATGTGTATGGAATGTACCGGAAACGTTTCATAACTTCAGGACCAAGCTTTTTTTTGGGGATGATAGACGAGGTAATATTTAAGAACAATACCGGATGAAAAACAGTAAAAATTTCCCCATAAGTTTCTTGTGTGGCAAGCCATTTGCAGTTGTGGCAAAGGAAGTCTATCATTTGTGACATTGGGCACGATAAACACCAAAATATATATGAAGTAAATTTTTTTTCTGACTATATAACGTCTACGTTAGGCGCAATTTGTTTAACGGATTACAGACTTGGGTGGTCGAGTGAAAATTGCTTGCGTCATATGAAAAAAAAAACCAACTAACAATTTCTACAAGTAACTCAACAAAAAAAAATTAAAATAGCGGCGAAAGTACGATGCCATAGAACCCACAAGGACAGGCAGAACCATTCTAACCAAAACCGAAAAAAACATTTAATAAACTAAAATACATTAAATACGTAAATGGCTAATGTTAAATTTAATTACTAAGTATTTCCTTTCTTAAGAGATATCTCTTAAAGCTTTTACGTGTAGATAGGCCTACAAGTGTCAACCGAGCGTCTTATATACTGACTTAGAAAACTTAAAAGTTTTGCTGTCTCGTCTTAAGATGTTTTGCCAAAAGTTCACATTTATGCACTTGTGTATATACAGACATATGTATAGTATTTATCACAGTTTTCAGCAATTCTTTTTTTTAATTTCATTTAATTTATTTTTATAATTGGGAATTCACAAGGGTGTCCTAAGTGTAAATAGTATTGTCATTAAGTCATAATTTTACAAAAAATGTAAAGTGATTGGAATGTTTTCTATTGTTAATAGCAAAATTTTTATTTTTTTTTTTAAATCCTGTCATTATGACAAAACGACACTAAGGTCACCTTTTGAATTAGCCAAATATGTTATGCATCTTACGATTTATAAGTTATTTTTTATTTCGAAATAAAATCTACGATTTAGTTTAGTATTTTATTTAAATCATTGATTTTATAAAACGTTCTTTGCATTCTTTCATTGGCATTTATTTTAAAACAATTGTTTTTACCCTAAAGACAAAATTTCGAAAATATTTACTAGACAATAAAATATTTGGTTAAATTTCAAACTAAAATAACAACAAAAAACAACCAACTAACTACCACTTACAAAAATTAATCAAGAAGAACAATAAAAAGCATTAAAAAAACAAGTAAAAGCGCTATATTCGGCCGTGCCGAATCTTATATACCCTTCACAACGTGTAGTCATGCAATAACAGTAAATTCACGTATGTATGTTAAAAAAAACAAAAAAAAAATAAAAAATAAAAAAAAAATTAAAAAAAAAAATTTAAAAAAAAAATTAAAAAAAAAAAAATCATTATATACATATATAATATATATAAAACAAAAAAAAAATTAAAAAAAAAAAAATAAAAAAAAATAATAATAAAAATATATATAATATATTAAATAAAAAATAAAAAAAAAATAAAAAAAAAAATTTAAAAAAAATTTAAAAAAAAATTTTTTTGCCTCAGCTGGGATTCGATGCCACGTTTTCTCTAACCAGTATACACGTTTGTATGTATGTATGTTGTTGTTGTAATGTTGTTTTTATGAAAAGAAAATCGAGGTGGTCGTGGGTTTTTGCTCATATCTCAGTTGTTTATGTACCGATGTTTCTGATTTTCAATACCGATCTACTCCCGAATATTTCTGATATTTTAATACCTTACCCGGGTCCAACCTATGTCGGGGGGCTTCAAAAAGTTGATTTCAACATACACACGGACAGACGGACAGACGGTCAGGGCTTAATCGACTCCTCTATTCATAAGCTTTCAGAAAATATATACTTTATGGGGTCGGAAATGAAAATTGTAGAAATTTCACACGGAATGACAAACCTATATATACCCTTTTTCACTGTGTGAAGGGTATAATAAAGGCATTGCCTAAAGCCTTGACCAAAACAAGAATTTTTACAAACGATTTCTCAAATACAAGGTGGCGCAAATGTAATCTTCCAATTTTATTTTTGAATAATTTTTTTACGAAATAAAAAAAAAAAAAGTTATTTTCAATGATGGAAATCTCTATTTGGACCTGTAACATTTTTGCTGTTAATTGGAAAATATAATATCAGACAGTAACGATACACATTTGTGTTAGTTTTATTGAAATGTTAATAACTTTCCTCAATGTTTCTGGTGATAACTGAAACACCATCGCATACCTGTCGAATATTTCTTTTAAGGCCTGCGATTGTCTGGGGCTCTTTGAAATAAACCCTCGACTTCAAGTAGCCCAAAAGAAAGATATCTGGGATGGTTAAATCGGGCGATCTTGCTGGCGACTAGGAAATCTACGACGAAATTCACGCTGAGATGACACCAGCGACCGATTATTGATTTAAAAAAATCGACACAATTATTCCACGCTCTTGCGAAGTATAACGCTCCGTTGTTTGTATTCTGCAGCTGTCTAGTTCACGAATGTAAAATTTTGTTTGACGTTAATTGCCATTAACAAAAAACTATTACAGCTTACGGTAGGATGATTAATTTTGCGTCACCTTGTATTTAATGAATTTCTTTCCAGTTTTAAAGCATTTTTTTCTGTCGATATAAATTGGTATGA
Organism: Phyto melanocephala; assembly: GCA_941918925.1. Classification (NCBI taxonomy): domain Eukaryota; kingdom Metazoa; phylum Arthropoda; class Insecta; order Diptera; family Rhinophoridae; genus Phyto; species Phyto melanocephala. Next base: position 132,670,222 of record OW799234.1, on the reverse strand, counting down.
AAAGTTTATTAATCCTTTTGGTAACAAAGAGGAAATAAAAAGATATAAAAAATTACAAAATAAAAGTAAAGAGACAACAATAGAGAGTATAAAAGCCCCATTGTCGTTGTTGATTAATACTAATTACTCAAGATTACGAACCAAAATGTCAAAATAATTTGACAAATGAGTTTTTACTAGGAAACAAAATACAAACTAAATAAAAAATAAAACCTAATAGATAACGAATATTAATGGGAAAAGAAAATGTTTTTAAGTGTAGGACTATGGCGATCGATGTCAACAGTTTTGTGTGACAAAGCACTATTACTAAAAGTGTTTGTGAGCTCAGAAAATTAAAACAAAATCTATCTATTTATGTCTATAAATATTAAGCTGGATCTACTTATGGGTTTTTTAAGTTTTATATTAAAATATATAAATTGTTGGCCTTGTGGCTGCCGAAACTATTACTTGTTATGAAAGAAAAAAGTTAAGTTTACAAATGGGAGGCGCTTGGTTATATATAATTTTTTCTTTCCCCCTTCATCTACACTTGATGCAAATGTATAAACGATTAACTACAAAAAGTGATAATTGTTTTCTGATGGTGAATAGGAAATAAAGATTCGTTAGCAGCTTTGTCAACTCAGGACTTTTAGCGCTGTTTTAAATGTATTTTTTTTGTCACGGATTAGTCAGCGCTCGGTTCGTTTTTATTGAATTTAGTGCTTTTTTTGTGACACCAAATACGTAATCTCAAATTTAGATTTCGTTTTTATTGAAAACAGTTTTTGTAAAAATAAATTACAGATAAAAAATTTATAAAGAAAAAATTACACATTGTACATTGATATTAGTGATGGCTATCATCTGGAAAAATTACATGAAATGTCACATTTCTGTTACGACAGGTCATCAACTTATTATTGTTTTGAGCCAATCATTTCAGAAAAGAAAATAGTTATGAGTGGATTATATATTTTAATTTAATTTTAGTATACGCTTAGATTCTGATAATCGTTTCTTAATACCTTGCATGGCTTATGACACATAAATCAACTACTACTACAACGTTAGCAATTAAACTTCATGTTTTTCATAGGGGCGCTGGCAACTAAAAGCTGTCAATTGTTTTTACTAAGTTGTGTTTATACTTGCAACTTTAAAGTAAACACTGCCACTTTGTTTAAAACGTAATTATTTTATATAAAATTATATTGAAATTTATTTGTGGCCTTATACTTCTAATAGGAGCGAGAATAACTTTTATAAAGGGTTCGCCAAATTACTTTTTTTTGAAAATGCTATAAAAAAAATGTGTAGCTTCGCCTGTGTGGCACGTAGCGCCGTCCTGTTGAAACCAAATGTTGCCAATATCCTTCTCTTAAATTTTTGTGAATAAAATGGCCCAATTGTGCCTCTGGACCAATAACCGCACCAAACAGTGACTAGTTCTGGGTGTATCGGCTTTTCTATGCGTGCGTATTTTCTGTGCCCCAAATGCGACAATTTTGCTTGTTTACATACGCGCCAAGATCGAAATGTGCTTTATCTGAAAAGATGATTTTTTTCGCAAAATCGGCCAGAGTAATGTCGCAATATTTCCCATCGTTGTTCAAGTGTATACACAACCATATTCGTTCAGCGAAAGGATAAAACTAATTATCTGTCAAATCAGACATGAGCTAAGTGTTACCATTCGCGAAATAAGCACTAGTTAAAAAAAACGTTAGATGGCGGACCCTTTATTTTTATGAAATAAATAGAATCAGAGAAGTTTTAACATAACATTTTTAACATAGTTTCAGTGCTTTTTAGAATTCTAAAGTTGACAACACTGTTCGTTGGTAACAGGGTTTTAAACAAGGTATACTCATAAGGTATATGCACATCGTCAATAATAACAAGTAAGAGTGCTATATTCGGCCATGCCGAATCTTATATACCCTTCACAACGTGTAGTCATGCAATAACAGTAGTTTGTATCACCATTCATTTCATATGAAATACGTACATACATATAAAAAACATACATATATAAAAACATCACATTGTAAAATTAAAAATTAACGTAAGTATGTATGGTAAAAAAAAAAATTAAAAAAAAATAAAAAAAAATAAAAAAAAATTTAAAAAAAAAATTTAAAAAAAAATAATGAAAATATAAATAATAAATATAAAACAAAAAAAAAAATAAAAAAAAATTTAAAAAAATATTAAATAATATATTATATAAAAAATAAAAAAAAATTTAAAAAGACAATATAAAAAAATAAAAAAAATTTTTTTTTGATTCAGCTGGGATTTGATCCCACGTTTACTTTAACCAATATACAAGTTTGTATGTTGTTGTTGTAATGTTGTTTTTGTGAAAAAAAAATCGAGGTGGTCGTGGGTTTTTGCTCATATCTCAGTTGTTTATCAACCGGTGTTTCTGGTTTTTAATACCGATCTACTCCCGAATATTTCTGATATTCTAATACCTCATCCGGGTCCAAGCGATTTCTGGGGGCTTCAAAAAGTTGATTTCAACATACACACGGACAGACGGTCAGATGGAAAGACGGACAGACTGACAGAGCTTAATCGACTCCCCTATTCATAAGCTTTCAGAGAATATATACTTTATGGGGTCGGAAATGAAAATTGTAGAAATTTCACACGGAATGACACAAATGACAAATATATACCCTTTTTCACTGTGTGAAGGGTATAAAAACTTTATATTCTTGATTTTGTATTTTTTAAAACGCTTTAAAGCAACTACGAATTATTAATGTAAACAAATAAAAAATAATAAAAATGAAGTTTGACAGATTCACACAAATTCTAAAAAAGACTTGGAACCACTTGCCAATGGCATACAAAAACAATTAGCTGATGGGATGCGAGTACTTTATTAATTTACCTTGATTTTGAAGAACATAGGAAAGTAGTATACACACATCCACATGTATGTACATACTTATGTATATGAACATGTAAATTTTAATAAAACTAAATCAATATTTTTTAAGGTAAATATTCGTTCTCGCGACAATGATATATCTAACAAGATTCGAATACAAATGCCGAAGATATAATAAAAGAAGCAAACCCTACATTCAGCAGCTTTATATTCAAATTCCTTTGCAGAAAATATTTAATATTTGAAGTTGTTCTGTGTACTTTTTTTCTATTTTTTTTGCCTGTAAGGTGTACGACGATCTTATGTGCTTTTGCATGAATATTTTTGTCTGCCATTTATTTCATAACGTGAAAACAAATCAACATTAAAACAGCATGCATTCAATTTGGCAAAATGACAACAAATATTATCATAATATTTTTATTATTTTATAATCAAAATTTCTGACACACTCCTTTCTGCTGACTACGACACCAAAGTACACAATTTCCCAATAAACTTAAAAGTCAAATAAATAATAAATAAATATTATGATGAGAAACAAAATGGAGAGAAAATGTGTAAAGCAACTTACCTCCTCTTTTGGCAACAGCGTAACCTTCTTCATGGGTGCACTATTATTGACAACAACCGTTTCACGTTTCAATGATGAACGTTTTAAAGCTGTATTGGGTTTTTGTATCTCAACCATAGTGTTCTTTCGCGCTCAAGCGAAAAAAAGGTATTTGGGAAACGACTGCGGATGAGGAGCAAGAGGATATTTTAAACACACAAACAAAGGGGAAATGATTAAGACGAAATGATAATTATTAGCTAAGCGTTATAGAAAAAGAAAGTGAACGGAGCACAAAAACAAGTTGTGGGTTTGTGGAAAAGATAACAGGATAAGGAAATGTTGTCGCAATAGACAGTTTACTAAAAATGTTCAAGTAGATTACTTGGAAATTGTTAAGTAACCAGGAAATTTGAGAGGAAAGTTTCAAGTGTCACAGTTAATATTTATTTAGTTTTGTTTTTCTTACTTAAGTATGAAGCATTTAAGTGTTTGAGTTTTATTATTAAAAATATTGTTTTCTCTTGTTTTTTAACAAAATACTTTTGGATTTAATAAAATGAGTTTAAAACTTGTTTTTTAAACAAAAATTTTCATGTTTTCTTTTTTTATTATTGCTGATAGACCAGCCATTTTAAAGAATTTATTTTTGATATTTTTGTGATGACTAGAGTTTTTTGTTACAAACTTTTATATTTCTTCTTTACAATTATGATTTTTCTTTCTGCAATTTATTAAAAAATACTTGATATGAGAAATGAATAGAATCTGCTTCGAATTGTTCTTATTGTAGTCTGTTTATTACTGTAGTTTTTTTTTAGTACCAACATACATATATTGTACACTAAATACGATAACGGCATAACTCAAAATTTAAAAAATTTACTTTTTTCCCTAAATTTATTTACAATAAACATATCTAAGTACTCCCATCATTTCCTTCTCATCTCTATATATTTTGACTTTAAAAATACCGATACCGGTTGCTTCTGCACGATTTTTAGAAAATCAAAAAATTTTGAGTTGTGACGTTATTGTATTTTAGTGTGCGTTGTGTAAGTTAATGTTGGTGTTCTTTGTGAAAAATGTTCTTGGAAATAAGTATGTAAGTCAGCTGTTGTACATTTTTTGGTTGTTATATTGCGTTAACTGCTTTACAGAGTTGTTGTTTTTTGCGATTTATTTGCTGATGATTACCAAATCAATGTTAAGAATTTTTTTTCGTTTTTTTTTTGTGTGGTTTCTCTATCACCAAATTCCATTAATCCCTTTGCCTTATCTCTTATAGTCTTTTATTTCCCTTATGCTTGCTTGTATACATTTTTATATTTTTCTTTTTTTTTTAGAAAATCTTTACAATTTGAAGCCACTTAAGTAAAACATTGACATTAACTCAAAGACAATAATAATTTTACTACAATACGAGTATCAATATGATCCCTTTTTGTAAATTTTTGCAATACTAAGCAAATTTTTTATGCACAAACAAATTAAAATGTATTAAATCATATTAAGGTTAGATATCTACAGTAAATGTTTAATCTAAATTTAATATCTTTGCTATGTTAGTGTCTTAATGTTTGTATATATAGTTTGTTTTCTGATGTTTGATGCAGAATACTAGCTAACTCCGGACCGAAAAGCTGTCATCAGCAATTTTTTAAACAGTTTTTTTTTAAAGTTATTCTTTGATAAGGTTGCTAGTGTCATTTCGTACTTTTTATATTTTCTTTCTCTTAGAAATTAAATACTTCTAAGTAAAGGGTGGTCCAACCATAATGAAGAAAACCTTAACGTCAAGTTTTGTGCCCAACTAAATTTGACATTTCTTGGCTTCAGTGTTTGAGAAATTCAATCATGGAGAGGTACACAATTGAGAAGCGCATTACGATCGTTAAAGCCTTTTATGAAAATGGGCGTTAAAAGAAAATCTTTCGTGCACCTCGTGATTTCTTAGGTAAGCGTAATCGATCAAATGTGTCCACAACCGGTAGAATTGAGCGGAAAGTTCTGCATTCAGGGACTGTAGGAAATGTGAAAACACCTGTAAATGTTCGGCCAGTTCGTTCTAACGAAGAGCTGTCAAATAAATACGATATATTATTTATACACAATGTAGATATTTTACTTCTAAGCCTAAATTTTAAATTCCTCAAATGTAAAATTCTCTAGTTTTCCCAACAAGAACTACTAAGAAAATAGTTGAAAGGTCATTAGTGCAAAGCAAATCACAAGCGCAAGCTAACTGTCTACAGTTAGAAGTATTTTCTGAGTCCAGAGATGGACATTGTTAAAAAAAATAAAAGTTCCCAAACAATTAATGCTGAAAAAACTTACGTAAAAAAAAGCAAAAACGAATCGCCGAAAAATAACACGCAATAAAAAAGTGAGAGAAACAGCAAACATTTGCAAGTACTTTTGTATAATAAAGGGTGATTTAAGTAGAGGTACTTTTTTCAATAGGCTTTTTTTCAAAGATCACGTGTGAGTCGTGTCACGTGTGAGTATTGTTTGGCATTCTATAATGAATTGCCGATCGACCTTCCCAAGCGACATCGCTTCGCTCTGTGGGCTCTTGAAAAGTTCTAAAAAGATCCGACGTTTTAGAGGCAAATTTTGTTCAGCAATGAGGCCCATATCTGGCTCAATGGGTATGTTAACAAACAAAATTGCCAAATTTGGGACGATGAGCAACCTGAAGAGATTCAAGAACTACCACTTGATCCAGAAAAACAACAGTTTGGTGTAGTTAGGGGGCCGGTGGAATCATCGTGACCTCGGCGACATTTGTTTTCAGCAAGACGGCGCCACTTTCCACACATCGCATCAAGAAATGGATTTATTTAGAAAACACTTTGGTGAGCGCATAATATAACGTTTTGGATCGGTCGATTGGCCACCAAGATCGTCTGATATCACACCATTCGACTTTTTTCTCTGTGAATATGTAAAGTCTAAAGTTTATGCGGACAAACCAGCTTCTATTCAGGATGTAGAGAAAAAAATGACGCCTGTCATTCGCCAGTTACCAGTCGAAATGCTCGAACGAGTCATCGAAAATTGGACTCAACGGATGGACTTTCTGTGACGTAGCCACGGCCAAAATTTGATAGACATAATCTTCAAAAACTAAATGCCAAAGAATGTTCTTTCAAATGATAATAAACATTCCCCATTAAATTTGAATTTTCTGCGTTTTTTTCTTTAAAAAAGTAGGGAACCTCAACATGGATCTCCCTATATATGTGTGTGGGAGAGAATCGGGAAACGAAATACACATTTTTTTCAAAAATGGACGAGGTGTTCAAAACAAAATAAATGTGTTTAAATCTCACTCCACCGAAATGAAGTAAATGTACTATTTTTTCAGGTGTGAGTTTGTCTAACTTACTTAGTCGGAACAAAAAGTTTTTTACATGTTTCATTTAAGAAACTTATGTTGTTCTCTGTTTGGGTATAACCGGTTAGTAGGTCGATAGTTAATTGTTATATATCTTCTTCTTCTTTTCCTTCTTCTTATATCTCTGTTCTGTTCTGTTCTGTTCTTATTATAAATCTAAACATACATTTCTAAAATATTTCGTATAAAGAATACATTCCATAAAATTCTGCAAATGAAAAAAAAACTTTCGCCATATTGTAATTTCATTAGGGCTTTGGTACACAATATATGCAAATCGATTTGAAAAATGTAAAGATATGTGTAAAATGTCTGCTAATTTGTTGTTTACAAATGGTTTGGTGACACAGACTTAACAAAAAAAAAGTTTCATTTTAATACAACAAATGATATCTTAGGCATAACAGAACAAAAAAGTATTACAAACACATTAATGAAATTTTTCAGTTCACTACTAAACATCATTTACATTTCAATGAAAAATGTTTAACATTATACATATTTAAGGTAAATTAATGTAAATTCTAACACCAACACACACACACACAAACACACAAAAGTGCCGGTTGAAATAAGAGCTCTATTGTCGTAACAATATTAATACACAAAGGTGTGTTTCTTATTCTGGATATTGTACATTAAACTTTTAATGTTGTTTTAACTCACAATAAACGAACACATGTAGCATTAACCCACACACTGAGACTAAACTCTAAACAATTTGGCAAACAGTTTGCAACGACAACAAAGGAAACGTAAATTTATTACACTTAAGACCTTGTAGTTTCTTTCCATCTAAAAACAAGACAACTTCAGTAAAATTGTTAAAAAAAATTAAATTTTTCATTTTATTATAAACAAAACGTTATAAAATTAGTAGTAAACAAAAGGTACAACCATCATCAAGCAAACAAATGATTTATGAGAAAAAAAATTTCAAATGTACATATGTATGTATGTATGTATGTATGTTTGTATGTAAACAAAAATAAGAAATGTCATAAAAATCCCTTCATTTACGAGCAAATAAAAAAAAACAAAAAAGTAAAAGATTTTTTTAAGTATAACTAACATAATTCCACGATACGACTAGAATAAAATTATAATGTTTTTCTTCTTCATATGTTTAATTCTTTATGGTTCCATAAAAAACAATGATGGAATGAAGAATGTGCTTACTATGAATGATCAAAAGATCACCGAACAATTGTATAAAAAAAAATAAATAAAAAAAATAAAACCACTTTATGTGGACATAAATTCACCTTATACATACTGACATACATGTTCTTATACGTAAGTACATATATTTGTGCAATTCACAACCACGTATTGTAATCTGTATCGTCTATTGAAGTACAATTTTAATTTGTTTACTTATGAACACAATTTCTGTTGTATTGGTGTATGCTTGTATTGCTTAATGTCAAATATTGTTAAGCGTTAAGCTGGATTCACCCATAAAATTTTAGTTCAGAACAAATTTTTTTTGTATTGAGTTTGATGTTTTACTTTTGAGAGAGAGAGAGATTATTTTGTTCAGAAAGATTTTTCTTGAATTGGTTTAATTTTAATTCTTGTTCAGAAGAAACTGAATTGGGATGCCACTATTTTTCAATATTTACATGAAAATTGAATTTGGTTGCCACATCACACAGTGTCAGTACATTTATTATACAAAAATTGTTTTTGCCGAAAATTAACAATTAAAATGGAATTTAATGAAAATATTGCTCAAAAATTAATAGAAGAATTAAAAAACCAGGAAGAAAATGTTTGTATGGCATGAGCAATAGTGCATACAAAAATAATTATTTAAAACAGGGTTTATGGAATGAAATAGAAGCGACTTTTTTTATTTTCGATTTTTTTTTATAAATTTCTTTTGCAAACAAATTGACTTTATGCACTTCAATTAAAAATAATAATTTTAGTTTTCTTCTATCCGACATTTTCTTCACATATATTTTAATGAAATAATTTACGTTTGTATTTATTTACATAGTTTGCTAGCGGTGCTTCCACTTTGTACAACTGTTTGCATTTTATATTATATGGCAGCTTTGTTTTTTCGGACAAATTTTCTTAAATGGGTGAATCGTTCTGCAGAAAACTCTCAGTAAAAAATGTTATTCTCCGGAAAAAATTTTGTTCAGAACAAATGGGTGAATTCACCTTTAGTTAAATAAAAATCTGGAATGCGAAAGTTGATTAAATCTTACTTCTGCAGAGCATCAAAAAATTTTGGAAAATATAAAAAAAAATCACAAAACATTTAAGTTAAAAATTTATCAATGTTATTATTTTGAAAGCAAACAAAAAATAAAATAAAAAATACTTTAAAATTAATTTTTTGATTCTGCAAAAATTTTTTATTTTCCGTCGCTGTCGCTGAAATAAATTTGTATTATTATACAAAATGTTTCAGTGGAAATTACCGACAACAAGCATACAATACTGTCAACACATAGAAAAATAGTACGATACAACTAGGGTTGTGAATTGAATAAATTTATCTGTAAACTGATTTATATAAACATCCACTTAAATAGGCGGAGTGATGGATTTATTATTACCAATCAAAGTAAATTGTGCGTAAAAACCGATGCACAGTGGGACAGCTAATGTGAAGATTGCTTAAATGTTATTTCTTAATTGAATATTTATTATTTCTTAATTGAATATTTTAGGTTTTAATCTAAGATATAAATTCTGAAAATTTTTGTCCGGACTGACATATATTGTTTTTATACCCTCCATACCATAGTGTAAAAGTAAAAGTCCCTTGTAGGTGGGCCAAAAGAAGTCATCCGGTGTTGTTTGGCTTAAATTTTTCTAAATAAAAAACTCGATTCTGTTTTTTGATTATGTTTGTTTGAACCTTTAGAATTTTATTTGTCAAGTCAAGAAGATGATATCAAACAAGTGGGCGCCGTCACAATTGATTGCTATACGGGCTCGTTTAAAGGCATTTTTCATCAATTCGGCAAGAACTTCGGGCGACAGATTCTCCCACTCGTGTCAAATAATGTCCTTGAGGGCTTCCAGGATCTCGGGCTTGATCACTTAAACACGGGACTTTAAAAAAAACCCACAAAAAAAGTCTGGAATGGTTAAATCGGGCAATCGTGAGGGCCGCCTTCAGAATATCGGTTGTGACTCGCGCAGTGTGTGCCGTTGCTCCGTCCTGTTGGAACCACATGTCCTCCAGTCCCAATTCGTTCAATTGCATCAGAAAAAACTCAGCTAACATGGCTTTATAGCGTGCACCGTCCACTATTGTCGTTTGACCAGCGGCGTCCTCAAAAAAAAAAAAAAATGGTCCGATGACTCCTCTAGCGTGAACAGCCGAGTGATAGTTTTGTTTGTTCACGTACCCGCTGAGGTGGAAATGAGCCTCATCGCTCATTATGATTTTGTTCGAAAGATCGCCAACTGCGGCCTTGACACGATAATTCCGCGTTCTTGGGGAATGTATTACTCTATGGCTTCTTCATTTGTATTCTACATCTGTCTAGGTCACAAATTAAAAACAGATTTGGCCGCCATTTGCAAAAATAAGAGCACCTTCAAATAGGGCGACTAGTTTTGGCCTACCTTGTACATATAAGTCCACATCTCTCGTTAGATTCTGTATCGGTTAGAATAAGTCTAAGAGGGAAGATACTGGATCTACTCCGTATCCGTAAGGTATCTTAATAGATCGTTCAGTTTAACATCAGATATCTTAGAAAGGTCATCAAGTACTTGTTTGCAGGATATTCGCAGTGAATGTAAAAAACCGATTCCTATTTTTCAAAATCCTAACAACTGCGACAGTGGTCGTTAGAGGGATTAGTTAGATCCAGAGATCAGTCAGTACTAATAGCTACGTAAGCTTGGTCACTCTTTACGTCTTCTGTCCACTCTAACTGTTTTCGGCTTTTTCAAAAAAGTGTCTGAAGATCTTGCTTTTGATAGTCCTCAACGGGATTACGACTTCATTTTCATTAAAGACATTCTTAGCAGATCCCTCCTGGTCAGCAAATCTGCAAGCGGAAGGCGGAAAGTGTGCTCTAATTCCTATTTAACCAGATCCAACCCCAATCGACCCTCTTGGAATATTCCAATATATCCTGGTGTTCAAGTTTTCTGCAAGACCACCTTTATTAAACTAAAGGGAATTAGAATTTTAAACACCCTGTCGAAAACCAGGTGACATAATCAAAAGGTTGGTTTAAGATTGCAGGCACTTGGTTAGAATTTCCGCATGGCCATATTATTTCGATCTCCAACATACAAATGCATTGAGCCTTATTGTACTTATTGTAGATATAGCCATAATATGAAGGTCAATAGGACAGAGGTATAACATAGTATTCAGTGCCTGCGAAAGACTAGCCCATAATGCATCCGTTATTCCAGTAAATGTCGATCTTTGGACCCTGTACAACTGGTCTATAACATACTTATGTATTTGCTCCGCATTACAGACCATTTCAAAACCTACGAAACAACATTTTTTCTAATACACTCTACTGTGTAATTTTCAACTCATCCTTACACATCCCTTAAGTAAAAAAAAAACGTCGAATTACAAAAACCTCGTTAGAGAAATAGTTTTCTTCTGCGAAAACTAAAAAAAAATTGTAATTGAAGAAAATATCAATAAAAAAAAAATTACTACGAATATTGTACAATTATGTAGTCATTTTAGTGAAATCAACTGTAATGCCGTAAGCAGTGAAATACAGTAGAAGGAAATTGTTTTCGAAATTTTTATTACTATTATTTATTATGATCGTAATACTAGTATTATTATAGTTATTCGAAATAATAAATTTTCTCATGAATAAAGTACTTTTATAAATGTTGATTTTGGAAAATTATTCAAAACGTTTTTTTTATATTATTTTTCACTTGCTGAGTATGAAAATAATAAAAATTGATTCGTAGTGCTTATACGATTATACAGGGTACAGTGCTGAATATTTGTTTGTTATTTTGTGAAGTAAATAGTTTATTGTAGAACATTTTCTATGGAGGTCAAGCCTTAAGGATTTACTTTTTTAGGTCAGTCTTTGATATTCATACTTAAGTATGTATGTATCAGATGTATATACACGTATTTAAATAGAATTTCATATTGTTGCCAGTGTCGTCTGGTATTTGATATATGAGTCTGTCTGTTGCCCTCCATTTGTCAATTTAACACCAACAGTATGCATTCGTTTCTGCATAATTTATTTATTCATTATTTTAGAGATTTATTTAATGTTTAGCACAATAATGGAATCATTTGACCAAAAATATTATGAGCCATATGAAAATGTATGCATGATTAAATGAAACATAAAAACTATGCTCTCCTATGCTATTATATTTTATTTACTTATTTTTTGTTTTTCTTTAGTCTTGTTTATTATTATTTTATATCATTAAATCGTTTCGTTAAAAAAGCACAAATAAATACTCGTACATCAACTTTATTTAGAGCACAAACCAGACTCATTTTTATACCCTTCACACAGTGAAAAAGGGTATATATAGGTTTGTCATTCCGTGTGAAATTTCTACAATTTTAATTTCCGACCACATAAAGTATATATTTTCTGAAAGCTTATAAATAGGGGAGCCGATTAAGCCCTGTCAGTCTGTCCGTCTGACCGTCTGTCCGTGTGTATGTTGAAATCAACTTTTTGAAGCCCCCCGACATCACTTGGACCCGGGTAAGGTATTAAAATATCAGAAATATTCGGGAGTAGATCGGTATTGAAAATCAGAAACATCGGTACATAAACAACTGAGATATGAGCAAAAACCCACGACCACCTCGATTTTTTTTTCACAAAAACAACATTACAACAACAACATACATACATAAAAACGTGTATACTGGTTAGAGAAAACATGGCATCGAATCCCAGCTGAGCCAAAAAAAAAATTTTTTTTAATTTTTTTTAAATTTTTTTTTAAATTTTTTTTTTATTTTTTTTTTTTTTTTTTGTTTAATATATTATTTATATTTTTATTATTTTTTTTTTAAATTTTTTTTTAAATTTTTTTTTTTTTAAATTTATTTTTAAATTTTTTTTTTAATTTTTTTTTCTTTTTTGTTTTTTTAACATACATACGTGAATTTATAATTTTACAATGGGACGTTTTTATATATGTATGTTTTTTATATGTATGTACGTATTTCATATGGGATGAATGGTGACACAAACCACTGTTATTGCATGACTACACGTTGTGAAGGGTATATAAGATTCGGCATGGCCGAATATAGCGCTCTTACTTATTATTATTATTATTTTTTTTTTGCAAAATAAATATATGAGCTGAATAAAAATTTAATTTGTTTTTTTTTGTTTTGTGTTGCCTTAAAAATATGTTTATGTTAACAGTTTGTGAATAGTCTGTTGTTGTACTGAAAGTACAAAATTTGCAACAACTAAAACAATTTTAATTAATTCAGTTTTATTGTCGTTGTTTAATTTTTGTGTTGGATAAACATACATACATACATTAAAATAGAGAATCTCTTAATGCATAAATAAGGACGTGCTTCCTTTAAGGCCATGTGACAAAACCAAAGTGTAAAATTATAAGATGAAGAAACTTCATTCTGCGAGCATTCATGCGAGGGAGGATTGTAAAAGTTTTTGTTACATTGTAGTAAACAATGTAAAAATTTATAAAATATTTTGTTTTGGTTTAATTTTATCGTGCAACAGCATTTTTTGTATACCAAGTGTAATAAAACTGCGTACTTAGTTTTTTATTTGAAGGATCAGTCTTTTTCCTTTTTATATGACTTTAATTTTTTAAGGTTATCAAAAATATAAAAACCTATTTTATTATAGTTATGTAATAATTTATATCAAGATGATTATCTTATTAAGTCATAGAATAAAAAAATATATATTTTTAGTTCGTCAGAATAAAATAAAAATGTGGTTCCACAAATATGTTTTCTGATATCCTTAATATTAAAAAAATTTCGAAAGTGGGTTTGTCTTCTAATGTATAGATATAAACTAAAAATTATACAAACTAACTTGAAATGTATTTTCATACCCTTTGGGGCAAAAACGGGTAAAAAATAAATTTTTGTAGTTTCTAGGTACCCTAAGAAACTTCCAAATACATTAACACAGAAAAAAACTCTAAATTATATTAATTACTCTGCGAAATAGTACTCATAGAATTACGATACTTTTTCAATTCGCAATTATAAGGAGTATTTCTTTTTGGTACTTAAAAAATCCTAAACTTGAGAAGATAAGCAATAACTTAGGCGAAATTTTTGATAACTCCATGGGGAGATAAAAAGGAAGCCTAAAAGGAAAAATATATACAATTTCTAATTCCAAATCGGATAAAATTTGTAATTTAAAAAATTTGGTTATTTAGTTAAATTTAAAACACACACGTAACGGGATAGAAGGGGACAAAATCGGGAAAACGGTTTGGTACTTTTTAGAACATATTTTTTTTTATTTAAAACAGAATAAATTTATTCACTTTAAATTATGTCTATTGAAATATTTTATTTGCAAAAATATATAATTAAACATTTTAAACTGTTAATTTGCACATTGATATGGGATACCAAAAAGGTACTTTTTCCACTTTTAATGGTACCTTCTACTTTTGTGTATCTACATTTTTAAAATAAGTGACTAGTTATTCTTGCTGAGACTAATAATATTTTGGGCGACCGAAATGGTACTTTTTCGCATTTTAATAGTACTTATTGTATTTGGGACTACTGATCCAAGTTGAGATTGAAAATGATATGGCCAACCCAAAATTTACTTTTCTCTATCTTCATGGTACTTTCTGTATTTTCTACGTTTACATGGCTGTAATTTTGAAGTTTAGTGACTATTGATCCAAAGTGAGACTGAAATGGTTATGGGCGACCCAAAAGGTACTTTTTCGCATTTTTATGTCACTTTTTGTAATTTGTTTAAATTTGTTAATACAGATTTTTTCAATTAGTGACTATTGATCCAAGATGTCACAAAAAAAACTTATATGGACGACATACAAGGCATTTTTTTCTCATATTGATGTTTTATGGTTTTGGATATACATATAATTCTCTAACTATGTACAACAAACCTAAAGTTGTTTTAAAATATAGAGAAGAACATCGTATAAAATGAACATTGTTAAAACTAATACTATCTTGTTTAAAGCATCTGACATATATATAATGCAACTGCATAATTGCAAAAATTGCTTTAGCGACATCTTACGCTAAAGGCAAACATTAAACTTGTGGTAATGACGTGCAAAAAAGAATACAGGAAAGACAGATGTTGGTAAATTTCGTACTAACTCAATGTATTTGAAATAACAGGAAATCAATTAGAACAAATAATTCTATATTTCAATTTTCAATACATTACTGAGTTAAATAGTTGATATTTACACACAACACCTGTAGTTCTGATCAAAAGAGTGCTGATGATGAAACCGTAGCTTGTTTCGAAAATGCATTCCACTCAGCTAATATCCGATGACTAATTTTTCCTTAATATTCTTGTCGTTATCGCATTGAACTTATAGCCTAATAAAAAATTTAAAATATAATAAAAAGTTACTTTATTACTTTTATATTTATTTTTGCATTTTCTATGTTTATGAATCTAGCGTAAAATTTGGGAACTAAGATGAATTGATATTGGATGTGATAGTTGATATTGGGACTTAGAAATACTTTATACAGTGCCACCTTGCTTAAGCGCACCTCCTCGATTATTGCAACTCATAAATTGTTTGCATTGTTGACTCAGTTAACGCAACTTTAAAAAAAAAACTCAGTTATTGCAACTTTTATCCAAAAATGATCCATTTGTCATTTTTATTTACATATTTTTTTATATAGATTTTTTAAGCTTTAGATTTACCGCTATTCCAAGAATACTGAAACATGCGTGTTGTACTTGTTTTTTGTAGATAAGTACTCAGTTGAAAGAATCTCTTTTCGTGAACGGTGATTATATTAAGTATCGGGTGATTTTTAAGCTATTATCTTTTTGGCAACACTGGTTTAAACAGCTGACGCACGTTTCGTGTTTTGTTTCACTGTCAAAGATCTTCAGTTTGGTCTATAATTTAACCATGAATCGTCTTACAAACATGTGGTTTCAACAAGACGGTGCCACATGCCACACAGCACGCTTAACAATGAACTTATTGAGAGGCGAGTGCGGTGAACATTTTATTTCACGTTCGGGACCGGTCAATTGGCCGCCTAGATCGTGCGATTTAACGCCTTTAGACTATTTTTTGTGGGGCTATGTTAAAAATCATGTCTATACACACATGCCCACTTCAATTGACGCATTGGAAGACAACATTTAAGTATTTATTTATGAGATACCGTCCGAAATGATGAAAAGAGTATGCCGAAATTGGACTAAGCGGATGGACCATTTGAGGCGCAGTCACGGTCAACATTTGCATGAAATAATCTTCAAACATTAAATTATATGGACCGTACTATCGATTCAAATAAAGATTTCATGAATTTTTCTGAATTTTATGTTTTTTTTTAACTTATCTAAAGCTCTTAAAAAATCACCCTTTATATTTATTTTAATTTACAAAATTATTCTGGATAAGGGATTTAAAAAATTGTTTTAATTCTTTTTTGGTTTTATTTTAAATTTTCATTTGGTTTATAAGAATTTCAAAATAAAACTTACTAAAAAGAATAATTTTTGTTACACCGTGTTATCGAGGTTCTTGTAGGTATTAGTTTGTAGCCGTAATAACTCGCATAGAATCTACAACTTCCTGGTAATTTTTCAAAATTATTTAATAGTAAAAATTGTTTTTTCTACAAGTAGATTCTAAAACGATGCACAAGAACATTTATTGATTTGTCTAACGAATGTACAGGCTTGAGTATTCTAGATTCTGTTGCAACAATAAACCTGTTACGCTCTAATAAAAAACTAACTCAGCGTACTACACTTACAAACATTTAAAATTTTTTATGTCAGTTAATTTGTTCTTAATTTTAAATTCTTTTCATTTACAAATAAACTGTATTAAAATTGTTTTTTGCAAATCTTTGTTGACATGAGTAAATTAAATGTTTTTTTACTAATAAAATTTAGTGAACAGTTTTGTATTTGTATATTTATTTGGTATAAGAATATTTGTGCAAATCAGTGCTTCACTTCGTTGTTTTTCATTGTCCTTGAAAGTATGAAGAAAAAACTGAATAAATGTTTTTGTTACTATTCTCTGGTTTTTATGAATGATTTGGCAGTTTCCTGCAAACAATGCTATGATTACATGCATGTTGTAGAGATTGAGAGCCAAGGCAAATAGAAAAAATAAAAATGGCAGCGGGTGCTTAAAAAATGAAAAAATAAATGAATAAAGGGTTTTCTAATACATATGGATAAATGCTATTTAAATGGCGTTTGTAAAAACTAATTTTTTTTGATTTAATTTATGATGCAAAATTAGCAAAATATTTTTTTGTTGTAGTCGCACGCCTAAGAGGCTAAAATACAACCAAAGTTCGTAAAACTGTGCAAAAGAACTTGAACTATTTTTTTCTTTGCCGAGTTTAGGACTTGAAGCTGGGTCCACAAATTCTATTTGATATAATAGCTCACAGTTATTGGCCTCTGATTGGGCTCCTGAGCACAATGTTAAACGTATAGAAGAGTTTAAGTGGTTGGCAACGCAACGAAAATAGTTTGCTTGCTGTAGATTATACGCCTGTCAGACATGGTTCTAACTTCTTTGAAAACGATTTGAGTATGGCGATTCCGTCAATGATAAGTATTACAAATCAAAATTATTTTTTCTTTTTTTTTTAATTGAATTTGTGAGCATGAACGCCACGAAAGATATTGAGCATGAAAAGCTAAAGATTAAATGTTTTTATAAAGGTTACGCCAATTAGCCAATCGATTTTCGTTAATTTTTATCTCATACACAGCTGCCTTTATTTCATTTCAACATCGACCTGCCCTTATTGGAAAACCCTTTGCATAGACTACACAATATTTTTGGTTTAATGCAATACATTACTAAAGTTAATGATTAAATGTTTTTTTTGTACATAACAGTAGTGACAATACGAAAGAAAAAAAGGCAGTAATTGTTTCAAAGCACCGACAAAACTTTTTAAAAAACATTTTTATATCGTTAATCTTGATAAATGAAAGTAGATATTTTGTTTATATTTTGTGTTTCTAATCGGTTTAAATATTTAACGATGCTCTCTTCATCATTAAATGCAGTTTCACATAAAAAAAAAACTTTCTATTAATGACTTCATAATAAAAGATATTTATGACTGAGTTTTTAGAGCTTTCATGCTTGGCTTTTAAAGTCAACCTTCTTTAAGTTTTTTTTTCTATTTTTCTCAGAATGAAAGTAAATAGCTGGAAGCAAGTGATTGAGTAATAAAAACAAGAAAATCTAGAACAAAATAAAATGCAAAAAGGCAACACAAGGTTATTATTATTGCAACTACAACTAAAACTACAACAAAAAACACCAACAACGATATGCCGTTGTTAAAAGGATAGAGAAAATATGTTTTTAAAAATGTGTGGAAAATAACAAAATTTTCTTTAAAAATAGTCATAGTGAAGGCTACAAAACTTAAACAACAAACAACTAATGACACACACTTTTACAACCTCATAAATTTGCATGTATTTATAAACTGTGTATGTGTGAATAAAAGTAAATTTACGTTTTAGGACTCCTGACACTCAATCGGAAATTAAAAACTATTCAAATCTTTAAGATGCGAGTATTACTTACAAGACACGTTTTTATATTTGTAAAAAAAATCGAAGGGTTCAGAGAAAAATATATAACTTATGTATTCATATATGTATATCTGAATAGTAAAGGGTGTTTTTTTATTGAGGTATAAAATTTCGAAATAGAATAATACAAAGATAAATATATAAAATTGACATGACATAAAATTACTTTATTCGAAATATAATCTTCTGTCATTATAATCCAAACATGACTTTTGGAATATGACCGCCGCGGCTGGCTCGGACGTAGTCTAATCTGGATGCTCAATTTTCAATGATTTTTTCCAAAAATTTTGGTCGTACATCGGCAATAACGCGGCAATATTGTCCTCCAAGCGGTCAATCGTTTCAGGCTTATCGGCGTGGACTAGTGTCTTCACATACCCATAGAAAAAAGTCTAGCGGCGTTAAATGACAGGATATTGGAGGCCAATTTACGGGTCCGAAACATGAAACTAAACGTTTCCTTCAATAAATCAGTTGTGGCTCGTGCTGTGGGTCATGTTGCGCCGTCTTGTTAAAACTACAGCAACTGCACATCATGTTGAGGAACAAAAGAGTTTTATAGTTTTATGGTTTTATAGCGGTCACCATTGACAGTAATATTTTGACCAGCATTGTTTTTAAGAAGTACGGACCAATGATTTCATCAGCACATAAGGCACACCAGCTAGTAAATTTTTTTTTTTTTTTGTAACATACACTTAAGGATTATTAGACTTCAAATACGACAGTTTTGTTTATTGATGTTTTAATTCATACAAAAGTGAGTTTCACAGAATTCGCTTTTGAAAATTGGGATCAACTGTAATCTTTTTTTGGGACCATTTATCGAATTCACGCCTCACTATTTAAGCATTAGTCTATTCATGTTGAAATGCCAAATCAGACTAAACGTAAATCACTTGACAGCTGGCAAAATGGACGTCAGTTAAAAAAGTGTTGCCTTCCTTAAAAACACACGGTACAATAGGAGGGTATGTTTGAATGTTTGAATCACGCACGAACGGCTGAACGGAAATATATGAAATTTAGCTTACAGATAGATAGCAACCTAAAAAGCACATAGGCTACCTTTCATCTTGAAAACAACTTAAATAAAGTTGAAGACTCACGCTAGTAAACAAATGATTTTTAAAATAAAATAAGTACCTTGTAATTTTGATAATATTTCGATTAATATTTTGTGCAACTCATACCATTAATTTAACTTTGTTTATCGAATATTGAAATACATCAGAGAAGGAAAAGTAAATGTTATTTTTTTCTAACGTTTAAATGAATTTCTCAGTAAAATTTTTTGTGCAAGTGGTAACTCTGAAATTAAACTATTATAAAAGCAAGCGCCTTTCAAAAAAACGTTGTGTTATAATTGTGAAAACTTATTACATAATTTTGAAAAGTTATGCTGAGACCGCTTGCAAACTTAGAAGAATTTTCAGTCGAGAAAGTGCACCTAATATGTCAACCATTTGAAGAGTGGTACAAAAATTTTATTAAACTGAGCTGGTTATGGACATTAAGACTCCGGTCGGTCTCTTGAACACAATGCTGTTGTAAAAACAGAAATTCAGCATCGTTCTGCACAACTTAAAATTTCACGAAGCACCACGTAGCGAATTTTGATAAAAGACATACATACATCTGCAGCCCATGGAAAGTGTCGGCAATTCGTTCAATGGGCAATGGAGCAAAATGAAGTCGATGCAAAGTTTTCTGAATAACTTCGTGAATATAAAAATTTGTCGAATTTGGGGCTCAGAACATCCAGTAGCCCACGAGAGCAAACTGTGCACCCAAACGAGCAACTGTTTGGTATTGATTTTTATCAGGCGGTGTGATTGGGCCTTAGTATTTTAAAGACGAAGCCGAAATTGTAGTGACTGTGAATGCCATTTGTTACAGGAACATGATAACGGAGTTCTTGTGGGCCTAACAGGATGGCATGAATCTAGATGACATGTGGTTTCAGCAAAACGATACCATCTGCCACACCGCACATTAAACAACCTATTTATTGCAGCAATGATTTCCTGAATAAACTATTTAAAGAAATTCTGATGTCAACTGGCCACCACGATCATGCTATTTTATATCGTACAAAATTTTCTTTGGGTTATAGTGAAATTCCAAGCTTGTGCCAATAATCTAGAACAATTACTAAGCTCAAATGCATCATCTGTGACATACAGCCTGTGTAAATTTCATGGAAAATTGTATGAAAAGTGAAATGGCCTGTCACAGAGCCTTGGATTTAACGGATATTTTGATTCATACTTAATCGAAACATGCCTTCTTTAGGATCTAATTATAAAATCGCAACTATGTCGAAAACTACTGAGAAATTCTTTACAAATCCTATGCGGTAGGTTGTGTTTTATAATCGAAATACTTATTGGATTTAAAAAAAATAGAGCACGTAGGTTATCTGCTGCCAGTCGACTACTTCCAGTCTTAAAGCCCGTTTAGATCATGTTATTGTTATAATTTTCGATAAACTTTGCTAAATTTACCTAAAGACTTTGTGAAATTTTTATATCCACCACCAAAAAAATGGGGTGTGTTTATATTAATTACGTCTTCAATATTGAACAAATAATGAGTTATTATGTCGCGATATCGACCAGCAGTAGCAGTCGCTGCGTGACCAGCCTCATTTTCAAAAAAGGGCGCTTCAGCTTAAAGTTCACACCAAACAGTGATACGTTGTGGATGTATTTGCTTTTCGACAATCACATGTGGGTTCTTCGACCTCTAGAAGCGAAAATTTTGGTGTCATTTTAGAACGATCTAGCTATGTCCGTCTATCTGTTAAAAGCACGATAGAAATCGAAAAAAGCTAGCTAAAATTTGCTTGAAATATCTTAACATTACAAATGTTTGGTATAGAAATGGACCAAATCAGTTTAATATGAAGATTGTAATGCATTGTTGTGTACGAATAGGCCATGTAAAAAATCCCTTTTGCCATTGAACTATATGCAGTATTGCGTAAATTCATTGACCATGGTATTCTATGGTTGGTTTTTTGGTTAAAAAAAAGTTTTCCCGAAAATTTATCAAATCCATGCATTACGTAAAGAGTAGATCGAAATTACTAAAAATAATATTGTACAGTGCTTTAATTGATCTACTTAAAACCAAAAATCTCATTTAACAAGTAAGAGCGCTATATTTGGCCGTGCCGAATCTGATTATAACCTTTACCATCATGTACTATATTTCATGTTATACGTAATTTTTCTTAATTATTTCCGACGCCATTCTCGATTTTTGAATTTTTTACGTAGTTATCTGTATTTAACTAGCCAAGCCCTTTCATTTGATACCCATATTGATGTGGTTAAAAAATTTTTTTCCGTCATTTTGTTTTAGACGCCATCTTGGATTTAACTTTTTTTAATAATTTACTGTATTATACTGGTCCAGCCCTTTCATTTGATACCAATATTGATATTGAGGGGGTTCAAGAGGTTACAATTTTAAATACCAGATTTGCCTCATATATATAAATTTATTGTCCGCCATTTTGTAGTGGCGGCCAACATGAATTTTAATTTTTTTTAATAGTGCCTTATATTGCGCTATTCAAGTCCGTTCATATGATACCAATATTGACTTTCTCGGTTGTCTAGAAGCTGAAAAAATAATTTTCGTTTGTAAATTTTTGGAAAATATATTTTGAAAAAAAATTTTTTTTGTCTATAACTTTACCGATTAGAGCCCGCTTTATCCAAAATTTTTCACGAATATCTCTAAGGCATATTATATCTATAAATAGTAGCAAAGATACCTACATATTATTCTGACTGAATCGTACAGATCTAGTTATACTCGCTAGTTTCTTTTGTTTTGCTTATTGCTACACCAACAAACACACATAATTATATAGGCACCTAAGTTGAATTGGAATTAAAATATCTGTGTCTAAGAACCAAAGAAAGTTTAAAGGACCATTTAAGAAAAACTTATCAAACTAAAATGTGTGTGTTCGAGCGATGTCTTATTGTTCGCATGCATCAGGAAACTGTTCAGATTTACTATATATTCAAGATATTAGCTCAATAAAAAAAGTATGTTTTAAATACTATTGTCATTGCAGCATTGTCAGGTGTAAATGATGGGTAAATAAGTAGACAAAATTAAATAAGAAAAAAATATAACTGTATAGTGAACAGAAACTTTATTTTAAGAATTGTTCTGGAATTTGAAATAAAATTTTGAAATGAAAACAAAACGTAAATATTTATTTAAAGTAAAAAGTTACAGACTCAAACACTTTGATATATAAATAACAAATTTATTTTGCCAAGAATATTTCCTTAAGATGCTGCATATTATATACACAACAACAACAACAATATAATAAACACCTTTTATTTAAAGTGTAAATTAAAGAAATGATATAAACATCTGTGGTACTTTTATGTCGACTATGCGTTTTTTATTTATTTTGTTTTTTTTTTAATTTATTTTTTATATTGAGAAAGTTTTCCTCAAACACCGCACAAACAAAATATTGCATAAACAAATACAGATTTATTTCTTGAAACAATTACACATAATTTGTTTATTAAACAGTGTGAGCTCATTTTTATTGTTTGTATTAAATTTCAAATTTCAAACAATTTGATTGCCTAAATGACGTTTGTACATATTTAGCACACAATAACAGCAATCAAGCAAGATTTCCTGATTTTATGGGCCGGAAAATCATTTTATTTCTTACCAAGTGTATTTGCTATTCAAGAGGTAAATATGTGGTGGTAATATTTAGTAACAAAAATCATCTGAAGGCCGTATTTTATATACATATTATGTACACTCATATTGAACACGTGGAATCAACAATAAATTCGAAACTTAAAAAAAAACTTGCAAAAAGAACGTATTGAACATACAATAACAACAACATGGACCAAAACCAGGCAATGACTGGCTATTACTGAATAATATACTTAAAAGATGGCACTCAATATGCAAATGTCATCGATAACCAAAATGAAAATTTTGTGCATAATTTTTTCTATAATTTACTTTGCGTCAGAGCATTCTTCTTGTTGTGCTCTGTAACTTACATCGATCAATTACAACTACATTGATCGTGTACGATGTAGAATGCATGGTGTGGGCTTTACTTTATTACTTAACTGATTATTATTTATTTTTAAATATCTAATTTACGTATGGCAGATAAACAAACCAAACTTTCATCCCTAAAAGAACTGAACGACTTTTGTCAGTCCCCATTATTATTAGCTTATTTAGGTTATTAAATTCAAGTAGTTATTTATTTGCTATATTTAAAAATAGGTTCTTATTTGGGTACCTTTTTATAAGCTACTAGCTAATACCCGGTGTGCCTCGCCACCCCCATCGTAATGAAATAAAAATTAAATAAGAAAATAATTCAAAAATTTATATAAAATAAAAATTTTATACTTCAAAAATATATTTATTTTGCAAGTGCCACGCCTACTATTACTAAATCAACCATTTCTTATTCAAATAATCATATAAACGTCAAAGTGTCTCTTGCAAAATTTGGGTACTCTAACTATTATCGCTTCCCAGATATACGAATTTTTGTATTTAATTCATATGACAGGTGCCACGCCCACTATTACTAAATCAACCATTTCTTATTCAAATAATCATATAGACGTCAAAGCTTCTCGTGCAAAATTTGGGTACTCTAACTGTTATCGCTTGCCGAATATACGAATTTTAGTATTCAATTGCTATGAGAGCTGCCACGCCCACTTTTTCTAATGTACCCATTTTTCCCAGAAATGTTTATTTGGGTGTCAAAATTGCTCTTGCAAAATTTTAGTACTCTAATCGATATCGTTTTCCAAATATACGAAATTTAGTATTTAATTCATGTGGCCACGCCTACTATTGAAAGTCCGCCCATTTTTTACCCAAATGTTCGAGTGGATGTCAAAGTTTACCGTACTTAATTTGAAGACTTTAACTGCATTAACTTTCGTGATATATAATATTTAATACTTATTCTTTATTCTTTCAAACCAAAGTATAGCCTATAGTTCCTTCCAGACATACAGAAAGATTCTGTGAAAATTTCAAGGAAATCGGTCCAGCCGTTTAACCGTCTATAAAGCACAAACAAACACACATTGATTTATATATATATAGATGTAGCATAATTATTTACTTATCTGATTCCCTATTTGAATGCAAGCGTGGAAAGTACTTGCCTTCAATGAAATTGAATTGGGTTTAGATCAGAGATCAGGGTTTAGATCAGAGATGCGCAGCCTATACCACAATTGTGTAAATTAAAATCACAAACATACTTAAATAAATTTCGTGTAATATCAAAATCTTACCGCATGCACTACGACTATTTTAAAAATATTTAACAAAATATTGTTTAAATTTTTTTGAGCTAAAGATCACTTTTTTATATAAAAATTATTATTTTATTCCGATATTTCGCTACCACATTGGGAAGCTTCTTTAGGGAAAGTTTTTATAACAATTAACAAATAAAATTGTTCAAAAACAAATTTTTAAAAAGGCGGGAAAATTTTTTGTTTACATTTATATAAAAAGATCAAAGAAATTTACATAATATTTGAAATGTAACAAAAGTGCTCAACATTTTAATAACGTCAGACCCACATGAGCATGTGGATTTTAACATTTCGTATACAATACACGAATACACGTGTATTCGTTGTTTAGGCACACTGAACAAAATTAATATTCAAATTGATTTATATATTTTTAAGGAAAAAAAATTAACTTTGGGTTTTGTTAGGTTTTTACTTTAAAACAATTTCGACCTAAAGACTGTGCCGGACGTTTATATTATAGCAAAATTTAAGTTAATGTAAATTTGTTCAGCATATTTTTTGATCAAATATATGTATGTCAGAAAGTAGTCTACCAAACTTAGGAAGCTTCATGTGATAATTTATTAAGTTACTCCACTTTTCTGTCAGTGCAATTTTATTTTATTCACTTATACCAATACATTTTTATTTTTGCGTATCACTGGTTTAGATGCCAAATTTGAAGTAGTAAAGAACTGTATTTTATTGCATTCAACTCATTATAATCAATCAAGAATTCCTTATTTATAGGCGGAAAACCCATTTTATTGAAAATAGACTACATGTTATCATAAGGATATGTAAGAAGGGATGTATGTATTAGTATCATATAACGATAAAAAAAAACAACTTAAAACTTCTTTTGTATATAAAATACGGATAACACCATAAAAACAACCACAACAACTGTTACTTAATCCAAACAACTTCTTTTTTTATTTTAAAAATTTATTAAATTGCGCGCCATTTACATCCGTTTTTATTTATTTATTTATTATTTTTCATTAGTACACGGTTAATTTTTTGTTTGTTTATATTTTCCCGCTTTATAGCAAATTTCCGTTCAAAACGTTGTAAACTCTTTGATGGTAAACTATTGACTAAATGTCGTATTTGGAGTAACTCAGAAAGCTCATACATAACATCTGTCAAATTAGCCAGCAACAAAACACAAGGTGTCCTAGAGGCAGGGATGGAAATCATGGTACAATTGTACTTTTTATGGTACATGTTTGACCTTGTTGGTACCGTGGTACTACCGCGAGCTACTTGGTACAATTTAAAAATTCCAATGTCTCACTTTATGGCAACAATAATTTTATCCATGTTCTCTCTAATTTTGTTTGTGTGTGTCCTTTTAATACTGTCAACTTCTCTGTTTTTGTTGCAATGCTGTTGTCAAATTCATGTACCAGGTGGTGTCAAGTGTGCAACAACAAAATCTGTCTAGTACCTAATTTCATTGAGCTTAGATCACACAAAGATTCAAATATTTCCTATTTTTGGTCTAAAGTATCACAGATGAAAAATGAATTAAATGAATTCATGTTCCCAGATATTTCAAGAATTGTAAGAGAAATTCTGTCTATTCCGCATTACTCGGCCAACTTCGAACGAGTTTTTTCTTTCCAAAACTTAATTAAAACAAAGAAAAGAAAAAGACTACACGTTTCTACTGTTTCAAATTTGAAACAAACAAAAGATTTATTGAAGTCAACGAATTCTTGTTGCTTTAATTTTAAAATAACAGAAAATTTGTTATCTTAAAGTATTTAATAAATAAAAGTTTTTAAATAACCGATCTCTACGTATGAATGTAATATTTAATATTTCTTTATTGTATACTTCTGAATTTTGATAAACATTTTTGTTAAGTTTATGTTTTTATTAATAAATATTAGCAAAATGTTACCGTCATGGCCTAAAAAGTACATTTTGTTTTCATACTTGGTACAAAATCATAAAAGCCATTTTCCTTCCCTGCATAGAGGTCTTTACAATTTACTATAAATTTATAATTTTCTTTTGTCTATTTGTGGCTGTTACTTTGCAATACTACAACAACTTTGCCATTAAAAAGCTTTTACAGTAATAGCTTAAATAAAAATAGCTTTCGGTGAATGTTAATAAAGCTTTAAAGAAAACAAGTTGTTCAAAGTTCTGTAAAAGTTTCGTCCAAAAAGTTGTAAAGAAAATTTCATGTGTATGAGTTGGTAATAAAAAGGTTTTGAATTATAATAAAGCTCTTTGTTGTGCTAAAACAACTGAAAAGTTTTTTTTTTAAACTTTAGCTGTTCTTAACAGCAATTTTTTTTTGCTTAAATGCTTATCATGCTAGAAATAGTTGGCATGAACTATTTTAAAATTACATTTGGCTATAACTGTTATAAAATTGTTATAAAAAACTTTGATTTGTTTGAGTGGAATTATTAAAATTGCTATGTTTTGACGGCGATGTTCATAAAAGTTATTAAAGTTGTAAAAGGATTTATAAAATTTTTAAAGAAATTTGATTTATAAACCTTGAAAGCTGTTTTAATTTAAATGCATTAAACCCCAGGTTTGTTATATGAGTTTTTAAGAAGCAGTTTGGTAGCATCTAAAATTCAGTAACTCAAGTGAATATAAGAAAATGAGTTATGTTCAGTCTATACAATGCACTACAACACAACATAAGGAATATAAATTTTTTTTTTATAATTTTAGGTCCACCAAAGTTAAATTTATTTCTTGAGAGGGTTTATACGTACATATTTCTTTATACCCTTTACCTGTGATGGCAAGCTTTGTTATTTCTACAATAAGTATTAATTTTCAACTTGGTTGGTTGGTTACCGTGGTAGGTTGCTGCACGCCAACAGTCAAGTAGAGTCTGTATGACTCCGTTTTGACAGGACCACATCACTCGTCAGCTCTTAATGTATCTCAGAATAAATCCAAGAGTAAGGGTACTAGATCCACCCCGTGGCCGTGAGGTATTTCAGTAGATAATTCAGTCCAACTTCAGATATCGCAGAGAGGCCATCTAGTATATGTTCACCCAGAAATCTGTGTCTCTAAGCCGCCAGTGCAGGACATTCGCAGAGAAAGTGGAAAACCGATTCCTCCTTCTCTCTATCCAGACAACTGCGATAATGGTCGCAATGGTCAACTACATAAAGTATATATTTTTTTAAGTCTTTAAAACAGGATGCTTGATTAAACGATCAATCGACGAAATCATCTTTTTTATGTAATTTTGAGAAAGTGTTGCTTAAAAATATATTTTAAGTTCCTTAAGCCTTAAATTAAATTTTTGTACACGATAGTGACACTAAGTTGCAAGCCAAGAAAAAACTGTAAACTAACTGAGATATAAGCATCAAAATACCACAGCTTTGGTATTTTTCTTCAAATTAAAAAATGAAACTTATTTTTTTTAGCTTCAAGACTTAACTTTGATATAAAATGAAAGGGCTTCGCTAAAAGAATATGGTACGCTTTAGAAAAATACTTAATTTAGATAACATCAAAAACAAAATGGTGAATTTTATACTTTTTCTAACTTCTTGTTATGAGTATCATATAAAAGGAGTAACTAGTTAAATACATTACATCTTTAAAAAAAATCAAACTCAAGTTAGCGTCCAAAACAAATTGGCAAATTTTATATTTTTTAATGAATCTCCCTTAAAAAAAGCATCACATTAAAGGGCTTGACTAGAAGAAGACTCTAGATATAGAAAAGTTCCAAATCCATTATGGCTTCTGAAATTTATTATGATAATTCGAAATACGCACAAATTATAATAATAACAAATCAATGGAGAAATGTTAAAAAAATTACATGCGACACAATCCGTAGAAACTTTAAACAAAACTTGCATATGCTTCAACATATAAGCTCAGTATTATAACATTAATTTTTTTTAACGTAACGGCATTTTCTTCTTTTTCAGAACTTAACAAGTGCGTCAAATGTTATTTTTCTTTTTTTTTATAAGATGTCAAGATAGATAAAAATTTTGTAAAAATTTACTACGAACTACCAAATATTGAATAACGATAAAATACCTCTATTCGTTTCCTTGTTGGACATTTTTTTCTGTAAGTCTACAAAAAAATTTACTCGTAAAAGTGTTACTTTTATTTAGTAAATTTTATACTAAAGAATTTTTCCAGTAAGAAAAAAGGCAAAAATTTTTTTACTTTTACTTGCATTAAACAAGCATGCATTTAGTTGTATTCATAAAATTACTAAATGGATAGATAGTAGATGCATACATACATACACATGAATTGTTTTTCATTATGCTTTAACGAAAATTTTGTTTAATTGAGTTTAGTTTGCCATGAAATTATTGTTCAAATTGTTTTCAACATAAATTTCCACGTATGATGTTCTTCTGAAACATTCCATTTGTTGTTTTTTTTGTTGTAGTTCTTGTGGTTGTAATTAAACGCTTCGTTAAATCACCATAACGTTTTGCCAGAATTACAGGTATTAAGTTGCTTGAAACGTTAAATGTGTTTGTGCAGTTGTAATAGTAGTGTTGGTAACAATAACACTCCATTTTTATTTATATTTTGTCTGGATGTTGGTAGGAATATTTTTTCTCTTGTTTCTCCAATTTGCCATTCAGAGTATTAATGTCAACAAGTTTTGTTGTTTGTTTCTTTTTTGTACATAAAAGTAAAAATTGTGAGTTTATGTAGGAGGATATGTTTGAGTGAGTATAATTTTCTTAAGAGTGTCTACATAAATTTAAATTTATTATGTACATCTAACTAAATGAGTTTGCACTTTAGTATTGTGCTAATTGTTGTTGACTTTATGTCGATTAAACTTAATCATTTTCGAAGAGAATTTATTTTAATAAAACAAAAACAATATAAATTGTATATGTGTAGAAACCAATGTTCATTAAGGAGGCTCCTAAATATATTTTTTTTCTTTTAAACTAAAAAGCTTTTATGTTAAATTTAACATTTTAGTTTCTTTATAAAAATTCAATTCATGTTATAGAAGTGTTTTACAAAAATAATAAAAATTGTATTACTTAATTATATTTCCTATAGTTAAATTATTACCACCCTAATATTTATTAATACGCAAAGATGAAAATGGATGTGTAAAACTGCATTTTTGTTGAAATTTCCTTATTTTATGTGGTTGCTAGTGAAATTAAATTATTTTCACTGCCACAAGCTAGGGTGATCGACTATTCGACATTTTTAAGAAACCGGTTATGCTACAATTACCTTTAACTTTTAAAGTTAGGTTTATATATTTAAAAATTCCATTGTTTTTCTGCATGAAGCAAAATGTTGTGATTTATATATTTTTCTACTTCGACCTTTTTTTTAAGTTTTAATTTTCTAATATTAGTGACACAAAACAGTAAATAAATCACCAAAACTAAATTAATTTGTTAAAAGTAGTCGGTTTTACTCTGGTACTGCCGTATTAAAAAAACTTTGTTACAAGGAGGTTATAATAATGTGAAATATTAAAAAGTCACTTCACTGCTCACGGTAGTCAAATTTACCTATTATACTATTTTAGTATACAAGTTATATGTTATCAGAGATATTAGTAGAAGCAAAATATTAATTCGAAAATGAGATCAAAAACTATTGCAAAGTACAATAATTTGGTCAAAAAACTTAACTGAACAGCTAATTATCACATCAAATTATAAGCGCAACAACGTATAAAATATACCTGCTCTCCATTTAAAACAAATAATATTTAAGTCTAATTATTTTTCTTATTTTACGTTTGTTTTTGAAACAACAAATAACTTTTTTACAATATTATGAAAGATAATTTAATAAATTTTTCTGATTTATAGGAATTTTTGAGTAATAAATATAGTATGGTACTTTTGGTTACAAAGCTATATGAAAATAAACTTAATAAAATAAAAAAACCGGCTTTTTCGGAAAAAAAACCCGGTGTACTCGACATTCGAAAAATTAACATTTGGAAAAAACCGCCAGCTTAAAAAATAAAAAACCGGTTTTTCCACCGGTTGTAGAACCGAGTCGATACCCTAGTCTCTACGTAAGTGTTCTTCGCTGTTGGTGGTGGTAGTTGTCGATGATGAAATTATGTCGTCATATGAGCAGATTTGAATTTGGGGTTTTCCTCATAAAATATTATAAATTTAAGATAATTTTTAATACTGAACTTTTTTAATGAAATCTGCAAACAATTGTTAATAAAAATAATATTTATGAATTAAAACACCAACATTTTAATTCTATTTAACTAATAGATTTTTAAGACTTCTTCAAAATTGTTTACTTTAGTATTTAAAAATGTACCTCCTTCAAACCCCTCAATTTTAGTATCAGATCAAACGGCTTGAGCAGTAGAATACAGTTAATTATGAAAACTTAAATAAAAAAGACATTGTGGAAAAATACAAAATTTATGATGGCGTTGGAAATATTAAAGCAAAAAGTTGAAAATCTGGGCAAAGCTACAATATGTACATTTTAAAGAATGTAGATAGAAATTTGTTTGTTTTTTATGAATATGAGGGTTAATAAAAAAATATTATTTCTATAATAGAAATTTTGATTTTGTTTAATGTTAAAGTAGGAATACATGTCATTGAATATGATCAACAGCTTGTTATGTATATGGTATACGCCATTTTGTACACATACGAGTTCAAATGTAGTTTTGCAAATTTATTATTTTTGCACTTGTAAAATTTTCTAAATAAATAAAAAAAAAAAATAACTTGATAATTTTGTTAATTCTCTACACTATAATTTATTAAAAACCCAATTGTGGTAAATTTGGTATTTGCTAGCAAACACTTTTTCATACAGTACATTAAGTACATTAGTAACATTAAAATAAAAGATTTTTTACAATTTAATACTTTTAAAGTCTACCACAATTACATGCTGACAGTATGTTTGCTTCACATTTAAAAAGAGAAATTGTACATACACATACACACATACACACATATAAACATATTAAATAGTAAGTGTATATGCACATCCTCAATGAAAAAAGTCTTTGCAGTTTCTAATAAATATTTAATAATCTAGATTTGTTTTTCGAATAATAAGTTTTACATTTTTGTAATTGTGTAACCATTTGGTAGCACCCTGCGTACTAAAAAGAATGTAGAATTTGTTACAGTTCATGCGGGGAAGGAGTGTTGATAGACAGAAATTATGTATTCAATTCAGCATTTTTAGAGTTGCAACTTCTTTTGTGTAATGTTTCATACATATTTGAGAATGATTTGGAATAATTAATTTTTTTCCTCAAAGAAGGCACTTTTTGTTTGGCTTCAAAGTATAATTCAATAGTACTCCGTTTAACACTGTCACATTAACAGCTGGAATAATTGTGAATAAAAATTTGTACTCCCTTTAAATGCTCATATGTACATAAGTACGTATTAAAGGGCTCATTGCATTAAAATTCTTACGCAGAACAACAGTAAGGCAAAGACTTACCAAATCGAAGATATTCTTTCAAACCTAACTTAAAAGGATGTAAATTTAGGGACTTTTCAGATATCAGTAGGCCTAATTACGTTAATTTTACCTAAATTTCCTCTTTAAATATCCAACAATTTTAGTTAAAAATATATAGAAAAATATAGAACTTGTTCTAGAATGATTATTGGTGCGGTTTCTTTGAATAGCACGGGAAAAAGCGGGGGAAAAGTCATGGTTTAGTGGCTGATGATCGGACTTGGTCAGATTTGGCGAATGAGGTGGGTTGCCAAATTCCTCAATTGAGAGAATTTCATAGTATTTTAAATTTAAACTGTTAATTTTTTCAATTCTTGTGGTACATTCCAACCCCATAATGGTCTAGTTTTGCCCATTTTCATCTCTGAAATTTAAATCGATCTTTGCAGCAGACTCATTGAAAATTGATTTTCTTGGATCTCTGTGATTAACTCAAGCTACGGCGGTCAATTGAAATCATACATGGGTCGGTCTTCAAAATAAAAAAAGGATTTTAATCTTACACACACATGTTGTATTCCATTTTCTCAAACATTAGTCCGCTATTACTATAGAAGATTTAATTAAAAAGACACCAATTAAACAATTAACATTCCTTTTAAGTTTATTTTTTTAATTATAAATACAAATGCAGGTTTTGTTTAAATGCTATTAACTTTCTAATGTCAATAAAATAATTATGTAGAATTTGAAATGGAAATTTTGCATCCATTTGTTTATGCATCATACAAATGCAAAAACATATTGGCAACATATTTTCACATATTCACACATACATACATATGCAAATACCATAGAAAACAAAACTCAATTAAAATTTTATAATTGAATTCAAATAAAAGAAATTATTCACGCGATAGCTTGTATGTGGCGTAAGTGGAAGTATGCATTTCGCAATGGATTTCAATTTAAATAAAAACAATTAAAAATATTTTTTCACACAAATAATTTTTGGTAGACAAACAATAAAAAATTAATGTGCGTGTTTTTGTTAGAAATGATCTTGAATTGGGTATTCAATACTATAAAGAAGTTACTCGATATTTCGAGATGTGTGTTTTAAAAATAATTGAAGAATAAATTTAACGGCTAAATTACAACTCCGTAACAAAAAGTTATTACATGCGTGTAAAGCTCTAAATACATAGACGACAGCAGACTTCACGGCTTCAAATGCTGCACTGAAGTCAGTTTCATAATTATTTTGAAGACAGCAACAACATAATAATCAGCTGATGTGTATTTTAGCAATACAAATTTCAGGGATGCCGCATATATATTTTATAATGAATAAAATTAAAGTTATTGATAAAAAAATGTAACAACATCACGAAAAACTATAAAAGCACATAAATTTATTTCTTTATTGTATTTTTGTAATGTTCTTTTATGTCTAATATTAAAAATAAGTTTTTGTTCTTATTTTTTTCAATTTAGAATATGTAATGGCAACACTATATTTGTTTATTGCTGCCCGGTCAAAGTAGAAAATAGCTGCCAGTTGCCAGCAGCAGCAAATGCTGTTATGCAGTCGTGCTGCCGTCAAAATAATCGTTTTCATTTAAACACATGGATTTTATTTTTGACATATTGCTGCTTGTTGCTTGCTGTCTGCTGTCGTCTATGTGTTTAGAGCTTAAGGCTACAAAATTTAGCCAACCGATATAAAAGTAGTTGACAATAAAGTAACACAACTGTTTATGTCCTTATTCAATTTAAAATTATAATTTTAAAAGTATTTTATTCATAATTAAATTTGAAAGAAAATTAATAAAAGCATTGTTGAAATATTATCTATTTATATATGAAGAGTGAATATTGAAGCGGACCACTACCATTTCGGGTCTTTTTTCAACCCCCTTCGTTCATCAGTGACTTCAAGGCAATTGACCGGTATATCTTCTTTCACTTTGTATCACATCACCACAGGGCCTTACCTTAGACTAGTGTGTGCTCACCACCATGTGCTTTGTAATCGCCAGCACCTTATTTAGACTGGGTTCTACCATAGCATCCACATGCAATATATACGTAGCTTTGATCCTTATTCTACCGTAAGCCGATGCTAGATAAGCCTGTCTGGAATTTACCCATTAAAAGAATTTTGCGCATACTAACCAATTATCCAGGGTAATTCTGGGTATTGGTTTACAGAATGTTGCGTAGACTACTTTATTCCCATCTAAGCCCAATTCACATCAGTGTAAGCTCATTTATAGAAGCACCACTATTAAGCTTAAGACTACAATAAAGCACTACAATGAGTATCAATTTATCTGCTGCATGCGTTTTATAACCGACTGGTTATAAATGCAATAAGAAATCTTTTCCCTGGTATCCCCAATGCGGCTCTTTAATCTCTTATCTCTTTGCCTCAAATTCGATGTAAAGTGTTTACCTTATAAATGCATTGGTTACTCTAAGTGCCTGTCTCATACAACATATAATGTTCTGCATTCACGAAGCCGTCTACGATTATGTTCAACAACAAAGTCGAACAAAATCTCTGTCTGGCTAAAACCTTTGATTATATTTTTCCGAATTCCAGTGCACTCATTTTTAAGATTTATTGCCCTTGATTTCAGCATCTCTAAACCAATTAAATTACCTTCCATTTATCTCAATGTGTTTGTTGATTTGATTGAGTTGTTGTCAAATAAAATCATTAATTGATGATGTTGACAGGTAAATACAATTCGTTAATTGATGTTTCTGTAAATAACACTAGAATACATTTTTAGTGATTTCAGTTAAAATGTCAGCGAAGTGTTAATGGGTTGTTAAGCAATTTATACGCGACATATTTTGAATGACATTGAAGGCAATTAGAGAACCATTTTAAGTTTAGATGGTGGGTAAACGAGATTTTGTTAAACATAATGCGTTTTCAGTATTAAATGCGAAATTTTATGTAGTTTTTACTTAAAAATTTAAATTTATAAATTTTTACGTAAAGCAATCTGAACTTCTACCACTATGTCTATGGCCTCCATAATAGTCGTTTATTTACACAATCAAAATTATGGTAAATCTAAAGGCAGCTCTGAAAATCAATGGTTTTAGGTGAGAGAATCGTGGCTGCATTTTAAACAATTAGTGTATAATGGCATTATTAGATGAAATATTCGACCGAATATCTGACACAATATTTCTGATAAACTTTACACTATACAAACGGTTCTCTAGTACAAATGTCCATGTGGGTGTGATACTGAATTGTTGAATTTAAGCTTAATAATAATCAAACGTTTAGGCGAAAAGAAATTAATAATTTATATCGAGAAACTAGAAGTATTTATGTACTTTTGAGATCTAAATCATCACACGATGTTGCAGTATCGGAACTGGTTAAGCAACACAACAAAGCCAACAAATGCAAGGTGACCAAATGTTAATACAACAAAAACAAATCCAATAAACAATTATTGAATTAATATAAGCCTTAAAACTTTAAGTCATAAAATTGCAAAATGTCATCGGCTTAGGACAATGGGAATGGTTCACATAAACTTGGAAAAATATACCAAAAAATGAATAATAAAATAATGAAACTTTAAGTAAAACAACTAAATCCTTTAAGGAAAAAATGGGTCATAACACAGTATATTTAAAGATATTTTGTCAATTCACAAGCTGTCAAATCGTATATTGTTGCAATTTCCTAAAATTTGAAAATGATTTAAAAATTTAACAATGAACAATAGTCAATTTTTAATTTATTTTTAAAATTTAAAAAATTCCAACAACTTGTGAACTGCCCAATTGATGTCGAAAGATGGGATATTAAAACTACAGAAGAATGACTATGCAGATACACTGTCCATCCATCAAACAGGTTGAGTTCTAATAATTCATGGAACCATTACTGATACTAGCATGTTTTGCGGTCGACAAAATTCGACCGTAATCTAGTTGTCAATGATTTTTTGAGCTAAAAATATAGGCTTATTCTAACTATTTATTTTTTAATTAATTTATTTATTTCGACTTGAATTTCTTTTCTAAAGTATATCCTATAAAATGTGAACGCCAAACTGAAACAGAAAAAAATAAATTTGTATCAACATGTTGTGTTACTTCGTTCTCTTTATTTTTTTATTTTCTTGTTACACACATATGGTTTGCGCATGTGCTAGTAGCAACTTAAATCGCTTATAACTTTTAAAATACTGAACCAATTTTAATAGGATTGAGACTTATATATCTGCAGAAAAATTCGTTTTAAATGGTTTAGTTTTTTTTTTAATGGATTTTTCAATGTGAGCGTAAACTGCGTAATAAAAAAATCGTCTTGCGTGTTAATAATTTATAAGATTACTCATTTTAGATATTCTTTTTGAAAAATCTACAGGGACTATGTAAATAAAAAGAATTAACTTTAATAAAAGGCAAGCACACAATATTCAGACCAGCTGGTTAAAGTAATGCTCGGCGCACATTATGCGCCTGGCATAACGTATGTTTGTATTTGCATGTGTGTTTATGCTAGTGCCAATTGCTTTTTTTTGTGGCCAAAAGGTCAATTTATTGAATATCATTGTTTGCCAAATTGCAATGATGGGATGATGGTTACCCGTATGACAGCTACTTAGATACATATTTGTTCATAGACAAGAGACTATTGGACATTATATTTAGTACCTGATGATGTTTGTGTAGGCTGTCAATTTTGATTGATGAAACCAACAAAAAGGGATAGAAAATTATAGAATAAATTTTAAGTATGTTCTCCAGTGAATACATACATACATACATACATATGTTTACATATTTTATTATACATACTCACATACTCAGATTTGTGTGCAAGTGTATGTCAGTTAGTATTCATTACAGTCAATTTTTTTTTAACTTAACGTAACAAGTTGTTTGCAGTGGCTCACCAACAAACCATATAGATTACAAGCATGGAATCAATTAATAGAATAACAAGTTTTTTTATCCTTCACCTGTAATGGGCAAAGGGTAAATATAGCTTTGCCGTTTCGTTTGTATTTTCAACTAAATTCATTTTCGATCGCATAAATTATATATTTTCTGAAAGCTTATAGGGGACTCAATTGAGTAATGTCTTTTGTTAGTGTGTTGGTTGAAATCCACTTTTAATAGCTCTTATATATTGCACAGAGCTGTATGTGATATCAAAATTTTAGAATTTTTCGGGAATGAATCGATATTGACATCCAACACAATCGCCCCATAACTTTCCGAGATATAAGCAAATAAACTCGACTGCCACTGCTTTTGCTTATATTTTTACTGCAAAAACTAAAATGTTTCAGTTCTAGGATAATTTTTAGATATGTTTGTTAATACTTATTTTGTAATAATAATCCATATCTATTTGGAAAAATTTTTAAATAATCGGCAAAGTTATAGCCAAAGATAACTTGGTAAAATAAATAGTTTTTAGACACAAATATTTTACCAAATAAATACAATTTCTGATTCATTTTTGAAAACGGTAAAAAACACAAAATAAGTAGACGTAGTCTAAAAAATAACTGCTGAGAAAAACTAATAAATTGTTTTGAAACATAACTGAGATATAAGGACCAACATAAAATTGCTTTGGATTTATGGGTCACATATAGTAATTACGGATTTGTTTCCTTAAACGCCCTAAATATTGTTATTAAACAAAAGGATATGATTAGTAAACTTTAAAAAATAAAAATGGCATCTCAACCAAAATGGCGATTAATTTTATGTCTTAAACCCATCAATATGGGTATTAAATGAAAGAGCTTGGCTTTAGAATAATAAAAATTCAAAATGAATGATAGTGTAGGATACAAAATGAAAAAAATGTGTAACATTAAATATGAAATTTAGGCTATATGATGTTGAAGGACATTATCACATTCAGCATATCCGAATATATCACTGTTACTTTTTTACTGCTGTGTTTGACAGCTAAGGAAAGACAAAATGTATACAGGTGTATAATAATGGCAGAACAAGGTTTCTACTGCTTAAAGGGTTTTAGAGAATTTTTTTTGAATAAATATAAAATACTTGTTTGGCCAAATTGTTAGCGTACAATATTTTTTTTGATGTATTTACGGTTTTCAAAGGAATTTTATATTACAGAATTTATCGTAATTTTTTTATTTAGATTTACAATTTTCATTAAAAATT
The DNA here is from genome assembly GCA_941918925.1 of Phyto melanocephala. Lineage (NCBI taxonomy): Eukaryota > Metazoa > Arthropoda > Insecta > Diptera > Rhinophoridae > Phyto > Phyto melanocephala. The sequence goes on along the minus strand of OW799234.1, from coordinate 132,631,587 downwards.
CAATAAAGTTACACAAAGTTCTAGCACTAAGAGTAGGCTATGGTTTAAAGTGTTATCAAACGAAATTTTATAATTGTAATTTAAATGGTGTATTCACAAGTAGTCATAAATACCTCTCTGTCACAATGTCATAATATCATAAAAATTTTAAAACTTATAAAAAGCATTGTATTGTCATTTTGAAAACAATATGACATTATGACAATATGACACTTAGGATACCTTGTGAACTCAGCAACTATAAATATTTACTTAAATACATTTTATATGTTTATGTTTTATTGATGTATTTTACAGATTCAAGATACGGATTGTATTTAATCCATAGACTTTTACAAAAAGATTTCTTTGTGTATTTGTTTTATTACAACTTCAAATCTTCCCTTTTATTTTGCAGTATTTTCTTTTTATTCAGCAGTAATCTCTACGTGTGTGTTAGTATTTTTCATTTTAATTTTGCTTTGTGTTTTTCTAACTAATTCACTTGAATAAAAAATAGACGTTGATTTGTACAATATAAAAGCAGAAAAAGGATTTACTGCTACAAAAACATGTGAATAGAAATAGTGTTGGGACTTAAATAATACACAATCTGTACCAGTTAGCAAGTAACTACGATTGATTACTGAAACGAAAATCTAACGTTATGTAAACTTTTCGTAATATTATCTAGTCTATTATATGGAGGACATAGTATTTTAAATCTTATATATTATAGGCAAGTCGATTTCTTGTTACGCAATCATATGCTCACATTATAGAACAGATGAAATAGTTCAACCAGTACGAGTTGATACAAATTGTTTTTGCAAATAGTGGTGGGTGCATGGTAAAAAAAAAAGCGTTATATTCAGCCGTGCTTAATCTGATATCACCTTTCATATACAATGACCACATCGTAGCTTAGCCTAAATTTAAGATTTCATGTAATACGCCATTTTCTTTATTATATCCAATACCACCTTTGACTTTAGTTAACTCTATCCTACTAGCCAAGCCCTTTTATTTGATAGCCATACTGTTTGAGTTAAAAAGAAATTAGTTTACTATATTGTACTGTCAAGCCCTTTTATTGTGGGGGTTTAGAGGATAAAGCCGCAACTACTATTTTTGACTCATATATTCGCCATTTAATCTAGGACGCCATCATAAATTTTTTTCTTTTCATAGCTAACTATATTTAAATACTCAAGCCCTTTCATTTAATCCTCATGTTGGCTCTCTTTTGGTTGTATAGAAACTGAAAAATATCGATTTCCGTTTGTAAATTTTAGGAAAAACACCGAAGCAGCTGTACTCTGGTGCTTATATCTCAGTTTGATTCAAACCGATTTGTTAGTTTTTTTAGAAATAATTTCTGAGATAATAATTTGGTATTCTAAGCGTGTTGAAAAATTATTTAGGAGTTTCTAAATGTTGATATATTAAAAAAAATAAATATTTTACAAATAGCTTTGCCGATTAGTGACCAATTTGTCCAAAATTTTGCACGAATATCTCCAGAGGCATGCCAAATCTACAAATAGTAACAACCGTGTCTATAAATTATCCTAAGGCTGCAAAAATAAGAAAAAAACAGAGTCAGTCGTGTTTATTTGCTCATATCTCAGAAAGTTATCACACGAATATGCTGATTTCTGATACCGATTTGCTCCCGAATTTTTATTATATATTGATACCTTACACGGGTCTTGCCGATGTCAGGGGGTTTAAAAAAGTTGATTTTAACAGACACACGGACGGATGGGTAAACGGAGAGACGGATAATGTATAATAGATTCCCCTATTCATAAGCTCTGATGGGGTCGGAAATTTCAGACGGAATGACAAAACTATAAATGTGACCTTCCCCTTGAAAAGGGACCTGGTGTGAGAAAATAAAGTTTGGACAAAAACGCATTTAAATTTTTATAACGCATTATCACTGTAAACACCCCTTCTGTTGGGAGGTGCGATTTGGTATGGTTAATGGGTAATGATTGGGTGCCGACTTTGGTGACGTTATGTCTATGTGGTGACGTATTTTTTTCCGCTTTTAGTGTGACAATACCTTTGCTTTTATTGTTATGATCATGATACTTGATTTCTTAAGCCGCAATAAGTGACCGTTTTGTACGTTTTTTTTGAGTAAATAATTTTTTATCAGAAATCTAACTCATTTCATCTTATTTTACACCCTTTGAGGTACCATAATACAGTCTTAAGTCCAAAACCGTTTTTTTATATTTGGTATTCACAGTTTATTAGAATAGGTCGGTCGCAGAATATAAAACTTTTAATGAAAATCAAAGAGTGCAATTGTGTTGCTAATTAAATAAATTCTTCTTGTTAGTATATCAAATTTAAACATATATTTGCATGACGTTTTAGTAACAAACAAAAAAACTTTATAATTATAATATACATACATACATATTTCCTTACAAATAAGATTAATAAGTTTAAGATAAAAACTATTAACTATAACTTCATTTAAAAACTTAAGCTTCTTTTGACATATTTAGCTGGTTTTAATAGAGAAACTTAGCATAACTGCTTAACTTTTACGTAAATACCTAGAGAAAATTGAGTTTTGTTTGGTTAATTTATGCCGTAAATTTTTGCATGCCTTTGTGAACGCAGAACTCCTTAACTGATTTGTAACTTAAATATTTTCCCACAAGCATTTCTGTCTTTAGAGTAAAATAATTTTCAGCACTTTGTATGGAAACAAATACAAACTACAATCAAATAGAAAATGAAATAAAGAAAATTACAAAAGAAGAGTATAATTAACAGCAACAAAAACAACATTGTAACATGTATGGAGCAAGCAACACAATTAAAAATGCGTACAAAGTAAAGATTCGTGTTCTGCATACAAAATAAAAAAAAAAAACATTTTCTTCTGTTGGCAATACACCCTGTTTGTGTGTGTGTATAGAATATAAAAAGAGTGGGTATGTATTGCTAAATTTGCACATGTGTGATAATTGTATGATATGTACTTACATACACAAATAGATTAAGGCCAGAAAGAAGTACTCTCACTTTACTGAGTTAAATTACTGAACGTGTTACTACGTGTATTCTACTAAAATAGTGCAAACAGAAAACTATTTTCAATACCTTATAGTTCTGACCGTCACACTTTTAGATTTGACGACATATCGACGATATAAGGAAAAATGTGAAAAGACTATCTTACGCTTGATAAACAAAAATGGCCTTGCAAAAATACTTTTTAATTTAAGGTGTATTGCGAAGTTTTTTTTACCTGTTATTTATATATTTTAAAGACATAGAAATTTAAATTGTCACAATTTTTTTCGACAGTCAATTTAAAAATTTTGAATATCTCGACTTTAGAATTTGTCATTTACACCCTTGCATCTTTTGTAAATTGTCAAATTATATTTATTAAAAGAATTTAATTCCAGAAACTTATTGCGATAACGTTCATCTTATGTTGTTTATAATTACAATTGAGTGATTAATTCGAAACGTTATCTCTAAACGATAATTCTCATCTCGTAAGATACACATATATTGAATCTAATCTAAAAGCCAAATTGTATCAATTTGTTCTATTAGCTTAATGGAAGATTTTGCATATTCAACAATTCAACGTACAATACATTAAGGCACATTTGGTGTACGGGCTGAAATACTGCTTTCTACCGCATTTTTATTTCGAAACATGTTTTCAGCAATAAAGCACATTACGTTCCATATGAAGCTGTAATAATCAGCAGACAATCAGTAAAATTACTGTTAAATGTTTTATTTTGTGTCAATAGTATATAACATATTAAGGGTCATAGCATACAAAAACTCTTTACAATTTCTTATTATAACAGTCAACATCAAATAAACTTTAGGAATTATAAAATGAAGATGAGCGTGACAATTTAATTCATAGTCTAAAACAGGCCCAAGGTCTAACATTATAAGCAACTTTTAAAACAATATATCACTTATTAATATGAAAACTTACGATTCAAAGCATTACTCTTACAAAAAGTCATTGTTCTTGTATTATACCCTTTACCTGTGGTGCACAAGGGTATATATAGCTTTGCCATTCCGCTTATAATTTTTACAATTTTCATTTTCGACCCCATAAAGTATATATTTTCTGAAAGCTTATGAATAGAGGAGTCGATTAAGCCCTGACCGTCTGTCCGTGTGTTGGTTGAAATTAACTTTTAGAAGCAACTATATGTTCCCCAGATCTGTGTATGGTATCAATCTCTTGGAAATATCCAGGAATGAATCGCTATTGAAATTCAGAACAATCGCCCCATAACTTTCTGAGATATGAGCAAAAAACCACGACCACCTCGTTTTTTTTTTAATTCACAACAACAATATACATATATACTGGTTAAAGTAAACGTGGCATTGAATCCCAGCTGAGCCAAAAAATTTTTTTTTTAATTTTATTTTTTTATTTTATTTATTATTTATATTTTTATTATTTTTTTTAAAAAATTTTTTAAAAAAAATTTTTTTTTTAATTTTTTTTTGTACTTTTTTTTTTGTTTTTAATATATTTTTTTGTTTTATTTTTTTTTTTTTTGTTTTATTTTTTTTTGTAATTTTTTTTAGAAACATACATACGTAAATTTATAATTTTGCAATGGGATGTTTTTTATATGTATTTTTTTTACATGTATGTACGTATTTAATATGGGATGAATGGTGATACAAACTACTGTTATTGCAAGACTACACGTTGTGAAGGGTATATAAGATAATATAGATATAATATAGCGCTCTTACTTGTTTTATGTTTACAATGTTGTGACAACAATGAAAACAAGAGACGGAAAACGATCGTTTGTTTGTAAATTTGGTTAACAGCTGCGTACTACTATATTGTATTGATTTTGTATTACCACGATCAACGTTGATACAGCGTCGTTCAGATTGTCTTATTCCTGCCTGACTAGTTGTAATGTCAGAAAATGGAGCTTTTAACTGACCACGGCATTTGTAGGTCTGGAAAAACATACATTGAGTAGCAATAAACTTAAAACAATTTCGCATTCAAGAGCCAATATTCGATGCTCTACTGCGAAAGTACAGCAATAACACACCACGTATGTGCCAGCTGTGACTACTTTATGACTGTAGTAATATTCAGACATGAATATTATAAAATTATCTCTCACCAAAGTCAATTTCATAGATATTAAAAATACGATTTGAAGTGAAAGTTCATTTAAAAAAAAAAAATCATAAATAATTCATGAGGTCAAAGTAGACTCGTTTTAAATATTAATGACATTCATTGCTATTAAAGCGAACAATTTATCAGTAGATGTTAAATATTTGAATAAAGTTTTTATTAAGCTGCTTGAATAAATTTATTATCATAAATTCATGCATTATTTTAAGATTTTCGGTAGCCAACTTGAGTTTCCATTTTTTAATTTTTACACCTTATTTTCGTCCTTGACTAAGAAATGCTATTGTTTACATACACACAAACACATACGTACATTCATATAAAATATTTACTTAATACTAATGTTTTGAACAAGTGTCGTTTTTATTTAGGAACATTTTCAGTTAATTTTCTTTTTACTCTAGTATTCCTTTACTATATTAATTCCTACTTTATATTATTTTCGGGTACTAAATGTACAACATCCAATACTTAAAAGCAATCTCCCTCGTTTTCGTTGTGTTAATTAAAATACAATATTTAATAACGGCAAATCCTCTAGGAATGAATTGATGTCCTTTTGGTTCTTACTGTGAGAGCAAATTTGGGACTACAAGGGAACTTATCAAAAGGGAATTTTAATTAAATTATTGCTAGTCTACTAAGTGTTAATAGTAAACATCAAATGATATAAAAAGATAATTAAATCAATAAATTCATACAAAAGCTTAATTGGAGCACAAATTAATGTGGATTAAAAATTTTAATTAAAAGCAAATTAACAAGGAATTCTCTTAAATATAAAAATGATTTTAATTTAAATTCTTTGCTTTGAGACATTTTAATTTCATAAATATTGTTTTACTGTTCAAAATTTTGTTAAAAACTTACTTACTCACTCACTTACTCCCTCTGCACTGTATGCCACGTCTATCTTTTTAGTTTGCAGCAATGCAACACAGTTTTATTTGCATTAACCAAAACATGCTTATGCAATTCATTTTCTAACCCGAAGTACACAAAGTTTGATGAAGAAACAATTTCTTGTTTTCGTTTCACTTACCTGCAAAAGAAAATCAAAAAATAAGAAAAACATTTTATTAATAACATAAGCAACACACATGAAAATTACCTGAAAAAAGTAAAGTCTTTTAAGGAGTAAATCCAAAAGAAAAAAGTTGTATAATGAAATAAATTCACACAATACTTAGATTACATACAGTATGACAAGCATAACATTTTTACTGGCAAACATTCTCCAACAATTTGTATTTATGTATCTTTATGCGAAGTAAAAATCAACATTAAAATTCAAGGATTATTGTTTATGTGTCTGTGAATAATTTTCTATTTAAGGAAAAAAAAAAGTTAAATAATTGTTTTGCTCTGCACAAATAAAAATGCCATCTGGAAGTATTTTATAGACGAACAAAATTAGACAATTAAATGTGTACGAAATTATTGGAGTGACTTATTAATTAATTTGTAAGTTAACATTAGTAACGGGTGATTTATCGTGGGGCTTAATTTTTAATGTAAAATAAAAGACATAAATTTCAAAGTGAACTTACATTTTTTTATTGTTGGTTAAAAGAAATATTTCTGGCATTTACTGTTTGAAAATGATATCATCAAAATGGAGGCCACGACAACGTGTGAAGTGATCCATACAAAAGGTTTGGTATTTTTCAAAAGCGTTAATCGTAGCTGATTTGTTCTTGACGACATACATAGAGAAAACGATACTTACAACCGATAATTTAAGTACCGCAATTGTTGCCAATCGCATAGTTTAGTTGTGATAGTAGAATTTTACGGTTATATGCATCTACAGAATTTCGTTTCGGAATATAAATATTTCAGCACTAATAAATTATGTTTCTTGCAATAGAAATCTTATAATCACAAATGAAAAATTTGATTGTAGGAACTGAACCTTTCGTTCAGTTCAGATCACACGATCTAGGCGGCCGACTTATCGTAGCAAAATGTGAAATAAGTTGCTCACCAAACTGATTTCTCAACAAGTCCATTGTTTCACGCGCTCGGTTCACCGTCTTGTTGAAACCATAGCGAGACCATGTGTTTGAATTTCATGAAGCATATAACAATTGAATTGACTATTGTAAAAGAATACGTGTAAAGAAATACATGCAATTTAGAAGATTTTGTTCAGGGTTTCAAATAGTAAATGCTTGAACTAAGCAGACACGAGGTTAGAGTATTTTTTATAATATTTTTGTAATTGATAAATTATCTCCAGAAATCAATTAAAATAAATATAAATACAAAAGCAAATGTAACGAAAAAAAGTTTTATAAAAATGTGAAAAATATTAAAATCGAGATAAAAAATTTACCAAAAATGAGTTTTTTATTTTAATTTTAATCCGTAAAAACGTAAGTGATAATTCTGTAATTAGAACAATATGTAATACGCCATTTTGTTAAAGCTCTATCTTGGATTTGGAATTTGTTTCCGGGTTTGATGTATTCCTTTGGTACCGATGTTGAAGCGTATAAAAAATTATTTTACTCTCAGTGCTGTTTAATGTTAGGCGCACAATTGGGACGAACGACGAATTTTTCGTCGCGAATATTCGTCATAAAAAATAAAACATATTTGTGTATATGAGAATGCATACAATTATAGCGTCGGTCGAAATTCGCTGTACGCGGCGAACTCAGCAATAGATTTATTTCTATTTCTTACGCCGGCGAGCGACGAACAAATTGGTACAAGGTGACCATTTTTTATTAAATTTAGGTTTACATCTCAACTTTTTAAGAAAATAAAGTTAGTTTTTACTTTAATAATTGTTTTATTTTTTATTTTAAAACATTTAAAATAAGTATAAAAAAGTTCAAGTACAAAAATTTGTTTTTATTTGTGTTTTTGCAAATGTTTAAGTTTATTAAGTGATCTTTTTTTCATATGGTCACACTATTAGCTGTTATACACAAACAAAATTTTTATTATTGTTTAATGCACGTACAGAAATTATATATATTGTTTTGTTGAATTTCACAAAAAATTAAATTCTTCGATTATTTTTGTTTTTTCTTTGCACAAACACTAAACAATTTTATCAACTATAAAAGAAGTTACTTTTTCGTCGTTGTTGTGCTTCACACGACGAATTTGCACAGCGAATTTTTACCGAAGAGTTCGTCGTGTTGGGCGAAATTCGTCGTTCGTCCCAATTGTGCGCCGAGCATAAGGAGCATCTTTTTATTTAAAGGAAGCATGTAACCAAACATTTTGTTTTTATCGCCATCTTGATTTTGGAATTTGTGCTATTTCACATATGTATGTATATACATATTTAGCATATACATATAATCTAGCCTTGTTAACATTTTCTTTTAACTTTTACTAAAGAACAAGTATTTTTGGAAAAGGCTCACAATATTTCTGCCTCACTGTGCCATTTTCTTCGGCTACTTTGGCAATTTGATGTTGATGTTTTGGATTTAATTACAATATATTAGTGTATGTGTGTATATATGTGTGTGTGTGCTGAGTAAAAGTTTTCCCATAACACTTGAACAAATTTAATTAACAAGGTAATAAAATCAGAATTATACAATTTCACTTCTTGTTTTTATTTAACTCTTAGAGAAGAAAAAGGAAAATTTCAAAACGAAAAAAAAACATTACATTGGGAACACTTAATTTGGTTTCACTTTCAAGTGATAAAAATAAATGAAATTTTTTTTATTTACTGGTTAAAAACTGGGAGTGTTTTTAATCTGCTAAAAAATTGTGTTAATGTTTTTGTTTTTTAAATTAAATTATTATACTGCTGAAACCACATATTAGGTCTGTTGTTAAGAGCAGGGCGCAAAATATATTATTTCCTAAAACTATGCCGCTCTCTATATATGGTTACAGTACTATCATCTTCATTGTCGAAAAAGTAAGCTACATGGATAGTAGTCATGCACACCACACTGTTCGCTTAATGAAGTATAATTTACGCTAACGAATAACTCTAAAACCAAAAGTTCTATTTATTAACAAAGCCATTAAAATGAAAATGAGCGTCATCACTGTTTACAATTGTTGAAATTTAACTGCGACATTTAGATTTTGTTGTTGATCTGCTGGTTTTAGTTCTTGGACATATTCTAGAATTGCAGAAATCTTTCTGATGATGATGTCTCTGGTGCTTGCTTAATTTTTTGTGCTTCAATGGAAAAATGTTTACTTGGCAACTCTTACGGTCGACCAAATACGTAATTTAAGGGAAAATCATGGGCATGGCGTAATCTTTATCTCTATTGTTCTGGTTTTTTAAGTGTATTTGATAACTCAGCCATTTTTACTTTCAAAAAAACTCTTCGGTTTATTTATATGAAATTCAGTGCTGCCACAGCAGGAAAAAATTGTAATTCGACTAAAGGTCAACCACAATATTTTTCTTATTTATTCGCTGTTGATATTGAAAAATTTCGTAATGATAAAAAACTTTTGTATGCTAATTTTTACAGGGTGAAAGACTTTTGTAGCCTAAATTATTTAATTTTACATTTCTATTGGTTGTTGTATTGCAGTTTTGAGAGAATTTTTTTAAAAAATGTTTTTTATATGAATTTTGACGATTGGTCATTTGAGAGAGTAGAGAAAATTTACGAAATTTTAACATTCCAAAAGGAATTGTTATAATCAGCTGAATAACTAAAACCACCCATTATCGTGGATTAACTTTGAAAAATTATAATCTGTAATTTTATTTTTAACGTATTTTTCAAAACTTCACAAAAAATTTCGGATGTAATTGCTATGGTAACATTTCGAATAAATGATGCTTTTTAGTTAGGTTATGGTACTACTATACTACTACTGTTCTCTCTATAAAAGATACCCCAAGAAAGCTGTCAGAAGCTGTAAATTCCGCTGAACGTGGAACCCTGTTAAAATCAATTGTGCAAGAAGTAATATATTCGCCAATAATGTATGTCCCTAATAGTCAAACGTGTGCTGGCAGTCTGTTAGCTTGAATTCATGTTCAAATTGAAATTTATATGGAAATAAGTAAAACGTATTTAAAATTCTCTACAGCGACCGTTGTATTGTATGTTTGTGTGTCGAACATTTTTCTTCCTGCTGTGGCACTATGCTGTATGATTTTCTGTTAAGCTCCATTTTTTTGCTAAATGTTCACGATTGGTGGCCTTTTGACACTAGACTAGGGTTCCTTAAAACTCATGTTAATGAAAACTTCCAACTACATGCTTTACTAATGGCGTTGTGGGTGCAATCCGTACATTAGAAATATGACGATGTGCACACTGTGCGCATATAATGGGTTGTCGGTTTAAACAACAACGGAAACAATTGTTTTGATATTTTGTTCGATAATAAAGTTATTTATAAAAAATTCCCAAAAATCTACGTCACAAGATGCCGAAAAATAAAAAACCAAATTAACAAATTATAAAGAATCTAAACAATTTAGCTCCTTTTGCACCACCCTGTACTACTCTTAGTATTGTTATTTGTATGGTATAATTTGTAAAAAGTCTCATGAAATACTTTTTCCTTAAATAGTTTTCGTGTTGACGTTAATCTTTCAGATATTTCGTAAGTGAGTAAATTTATTATTTATTTTGGATTGTTTATAAACCATCGGAAAACAACATGAAAAGTGCTTAAGCATGTGTGTGAATTTAGCATAGATATTTATATACATATGTATGTCTATTATGTGAATGTGTATGTGCTATGCATAATGTGTTTGTTTATACATTAAAAGGATCGTTATTGCTTAAGAACGTGCTCGTGCTAGTGACAAAGCATTAAATATAACAAATAAGAATTTGCATAAAAACTTAATTAATTTGTTTTATTAAACTCTGGTGTCAGACATATAATAAACTCATGGTAGTTTTGATAAATTAAAGTAAGAAATTATTTTAATATGTGACAAATAGAAGAAATATTAATATTAATCCAAGGCTTGTCTAATTATTTTACAAACAAATTATGTTGTCAAAAAAGCAAAGACGAACCGTCATACATTATTACCATAATCGTTTTAGTATTTTTTTTAAATTTTTATTTATGGACAAGAAGTGTCTGTACGTATGATTAATGTTATTTAACAAAATTCTCATACTTCATGTTAAATACTGTTATTCAGGAACACAGCAAAAAAAACTTGGAAGTAGTGCAAAGCGAATCACATTTTAAAGACGTTTAAATTAATTGTGTGAAATCAGTAATTCTTAATGACTCCCCAAATGCGAAAAATGATATGCAAAATCATGCAAAATATTTTTGACAATTCATATAAACAAACAAAATTAACTCATGTAAAAGCGGATGCTTTTCACTAAATATGCATGAGTTCTGTGCACTTGTTAAAATATAGTGCAGTTCATTAAAATGTTCATGTAAACACAGTGTCGTATTCATAAAAAATAATAAACGTTTATTAAAGGCTGATATCACTGATGTTGTATAAAAATTTGTCAAATAATCCTTCAAAAAATATATTTGTTATGAATATGGCAGATAATCTACAATGACACGCTAATGCTAAAATCACACTAATGAATTTCACATAAATTTAATTAATTTCGTCATCAGTCGAACCCCTGCAAGTTCACTTTTTTGTCATAGATATTTTTGTTGGGATATTGTGCAACAATGAAATCCAATCAATCATGAAACTATGGCTCTCAATTAACCAGTGAAAGAAAAACTATCGTTAATGTTGCAAGTATTGTTCAAGCATCATTATCAACAATAGTAGTAAGTTCATGGCACGATGTTAACGTGCATTCTCTTCCTTTTATTTGTTTTGAATTTCATATATTTTTTTCTACTTTTTTTGATTCCTTATTGCAATACAACAATGTAGTGGTTGTAACCATAATTTAGTACATCACTACTGTAGTGACTATGAAATTATTAGTAACAGTTGATTGGTCATCATATGGCGTGTGATAAGAATAAATTCTGCCACACACTCTCTTGCATGTCCTTAGCTACATGTGCATATAACAATCAATAAATGCCCTTTCTCGCTCTTTATCTCGCTATTAAAGAATGCACATATGCCAAGTTGGACATGATTGAAACAGTTTATGCAGCAGTGCAGTTTATTGTAAATGTCTCGTAGGAAGTGAAACACACCTACGAAGAACAGATGCCACTTTTAGTAAAAACAATAATAAAAGAAAAGGGATTATTAATGCATATTATTATTAATGCAAGTGAATGAAAAAGCTTCAAAATAAATATCGAAATTGTATTTGTGATATTAAAAAAAATTACAACAAAAATAACATACAGACTTTCTCATACATTTAAGACCAAATTGCTTTTTGCCATTTTATGTGACTTGATTTAGTTGTCTCAACATTACAACACATTTAAATAATTAATGGAATTTAATGGAAATTTTTTTTTTAAAAACAATGGTCCAACAGTCGCTTATTTATTTATTCATTTCAGTCACTCACTTTAATCAGCAATATCATCATGATAAATAACAACATTTTATTAATACATACATAACAGTTACACATACATTTACATTCAATGACTGAAGGTTTCAAATAGAAAAATACATATGGAGCACGTTTATGTAAATAAACAAATACAGTAGACTCGCGGTAACGTGAATTATTAAAAACCGAGCGTGTTCACGTTTGCGAAGTTGTTCATGTTGACGAAGGTGTAACTCTTTAGAATTTCCAAATAAACTAGACATGTATTTTAACTTAAATTCATATATTTCTTTGTGTTTGTCGGATTGTTATGTTCATATGTTTTGTTAAAAAAAAAAGTACGTTAAAATTAATTTAAAAAATGTGTTACCTTTTTTTGTATTAACTTTTAATTTTTAAATTTTTAATTGCTGAACAAGATCTCTCTCTTAAAATAGCTAACAGGATATCCTCTTCACAGACTTCTTTATCTCCTGAATAGCTAAACACTAAAGCACTTTGCTATTGTTGAATTTAAATAGCCAATAGCGTCCATTATTAGTTAAACCAATGTTTCAAAATGGCAGCTGTCATTCATTATGATTTAGAGCAGATTCAAAATTTCTAAAAGAGCGAGGACTTTTTACCTCTCCAATCGACATTTTGCGATATTTTTCACGAAAAACTTAAGATTATGTTATGCTTAATCAGCAGCGCGCACTAAACTAAAGCTGAGCAATCATTTACGGGGACACCACTTTTTATAAAAACAATTTGGATAACCGACAAATTTTTTCACGTTACAAGGCTTTTTCACTGTGTTCAAGCTACAGAGTATTCAGTGTAAAAAAAATTATGTTCATGTTATACGGTGTTCACGTAAGGCAGTGTTTTTGTTACCGCGAGTCAACTGTACATCCATTAACAATGACTTAAGTGTACATATTTTATAAAACTAATTAAAGGTGCTAAGTCCACATTTTTATAAAATTTATTTTATTACACTAATATGTGTCTTTTTGCTTTTAATAATTTAGGATATTTCACATAAAAGAAGGATATATTATTATAACATTAATAATGTTAAATTAAATTAAAAAAAAAAAAAAATGTTAAATTATTTTTATTCCGTAATTTGTTGTCTGTATGAACGATTTTTTGTATCTAAACGACCTTAATTTTCACCTGATTTTTTATGCATTTCTAATAGTGTTTTGTTGTTGTGAATTAATATTGTTGTCTGTTTAATGAGAATTTTAAACGAAGAATGACATTGTTTTCCCATTTTCTTCATAAAAACTTATATTTTGTGGGTTAAATCCTGATGAAATGCAGTTTATTAACATCTGGAAATGGTTTATTTATAATGTTAGAGTGTTTGTGTGGGTTTTTGTTGAATAAATTTTTAGTTTTATTTTTTTTAAATTAAATTCATTAAAAATTATAGAAAATCGAAAATGTAACGTGATATGGTCTTATCTTCTCATGTCCATACATACTTTCAAATAAAAAAATACTAACGGTCTAATTCATAAAAATTAAAAAAACTTTAAAAGACGTTTATTTTTTGTATAAATCCTAAAATAATTTTTTATGAATAATACGTTAAATTTTTAAGCAAACAATTTAAAATTATAAATATTTGTTTTACTCTAGACTTTAAAATAAGAAATAATAAATTAAGAACCGAAAAATAAGGATAAATAATTGTCAGTATTAAAGAAATTAAATCTTAAAGCTTTAAAATGTCAGTGGCCTTAATATTTAAACAAATTGCGCAATACAATTGTCATATAAAATTGATCAAAAGAACAAATACGTTTTGAAGTTATTTAAATGTTTTATATTTCATGTTCTCGATCATTAGATAATGTTTTACAAAATATTAAAGTATTGTTCGATTTTCATTATTCGCAATTTTATTCTCCACTTAACACTAAAGAGAAATCGTCTTATTTTATCTTATTCATCAGCTGCGTCAATCTAGTTGTTTAAGGCAATTTTCTTTTCTTTTGTTATTTTAATATTAACACCATCTTTAATTAAAGGCATTTTGCTTTTAATAAAAAAAAAACAGCACGTGATGCTTTGTTTTTGTAAACAAAACAAAGAAAGATATTACCTCCATTTTTAATTATACGAGTATACTGTTATTTTCCCTTGCTATATCTTTCCAAACAACAAAACAACAATAATAAACAGTGTTGTCAACTTTACAATATCAAAATCACCAAAAACAGAGAAAACATGTGTGATTTCGGAAAAATGCATAATTAAAAAATTTTTTATTTTTTAAAATTTTATTTAATCTATAAAATTAAATATTTCCATATGCATATGGAACTTTTTTTAAAAATATTATTTTTAAACCAAATGGCAAGTTTAGTTTCACGGTTCGCAATATAAATACTTCTTTACAAATAAAATTGATACCTCTTAAATATCTGCCAGTTGCCCTCTAAACATATACATTTTTGAGCTAATTAGATAAAATCTCTATTTATGACTGTCTGCTGCAATATGCCTCAGTTCGTTCAACAAATTCCCCTTGCCCCTGTAAGTTGTTTTGGCCTTCCACCTTTTATCAAGGCTTGAGGGTTCCTCTTCAGCGTTTCATAGCAATTTTCGTTGTACGGCTTTCGAAGGTTTTTCCTCAACCATTTTAATATTTTTGCAATTTGTAGTAGTTTTTCATTTGTGGCAACTCTCGGCCACCATATTTTAAAAATATTTCTTAAGCATCTGTTGGTAAATGTTTGAAGCTTTTGTTTTGTATTATCGGTGACAGGTCATGTCTCGAAATAATATAGCAGGATGCTTTTTACACAGGAATTAAAAATGTGGAATGCCTTATTTGGCAGGGGGACTTAAGCTCGGTTGCTTTCAGTAAGCAACCCACAAGTGTATATATTTTTTATTATTAATAACATTTGGTCACAACACCTTTTGAATTTTAAATCATGATGCTATAAATATGAACATTACTATCGCACTACAAAAATTTAAAAAGTTTTTGTTTATTAATTTCTTTTCTGAGTTTTAGGTGCTCCTCCTAACAAATTGAACAGTATGTTTAATATTTCAATATAATTTCTTGTTTATTTCAATACATCGATTAGCTTGAAATCTGTTCCACTTAAAACTAAATATTTTTAATGGTTTCCAAGAATAACTCTCATTACATAAGGCCATGATAAACTATTCTACAAAGTCGTGGGACTATGTCAAATAAAAATCTGATATGTTTCTGTCCCACATGAGAAAATCGCAACAAAATGTGTGAATGGATAATATACTGTTATACTGGCTTTACAAAAGCAACTATGATCGCATAGAAGGAAGTCCTTATAAAGTACTTTATACCTCATTAAAAATTTAGTCATTACTTATAAACTTGTATGTTGGCAATATGCAATAATCATTGAAAAGTATGTTGTTAAGTATTAGTTTTTGCTGGGTTGGTGATTGAAAAAAATTAGCTGACGACCTATCAACGCGGAAGCATTGTCTTCCCATCAATCCTTTAAAATTTTTTTAATAAATATTTATAATATTTATTTCGATACTCTTAACTTTATGTCACTGTGAAATGTGTAAATGTTTTGTTGTATTGTATTTTAAGAAATTCACTCTTACTAAAATTGTTTTTCATTAAAAAAAGTATTGAAATTTAATATTTGGTGTCACCAAGGAAGAAGAAACGCATTTAGAGGCACTGAGCACCGGCTCAAACATTTTCCGCGTTTAACAGTACTAAAAACAAGACCAAAATCGCAGAATTGACATGACTTATAAGAAATGTTTTATGTACATACACAAACATGAACACATATTATTGTTTCTTTTTTTTCACAGAAACAACAAGGGAAATATAAGTAGGGCTTGTATATTGGCGCAAACAATATTTTACCCATACAAAATATGCAGAACGTGCCTCTACAGAAGTTTTCTCCTTAAAAACTTGCTTGTGGACATTATTATTCAAAACAGCGAAAAAATTAAAACTTTACAAGACCGAGTCTTTAAGGTACGTATTATGATTAATTGAAAATTTTATTTACATAATTTATCAAGATATTTGCCTAATTCACAACCTGTTGTACTTAGTAGTTGTACGGCGTAGTAGTTGTACACATTAATTTTTTAAACATCACTTGCACCAATTTTAGGATGTCATATAGAAATATGTAGATCATCTCAGCTGAAAAAGTAAGTATTATCGTTGTTTTTCTTCATTATGTAGAAGTGAATTTCTTTCAACCTACGACTTCTGCGACTGGTTGTGCTTTGAGAAATTGTTCTACAACATTGTCTAAAGTTTTTAAAATCTAACAGCTAAACCTTAACAAGAGCGGCAAGCTTTTTTTGCTGTCAAAAAATTTCATGTTCATAAAATTTGTATAAAAAAAACAAAAATACCGCAGCGGCAACGTTTTTATTTCGCAATTGGAAATTAAAATTTTGACAAGGCAATTTTATTTCTGTTTAGTGAGTTTTATTCAAAAACATAAGTAAACACAACTGTTCGTTACACAACGTTGACGCTCTTGCTTAGGCTTGTCACCTCAGCGTTACCGCTCAGCGGAATATTAAGCAACGCCTGTCGCCCTCGTTGAGGTTAGCCTTAACAAATAAGACTTTGGAAAAAAACCTTAAAATCTGCTGAATGAGAACAAAAGTTGTTGACAATAACAATACCTTTTTTACATACATATGTACATACTCACATATACTAATAAAAATAAAAATTCTGTTATCATACGAATGTTCACATTAAAATAAAATAGATAAATGATGTAAGTTACAATTTAGCAAAATTTCTATTATTAAATATAATAAATGTCAGCATTAACATTAACCGTGTAACAGCAAAAATTTAACAAGTACATTGTGTTGAAACATACCGCACACACAAGCATAAATGTGCTCGTATGTATGCATATTATTCCCCTTTTTTTCCAAATGAAAACATTTTAAGTCAGCAAAAATAACAAAAACAAAACAATAACTAAAATGAAAAATCAACTATGTTAAAACCTCAACAACAATAAATTAAGGATTACCACTTTACTCGCATGTTCAAATGATATCCTTTGGTTTTTTTCTTGTTGTTGCTGGTTGGTGAAAAATTTAGTATAACGACACGAACATCTTTACATGCCATTTATATTGCAAAAACAACAACAACAGCAATAACAGAAACAACGTCTAAATAACGGTTTTATAAATTTGTTGACATTAACATTAATTTTGTAAGTGCATGTGTTTTACAAACACATACATACAGACACAGTTGTTAACAAGCAGATATTAAGAAAAATAAAAAAGTGTCCATTTAAATGTGCTGAAAGTTTAAATTCACAATAGACACCAAATCATAGATATTGCTTGGGTTATATTGTGTGTTTTCTAAGAAATATTGCTGTAGTTGCTGTAGTGTACGCTGTAAAACAAATATGCACTTCTTTTTGAAAGGGTTTATATAATATACAGAGCAGCTTAAAATTATTTTTGCTTAAAATTGGTATTTAATGATTTTTTAGTTTTATTTTTATAAACAAATATTTAATGTTTTATTTTTAGTATTATTTTGAACATTCGCAATTTTTAACAGGAAAAAATAAATTTTTATTAACGCACATGCATTAATGTGATTCATTGTTGGCCATTTTTTATTGGCATCCAATAGATGCTCGCGAAAATCTTTATGCGCTTCATAAAGAGATTGGTGACAGAACAACTTTTAGTATGAATTTAAATGATCCCTTCTTAATTCTGGGAACTTCAGGCAGGAGCTAACACTAGCTCTTACAAAATTTACCATAAATAGGCTTATTTATACGTCTGTCTGCACGCAAAGAAAAAATATGGTTGTGGTAACCATAATCGAAAAGCAACATACTATGATTGAATTATGATGATTATGGTTAAAACATATAATGGTTACCAGTAATCATTATTATGTTTTATTACAGTATCATTCAATAATCATATATATGACTACAATTGAAATTGACAATCTTTGATTTTTTACGGCAAATTATTGTCTTTTGCTGTAACATACACATATTGATTGTATTTACCACTTTCATTGCAATTTTTATTTACATTTTCTCGTTTATTTGTAAATTTTTTTTAATTTTTCAAAATTTTTGTTCATTTTTTCGACATCTCAAACTTTTAAAATAATAAAAATTTATTCAGCAAGAAGAAGAACAGTTGAAATCAAATTATTATTAAGAAAAAATCATAGCTTGATGAATTTGTAATCATACTGTTGTCTCACCTATTATTTAATGATTATTTGTAATTTTTAATGCTTTTGAATATAATGTTATTTTTGTCAAATTATTTTTTTAAATCATATTATTTTTAAATGATAACCATTTTGAAATTTTTACGAAAAGTAAACATTTAATGATACAATTCAAACAAATGCTTGATTATCGTGACATAATATATGACATAATGAAACAAAAATAACTATTACTTGTTTTCGACAACCAAATATTGTTATAGGAACTATAATATAACCGTCGTAATCATGTTGTAACCATGGTTTTTCTTTGCGTGTGTTTGTAAAATTTTCTGTACTTATTATTAACCGTAGCTCGTCTAATGGCAATCAATTTAATCTTTCAAAAACTATTGAAAATAAATTAGACGTTTAGCTGACTGACAACGAAATCGCCATGTAAATTCAGTGCAGTGCATTCTTAGTATATAACGTGGTGCAAAAAAAATATGGTTAAACTCGAGGGACTGAAGCTAATTATTTCTGATTTTCATGCATGCAATGCATTTTCTATTTTATTTATTTATGTGCTGGCATGTTTTTTGTAATAAAGAACTGCTTTTCCATTTCAAATCAAGTCAAGAATTAATATACATGCTACATAGCTGATAGATACTCGTTGATGTTCTATATTTAGGTTAGGTTAAACAGTGGAGTATTAAAAGTCTAAACCTATAATAAACTCGTGTGCCCAACTTGCATGTTTTGCACTCAAAGGGAATACAAATTTTCCTACTAAAGCAGAACCGTAATATCAAAGTCAGCTAATATATTGACTAGGTAAGAATCCAGTCCCTTCAACGTAATTGCTTAGGGATTTTCAATTTGAATTCAGTAGATATTTCAAGTTTATCAAGTTTATGTCGGTTTAGTCGACAGTCCCATGCAAGCTAGATGAGTTTTCGTCTTCAAGTGACCTGTTATTCTACTAGGTTATCTTTCAAGTGTTAACCTTATCAGTTTCAGAATCTCCTTTTATTTCTAAAGATTTGGGTCATCCCATTATATTTGTATATGTGACCATATGGACAGTAGAATTAGGCCAGTTTCTGATGTGTTCTTCTATCGCTCAAAATTTAAGTAAAATTTTATTTATTTATTTAAAATTTTTTGTAATCTAGTCTCTAGGCCATAATCGGTCACAAACTTCTACTAAAAAAATGTTTTTCAATGCGTTTTACTTAAAATATAAAAATATAATGTAATGATTTAAACCCCTGAAAGGGTTTTACATTTTCCCAAGGTGATGTTATCAAAAATTTTCCCATTTATCTGTTTCTTCGTTTTCGGTTATGCCATTATGTCGTCGTATCCATTTTATCTCTAGACGTTCACAATTTGTATGCGAGTTTATCTCACTCTTGCATTGCAGGACATTCCGAGATTTTACTTTTTACTTCACTAGAGTCTAAGTAATTGACTGACTGTATGCAAAAATATGAAGCAGAGCTTCGTTATCAATCTTCTTCATCAATTTATTGCCTTCCGTTACTGCCATAATCTCACCAAGGAAAATATTGTTGTAAACTGGTAGATGGAGGTTTTTACCCCTGTTTCGGTTTATGTCATAGAAACCCATTCCAGTTCGGTAACTAATCTTTGATCCGCCTGCATAAATATCGTTGCCTTGTGTAGATTTTACCCGAATCGCTTCATTCTCAGGTATTATGGTGATGCAGTTAACGCTTTCAAATTTTGTTGAGATTTTATCACATGTTACATATGTGGTATTTCCCATCGGTAAAATATTGATTATTCTTTGATATCTGGCATCATCATGAAGATTTCTCACAGGCCATTCAGCCATTGCCATTAATGTAGCAGCGGCCAAGGCTGCTTCATATTTCACTTGTATATTAATCGCCAGAATTGAAAGTATATTCTCATTAGCCATTATTAATGTCTTTCGCATGACATCGCATAAATTAATTCAGCACTGTATTTTTTGAAGAGGTTTTCTATTAACCTTCTTCTCTTAAGATCGGTCTTAGTAAGCTCGTGTAAAGCCAGTTTGTCATCTTCTTGCTTACGTCCCATTTTGAGCTTTTCGCTCTTCTAAAAGGAACCAATCCAATCCAGTTCCACACCTTTATATTTGACTTTTTTTATTGATCTGAATTGTGTTATCTTAATAACAGACACACTTTCTTCTTGTCCGGGTTGATATTGAGTTCCCACTTCTTTGACCAGTTGTAAGACATATTCAGAGCCTCTGTTTCTCTCCTTCATAAAAGATCATGATTTCCCCTTGTTCTGAATTTAGATTTTAAGTTTTGTTGTACAAATATTTAGAGGGAAAAAGGAAATAATAAATATTTATGTTTAAATATTTGGCGTATTAAAACAAATGAGTTTGTTTTTTATTTTTATAAAAATATCAAGCAGATTCTAAGTTCAGTTATATTTACAAATTATTTGCAAATTTTTAACACGATGTGAGAGACAATTAGTGTTAAAATATTGCTACTAAATGAAAAGCAAAGCAGCACAAAAGCACAAATGAACTTAATAAGATAACAAAAAATACACATGAATAAATGAATAAGTTAAACAATAATTTTTGTGCTGCAGGTCAAGGTTTATATAAAATTTTTACACATTTACGAACATTAACACATGAATAAATAGTAATTACACATACATTTACTCTCATAAAAATAACACAAACAAGCATGTGAGTTAGTTTATGCTTTAAACAAACAATTCTATTTTAGTTCATTAAAAATATTATTTTAACTTTTGTTTTTTTAAAACACACTTATTTTGGAAATTTTACAGGTTTTCAGTAACTTAGGAGGGCTTAAATTATTTTCAGAGAGTTTACTGGAGGCTGATTTATTATTGTCAATTGAATCAGTAAACTTCTAGAACTTGTTCTAGACTTATTATTGGTTGCTGTGGTTTACTTCCAAAAGGGAAAACAGATTCGGAGAAGGTTTAATGACGCTCGAGTTTATGTCGGATTTCAAGCAATCAAAAATGTCTCTTGGAGCTGTGATCTTCTCAACAGAAATAGAAAATAATGATTTAATGAAAGACTGGAGCCTGCAGATGATTTTCGATAGAAGTAACTTTTTTCGAACCTAAAATCCGATTTTGTTGCTGATCAAACTTAAACCCACTAAATGCGTCATATGGATTCGCACCTGGTTAGAGGACTTTATATTAACCAGGAGATCAATGTAGGAATAATTGTCAACTGTGATCATGATTGAGTTGAAAAACTTATAAGACATATAGATGTTGATTGCCAGAAACTCAGCTCCGTAACTCCGCTCTAATTAAACCACATTCAGTCTTTATACAAATTAAAAAAAGTTTTGGTTGTGACAATCAGAATCGTTGTCAATCATGAGGTTAAATTTTTTTCAACGGTTATAGTTGGAGATGTTTATTTTCGAATTCCAGTGTTTAGTTCGAATTGAGTAATTCATTATAATCGTATAAGAAACTTGTTGATCACAGATTAAAATTTTGATTGCAGCAAAAAAATAATCTTTTGAATAAATTTTCTGTGAATTTGTTATTTGTACGAGAGCTTATACATTATGTTTTTCGGAAATAAAAACAACAAATTATTGAAAAAAAACAATGATTTATTACTTTTCAAAGTATTTATGAAGATCAATACACTTGTTCTGGTTTGTTTACTGTTTACTTTCGGGCTCATACGGGTAAATCAATGATTCGTCACCTACCTCGATGTCATACACATGTTTTGAAGCACCGTGATCGTATTTTTTGAGCACTTTTTGCTACCAATTGACATGATCCTTTTTTTAAGCGATTGTCAAATTAGGTGGCATCTAAGGCGAACACATCTTTTTAACAGCCAAATCTTCATGTCATATCGAATGTATGCCAGTCCCACGGCTACTAAAAGTTGCCCTTATCTCACATAATGATCTTGCAGTACCGACAAACACTGGTCCTTGATGATGCTTCATTGCAAAAACATCAAATTGGCTTCATCGATGCACTGTTGTTAATTTAATCCACGTCGAAATAATAAAAAATAATAAAAAATATTTTTGAGCTATCGTTCATACTTTGAAACCCTTTAAGATTGTATATTGTCAAAAATGTCAAACTTTACCATAGGAACGTCAACTGTCAGATTGTAGCTCTTGGGATGCCCAATCTTGAAATAAAAAAGGCTACCCTCGTGTATGCATCTAAGTATATACAAGTAATACCTTTATAACTACATAATAATTTTTATAAAAACGTTTGTATGTGTATCTATTTAAAAAAATTATATGCACCAAATATTGAAATGCACTAATATTGCACTGGTTAAAAAAATATTTTTTTTGGCAGTATGAGATTCTTAACATCATATGGCTAATTTAATGTTAAATATAAACCGTACAATAAGACTTTCTGGTTGACAAATGGTTCCTAATGCCAAGTTAATTCCATATTTTTAATAAGTTTTTTTTTTTGGTGAAATAAGTCAAACAGGTTTTGTTTTATTGGTGGCGGGCGCACGTTTTAAATGTCGGTGTAAAAAATTATCCTCCTAAGAAAGATAGTAGAAATCCAAACTAGGTGTGTTAAATTAAAAGAAATTAAAAAAATCGCAATGCCATTCATACATCATATTACTGCTTAAGAATTTAGATCAGGGGGAAATTTGCGGCATTCGAACGTTATCAAAATTTTACTCGAACGTTTGTGTTCGCTGTGCTTTTTATACAGGGATACCAATAAGAATTTGAAAATTTTCCAAGCAATCGAATGTCAAATTTGGCTCCAGTGCTTTTAAGATTTAATAGTCCTTTAATTTTGAATATGGAAATTTAAAAACATAATGTTGAATCATGTGTAGAATTTAGAGCAGTAAGACCAAAGTTTGTCAGTGTTATTACAAGTGTAAGTTTAACAATTTTTCGTCAAAAAAAAAAAATAAAACAAAATGCACACGTTTTAACTAGAGACTGCAATGATAATGCTAATAAAAATACAAAAAAGTTTTATACAAATATTTTAAATTTTGAATGAACTCTTAGATTGGATAGAAATTATTTACACAACGAAAGTACAAAAACAAAAACCAAAAAAAAAAAAAAGAAAGAACTGAATAATTAAACTAAATTCAAACTGCCGTTTCTTCTTTTCCTTCTTTAACGTTGAACATTGTTTAATAGTTTCCTCTCGTTCTCCCTTTGTTTGCACCCTTTTTTCAAATGTTTGAAAGTTTGCTTAGAATTTAAAGTTACAAGAAACTTCTAACTAGAATTGTTCTTTCGTTGGAACTGTAGGCGAATCGAGTAAAGGAGAATTGTAAATAAATTGCTAAAGTTTATAACTAGATAAAAGTCGACTGTGTATGTTTTAAAGTTGCTTAAGAATATATTCTACAGATTTTTTTTATCTACAAGTGACTTACACAACATATTGTATTTTAATGATTAGCACATTACATTTAATGTTGACGCTAGCGTCTACGTAACACATGTGTGGCTGAAAATTTATGGCGAATTGTTATGTGACACTCCTTAGTTTTCTTATTTATGTTTGCATTTAATAAAAAAAAAATTTGTTTGACTAAGTAGAACTGTAAAAGAACCCAGCAAAACTCTCATTACAAAATAATGAGTTGAATGTATTAAAAACAGTTCTTCACTAGTTACAATTCGGCATGTAAAGCCATTATTTTAACACGGCGATTGGAGGTAACCACGCTCGTTGATAAAAAGTTACTCAAATAAAACTTACCGCGCTCGCTTACAAATAGGAACCTTAATAATTACTTACTCTTGTAGCAATAAATAAGTACCTACTTTATCTTAGTAACCTAAATAACCCATTAATATTATGGACTTACAGACGTCGTTCGGTTCTTTTTTAAAGGGTGAAAATTCGGTTTGGTTATTGTACGATACGTTTAATTAAAATTAAAATATCAGTGAAAATCTATAAGTCATAAATTTGCTTGTGTTAAACTAGAAAAATAATTATAAAAAGCCATTCAGGGCTTATAAAATATTTTGCAATAAGAAATTGTATTGTGTGTGCATCTAAACAAGTGCCTGAAAAATAAGTGCACATACTAAGGGCCGTATTCATAAAAAAATATTTTAGGTTTATTAAAGGCTTATTTGACAGATGTTGTAGAGAAATTTGTCAAATAAGCCTTCAATAAACCTAAAATATTTTTTATGAATACAGCCCTAAGTATATATAAATGAAGGCATTACTAAAACTCTTCTTAGTAAAACAGACGATATTTAAGAGTAACTGAAAACTATGTTGTTTAGTAAGAGCAAATCATTAGCTAGTTTTTGCTGGGAATCTAGTTGTGCCTTTCATACATACGTATATTTTGTACATTTTATTAGGTAGTTTAAATTGATCAGCTGAAAATTTGCTGTTTCTTTTAAAACATCTCTTTTTCATAAATTTTAATTGTCAAATTTCTTAAAAAAAAAAATTAAATTAAAAAATATTCTCTTTGAAATGCACAGTCTTTTACCTTACGATTCCTAAAATGTATTATAATATAATCAAAGTGCTTAAAAATAGAGAAAATTATTATTTTTTAACCAAGCATCATTACGTATTTACATTTATTTAGATAAAGCAAAAAGAAAAAGGTGAATTTACGCACTATTTTCTATAAACGTAAAATGTATCAATTTGTTCCTTTAATTTTTGTAAATCTTCTATTTGTTTTGGGTGTACATTTTTGAAAGCAAGTTTTTTTTGGTTTCATGTTTTTTTAACTTTTCATTACAAAATTTGATAACAATCTTTTTCAGTTCAAAATTTATAGATTTATTTTGAATATTGAACAAAGTATTTATCTTCAACAGGGTGAGCCAAAAGTCCAAAATGTTATAACCACCACCTAATAATTAAATTCGCCTTGAGTAGTTCTTTGCATAAACTCAAAAAAGTAATAAAAATTAAAATAAATTTATACTCAAACCGTACTTGAATATTCAACACATTTTACTCTGTTGCATTTATTTGAGTGTGGTAGCAATTGTTTGTTATGGGTTAAGGCTGTTTTTGTTTTTGTTTCCCTTTCGATGGAGAGTTAATTCAATTAGTGAATTTAACATATATATTGAAAACACAAATGAATGAAATAACAAATGAATGTATTTCAATTGTTTTTCTGGGAGCATCAATGCAGACGTCTACTGTATACCTAATGAGGTTCGATTGGCGTTGATGAATGGTTCTTTAAAAAACTCCAGAATCTACAGTCTGCTTATTACCAAAGCCATTTGATAGAAAATTAGCTTCATTACTTATAATTAGTTTTTCAATCAAGTTGATTGCTTTTTGGGCACACTGTTAAATTTTACATCAAAATTTAGACGTTGTCGATGATCTGCGTGTTTTATTTCTAACACCAATTGCACCTTATTTGAGAATAACAGTAAATCTGGTATTTTCGCAGTGCGAATCAGACGTGTTTCACCGGTTCGAGGCACATGTCTTAAGGTGCTATGTTGGTGGTGACAATGAACTAATAATATTAATCATATAATAATTGATCGCTTATTTTAATATTATATTCTATTTTTATTTATATAATTTGGAAAATAAAAATAATTATTAAACGAAAAAGTGAATTTTGGTTCACCTTGTGCATACGAATGGAACCAAACAAACAGCACATACATATCACACACACATTGCTAAATCTCTTAAGTGTACATTTGCAATTTATGTGTTTGTGTATAAAGTACGCGTCTACTTTATATTTTCTTGCTAACTTTTCAAGAGTTTTTCACGTTGTTTTTGCCAACTAATAGCTTTTAATTTTGTCCATAAATTTTTGTAACACCGTTAAAATAAGAATTGTTTAAAGGTAAACATTTGTTGCTGTCTTCTATTTGTGTTCAAATAACAATAATTTTAATTAACATCTAGAATAATAACAACAAAAGCAAAAACAAAATAAGCCCATTATGCGATTAGTAAATTTGATATTTATATTTCAATTTAAAATTTTAATGTAAATATTTATTTAAACATACATTTGTTTAAACAAAATTTGGAAATACTTTTGTGGTATCGTGTTTGCACTATGTACAAAAACTATTAAAGAAGAAAAAACAATTGTTTATATGAATGCAAACATTAACGAACTTTTAATTTTTACACAATTTTACTTCTTTTCTATTCTATTCTAACCTATTCTTCTTTTTACCATCAAATGCCATAATAAATAAATGTTTTCATCCAAAACCCTAATTGCCAATAACAAAAAAATAAATCAATAAGCACCTTATTAAGAAATGTTTAAGCAACAAACTACAGATGAATCTATAAGTCATACTATAATCAATCAATTCACAGACAAATTGAGTTAAAGAGAGAAGAAAAAAAAAAACAGAATTTAAGATTTATCCCTTTTTAATAATCCGTTTTACTACTTTTTTTTTTTTTTGGAGCATAACCTAATGACACAGACTTTTTCTTAAAAAGTCTATTCTAGTGCTATAAACATACCAGAGGTTAACATTGTTCAAGTGAGCACACATTGTATATTGATTGTATATTAATACAATTTTTTGTATACGAATTATTTTTTATAAAATTTTGTATAAGGAATAATTTTTTTATGATATTGGCAGTTAGTTACATTTAATTCAGCAAAATATTTTGTTTTGTTTTAGATTAAACTTTACTTAGCTGCTGTTCATTTACATTGTTCACAAGATCAAAAGTGTACGGAATAGCAAAAAATAAAAAAAAACCAAAAATTTAACGATGTATTTGAAACAAAATAAATTTTTGTCAAATTCCCCTTATCCGAAATTCCCCTTATAGAAACGAAATAATACTGTTCATATTTTTTAACAGTGTGTTTCTGTTTAATTTAATGAACATGAATAAAGATTTTCAAACATGAATTATTCAACAAAATCTTAGAATATGCCATGCAGTTCCCTGGTTTATACTAATGTAAATTTTCTTAATAATAATATTATTATGATTATGGGTAGCATATGTTAAGGGGCATCGTTTGTTGAATTGGAAAAACATGAAACAAGTCATTCATTTAAAATTTATGATTTCAAAGGAAGTGGTGTGGCTGAAAATGTTGCAGATAGAAAGAAGGATAAGAATGAGGAAAAAATAAACTTGTTGATTAGGCTTAAAATAATATTAAATGAATTGCGAAATGAAAGGGAAAAGAAATCAATAATTTAATATTCGTTTAAAAGGATATACGAGTAAATGTGTTCTTATACAAAATTCACTAAAATGTTATAAAATATGTAGGCTTTTTGTGCTTGAGCGGTTTTTCAAAAGTGGCAAAAATAGAGATTTTGCATTAATATTATCGATTCATAATGTCAAAAATGGTTAAAAATGTCAAATTTAGAGAAAAAATAATTATTTTATTAACACTTTACTGTCGTTTCTACATATTGGTAGACATTTATTCAGGGGCGAAAAAAAGAAAAAGTATTTAATATTTAAATATTTTCTTAAAGATTTTACAGTCAAAATTTCGTTTGCTACTACGCAGCTGAAAGGAAAATTAAATGAAATTGTTGACATTTGTTACCTAAAACAGGAAGACTATTACATTTAGCGAAGACTTTCTCCGTTAACTCATAAAAAAATTTATGTTCTGGCAACTATTTGTTGAACAAATTTTTTATGTTATTAATTTATTTTGCATATTCACATTTTTTTTTTTTAGTTTTTGAATATTATTGTTACATATTTTATTTATTTTATTTTATTTTATTTATTTTTTCGTAAAGACATAAGTTTAGGCAGAACTGCATACTAGCTTTAATATGAAACTTGTCTATTTTCAATTCAATTGAAACGCTAAACTTACAAGTTTGCAATGAAAATTCAAAACAAAATTTAAGAATACAATTTTAAGAATTTTAAAGGAAAATCATGCAACAAAATTAATAGTTGTTCTCTTTGGAGCCTCTACTTTGGCTACAGGGTATATATGGAAAGACAGACGGATATAGTTTATTCCACTTCAAAAGTTACTCTAAATCAATCGATATTCTTTGAATCTATGGTTTCTTTACAAAATAAAATAAATATACTTTTTCACCTATGTTTACTTATGTATGTAACGTGGAAAACTTTAAAACTTGTTCTGCATGGTGCGCAAGTAAAAACTTAATTTAAATTCCGGTTAATGGGCATTAATAATGTTGATATAAAATGTGGTAATTTTAGTTTTATATTTAATGCGTTTTAATAGCTAATCATTGTACATAAGTATATAATTAAATACAGAAATTCCTCAAGTTATAGTCGGATATAAAACCACACATTTTAAAGCATCCCTGCGGTTGTAGTACTATATTGATTAGATTTTGTTTTAAAGGACATACATTTATTTTGTTCATACAAAAAATAACAAAGAGAAAACAAAGAGAAACTATAACACATTTTTAACGTTACGTGCTTATCCAACTCAATTGGCAATCGGCTGTTTATTGTCAAATATAAAGTGACAGCTTGAAATGACTTCTTTATAGGTAAAATTTATTTCTTCTATTTTGTTTTTCTTTCTTATACCCTACACAGAGAGTATTATGGTAATAGGTTTGTCATTTCGTATGAAATTTCTGGAATATTAATTTCCGACCCCATAAGATATATTTCTTTTTTCTGAAAGCTTATAAATAGTTGAGTCGATTAAGCTTGTATGTTGAAACTAGTTTTTTAAGCCCTCGAAAATATCACCAAGACCTGTGAGTGTATCAGAAATATTCGGGAGGAGATTTGTATTAAAAATCAACACAATCGCCTAATAACTTTCTGATATATGATCAAATAAAGCTCTGTTTTTTTTTCCTTTTTTTTACCACAAACATTTTATGTAATTGTTCAGTTTTAGAATCATGTATAGACAAGCTTGTGACTGTTCGTAGATATAGTATGCCCCTAGTGATATTTGTGAACAATTTCTGACAAACCGGTCGCTAATTGGCAAAGTTATTGGCAAAAATAATTCAAGAAAATATTTTTTTTTTAATACATAAAATATTTACAGCTGCTAAATAGTTTTTAAAAATCATACAGACATCAGATTAGAAGCCGTGGTTTCAAAAATAAATTCTGAGAAAAGCTATCAATTAGGTTTGAGACCAATAAGCACAACAATACAACTGATTCAGTGTTTTTCATAAAATTTACAAACAAAAATATATATTTCTCAGTTTCTATGACACCGAGAGATCCAATATTGGTTTTAAATGAAAGAGCTTGACCAGTAAAGAATAGTTAACTATGAAAAGGTTAAAATTCAAGATGGCGTCTTAGCTTAAATAACGAATATATTTAAGCAAATATAGTAGTTACGGCTTTGTTACTTTTAACCCACACAATATCGGCATCAAATAAAAAGGCTTGACCAGTAGAACACTGTACACTATTATAAAAGTGTTAAATTCAAAATGGCGTCCTAAACAGAATGGAGGAAATTTTTTTAACACTATGAATTTTGGTATCAAATGAAGGGACAGTAAAAAAAATTGCGTCGGGAAAAATATTGAAAATGACATATAAAATCTGAAATCTAGCGTAAGATACGATGTGGTCATTATAACTACTTTTTAATACATGGTGGTGGAGGGCGTTATCAGATTCGGCACGACTAAATACAGCACTCTTATTTGTCGGTAATTACATAGATATTTAAGCTCTATTCACAAAATATTTTTAAGGTTTATTTGACAGTTTCTGTATAGAAATTTGCTAAAAAATACTTTAATAAACCTTAAATATTTTTTTATGAATACGGCAGTTAAAATTTAATACTTAAAACAAAAAATTGTAGTTTAATAAGATCTGTTTGATATTGTATATTTTTTAACGAAACGTTTTTAGATTTTACAATAACTTTAAAAATATATTTTTCTACTTAATAGTTTAAAACTAAGTTTAATATTTGCTTAAGTATAAACTTATGTATATGACTTTAATTTATTCTGTGTTTATTTCTACCAGTCGTTTATTTTACTATTTAATTTTTAAACATCGTTTAGCTTTGCACTTTTTGCTCGTTAAACCGTTTTTGTAACTGTCAAAATGTCAAGTGTCTGCTTGCACTTGAGAAAAAGTACACTGACGCAAAACCAAAATGCAGTCATTTTATTCGCATATTTACCCACACCTACGCATACACATTGGCAGGCTAAGTAAAACTGTTTAAAACGGTGATGAAATGTTTTCCACAATTATACATTATTGTAGTACAATTTCAAGCAGAATGTTAAAAAAGGAACAGCACATCAGTTTAATGGAAGCCTAGGTACTCCTGATAATAATAACAATTATTGTTGATCTTATAACTTTTAATATTTGTTTCATCATGATTAGAATCAAAAACGTATCCGTCAGTGTTTTATTTTCAACTTATTTTTAATTAAACCACATTACCCTAATTTCAGTTTTTACATTTTAAAAGTTTTATGTTCTTATCTGACTCATACATAATACGTGAGTTTGTATTACGAAAACCTCACAAATTCACGATTTGTGTGTGTGTGTGTTGACAGCACGTATTCAAATATACCTCAGTATCAACTACTCAGGAATTTGTACGTGTTTTTGCCTGTCATCATCTAGGAGCGTATGTATATGTTGAGGCTTTATTTCTCTGGCGTAAAAAGTGTTTGTTTTGATGCGGACAAGACAAGCTTAAAATGTAATACGAGCAATGCACTAACTCACTTTAATGCTTACATGAAATACCATAGATAGCAAAAGAACGAGAAACTGTTGAAGAATAAACTATGAACTAATGAACACAAGTAAGACATGGAGAAAATCATTTTATAACGAAGTAACCTAAAAATCTACGTGTGTGTGGGTACTGGTAACAGTTACAGGTAACAATTGATTGATTTATCGTTTTGATACTATATGTACTAACACATCCATAATGCTGTTTAGTTTACACATATCATACTTGTATGTACTTAAGAAAATGGATCATAGATAGCATAAGTGGTATTTGAACAATGTGATTTTTTTTTTTTTTTTGATAAATGCACACACATACGCAGAAATGCTAGATTATTAAAAGGTACATGGAAATCTAGTTACTACCCAGCCTGCAAAATTGTCCGACATCTGTCAGATGTCTGTAAGAAATGTCGACAAACAAGTCAGAATTCTATACGAATTCTGTCAGACTTCTGACCGCCAAACATATGAAGTGGTTGACACGAATTCTGACAGACATGTCGTGGGAAATTCTGTGTTTTATACCGACGTGTCTGATAGAAATCTAACAGAAATCTGAAAGAAAAAGCAGGGGAAATTCTGATTTATTATACGACATTCGTATGGATTTCTGATAGATTTCTGAAAGTTTGTCGGATGTAGTTCTAACCGATTAATCGTACAGATTTTTTAAAGAAATCTGAAATATTTAATAAAATAAAACTCAGTTTTATATAATATTTTTTTATTCATTTAATTTATTACTTAATTACATATATTCATATACATTGTTTATATGCTAGATATAATAGTTAAAACAATTCTTTTAAATATTTTAAGCTAACTTGAAAATCCAAATACGCATCTTTTTTAACATTTTTCCGAAAAGCGTGACGTGACACTTTTTATTATATATATTGTTTATTAATCACAAAACAATCACTTTCTATATTACTTTTAAACTGTTTTAACACACCAATAAATTAAATTTTTTAATATCACCTACTTTGTTGCACTTTATGACTTAAATAAACAATTTGTAAAACAAACAAAATCAAGATTACAAAAATTGTAAAGGCAAAAAATTCCGTTTTAGTTTGTAAAGAAAAAACAAAAAATCCTAAACAAAAGGAATAAAAACAACTTAGATATTTCTGTACGAAATCAGTCAGAAATCTATCAGACGTGTCGTACATTAAATTTCCCAGACATGTCTTACAGAAATCTGTACGAAATGTCCGTAAAAAAAGTCAGATATTTGTAAGACTTGTCTGATTCAGGCATTGTCGTACTTTTGTGCAGGCTGGGTAGTTGTTATACTCTTCACGAAAAGTGTAATTTTTGTCATTTTTATTAAAGTCTCGATTATGAATATTGAAAACAGTTTTCTAAACAATGTTTCTAAGAAATTAATCTTAATTTTGTATATATAATATGTACAAAAAATTTTCTACAATTATCTTCTCTTTTCTTAATTGCAAATAAATTCCTTATATTAAAATATCCATTAATTTATTGTTTATAAACAATTATTTCATAATTTTAAATT
Source organism: Phyto melanocephala (assembly GCA_941918925.1). Taxonomy (NCBI): domain Eukaryota; kingdom Metazoa; phylum Arthropoda; class Insecta; order Diptera; family Rhinophoridae; genus Phyto; species Phyto melanocephala. The sequence goes on along the minus strand of OW799234.1, from coordinate 132,598,471 downwards.
TAAATAATTAAAAAATATTTAAAAAAACTTAATATTAAAAAAATAATTAAAAAATCGTACTGTGGTGATAAACAAATAATTATAATGTGATGAAATTATAATTCTGGCATCGCTGCGAACCGTGCTTCATGTAAACAAACCAAATTATATTTTCTCTACTCTTTAAATTAAACAGTTATTTTTTGTTGTTCTTTTAAAAAGAAAGTAGAAAACAGCAATAAAGTCCCTCTAAAAAAAAAAACAAAACAAATGTTTTATATTACATACAAAATAATAAAAAAATGTAGTATCGTTTGCTTTTGACGCGAATTCATACCATTTTGTCCATCGTAATAAATTGCCAAATGTCTTTAGAATTATAAAAAAAAAATAAATAAATGAAAAAAATGCCTCCAGGCGTTTGTTATCAAGTTCTGTAAATTTTGTCATCACTGGTCTTGTGCAATGTTTTTGACTTTTAACAAGCCAACAAAGCGTCAACATGTTTACTGCAGATCTTGTTTAATCATTCGTTTTCATCAGGCTTTAAGTTTATTTCATTTGTGTATTTGTTTGTATAAATTAGTTGTTTCTTTTTTTAATTGTGAAACCAGAGAATGAAATTAATATTTTCTTATAAATTTTAAGATTTGTTTTCTGTTGTTAAGAGTTAACAAAAATATACTGTTTCATGCTTCATTATTAATAAAAAAAATATAATTATTTCCTTTTTTACGAGGGGGCTTTGTAAAATGATCGTAAAAAGTAAATTTAAATTTTGTAGTAGCATCCTAAACATTATTCTTCCTTAATGCAAGGCATTGATAAGAGTAAAATAAAATAATGGGACACACTGTCAATTGCTTATATCGTTATATGCTTTCGATGCATATTCCCAGTACACAGACAACTTGTGCAAACGTCTGTAAAGGGAAATACATTGTAAACTAAGAATACAAAAAAAAAAAAAAAAAAACAAGTACGAGTGCTATATTCGGCCATGCCGAATCTTTTTTACCCTTCACAACGTGTAGTCACGCAATAACAATAGTTTGTATCATCATTCATCTCATATGAAATACGAACATACATATAAAACACATACATATGTATATAAAAATATCCCATTGCAAAATTATAAATTAACGTATGTGTGTTAAAAAAAATATAAAAAAAAAATAAAAATATAAATAATAAAAATATAAATAATAAATATAAAATAAGAAATAAAAAAAATTTAAAAAATATAAAAAAAAATTAAAAAAAAAATAAAAAAAAAATTTAAAAAAATAAGAAAAACATTAAAAATATATATAAAAAAAATTAAAGAAAAAATATTAAATATAAAATAAAAAAAATTTTTAAAATTTAAAAAAAAAATTAAAAAGAAGAATTTTTTTTTTAGTGAAAGTTTGTAGCCAGAGGCTTGGTTGCCGAAATTTAAATAAATAAATAAAAATAAATAAAATAAAAATATAAATAATACATAAAATGAAATAAAAAAAATTTTTTTTTGGGCTCAGCTGGGGTTCGAAGCCACGTTTATTCTAACCAGTATACCACGTCTGTATATATGTAACGAGGTAGTCGTGGGTTTTCGCTCATATTTAAATTGCTTATGTACCGCTGTTTCTGATTTTCAATACCGATCCACTCCCGAATATTTCTGATGTTTTAATACCCCATTTCTTGTAATTTGTAAATCTGCAAGGTTTAATAACTGCTACGTCCACATTTGTTAAATATTAAGATTTATTTAAATTAAGACAATTTTTTTACTGCATAAATCTTTATTTATCAGCGTAAAAGTTTATACATTAAAGTTAGAACGTCTTTTCCGTCAAACGTTTGCTCTATGTGAATACATCTTAAACTATTTATAATTAAAGCCCATAAAACATATTTATTTTGGAACACTGGCCTTCATAATAAAGGCCTACTTTTTTCTACTCTTAAGGACATTGAAAATTTAAACATAACAACGTAATACTATACATATTTGTAAAAAAAAAACATTTAAAATTAATCCATGTTCACTACAATGAAAATGATAAATATGATAATAATATATTTTCACTTTAAATTATCATAATACATTAATATAATCAATTGTACAAATATTAACGATTGTCAATGCAATTTTCAATTAGATTGAGTTTATTAATTTCCCAATGGTATTTCCGTTGTATGCCTTAGTGAACATATGGTCATCGATGATGCAAATCGCCCTAAAACTGAGAGCAGAAGAAAAATAAAAATTGTAAAATTAAAATGAATGACAAAAAATCACACAATTTTACAATTGGTCAGTTCACCAGGTGTGCTATTGTGCCTGCCGTATTGTTATAAATTCTTTAATTTAAAAATATTATTTTGTTCTGTTAAACAAAAAAATTTTAAGAATAAAACAATACAACGTGATAGCACAAGTTGTGAATTTAGTAAATATAATGCAAAACAGTTCCATTTAATTCATGTTCATAGAATGTGATGTACTGTTATAATTTTGACATTTTACATAACGAACCTTTCAATGGCCTCTAAATATTCAATTCTAATAGACTATGCATCTCGCTTTTGGGGAAGGTTCTTTTGCGACTATTTTTATGTTTTTTATTAAAGCTGCAACTACATAGTGCAGTATTATATAGTTAAATTTTTAGTTTAATAAATTTAATTTAATAATTTAGTTCAATTTTTTCCTTAACAAGCGAAGCGGTACACGACCTAGAGACGTTTGTATTATTGGTGACGATATACGTACATATGCACACATACAAAAAAATTACAGCTAAGTACACATGTGAATGTTTGTGTGAAAGTTTATCAGCGCAATGGTACGAATCTCAGCATAATTTAGGATAAACATCAGCAATGTGCCAGTAGATTTAATTGTTAAATTATTAATGGTTCAGTGAGTTGATTTTTTGGTAAATTTGTATATTGTGCTGTTGATCCGACATGTATGTTTGGTATACAATCCCTGTAGAAAATGTCTATAGTAAAACAGTACTGATTCACTTGACCCCATGCTTCCTGCAGGATGCTATGTCTGCGATTCGCCCACATAATTTTTAAATTTAACAAACATTTGAAAATTGTAAACATTTTCACAGTATTTTTACAACACATATTTTAAACACGTTGATTCGTGGTTCATAAATTATATGAGTAATTTAAATATTAAATTAAAAGAAAAACAAAAACTATTGAAAACCTCACGTAATCGATAAATTTTATAATAAGTCTAATATATTAAAAGGATTTTCTCTTTTTGCTGCTTTAGTCTTAAATTTGGTAATTGAACGCCTCACTATCGATTTATTTGGCTCATAATTGCGACAGAAAACTTGGTGTAATTGGCAAACTGTATTGGAATAACTTCCACTATATTTTTGTAATGTGTTTCTACAATAATTTAATGTTGTTGTCCTTAAATCGTGTGATATGTACGTGATAGCTGTCAAACAAAGAAATCTTAATACGACTTTTATTAATAAAATGGTGGCAAATTTTAATCCGGTGCTCTTGTTTGTACACCATTTATATCAATGCCTTACTTCCTCAACCTCGTATCTTAAAAAATAAAATTTTTCAGAATAGAAAAAAAAACGGTTCATCTTTTTATACTTCGGTGTTTGGTTAAAAGTTTAAATGCAGTTATTAAGGAATTGATTGTATTTATGTATATTAGTTGTAATAATATACTAATCTTTTTTAGTTAAAGCATAAAACAATCGTTTGTTATGAAAAAGCCAAAACCGTATTTTTTAAGATACGAGGTTGAGGAAGTAAGGCATCGATATGTATATATATATATGTACGATATGTACGATATGTATATATATATATATATATATATATATATATATATATATATATAAAAATCATCTTTTCAGATGAAGCTCATTTTGATCTTGGCGGGTATGTAAACAAGCAAAATTGTCGCATTTGGGGCACAGAAAACCCGCACGCATACATTGGAAAGCCGATACACCCAAAACGAGTCACTGTTTGGTGCGGATTTTGGTCCAGAGGCATAATTGGGCCATTTTTTTTCGAAAACGAGCAAGGAGTGGCCGTAGTCAATGGCGATCATTATCCGGCCATGTTGAACGAATTTTTGTTCACAAAAATTGAAGAGGAGGATATAGGCAATATTTGGTTTCAACAGGATGGTGCTACGTGCCACACAGCCGAAGCTACACTTTTTTCTTTATAGCAATTTAAAAAAAAAGAAGTTATTTGGTGGACCCTTTATTAGAGCAGGGCTGAAAAACGAAAGTTTTTATCGGTTTTTAAATTGTAAAGCATTTCCATTATAATAAAAAAAAACTTTTCTTTTAAACTAAAATTCAAATTTTAGAATTTATTGAACAATTAAGTTTAAAGAATATCTTTATATCTTAATAATATAGTCGAATTTCGCTATAATGAAGCTGATTGGGACTAAAAAAAAAATTATTTTACAGAAAATTCATTATACAGAATTCATATCGCTCTGTTATTATAAAGAGTCAAAAAAGAATTAGGATCGAATATATGTTCGATCAAATTTAATTGTATGGAAATTTATTACAAAGAGATGAACTAAAATTGGAACGAACAAGCTGTTGAAATCAATTCCTAATAGGCAGAGTTTCATTGTATACGAGTAGATGTTTACTAAAGAGAAGTTCAACAGAAGTCTTCCATTCTGTGAACGAGCTCATTCAAAGAACAAGCGTGTAAAATTTTCTTTTTTAAATTGCCCGAAAAACTAACTTTAGCAATTTTAGAACAAAGAACTTAAACTCAAACTTCAATACAGAAATTTGTTATAAAATTCTTGACAAATTGTGTCGACGTGTGTCTGCTTGAGATGTAACAATAAAAAATAAATAATTTTCGTACTGTCCTCGAATAATGTCTTCATTACAAAAATTTTAAACATTTCTTTGCTTTTCCTTTCTTCTCTCTTAGTTTCTTGATTGTTATATTTTTATTTGTATTTACAATTTTGATATTCTTGCCTTTGTGACAGCTCATTCAAAAGATTTTCCAAGATGTTTTCATGTTGTTGCTGCTACTGAGATTTTTCAGTGATATTTTTTGTTGTTTTTTTTCTTTTAGTATTTTAATCTGCCGTTGACAGTTGATGTAATTGCAAAATAGACTAGTTGCTATTGTTGCATGACAATGTGAGTGGATGCAATAGAATCAATAACAAAACGTTCTTGTTTTGCTTAAAAGAGGAATAAATGATTAAAAGATATCTAGTTGTTTAAAAGTTGTTGAAATACAAAAAAATTAACTCAATTTTTAATCCTTTTTAAGTTGTCTTAACAAGGATGACATTTAAATTCGTATTAAATTAAATCACCAGAAAAATTAATTTTTTTCCATAACAGATGAATGTTTTCAGGGGAGTGAAATACTCATCGAGCCTTTTAGCAGTATTTGTCAAAATGTGTTTGGATGTGTTACAACATTTTTACAAAGCCTAGAACTACAACGCTTGCTCAGTATGACAAATGTGTGTCCTAATAGTTCCCTAAATAATAAAGTTCTTAATGAAATATTTTTAGAAAGGCGTCTAAAGAATTTTTTTTTATACATTTTTTTTAATAATTTCCGAAATTCGCAACAAAACTTCATATATTCATGTTTTAAAGTTTAAAAAGTTGTTAAGAGAGAAAACAAGAAAGAAAAAAATATTTTTTATACCCTTCACCTGTGGTGCACAAGGGTATATATAGCTTTGTCATTCCGTTTGTAATTTCTACAATTTTCATTTCCGACCCCATAAAGTATATATTTTCTGAAAGCTTATGAATAGAGGAGTCGATTAAGCCCTGACCGTCTGTCCGTCTGTCCGTGTGTTGGTTGAAATTAACTTTTAGAAGCAACTATATGTTCCTCAGATCTGTGTATGGTATCAATCTCTTGGAAATATCCAGGAATGAATCGCTATTGAAATTCAGCACAATCGCCCCATAACTTTCTGAGATATGAGCAAAAAACCACGACCACCTCGTTTTTTTCACAATTACAACAACAACATACATACATACATACATACATACATACATACATACATACATACATACATACATACATACATACATACATACATGTAAAAAACATACCAAACAAAAAAATTACAAAAAAAAAATATTAAAAATAAGAAAAAAATAATAAAAAAAAACTACAAAAAAAAATTTTTAAAAAAATTTAAAAAAATTTTTTAAAAATTTTTCTAAAAAAAATTTTTAAAAAAACTTAATAAAAATATAAAAAAAAAATAGTAAAATATAAATAATATATTAAATAAAATAAAATAAATTTTTTTTGGCTCAGCTGGGATCCGATGCCACATTTATTCTAACGTGTACGTATGCACGTATTCTATATGAGATGAATGGTGGTACAAACAATTGTTATTGCATGACTACACGTTGTGAAGGGTATATAAGATTCGGCACGGCCGAATATAACACTGTTACTTGTTTTATATTCTACAAATTTAAAGTCCTATACAACGGTCAAAGAAACAGTAAATTAAATACTGAGTACAGAGTTTCGTAAAACTTAGTCTGTTAATTAGTAGGCATATTAGGTTTTGAATGTCCAATAGAAAATGATTTTTGTTACAGTGTTATTATCCCAACACCAGCGGTTCCAATATTATATACTATATCTTTGTCATTGTGTTTGCAAGTTATACAAAAGTCGACTTAACAATGTCTGTCTGTCCGTACGTTGGTTGACATAAATTTTAAGAAGCTTCCAGATGTTGCACTGACATATATGTGGTATCAGTGTTTTGAAAATATACGGGAATGAATTGCTTTTTAAATCCAGCCCAATCGCCCCATAACTTTCCGAGATATGAGCAAGCAAACACAAAATTTAAATTTTTCAGCTCTAGAATAATTTAAAGAAACGTTTGTTACCAGTTAATGATGTGTCTAGTGCTATTTGTAAAAAAAAATTTACAAATCGTTCATGTACCAAATAAATAATCTCTGTACACGCTAATGAAACTAAATTACAAGCCATAGCCTCGAAAATTATTCCTAACTAACAAATCAGTTTGAAACTAGCTGAGATATGAGGACCCAAACATTACTGATTCGGTGTTTTTTCTAAAATTTACAAACGAAAATCAATTCGTTTCTGCTTCTAGACAACCGATAGGATTAATATGTGTTTTAAATTAAAGATTAAGGGCCGCATTCATAAAAAATATTTTAGGTTTATTAAAGGCTTATTTGACAGATGTTGTAGAGAAATTTGTCAAATAAGCCTTCAATAAACCTAAAATATTTTTTATAAATACGGCCCTAAATATATTACACTTAAAAAAAAAAACCAAAATTCATGGTGGCCGCCACTACATAATTGAGTAGAATAAACTTTCTGGTTAAGGGTTTCGAAAGATACAAATAAAATATAATGTTTTTTTAACTAGGGAGCTATAGATAAGGAAGGAGCTGTGCTAGACCTAAATTACTGCTCCCAGACGAGAGAAAGAGGGAGAGAGAAAAAAAAAATAAACTAGTAATAACTTAAAGCTCAAGCTGATATTTTTTGACTTAACATTTTTGCTTAACGTCCAAAAATTAAAGATGTAGATTTAAAGTTCACCATTTTGTACATAGGTATAGTGACCATAGTGTTATTTAAGATTCTTTAAAAAACTGGCTTCAACATTCATCAAACAGACGGATATTGGTCAAGGCACTCACCTACGAAAAACCTATGTACATACCCTTACACTCTCTGTGAGGAGAATAAAAAGTAATGTTTTGTATTCTAGATCATTAACAGTATACATATGTATGTTAATTTAGAAAAAAAAAAAAACAAAAAAAAAAAAAAATATATTCAACGTACGTTTTTGTCTCACTAGCAAATAGAAATCACTCTTGCACTATTATTAATTATTATTTTATTATTTGCAGAAGCTTGTAATTTAATATATGTATTTAATGAAAAAAAAAATAATAAAATATTTTTTTTTTAATTTTTTTTTTAGATGTCATTTGAAACCCAGTGTCTGTTTCTTAGATGTGATGCGGAAGTAATAAAATAAATAGTTTTAAATCAATAAATTGTCAAATCCGACTTTGAAAAATAATATGGAATAAAAATAATAATAGATCAGCGTCTTCAGTAGTGACCAAATTTGTCAAGTTTATAAAATATAACTTTAATATTTACTATAAATAAAAACTACAAAATTTACATTTTCTTTATTTTTGTTCTTGTACCTGTGTACCGCAAATTAAATAAATCGAAATAATTTTTTTTTTATTTTTAAATTCGATTTTGAAATTTTTACGAACTCACAAAGTGACATCACTACTTAATACCAGGCGCACATAATTTTTAGCAGGACGCTAATTCCATAATTGAAAATACAGAGGGTTGTACTAAACACGAATATATTTGCATACTTTAAGGTGTAAAATTAAAATCGATATAATAACAGCCTTAAGGTATGCAAAGATTTGTTAAATTAAGTACTCATGATCAGCGAATTATACCGCAAGATTTTATAAAATATCGACTTGCATCAATCTCTGGGCACCTGGTAATAATTACAAAAACTTTGAAGTTTTGTTTTTCTCACTCAGTCGTGTTTTTTGTTGTTGGTTTTTTTTTCTTTTTAAACATACGTACACCCCCACGGTAATAAATGCATTAAAAGTAATATAAAAAACAATGATACATATTTTTTTTTATATTTATTTATAAAAAAAAAGTCAAGTATTTTAAAACATTTTTATTTATTAATGATTCATTATTAAAAATTAATTATTGTTACTAATTATTTATTGATGATTTAAAAACATATGTATGTTTAATCAAGCCATAAATGAAATTTATTAATAATAATAATGTATTTATGTGTATTTGTATAAATATACATACACACGTACAAATGTATTTTAATATGTACATACTTAAATGTAAAGCTAAAATAAACAAATAGAAAATAAATTAAAATACCTACTATTTGAAAAATTTAATTTATGGAGTATTTTTAATGCAAATTATTATTAAGAACATTTATTATACATCTTTTTTATCTTTAATAAAAAGAAATTAGATGAGCTGTTTATTCTGTTTAAGCTGCAAATTACTTGTAGAAACAGTATAAACTTTAAGTGATCAGTGGTGATTAACCATATAAAAAACAAATCTTGTTGAATTGACTATTTTTATTAGAATTAAAGCTGAATTCGCCTGAATTTGTATATCATGTTCCTGCGTGTAGGCTGCAATCTCACCAAAAGTGCACATAGTATAAAAGAAAAGTTTTGTGTTCGTAAATGAATATTAATCATGACGTCATAACATTTCATTACTCATTGAGAAAGACGTTTTGTTATAGGAGTTACTACAAATAAAAAAAAAATTAAAATAAAAAAGTTAATAAAAAACAGAAAGAATTTAAAAAATAAATTAAATCAACAAATAAAATAAATAAATTAAATAAAATAATAAATAAATTAAATAAAGTAAAGTTGAACAGAATTAATATGTGCGTTAGGATTTTATTAACTACACGCAAAGAAAAACCATGGTTACGACATGATCACGATGGTCATATTATTTTTTCTAAAGCAATATTTGGTTGTCGAAAACAAGTAATAGTTATTTTTGTTTCATTTCATCATATATTTTGTCACTAAAATCAAGCATTTGTTTGAATTGTATCATTTAATGATTACTTTTCGTAAAAATTTCAAAATGGTTATCATTTAAAAATAGTATGATTTAAAAAAATTAATTTGACAAAAATAACATTATATTCAAAATCATTAAAAATTACAAATAATCATTAAATAATAAGTGAGACAACAGTATGATTACACAATAATCAAGCTATGATTTTTTTTTAATGATAATTTGATTTCAATTGTTCTTCTTCTTGCTGAATAAATTTTTATTATTTTAAAAGTTTGAAATGTCAAACAAAGGAACAAAAATTTTGAAAAATTGAAGAAAATTTAAAAATAAACGAGAAAGTGTAAAAAAATATTGCTAAAAAATTGCAATTAAATTGGTAAGAACAATCATTATGTGTATGTCACAGCAAAAGACAATAATTTGCCGTAAAAAAGCAAAGATTGTTGATTACAATTGTAGTCATATATATGATTATTGAATGATATTTTAATTAAACATAATAATGATAACTGGTAACCATTATTATTTTAAACATAATCATACAATTCAATCATAGTATGTTGCTCTTCGATTATGGTTAACACAACCATATTTTTTCTTTGCGTGTATAAAGGTAGGTGGTTGGGTAATTGGTGATATATCGTGGTGCTAACTAGAGATAGTAAATAGGTAAGGATGGCTTGAGAGGACTGTTGTTGTTGGATTTTTTATTTAAATTCCTTATATATATTTATAATGCTTGCACTACCCAAAATATTTTCTGTTTTTGCAATTAAAAAGCTCACAATGGAGTCCAGGCTCTTCGAGCAGATGTGTTGAAGTGTGTCTTGGCTCCGACAGCCTCCTTTTCTACCTACCAAGGATTTTGTAAAAAAAAAACAAGGGAGAGACAAGCAAGACAACGCTGCGACCTATATTGGTAGATAAACTAAGACCTGGTTTGAAGAACATGGAGTATTTGTCATGAAATGGCCAGAACGTTAAATAGATCTAAATGTTATGGAAAACATGTGGAAAACTGTCAATACAATAGAAGAGCTGATAGTAGAAATATTGTAAGCAGTGTAATGGGCAGCTTTTAAATTAGCTATTGTCAAACATTTGCCTCACAGTTCGAAAAATATACTTACGCTTTACAGCAGTAAATTAATGCATATGGGTACTTCCACAGAAAAGTCTATTTTTGTATGGAAGTGAAAATATTTGCCTTTAATGCTAAAATAGGTATGTATGTATGTATGTGTGTATGTATGTGTGTATGTATGTATGTATGTATGTATGTATGTATGTATGTATGTATGTATGTATGTATGTATGTATGTATGTATGTATGTATGTATGTATGTATGTATGTATGCATGTCATCTTTGGCCGCATGTTTTCACGTCTTGCAATTTTAAAGTTTTATTAAATATTATTGCTTTTCAAAAAAATCTGAATTATTACTTTTTGTTTTGTACAATTTTGACAAACACTAATTGTACCACAGATACAGGTGTCAAATTGTCATGTTTGAAAAGGATTCAACATTGATTTTAAGATTTACAGAGATTTATGAATAAAGTTTTTGCTAAAACGTAACGTCTTTCACTTTGTGTTTAGTTTTATTGTAAATGTTGTTGTATTGAGTGGTTTGTTGTGTTGAGTGTTGCCATTGACAAAATTAAGAGAAGCTGCGCAAAAAGAAGATTTTTAATTTCATTAAGGATTGATTTAAAAAATAAAGCCTGAAGAAAGTTAATTCCTAAATATCTTATAACGTTTTAAAATACTTGAGGACTTTTAAAACTCTCAATTAGACGACGCACGTCATATGTCACTCATCTCATCACTCATGTTAGCCATAGAATAATTTAGAGGTACCTTTGCTACTATTTGTAGATATAATATGCCTCTAGAGATATTCGTGAAAAATTTTGAATAAAACGTGCTCTAATCGGTAAAGTTATAGGCAAAAATTTTTGTTTCAAAATATATTTTCCAAAAATTTACAAACCAAAATCAATTTTTTCAGCTTCTAGACAACCGAGAGAGCCAACATTGGTATCATCTGAAAGGACTTGACTAGCGCAATATAAGGCACTATTAAAAAAATTAAAATTTATCTTGGCCGCCACTACAAAATGGCGGACAATAAATTTATATATGAGCCAAATCTGGTATTTAAAATTGTAACCTCTTGAACCCCCTCAATATTGGTATCAAATGAAAGGGCTTGACTAGCAGAATACAGTAAATTATTAGGAATGTAAAATCCACGATGGCGTATGGGTATCAAATGAAAAGGCTTGACAAGTAGAATACAGATAACTAGGTAAAAATTCAAAATTAGGGATGTAGGATTATAACTATGTACACGATGGTGAAGGGTATTATCAGATTCGGCATGACCGAATATAGCACTCTTACTTGTTTTGAATTGGTTTCAAAAAGGTATGTTTTGTATAGTTAAAAATACATTTATCGTTTGCATTTAGTTTTCAAATAAAAATTAAAAACAAAAATCCTAAATGTGTTAGAAGAGCAGCAAATCTCCACATTAGTTGCACAATCGTAACCCTGATTGAGTTTCGTTGACAATATTTTGAGATTTAACACGTAACATCAATAAAATGAATACAATCAAAACAAAAGCAGAAAAACAACATTTCCAGGGAAAGGAAAAGAGAAATACAAAATTTATTGATTTATTTGAAGTTGGGTTTCTTTCTTTTGCAACTGTAAAACTTGGTAAATACGAATGCAGCGACATGCCAAATAAAAAACAACCGAAAAAAAGAAAGAATTGAGAAAGAAAGTAAATGCATTAGAACGAATGGTACGTGTATAACATTTCAAATCAAATAATCGTATTTTAAGCTTGAAATTGTCTATAATAAAGTTTCATTTAAATACTTAAGAATTTCTTTTGTGTTTTGTGAAAATAAATAAATCACTAACGTGAATTTATTTGATTTATAAAAACAAATTAAAGTAAAAAAAATATTAAAATTATGTTGGCTGCCAAATATTTTAAATATTTAATTTTATACACTTGAAGCATTTTATACTTTTAAAAAGTTAAAATTTACTTTCATATTTATTGTTCACACCATCTCAGCATCACTTATGTATATGTTTCACTTAAACATACTTAGTTTCTACAATTTTTATTTAGTTTTACAGAATCCCTTTCACTTTTTTTGATCCCTGGACATTTGTGAATATTTCTTACGGTGTAATTAAAATATAAATTTTCCTCTTTTTGTAGCGTTTGAAATGTGTTTACAGTTGAAGCGTGAAGGCATAGTGGAGAGTGCGTTTGTTTTATTTTTGCCCCAAAGTTGTTTTCCTGATGTCATAAATTTCATTGTTTTTTTTTTCTAATTTTAGTCTCTTAACAATTTTCTACACTATTTTCTTTGGCTTTTCATTGTTATGGCTCTTTTACTGTTGACTTATTATGATAACCTTAAAATATTTGTCGTAGGACTCATAATGTTGGCAATAAGCAATGTCAAGTCTTTTAGTACAAAAAATTCTACATTTTTAAAGGTAAGAAGGTGGAACAACGTAAAGTTTTGCATATAAAAAGCTTTAATGATACCTTTTTTTTACTCATTTCAATATTTGTAGACACATGCAAATAAACAGGAAATAGAATGGAAAACTAGAGCTGAATTTCTTCATACATGTATGGCTGTGTGATTAATGAGTGCTCGTACAATTATTCATTTGTATGAGTACGGCTACTGCCATGTGAAACCTTAAAGTAAAACCATTTTAGGTACAATATTTCTTTGTGACAGAGGGAGGACTTTGTTTAGGTACAAACGATTAGTCACTCGTACTGATGTAGGCGTATTAATAGTTGCATATTCGGCTGTGCCGAATTTCTGTTACCCACCATTACTCTTATATAATATTTTAATATCAATTTTTTTTTTAATTTGTTAGCAACTCAAATCACTATAGAATATCTTTATACAAAAACTAGCTGGCCCGGCAAACGTTGTTTTGCCTTGTAAATTATTTCTAGGAAATATTTTTTTAGTTCAATAAAAATAACTTGTGTTTTATTTGTTTTTTTTACTGGTATTTATTGTTCCTTTTACTGCATTTTATGCACTTTTTTGTGTGTTTACTTTATAATTTCTTGAATTTCAGTTTAGTTTATAAATAGATTTTTATTTTTATTGTTCAAACACTTTTTAGGTTTTTTTTTACTTCTTTGTTTTGCTTCTTGTTTTCTACCTATAGAGCTGCACTAAAAAAGTATCCAATTAATCATACAAGAGTTTTGGTTATATGGTGTTAAAATTTTAAGAAGATCTGTCCAGCAGTGCGGACTACCTGAGGGGGCGTGAAAAAAGGCGTGGCACACAAAATTTTATGAAAACCGGTCGAGCCATTTCACGTGCATTTTATATATTAGAAGATTTGTGTTACTTTCTTGCTTAAGTCCACTTGGCTATTAATTTATTTCCTTATATTTAGTCTCAAATACAAACTTAAGTATTTCTACAATAGGAGTGATATTACCCATTTCTTTTACCGCATGTGAAAGTAATTTTCTGCTAATGAAAATCTAATATTGGAACAAACAGTTTCCTATTATACGAATTAAAGAAAAAGAGTTCTATAATATTAAAAAAAAAAAAAAACTCAACTTGCCAAATTTCAGAATCGTACATCTAACTTTGTCAGTTTTATGAAGTTTTCAATTTTAAATAGACGAAAAAACAGGTAAGAGCGCTATAATATAATGTGGTAATATCCTTCACCGTCATATATGGGCTAATCCTGCGTTACGGACGTTACATTCGCACGCAAATTTGCTTGTTAAGATTGACACGGCTGGCGTTCACATTGGAATATTTTCATGAAATTTTTCGCAAAATGCAGTTCTTTGGGAGTACTTTAAAACTTGTTTTAAACGTAAAGGTTAACTGTTTAAAAAAAAAGTTATGCTAGTTTAAAGTTCCGTTACGGACGTTACAAGACTTTGAGGCTTATGTGCGTTTGCACATTTTTTAGCGAATTTTGCATAATAAACAAAAAAGTCCAAATACAAAAAATTAAGTGGAATATATGACCATATAAATCAAGCTTATAAAAGAAGGCTAAGTAGTCCCGTTAAACAATAATCTTAATTTTTTTCTGTTACGGACGTTACCAATTAAACCAAATTGTGTATATAAAAAACATTCATGTATTTAAAAATCTTTTTAACCTTGTAATTATTAATTTATTAGTTACAAAAAAATTATAGAATATTTAATTACTCTTATATTAGCTTACATTTATTTATTTATTTGTTTATTTAACTGTTAAACATAATATCTTATGCTTAATAGACCCAGCTACTTTTATAGTACATATTGTCATTGGAAAAGCCCGAACAATAATAATAATATGATTTAAGAGTTGGGATATTATATTTTTTACATTTATCCATGTTTTTGATATTTCGTTAGATATAGTTTTGACATATTTTTTTCCAACGTAAATTAGGAAAACGCCATTTATATTTTTTTCCTATTTTGTGAAAATCTCAAGCGTTTTTTAAGATGAGATTTTGGGCTTTTACTAGTTGCCAAACTTTTCGCTTAATAACAGCGCCAACACCGTCCACCACTCCTTTTCCATGCGAAGAAGCAAAAAAATTCCTAATTTCTAACGGAAAATCCAATACGTAAATATTGCATGCATGGGCGTACCGCCAAATATTTGAAAGGGGACATGGGGGTTGCGGTTTACAACATGATTATTAATTACTAACTATTGATTTTTAGGAATTATTTAATGTTTCATAAGAATTTAAAATACATCTTAATTTAAGTTGCAGATTGGGGGATCGCACGTTATTTAAACACACTTTTTGTTACTTTGAGGTGAAGTTTTTCGAGTTTTCGGCAACCTAGAGCAATTTTAAGCCCAGATTCAGATTCAGTAGGTGAAAATCTATTATAAACACTTACTTCCACATTCTAATATTAAAATAAGATTTTTGGGTATTTTCATGCCGTTACGAACGTTACACACTTTGTCATTTATATTTCAAAAAAAGTGTAATAAAGGTATTTCTTTTTTTCCATCAGATTAAAGTGCATAAAAAACTCTGTTTATAAAGCTAGTTTGGAAAACAAAATTATTAAAATTCATTTTGTTAAACTTAAAAAACCCTATTTTCCGTTACGGACGTTACACACAGTGTACCCATTTTTAGTTCAAATTGTTAATATATATTAGATAACTTACAAATATGATTTGTATCGCAAATAAAAGAAAATTAAGCAAATTAAAGTTTTGCTAAACGCTAAACACTGAAACGACTGTTTTGCCCACTTTTTTAACCATGAAAAATACCCTTTTTTTACAAAAATAAATGAAAGCAAGAGGTACGTTTAGGTTAGCCTCTGCCAAGGACAAACAAACCACCGTAAAACCTTATTGCTTATATATTTTGAAGCTTGAATATGTATCCTATTATTCCATTAAAAAACATTTGGATTTTGGGCAAATTTAAATTTCTGCCTTTGGTTTAAAAATTTTCGGATTAGCCCATATGTAAGTACATAGTAAAAAAAACCACATTTGATACCCATATATTTAGTTGGGAATGAAAAAGTTTGTTCTGGCATTTTGTTTCATACGCCCTTTTATTTGATGACAATATTGTGGGTGTTAAAGGGGACAAAGTTGTAAGTACTATATTCAAGTCATATATTCACCATTCAATCTAGGACGCCATTTTGAATTTTTTTTCATATTCAACTATATTTTAATACTCAAGGCCTTTCATTTCATCCCCATATTGGCTCTCTCGGAGTATAGAAATTGAAAAATATCGACTTCCATTTGTAAATTTAAGGAAAAACACCGAAGCAGTGGTGCTTATATCTCAGCTGGTTTCAAACCGATCTATTAGTTTTTCTTAGAAATAATTTCTGACATTACGGCTAATAATTTGGTGTCTTAAGCGTGTTCAAAATTTATTCAGGAGTTTGAAAAATGTTGATTTTAATTTGGCTAAACCTATGCCGATTAGTTACCAATTTGACCAATATTTTTATGAATATTTCCAGAGGCACTCCAATTCTACAAGTAGTAACAACCGTATCTGCAAATTATCCTTGGGCTGGAAAATTTTAATTTTTACGGTAAAAATAAGTGAAGAAACAAAGACAGTCGTGTTTATTTGCTCGTATCTCAGAAGGTTATGGGGCGATTATGCTAATTTCCAATACCAAATATTTCTAATATTTTGATACCCTACAAGAGTCTTGGCGATGCTGGTGAATCTGTGAATGTTGATTCACACGGAGACACTGCCTTAATTAACTTCCCTTTCCATAAGCTTTCAGCAAATATTTACTTTATTGGGCCGGAAATGAATATTGTAGAAATTTAAGACAGAATGACAAACCTTTATATTTACATATCGATGCTTTACTTCCTCAACCTCGTAACTTAAAAAATAAAAATTTTCAGGAGAGACAAAAAAAAAACGGTTCATCTTTTTATACTTCGGTGTTTGGTTAAAAGTTTAAATGCAATTATTAAGGAATTGATTGTATTTATGTATATTAGTTGTAATAATATACTAATCTTTTTTAGTTAAAGCATAAAACAATCGTTTGATATGAAAAAGTGAAAACCGTATTTTTTAAGATACGAGGTTGAGGAAGTAAGGCATCGATATACACTTCTACACTGTCGTGTGCAGTGTATAAAAAAGAGACTCTGTGCGGTGTAATTTTTCATGCATTTTGATCGATAACACCTTTCATGTACGGATTTGAACTATTTTTGTAAAATTGTATCACCCTACAGTATTGCGTTTAGACTCGGTTGCATTTTATTCGATGTCAGAAATACATTATTTATGACCTACTCTTGAAATTTAAGTTATAACTCCCCTTCTAATTAGTCGCTTTAGACTTTTTTCAATACTAAACAGATCAGATGTATAGAAAATATTCTGACAAAGTATTATTCCTTTAACTTCTTTTGTTTGAGGTCTATTGCGCTTCCAACAGACGGTCGGACATAGCTAGATTATTTTAAAATAAAACCACGACTTAGAATGTATACACTTTATGATGGCAAAGATGAATATTTCGAGGTGCTACAAACGAAATGAATAGACGTCCACATCATTTTTTTTGGTGGTGGGTATACAGAATAAAAGAAAAAAAATATGTATATTTGAAAAATGTTTAAAAATATATATAACATTAAGTTAAACAACAACAACAACAACAACAACTAGTATTGTTGTTTCAACTCTACTTTTTTAAAAAAAATTTTTATTAGGCAACATACATAATTAAACAAGAGCGCTATATTCGGCCGTGCCGAATCTTATATACCCTTCACAACGTGTAGTCATGCAATAACAGTAGTTTGTATCACCGTTCATCCCATATGAAATACGTACATACATATAAAAAACATACATATATTAAAACATCCCATTGTAAAATTATAAATTTACGTATGTATGTTAAAAAAAAAAATAAAAAAAAAAATTAAAAAAAAAATTTTTAGAAATAATTAAAATATATATAATAAATATAAAACAAAAAAAAAAATTAAAAAAAAAATAATAATATAAATAATATATTACATAAAAAATAAAAAAAAATTAAAAAAAAAAATATAAAAAACAAATAAAAAAAATTTTTTTTGGCTCAGCTGGGATACGATGCCACGTTTTCTCTAACCAGTATACACGTTTGTATGTATGTATGTTGTTGTTGTAATGTTGTTTTGTGAAAAAAAAATCGAGGTGGTCGTGGGTTTTTGCTCATATCTCAGTTGTTAATGTACCGATGTTTCTGATTTTCAATACCGATCTACTCCCGAATATTTCTGTTATTTTAATACCTCACCCGAGTCCAAGCGATAACGGGGGGCTTCAAAAAGTTGATTTCAACATACACACGGACAGACGGTCAGACGGACAGGGCTTAATGTTTAAAATATTAATTTAAACGAGACTCTCTGACTTTATTCTATTTTTACAATTCAAAAGTTTATCAACGCCAATAATTGCTATACAACAACAACTACCTCAACAAAATTGAAATAAATCCTCTGACAATTGGAAAATATTTACTCTCAAGTTATTCATTAGCTTTAGACAGTTGAGTTTTTAATCTGCGTTTGAAATATAAAATAAAATACCAACAGAACAGAATAAACAGAAATAAAAGTGTTTTAATTTATGCCGGTGATTGATGGTTATTGATCTTGTGTGGGGATATAAAATAAATTGACAGCAAATTAATTTTTCCTGACACATTTGTGCGAGTGTGTGTGTATATATACTTACGTATGTGTGTGTATGTGTACGGCTACAGCTTTTTCTAAGCGGAAACAATATTGACAAATGTTTGCACGAAACAAAAGTTAATTTATATCGTAATAAAATAAAATTTATTCTATTGCGCCCATAATGAAGCGAGAGAAAAACAAAAAATATCAATCACTTGATGAGCAAATATTGGCGGAAAAACAAAACTTGTGAAATATTAAATATTGTTTAATTGTTTAAATTAACACATCACATAGGAATGAAAGCTGAAAATTGTGTTTCAAGTGCTGCCGTAAATAACATGTTGGTGTGGCGTGAAAAGGAAAATAAATAGCTACACACACAAACTGAGCGTTAAAGCTTTGTAAAGGTTATTTCAATGGAATGCACTTATACAATTTTGTCTATAATTTTCACGTATTTTTATTTAAATTATTAAAAATGGAACAGCGAGTTATAATTGTGAAAACTTAAAACAAAATTTTGGAAAGTTGTGCTCGCAAATTTTAAATAATTTTCAGTCGAAAAAGTGCAACTAATGTGTTAACCATTCGAAGAGTAGTCAAACAATTTTAAGAAACTTGGTCGGTTTTGGACAGAAAGACTCCTGTGTGTCATCGTAACGGTAGGTCTTTGGAAAACATTAATTCGGCATCAATTCAACAACTTTTAATTTTACAAAGCACTACATAGCGAATTTTGAGAAAAGACCTCAACCTTCATGCGTACAAAGTTCAGATTACTCTGGAGTTAAAAATAGCAGACCATAGAAAGCACCGAAAATACGTTTAATGGTTTATGGATGATGTTAATGTTAATGATGTTAATGTCTTTTTTTTAGAGAAAAATTATATTTTCCGATGAAGCACATTTAATACACATAGAATTTGTGGCTCAGAAAACTCTCATGCAATTAAAGAGAAACAAATGCACTTACAACGAGCAACTGTCTAATGCGGATTTTGGCAAGGCGGCGTGATTGGGCTCTCCTTTTATAAAAATGAGACCAAAATTGCTGTGAGTGTGAACGTCATTTGTTATAGGAACATGATAACGGAGTTCTTGTTGTCTCAACTGGACGTCGTAGATTTAGACGACATGTGGTTTCAGCAAGACGATGCTCCCTGCCACACCGCGCATGAAACAATCCATTTACTAACGCAGTAACGATTTCCAGAACAAATTATCTCAAAAAATTCTGATGTTAACTGGCCACCAAGATCAAGCGCTTTAACACCGTTAAATTTTTCTCTTTGCAGTTTTGTGAAATCCCGGGCTTATGCGAACAATTCTGAAACAATTCATGAATTCAAAGCCGAGATCCAATGAGTCATCGGTAAGACACAGCCATATCTCTGTGAAAGTCATGAAAAATGGTAATGTCATTAGAGCAGTGGCGACCATTTGACGAATGTTTTTTTAATGTCTTTATGATTGGATAATCCAATAAAAAAGTACGTGATTTATATTAAAATAAAAAAAAACACTCGTACTGAGACAACCTTACAAACCGAGTAGTTTCTTTATGCCTGACAGTGCTGTTAACACATATTTATTGCACTCTACAACAAACATACACATAAAGCACATAAAGAGAGCAATTATTAGTTACGATATGCACTAATTATTTCCAATTTCAATTTTAAAAATTCGTCGAGTTTTTTTACTTCTGCCACAGTTTTAATTGTTAAGAACAAAATTCATATTTAACTACAAATAAAGGCAAAAGATAAAACAATAATGCTTAACAAACTAAAGTCCGAGGCATGATAACATCAGGATCTCTTAAAACATTTGACGAATTCACAAGGAGTCCTATCTGTTTTATTTTTTCTAATTTTAAATGGTTTAACAATTTGGCAACAAGCAATAGAACATTTAGTAATAAATTTAAAATTTTTGGAATTTATAACATTATGAAAATACGACATGAAAGTCTTTCTTGTGGATCTATCCATTATGTTTAAATTATCTAAAAATTATAATAAAGCAGCAGACACCGCACGCTTTGTTGAACACATGTACTCATTTATCAACCTACGACTACTAATGATCATGCATAAACATGTTTCAAAGTGTGCATCTACCATGAGAATTGTATTTAGACATATTTAACCCCGTTTGACGTACGTTTATATTAAGATACAGACTTATTTTTTATTTCAGAACGTCAAATTTTAAAATAAAATGAATTAAAAAAATTATTTTGTTTAACTTTGGCTAATGAATGAATGTCTGGCAAAATAAGAAAATTAAATTAAAAAATTTCCATTTTTTTTTTAAGTTTATCGGGTATAGCTGTCAGTTATCGTTGTTTATTTTTTTATCGCAGCTGCCGCCATCACCAGTGTTGTAATTAAGCAGCTGACTACACGGCAACGATTGCAGTCAACGACAGTAGCCTGTAGCCTGCTATCGTCTATTTGTCGTCGTTCTCAAATTATTGTGTTCTATAGGTATACATATGTTTTATGTGTCACATAGAACACAATTACTTGTGAACGACGTTGTGTATATCATCACGCTTAGCAAATATCTGCTCAAATAAGAGCAACCATTAATGGTTGCTAAATACTAATTTAAGGTTATGTGGGATTGGGACATTGACGGACAAAACAGACGCAAAAGGGTTAAATAGATGAGGAATTTGCAGACAAAGTAACGGGATTGACGCTATATAAAATAAGAGCCAACTGACTTTAGATGCCTGTGGAATATTTTGATCGAGAGTAGTAAGTAGTGTGTGTGTGTGGATTAGTAGAAGTAACGTTGGGGATGACAGACTAGCGTGGTATTAATATTTTTAGTTATTTTTAGAACTAATAAAGACTTTAAATAAATAAAAAATAAATTTAATAAAAGAATATAAATAAAGTTTCCTATATTATTAAACAAACGCTGCAATAGTCAAATTCCTACAGTTATGTGATTATTCTTACAGCAAATATTGTTAAAACATATAAAACTCTATCGACATTGTAGTTTAATTATATATAGAAAAATTTTAATTAAAACAAGTAAGAGCGCTATATTCTGCCGTGCCGAATCTTATATACCCTTCACAAGGTGTAGTCATGCAATAACAGTAGTTGTATCACCATTCCATATGATATACGTACATACATATAAAAAAACATCCCATTGTAAAATTATAAATTTACGTATGTATGTTAAAAAAAAAAAATAATAAAAAAAAAATTTAAAAAAATTAAAAAAAAAATTTTTTTAAAATAATTAAAATATATATTAAATATAAAACAAAAAAAAAAAAAAAAATAAAAAAAAATATTTAAAAAAAAAATTAAAAAAAAAAAAATAATAAAAATATAAATAATATTATGTAAATTTCTTCGATCTTTTTATATTAATATATTGTTTTTATTTATTCGAGCTAAAGATCACTTTTTTTATAAAAATTATTTTTTTATTCCGATATTTCGCTACCACATTGGGTAGCTTCTTCAGGGAAAGTTTTCACAATTTTTTTTTTTAAAAATTTGTTTTTGAACAATTTTATTATTTTTATTGTTAATTGTTATAAATTGTAAAAACTTTCCCTGAAGAAGCTACCCAATGTGGTAGCGAAATATCGGAATAAAAAAATAATTTTTATAAAAAAGTGATCTTTAGCTCGAATAAATAAAAACAATATATTAATATAAATAATATATTAAATAAAAAATAAAAAAAAAATAAAAAAAAAATTTAAAAAAAAATAAAAAAAAATTTTTTTTGGCTCAGCTGGGATTCGATGCCATGCTTACTCTAAGCACTATACATGTTTGTATGTATGTATGTTGTTGTTGTAATGTTGTTTTTGTGAAAACAACACGGTGAAAACGACGAGGTGGTCGTGGGTTTTTGCTCATATCTCAGTTGTTTATGTACCGATGTTTCTGATTTTCAATACCGATCTACTCCCGAATATTTCTGATATTTTAATACCTCACCCGGTCCCAAGTGATGGCGGGGGGCTTCAAAAAGTTGATTTCAACATACACACGGACAGACGGTCAGACGGACAGACTGACAATCGACTCCCCTATTCATAAGCTTTCAGAAAATATATACTTTATGGGATCGGAAATCAAAATTGTAGAAATTTCACACGGAATGACAAACCTACATATATATACCCTTTTTCACTGTGTGACGGGTATAAAAAAACCATTATTTATAACGTGAGAAATTAATATATTTTAGTGGTTATGTAAACTTCATCAAATATTTGTCTAAAGTGAATATACCTTAAGAGGCGTGTAACTTTCTCTATTGTTAAATAGATTAATGAGACATAGCAACCTGTGTATGTGTAGTAAGTATGTGATCAATAAATTTAAACTGACTGTTAATAATCAAGATACAAAGTGATTGTTATATTAAAAAAATCTAGTACATTGTTGTTAAATTAAACATTTAATTGTGTTGATAAAAGATTCATTGCCATTAAAGCTAATTATGATGTGTTAATGTGCATTAAAAAATCGAGACAAATCTCTAATATCAGATTATTAATACATTTTAAATATTTTATCCATTAAAATGATTTAAATAAAGCTAAACCTTTAAGATTCTAGAATGTGCCAGTACTACCTAGACAATACGTTTATTTATTAGTTTTAGAGTTATTAGTATTTATTTATTTACAACTCCAACGCTGACCTGCTGACAATCACTTTTCAAAATGTTATAATTAGAATCCTTGTGAGCAGTAATGAATCTAAATAAATAATAAATCTTTTTAAAATTATTCCAACTCTAAGTGCTGAATTTCGTAAATTAAGTAAAAGATTTTATTACAACCACTACTTTTATATATTTTAAAAATGCCATTCTGTATTCATGGCTATAATTCTTGGCAACGACGTACAATTGAATTGTATTCAACTTAATGACCAAAATAATTTCAATTAAATTACGTGCACAAACATTCTCAAATTTTAGAATTTTTGCTAAAATGGCAAAATAATTTCAATTTACTTTTTGCACTTACAACAATATTTTCGAAATGTGTTGGTAATTTAATCTGTTACACCTGAAGATATTAAGACATTAACTAAATGAAATAAATTATTTTCGTTGAATTAATGTTCTTTAGAGTTTGTAATAGAAAATAATGAAATAAAGAGAATGATAACGATAATAAATAGTACAAGCCGAATACAGTTAAATTAAATTTACTACACAACAACAAAATATATTTTCTAGCATTTGAAATTCCTGAGTAAAAACAGGTGCGGTTTTTTAAGCAAAAAAAAAAAAAAAAAAAAAAACAAAATGAAATTCTGTTATGTCATGAAGAGAGGCAGGAGAAAGTTTAATAATGTATTTGTTGCCTAGTCTTATCCAGAGGTTGCTGTTATTAAATTGTAACTCTTATTTATGTGTTTGTGTATAAAATATCGACATGCTTTGGGTGTGTGTGTGGATATGATGTGAGGTATTAGTGTGAGTATAAGAACATTTGAGTGCCTATTTTATCTGGATTAAATGACCTTTTAAAAGATGTTTCACGTCAATAGTTCTCTTATTTTATTTTTTTTTGTTTTCCTCTAAAAGATTATTGATTATTCTTAAACCATTTGAGGGAGTAAATAAATAAAATATTGAAAATTTCGTTTTTTTATATTTAAGAAAATTTCTAGTTCTATTTATAAGGATGATGTTACATTTTTGTGTTTCTTGTTCCTGTACTTTGTTTTGGGTTTATTTTTTGTTAAAGGCAATCAAGTGTGGAATTATAAATTTTTAATAGTTTTTTTTTGAGTGACACAATAAAAACAGTTTTGCTCTAAACACATAGACGACAGCAGACAGCAAGCAGCAATATGTCAAAAATAAAATCCATATGTTTAAATGAAAACGATTATTTTGACGGCAGCACAGTAGCACGACTGCACAACAGCATTTGCTGCTGCTGCCAACTTAGGCTATTTTCTATTTTGACGGGCAGCAAGAAACAAATATAGTGTTGCCATTATACATATTAAATTGGAAAAATAAGAACAAAAACTTATTTTTAATATTAAACAGAAAAGAACATTACAAATACACAATAAAGAAATAAATTTATGTGTTTTTGTAGTTTTTCGTGATATTTTTACATTTTTTTTATCAATAACTTTAATTTTATACATTATAAAATATACATGCGGCATCCCTGAAATTTGTATTGCTAAACTACACATCAGCTGATTATTATGTTGTTGCTGTCTTCAAAATAATTATGAAGCTGACTTCAGAGCAGCATTTGAAGTTGGCAGCATTTGAAGCCGTGAAGTTGTGAAGTCTGCTGGCGTCTATGTGTTTAGAGCTTTTCTCTTCAATAGCAGCGTATGAGACTGGAAATGTTTGGTAATTGAAAATTTTGAGAGCAAAGAGAAAAGATATGACGATTCGATATATAACTCGAAATGAACAGCTGTAAAAAAGCTGATCAAGTAAAAAAAAAAAAAAATATACCCTGGTGCAAGTGTTGAAATTTTTGACATAAAATTTTCTAAACTCTATTTAATAAAATTTTGAATGTTTGCCATGTATTTTTCTGATTTTATTTCTATTTTTGTCTATTTTTGAATTTATATGTATCTAACTCTGAGGTCGAACGTAAACATTTTGTTGGAAGCTTCATTTGAGATTTTACTACACTCATGCATTTAGGTGAGTTTGAAATTAAAATTAAGACTTTGTTTGGGTCTATTTTTTATTTATTTTTTATTGTTATTGAATCTATATATAAAGAAGTGTACATTTTGATGTTACCACTAAATGCGGAAGCGGGTTGACCGATTTCAACCGATTTCAGGGTCTCTATATGGTTTGTGTAAAGTTTGCACGAATTCAGCCCAGTGGTTTCGGTGAAATGGCATTAAAATTTTCCTATATATTCTCATAGAAATAACAACTAAATGCCCTCCATGATTTTTAATGTCACTTGAAAAGTTACCAAACTACGTATCGTAATGTCTAATGTGTACAATGTCATTCGGTCTTTATAATTTTATCCGGAAAAAGGGAGAAGGGTGAGTTATACCCTCATATGAAATAAATACAATGCAAACAATTTGTTAGAGCTAGTAGAGAGGTCCAGCGGTCCGGTTGTTATTTTAAATTTTGTTAATCAAACAATAAATTTATTATAAAAACAAATATCAAGACACTAAACCAACAAAAAACAAATATATAATAAAAAAATCGTATCCTGATGACGCTACACTTGTGTGAAAAGATTTAGTCTCAAACTTGAAAGTGTGACAGTAGTGTAAGGCCAATAAATTTATTAATTATTATTCATAAATTGCCTGTAAAATTGATAAAAGCTCTCTTTTACAGCTTTCAAAGTTATTTGTTTAAAAGTCGTAGGTTTCCTAAAGTTTTTGTATTTAAATTTGTTCCCTTATTATGGCAATACTCTGTTCAAAATCTTGCATGTTTGTTGAATTTGTGAAAGAGTTTTTTTTATAAGGGGTGTCTCGAAATGCTTTTTTACATTTTTTACGCAAACAATTATTATTTAATTAATTTTTTTGTTCCACTCTGTGATAGTTATAAGTGTCAACAATACTTTGTTAATAAGCTTACTCAAATTATTTAATCCGTATTTAAAATGTCGTCAAATAGAGAAAAAGCGAGCGCTGAAGTTGCATGACGGGCAAAAGTGTCCAGACAGACTGCCCGTAACGTTATTTTTAAATTCAAAAAAGACTTGTCTATTAAGCACAATAAAGGTGGAGCGTCTCGTGGTTTTATGAATCCTCAAATCATTTAAAAGGTGAAGGCACTTTGGAAGCAAAATCCAAACATTTCCATTCGCGATATCGCACGAAAACTAAATATTTCGAAGTCGCAGGTAGAACGAATAAAGAAAAAAAAGAGCAAAACAGTTGCTACGTCACAAATTAAATAATTTTATTAGATGTATTTTAATGGACGATGAAACCTATTGTAAGGCTGACTATTCAGAGCTTCCTGGTCAGGGTTTTTATGTTTCTTATAAAAGAGCTAATGTTTCCGATAAATTTAAGTATAAAAAGATTTCAAAATTCGCCAAAAAATATATGATATGGCAAGCAATATGTACATGTGGGAAAACTTCAAAGGCAATCATTGTAAATGGTACAAAGAACAGCCAATTTTATATTAATGAGTGCCTGAAAAAGGCTGTATTGCCATTATACAGAAGCCACAATATACCTCCACTGTTTTGGCCCAACTTGGCAAGCAGCCACTACAGCAAAGACGTCCTTGAGTGGTATGAGGCCAACAAAATAAATTGTGTACCGAAAAACATGAATCCATCTAATTGTCCAGAGCTAAGGCCTATTGAACGCTATTGGGCTATAATTAAGCAGTACCTAAGAACAAAGTTCAAAGCTTCTGCAAATGTAAAAAAATTTGGATTTATTTGGAAAAAAGCTATTAAACACTTCGGTAAAACGTGTGTCCAACGTTTAATGCAAAGAGTTAAGAAAAAAGTGCGAAATTTTGCAAAAGAAAATAAAATTTGAAACTTTGGTTTTTTGCATAATAAAGTTTAGAAATTTGTCTCCATAACGCCAATAAAATGTATTTTTTGTTTAAAAAAAAACTAGATTTGGGAGACATTTGAAAATGTAAAAAAGCATTTCGAGACACCCCTTACGAACTTTGGCTTATGTAATGAATTCACCACAATAAAACAGGCCACGTTCTTACTTCTTTTGTAAACAAAAAAAAAGAGCAAATTCTGTTATTCTTCTCCAATTTGTATAGTTAGAAAAGAGAAGAGCAAACATTGAATAATTTATGGATTGAATCGTTAAACATAGAAATAACTAGAGAAATAGCAAATAGATTTATTGATTTATGTAAATAAAAACATTCAATAGAGATAATAAAAAAGCAAT
Source organism: Phyto melanocephala (assembly GCA_941918925.1). Taxonomy (NCBI): domain Eukaryota; kingdom Metazoa; phylum Arthropoda; class Insecta; order Diptera; family Rhinophoridae; genus Phyto; species Phyto melanocephala. Next base: position 132,570,625 of record OW799234.1, on the reverse strand, counting down.
AATAAAAACAACTACTATAAAAAAGAACTAAAGACATAAATTGAAACATAAAAAAAAATTTAAATGTTCAATAGAAATATGATTTAAGTGGAATTTGTTATGACTTAAGTATAATAAATAGTTTCTCTGTATGTAAATTCTTTGATGTGTGTCTTCATAACTCGAAGACACTGGAGCGTATGATTGATATTATTTGTGATAAACATGTGATATGCATATAAACACACACACACACTTATATATCTATAACTAGATATATGTATGTTTCTGACATAATTCCAATGCTGTTGACTTGAATTTCTGTATAAAACTTCAAAAGAAATTCTATTTATTTTGTTATGCGATTGATGATATAGAAGATAATAAAATGTTTTATATATCATATACGTGGTTGAAAAGGGATTTACGCATTTGTGCTTAAAACTTTAACACTCAAGGAAAAACCTCTCCCAAGCTTTAGAGTACAACGATAAGATTAAAATCACTACCTGAATCAATGTAAGTGATATCCGGCCATCTGGCTGCATCGTAATTTTTCATAAAATATTTTAATTTTAATTAGTTATTGACTTTAACAAAAAAATACAGAAGTACTAAATAAAACAAAGTCGCGGTTGATACTTCTAAAGGACAGTAAAATTACTTTTAATATATGGATTTTGGATTTATAACTTTGTTTTATTAATGCAAATGTACGACATGAGTATAAGTGTATTTGAAATATAAACAAATAAAAAGCTGAAACAAGTAAAAGCACTATATTCGGCTGTGCCGAATTTTCGATACCCAGCACCAATTTTGTGTACTCTTATAACACAAAATTTGTTACTAACAGTAATCGCTATGGAATAATCTCTTTGTACTATAAAACCTTCTTTGTGTGTCTTCGATTTGCTTTTTTTGTATTTTTTTTTTAAATTTTGTCTTACAATGACAATGACTTCTGCATTAGAAGTTAAACTACTCACTCTTTTTGTCAACTATGTTGTATTTTTACGGAATCTGAAGAGTATAATTTGGTATCCAGAGGTAGTTAAATAATAATATTGGCTTTGTGTGGGCATGACACCTCATACTTTTAAAATTATATAATTAAAGTTTGAATTCAACTTAGATAATTTACTACAGAATTCTTTTTTTTATATTTGTGTCCATATAAAAATAATATGAATTTAAGATAAAGCGTTATAAGAGAGGTGGGAGTTAAGGGAGGCGTGTTACGTTATTATTATTCTTTTTAATATTCTTATGTTGGCTTAACAGAGCTTAGCAGAATGTTACAAATGCGAAATTTCTTCATCATACATTTAATTCTGTCGGTTTTATGAGCTTTTAAATTTCGTTAAGAGTAAACTATGTGAGAAGTGGGCGTTGAAGTAGGCGTGTCAAAGTAGTTTCTACTAATAAATTCAATTCCAATATAGAGTTATTTATTTTCAAAATCTTGGTCCATAGAGCAATTATATGAGTTAAAAATAAAGCGTTATATGGGAGGTGGGCGTGTCACATTAATTTTTTCTAAGTACAAATTCTTTGATCAAAACGCAATGTTTGCAAAATTTTAGCATTGTACATGAAATTTTGTTGGTTCTGTGACGTTTTAAATAAACCGAAAAAACACTATGCGGTATAACTTTTTATACATTTTGAACTATAACTACTTCCTTAATGCATAGATTTTCAATTTTATGGGGGTTAAAATGTATATTTCGATGTGTTACAAACGGAATGTCAAAATGCATATACCACCACATCATTTTTGGGGTGGTAGGATGGTTGTTAATAAAAAGGACAACAAAATAGATCTTATTTGCATAAGTTTATTCCCTGTAGGCTAATGCTGTTTAAAAACAAAAGTACGCTTTATTGAATCAAATTTCCATATTGAATAATAATTTATTCAGTTAAGAAGATACATTTTTTAAACAAGTAGTTTATAAGTCTTTGTATATGTAAATAATAAAATAATTTTTTTTTTATGTTCAGAGAACTCATAGGATTAAATTCGAAATAAATGCAGGATACAAATACGCACATAAAAAAAGTATTTTTATGGGTGGAATAGTTAAAGGAGCATTTGGCAAAGTTTACCACATAAAAAGAAAATTGTTTTAACAATGTAATGTTGTGATTTTTCAACTAAATTTAATGTTTATGGAAATTATGTTATTTCTATATAAATGTTAAATAATTAAAAATTAATAATTATAGGTTTAGTAAAACAATATAAATATAAATTATATTGTAATAAATAATTATTAATTTAAATTGTATTAATATTAATTTTAATTAATTATTTATAAAAAACTAACACAACAAAACTTAAAAATTGGTCAAATTTATATGTATAATAATTTTAATTTAATTTAATTTATCGATTAAATTACAAAGGACAAATCATCTTGGTATGTTAGAGCACAAACCACACTCAGGCAGATTTACACACGACTGATTTGTCTTGACAAAGGTGCATTAAGGTTTTTCCCATCCAAACAATTTAAACACAAATTATCATAACACCTCCGATTAGGTTCTATTGCGTTTTATTAGGTGAATAATATACTGACGGACATACTTACATTTTTGTTTCTAGTAATGAGCTATTGTACTTAATAAAATAAAAAAAAAATTTTGGCCTGTAGTTATAAATGCAGTTATTTTGTGTTCTTGCAAGAAAAGTTTGCAAAAAAATTATATACTTCTAAAGAATAAATATAAATAAATAAAAATATACTTTAATGGAGATTTGCTGAAACACAATTTTGCAGGAAGCCTGGAGTCAAGTTTTTCCAAGTCGCCACTTTGGTCGACTATATGGGTAAATTTTTGGGTGATATTGTCAACAAAACGTCTATACTTTTTTATACTTTGAAACAATAGACAGAAAATATTCAAAAATTTGACAGCAAAGGTATTTTAGATGATAAACAGTAGTTCATTTTAACATTTTCATTTTGTCATTCCGTTTGCAACACATCAAAATATCCATTTTAGACCCCATAAAGTATATGTTTTCTGAATCGGGGTTTGATTTTATGACGGTCTAGCTGTATACGTCTGTCTGTACGCTTAAGCTCGAACCGAAAAAGTTATGGGGCTCAAATTTTGTCAGAATATTTCTTATAGACAAGGTTTGTTTGGTATTAAAAATGGGCTAAATCGGAATATAAGGATGAGAGTTATAGCTCGTAAAGCAAGAGTAGGTTGAAAAAACCGTGTCCTTCCAACATAGTATAAAATACAATTGTGTCCAAACGCAATAATGTAAAGCCATGACATTTCGAATGTATATTTTCTGAAATCCATGCATTAGGAAAGGAGTTATAGATCAAAATTGTACGAAAATATATACCTACAAACATTGCTTTTTATTTAAAGGGTTTGTACTAACGAAAAATTAATATAACACGCCCATTTTTATGCCTACCTATATTGAAATACTACTTTAACGTCCACTTTCATTGAAAGACTAAATTTAGGAAAATATTTTACAAGCATATCGCAGTAATACAAAGAAAGTGATACATATTTTGGTATAAAGAGATTACAGTAAATAACAAAATAACAAGTTTTTTGTTATAAAAGTACATCAAATTGGTGGTGAGTATCAAAAATTCGGCGCATATATTAAAAGCACATGTTTAAATTGTAAATTCAGTCTGACATTTACAAGCAATTTTACAAGCAAAGTTTTTACATACCTCACCGCAGAACGGAACAAATCTATGTTTATCTAACATCCAACGAGATAAATTGTGTAGCATCGTGTAACTGAATGGTGACACAGTTTCCAGAGGCTTCGATTAATGAATTCTATGTTTTAATTTAAATATTGGGGGAGAACCATAAAACCTCAAGTTAAATTTACTGTTTATCGTCGACTTCTTTTACGAAGGTATAGGTCGACTTACAGAAACTAAACAAATGTGTGATAAGAAAGCAATTTATGAGCCAACCGAACTACTAGAACTGTCGGAAATATTTTATTTAAGAAAACATTAAACGGTTGTCTTTGTGTTTTTTATTTTACTTATATTTTCCTATGGCGTTTAAAAAGCGTTTGTTTATGTTTCATATTCTAGTTTTATGTTCTGCATGAATAACTTGTAGTTAAAAGCTTTAGTCGCATAAAATAAATGACAATAAAAATAAAAAATAGCGACACCATATTAAAGCATATACAGATAAATATTTTTTTGTTAATGGAAGCCATTGCTCTTGATATATTTGACAAGAACTAGAACTTTATTAACGTACGACGAGAAATGTGTTACAAGATAGTTAAATGTTCACAAAAAAAAAAACCAAAAAGACATTCAGACTAATAGTTTGTGTCACACTAAAAAAGCTAATAATTTTATTTTAAAGCATTTGTTTTATTATGGTTGTAAAATATTTTAAACAATTTTGACAATGTTTGTAAAACATACTTGAAGTGCAAAGAAAAACTAATTTAATTGTGGAATGTAAATCATGAAATTTCCTTTTAGCGCAATCAATTACTTAGAATAAAAGTTTTAATGAAGTTTTCAAGGCTTAAAAAATTTAAAAACATCTTAAACATTTTTAGTGGTTTTAAGTCATTTTAAAAGTTAATTCTTTATGTTTGATCAAATAAATTTTTATATCCACCTACAAACATACACGTGTATGTGTTTGTTTTTTTGTTCTTTGCTGTTTCACTTTATTTGTTTTTATTTTATTTTATTTTTGATTTTATGACTTAAACTTTTTCTACAAAGTTAGATTTTGTGGTTACACGCTTGGTTGGCTACTTTCAAATGTTTAGAATGAAAAACTGCAAAATTATACTAAAAAAAATATACATTTTAAGTTGAGTTGTACATCATAAAGGGAAATTGCTAAATAAAACAAAGTTATAAAAATTAAAAATAAAAACAATAAAACTTAAGGATTTGTTTGTTATTGTTAAGCTTTTGGCTTTTTTTCATTCCAACATTTTTAATGTTATTCTCTCAAGAACAAAGGTGCAACATTTAATTATTTAAAATCTAATTCTCTTTACGTTTGTGAGTTCGAAATTCTGTTGGTTTTATTGGGTACTATTTGAAGTACAATTATATATTTAGGAATGAATTTACTTCATCCCAAGTATAATTATGAAAGAGGAGAGAATTACATATGCATGAGTGCATATGTGGGTGGTCATGCATTAAGCTCTTTTTATCAGAGGTTTTATACAATAACACTGGTCTGCAGCAAACATCGCCTTTGAATAAAAAAAATGTGAACTAGAGAGATTTTGACGCGTCAAATTCAAATCCGTTTTCAGTTTTTTTATATCGCGCACAGATGTTCTTGATAGGCAGATCTTGTATTTCACTCAAAACACGGCGGTTATGTTGACACAGTTCATCATAACTTGAGAAGGATTTGCCCGATCTTAATAAAAATACCAGCAAATAGTTAACAATTAAATTTTCTTTTAATCAGCTAAATGGAATGGTAAGAATATTGTGAATTAAATAAGATATAAATCATAAAGTGTACATGTTTTGAAAGGCGGTCATTTTTTTTGAAGACCAGCGTAATTTGCAACTTAAATTTTCTGTTGGGAATTTTTCTAAAAAAATGGCTCAAACTAATGATAAATAATGTATTTGTTACCTGTGGTGCCAAGCGTGAAAGTATATAGCTTTGTCTACATTCCGTATTCAGTTTCTATCCCATACAAAATGATTATCTTATAGCTTATGACAAGGGAAGTCATGTTCGTTGGTTGGCTCTGAGTTGGTTGAAATAAACTTTTAGAAGCTTTCATTTGTTGCACATAGCTGTATGTCGTATCAATCTTGTGGAAATATTCTAAAATGAATGGCTATTGAAATCTAGAACAATCGCCCCATAAATTTCTGAGCCTGAGCAAAAGAAGTAAGAATGCCACCATATTTTAACCACAAAAATAAAAATATTTCAGCCCACTATTTATAATTATAATATGCTTCTAGAACTAATCGGCAAAGCTATGGGCAACAATATTTTTGGAATAGTTTAAATTTTTAATATATTAAATTCCTTAAGCTTCTCAATAATTTTTTGCCACGTTTTAAGATTGCAACCAGTATTATCAAATTGCAAACAGTAGCCTCTAAAATTTTTACGGGGAAAAATTAAGAAGTCAGTTTGAAAAACAATGAGATGAAGGTATCAAAAAACAACTGCTGCGTTGTTTTTCATAAATTTTAAAAATGTAAATTCATTTTTTCAAACTCGAAACAACTATTAGAGTCGATATGAATATCAAGTCAAAGGGCTGGGCTGGTAGAGTATAATACTCTACAATATATTCAAAGTCCATAATAGGCGCCACTGCAAAACTGCATACAACAAATTAACAAATGGGTCAAATTTTGTATTTAAAAATGTACTGCCTCAAACTCTCTTAAGTGAAAGGGCTTGACCAGTGGAATATAAAAAAATAGATTTAAATTAAAAATGGCGTCTTAAATAAAATGACCGCTTGGTGGGTCAAATAAAATAGTTACGGCTTTTTCGTCTTCAACCCCCACAAAAAAGGGATTGATCAGTAAAATACAGTAAACTTTGAAAAAGTGTGAAAATTAAATATAGCGTTTTAAACAAAATAGCGGATAAAGTTTTTTCTCAACCCCATCAATATGGTTAATAAATGAAAGGGCTTAATTAGAAGAATTCAGTTGACTATGTAAAAACTTAAATATGGCGTCGAAAACAAAAAAAGGAAAATGGCGTACAATATAATATGTGAAATCTAGGCTACGCTACGATGAGGCAATTATGACTGCTTTCCAAATGGTGAAGGGTATTATCAGATTCGGAACGTCTACATAAAACACTGTCACTTATTTTTTTTAGAAATATTTTTTTTTAAATAAATAATCGATTGAAGTCAAAATGAAGAGTTTCAATATTTTGAAATTAATTTTAAAACATTTTTATATTGAAAAGCGAATCTGTACCAAACCAAAACTACATTTAACAAGTAAGAGCGCTATATTCGGCCATGCCGAATCGTATATACCCTTCACAACGTGTAGTCATGCAATAACAGTAGTTTGTATCACCATTCCCCATATGAAATACGTACATACATATAAAAAACATACATATATAAAAACATCCCATTGTAAAATTATAAATTTACGTATGTATTTAAAAAAAAATAAAAAAAAAATAAAAAAATATTTTTTAAAAAAATAATTAAAATATATATAATAAATATAAAACAAAACAAGTAACAGTGCTATATTCGGCCGTGCCGAATCTTATATACCCTTCACAACGCGTAGTCATGCAATAACAATTGTTTGTATCACCATTCATCCCATATAAAATACGTGCATACGTACACGTTAGAATAAATGTGGTGGAATCGAATCCCAGCTGAGCCAAAAAAATTTTATTTAATTTAATATATTATTTATATTTTATTATTTTTTTTTTTATTTTTTTAAAATTTTTTTAAAAATTTTTTTTAGAAAAATTTTTAAAAATTTTTTTTAAATTTTTTTTTAAATTTTTTTAAAATTTTTTTTTTAGTTTTTTTTATTATTTTTTTCTTATTTTTAATATTTTTTTTTTGTAATTTTTTTTGTTTAGTATGTTTTTTACATGTCTGTATGTATGTATGTTGTTGTTGTAATTGTGAAAAAAAACGAGGTGGTCGTGGTTTTTTGCTCATATCTCAGAAAGTTATAAGGCGATTGTGCTGAATTTCAATAGCGATTCATTCCTGGATATTTCCAAGAGATTGATACCATATACAGATCTGAGGAACATATAGTTGCTTCTAAAAGTTGATTTCAACCAACACACGGACAGACGGGCAGACGGACAGACGGATAGACGGACAGACGGTCAGGGCTTAATCGACTCCTCTATTCATAAGCTTTCAGAAAATATATACTTTATGGAGTCGGAAATGAAAATTGTAGAAATTACAAACGGAATGACAAAGCTATATATGTATACCCTTGTGCACCACAGGTGAAGGGTATAAAAAATATAATAAAAAAAAATTTTTTTAAAAAAATAAAAAATAAAAAAAAATTTAAAAAAAAATAAAAAAAATTTTTTTTGGCTCTGCTGGGATTCGATGCCACGTTTTCTCTAACCAGTATACACGTTTTTATGTATGTATGTTGTTGTTGTAATGTTGTTTTTGTGAAAAAAAAATCGAGGTGGTCGTGGGTTTTTCCTCATATCTCAGTTGTTTATGTACCGATGTTTCTGATTTTCAATACCGATCTACTCCCGAATATTTCTGATATTTTAATACCTCACCCGGGTCCATGCGATATCGGGGGGCTTCAAAAAGTTGATTTCAACATACACACGGACAGACGGACATACTGACAGAGCTTAATCGACTCCCCTATTCATAAGCTTTTAGAAAATATATACTTTATGGGGTCGGAAATGAAAATTGTAGAAATTTCACACGGAATTCACTGTGTGAAGGGTATAAAAACAAATCTCTTAAGCACACTTCTCCTTAGAAAACAATACAATTAGCCTTTAGGTTACGAAATATGTTGCTGGTAACAACATTTGCAGCCATTGAATAAACAACTTAATTGAATGCAGGTTAAGTCAGCAACTAAACCATGCAAGTAGTTGCAAAGTATTTTTAGCAAAATAGTTTTTTGTTGTTCTAACAATTTGTACAAGCACAGCCAATCATTGCAGAAGCACACATACACACACACTTGAAATGTTATTTCAACAAATTTTTTTGAAAAACACTGATGCTTAGCACCTGGAAAATGTAAAACTTTCTAAAGGTTATTCCAACTCTTGTATGTGCAGTGGCCATCATGTAAATTGTTTAGATTAAGGTGTATTTATGTGAGTGTGTGTGAGTTTAACAAATGTTTGAAATAGTTTTAGAACAGACTCCTATTACAACAATATTTACATTTTATTTTGCATTTATGGCATGTGGTTTTATGGCAAATGTTTTTATCGCTTGTTCAGGGTTAGGCGATTAAAGTGCTATTTATTCAAACGATATTTTTGTGTGAAATTATTTTCTATTGATTCAAAATACAAAATAAGTGAATTCAATCAAAACTTCAAAATCCATTCAATTTAGCTCGATGTAGCTTCATCAAAAGAACAAAATAGTTGTTAGGCTTTCAAGGTCCTGGCAAATTTCCAAACGTAGTATTTTCTCATGCAAAAATTTTTCTTATTAAGTTCATTAACTTTAAGAATGATCTTGTTGACTTCACTGAACGTAGCAATGAAAATTTGACCCCATAAGCGTTCACTGGAACTAATTTTTCATCTCAAGTAATGCTATGGGCTGCGACGACTATCGAGGAATGGTATTTAATTGTTTTCATCACGCTTGGTGTCAAATTCAATGCATATTATTATAGGGAAGATATTGTGGAAGCTGCTCTAGAGCCGTGGTTACGCAAACATTTTTGGTCGTAGACCAATGTAGACCTTTTCAGGCTAAATTTAGCCTTTTTAATCTTGTTTAGCCGGAGAAAATGAATTTAGTCACTAGCCTTTTTTTATTATTTAAGACTTTTTTTTAGCGATTGTATATACATTTCTCCTTTCAAATATTAACATTAAGGTGCTCGTAAAAAATCGCTTCGAATATTAAGGTGTAATGGTTAAAACACAGCAATAGTGCTAGTTTTAAGTCTTTTTTTCGCTTCTAAATTATATTTATAAACGTTTTAGTGTCGTTAACTTGAATCTCTTTTTGTAGTTTTGAAAATTTTGCGTATGGTAAAAGGATATCTGTTTATGTTCACCATGTTTTTTTTAATCAAATCTCGTCTGAGTTGTTAGCCATTATTAACCCTTTTTAGCCATTCTTGTCACTTTTTTAAAAAATTTAGATTATTTTTGTTCACCCAGAATTGCCAACACTGCTCATCACTGTCTCATTAAGCTCGTGTGAACCAGAAATGGTCACAAAATGGCTTTCGCATTCGCCAAATACAAATTTTATTAACTATTCCGTCTAGGCCTTTTTTGAGAGCAAGGTGAGCATTAAAAAATATGCTGGTGTAAGCCAAAATACCGCCGGAAAATTTTCGTACATTATGCAGTTTTTTTTTTAATCATTTGAAGATCATAGTAAAGGCAAATATCGAGGTAAACTGAGTAGATTCTAAAATTATGTAATTTGAGTCAATCAAAAATAATTTCACACAGAAAAATATAATCGTTTGAATAGGTAGAACTTTAATCGCCTGATCCTGTAGAGGTGCAAAACGTTAAAATTTTCCTTCACTCCGAAAATCACTTCGGATTGGATGCATATCAAAAATTATTTGTATTTTTATCTTATACATATACATTAGGGTGAACACAAAAAATCGATGTACCCGAATCTTTTACATCTGAAACACACAAAACGGTTTCTCTTAATATATTCCACCCCCTGTAGCTCTGCTCCTGAGGAAGAACTTATTATACCCACTTTCACCCGATGTGTCACATCCCCGTTCAGGTATGTCCGAAATGGGTTGCATATCACTTGGAATATTTTTAATACTAGAGGGACATTTTAACATATGCCACCCTTTGTACCGCCGCTCCTAAAAAAAACTTTATGTACTCGCTATAGTTTTGTAGTTTACGAATCAAGAGCTTTCACCGTATGTGTCACAACTTCATTGAGGTTGTCTAAATGGCCCGCAGGACACTTTGAACATTTTTAATACTAGAGGCGCACTTAGTGGTACAGGTCACCTTTTTAGGCACAGAGGCTTTGCTATCTGATTGAGTTAAAATAACAAATGGTGAGCGCTACCGTGAGATGATTTCCAACTTTTTTTAGCCCAAAATGCAAGGGCTTGACGTGCATGACATGTGGTTTCAACAAGACGGTGCCACATGCCACACAGCACGATCGATCGATTCAAATAAAGATTTCATGCATTTTTCTGAATTTTATGTTTTTTTTTAAACTTTTCTATAGCTCTTAAAAAGTCACGCTAAAATTTTACTGCAGATGTCCGCAATCTCATTAATAATAAACTATAAGCATTTGAATTTCTTACTAATATATGCTCAAAGCAGATATGTGTCACAACATAAAAAATAATTAAAGAAACTCGTTCAGCAACAATTTTGGGTGTGCAAAGAGTGCTTTTTTATACCCGCCACCAAAAAAATGGTGGGGGTATATTCATTTTGTCATTCCGTTTGTAACACGTCGAAATATCCATTTTAGACCCCATAAAGTATATATATTCTGAATCAGGGTTTGATTTGATGACGATCTAGCTATGTCCGTCCGTCTGTCCGTCTGTCCGTCTGTCCGTCTGTCCGTCTGTCCGTCTGTTGAAAGCACGATAGAGGTCGCACCGAAAAAGCTAGGGGCCTCAAATTTTGCCAGAATCTTTCTTATAGACAAGGTTTGTTTGGTATTGAAAATGGGCTAAATCGGTATATTAGGAAGAGAGTTATAGCTCGAAAAGCAAGAGTAGGTCGAAAAAACCGTGTCCTTCGAACATCGAATAAAATGGAATTGTGTCCAAACGCATTAACGTAGACTCATGAAACTTCGAATATATATTTCCTGAGTAAAAACAATATTTTTCCCCAAAAATTATCTAAATCTAAGCATTAGGAGAGGAGTTATCGATCAAAATGTACGAAAATTTATACCGCACAGTGTATTTTTCGGTATATTTAAAAACAAAAACGTCATAAAAGCAACAAAATTGGATGTACGACTCTGAAATTTTGCACACTTTGCTTTTTGGTGAGACGCTTTTTTTTAACGGAAAACCAATGTGCCACGCCCACTTTTACGCCCACCTCCCATATAACGTTTTACCTAAAATTCATATAATTTCTCTATTAATAAAGATTTTGGAATAATAAAGGGCTATATTGAAACACCTAAGTTGTACTCATTCGTAAAAATAACTTTGACACGCCTACTATAACGCCCACTTTTCACGTTATCTACCGTTAATTAAATTTAAAAGCTCATAAAACCGCCAAAATTAGAGGTATGTTGATCAAATTTGCTAAGTATATCCCCCTAGGCAATGTCATTACTGCGCCAGAAAATTAAGGTGCCACGCCCACTTTTACGCCCACCTCCCATATAAAGTTTTACCTAAAATTCATATAATTTCTCTATTAATAAAGATTTTGGAATAATAAAGGGCTATATTGAAACACCTAAGTTGTACTCATTTGCAAAAATAACTTTGACACGCCTACTATAACGCCCACTTTTCACGTTATCTACCGTTAATGAAATTTAAAAGCTCATTAATCCGCCAAAATTAGAGGTTTGATGATAAAATTTGCTACGTATATCCCACTAGGCAATGTCAATACTGTGCCAGAAAATTAAGGTGCCACGCCTACTTTTACGCCCACCTCCCATATAACGTTTTACCTAAAATTCATATAATTTCTCTATTAATAAAGATTTTGGAATAATAAAGGGCTATATTGAAACACCTAAGTTGTACTCATTCGCAAAAAAAACTTTGACAAGCCTACTATAACGCCCACTTTTCACGTTATCTACCGTTAATGAAATTTAAAAGCTCATAAAACCGCCAAAATTAGAGGTATGATGATCAAATTTGCTACGTATATCCTTCTATTCAATGTAATTTGTTTGCTTTTGTTGTTTTGTTTTTTATACCCGCCTTCAAAAAAATGGTGGGGGTATATCCATTTTGTCATTCCGTTTGTAACACATCGAAATATCCATTTTAGGTGACACGCGCACTTTAACGCCTACGTCCCATATAACGGTTTATCTTAAATTCATGTAATTTCTCTATTAATAAAGTTTTTGGGAAAATAAAGGACTATATTGAAATATCTTAGTTGTATTTATTAGCAGAAACTTTATTGACATGCCTACTTTAACGCCCATTTTCATTGAAAGACTACACTTACAAAAGCATTTTAGTTGCATTCGAAGTTATAAAGGGTGGTTAAATTTTATGTTGAATTTAAATAAAACATAAATTATTTAGGATATTATTATTATTTCTTTTTGTAATTATAATATTTGTATGGTTCAATTATGTATTTAACAAAATATCGGCCAAATGCCCTCCCCCCATCCTTGGCGCCACTCCACTATCTGATGGCCCAAAATTTCAATGACAATGTTGATTCTCAATTATTGGGCATGATGATGAGGCGAGGTTGACTGCTCTTTTGCCACACTATCGCAAAAACCAGCAGTGGTTCCAATTCAACCAACTAAGAAGGCATTCACAGATTTGCTAACATTTTATACAGACCTGTTTTGCAGAAATTTAAATATTTTTTACAATTCTCCCGATTGTGGATGAATTTGAACGATTATGTTGATCAAAAGAATTACGAACTGCACAAAATGCATTTTGATTTAAACGCCCATTTTTATAAAAAACCTGAATAACTTTAAAGCGTTGCTGATTTGCGTATCTTTCCACGGATCAAATTGAGTAAGTTTGAGATTGAGAAATGTCAAGTGAAATGCAGAAAACAAATTTAAAAACTAGCTGTAGTTCACCTTCAACATGGGCCCTTAAAATTTAACCACCCTCTACAAAGAAAGTGATACATATTTTATTGAAAAAAGATTATTCCATAGCGATTAACAAAATAATAAATATTGTGCTTTAAATGTACACAAAATTGGTGGTGGGTATAAAAGATTCGGCACAGCCGAATATAGTGCTCTTACTTGTTATGTATGACATTAAGAACAAAAAAAAAAAAATAGAGAGTATAATCTCATCTACAACTAGATTACGCTCGAATGGGTTGACTGCAGAACACGCTAGTTACAATAAAAAGGTTAAATAATTTTATTTATAAGAAATGGTTTCTGAAACTGCTTAATAATTTAAAGAACTTCTCGATAATTGCACAAATCAAAGTCGTTTGTATGATTTAAATAATAAAAAAATTTTTAAAGACTAGAACGAACTTGATTTTAGTATGTAAAGCTGATTTTTGCACAAATACAATTTGATATGATTTTTGAATTTGTGCGAATTACGATTGAATCCGATATCTCATAGCAATAAAATAAGAAATGCACGTGATTTTTGGTAGCAAATTAAAAACGGGAAACTTACAGCGAGTTATTTAATTCAAACTGTGCCATAGTCCATAGTAAAAGTTTGAAAATTGACTAGCAATTAAACTCTCAAGTGCTTTAATAATTTCTTTTACACTTTTTATCTTCAAAAGTTTCATAAAAGCGTCAACAGTCTCATAAAATTATTAAAGTTGAAACGTGACTAAATAAAGTTTCTCTTTTAATGTAAATATTTTATGCTTTTTTGCAGGAGAAACATTTCTCTGAGGTATTTGTCATAGAAACATACATACAAATGTTATAATTTTTATATTTGTTAATTTTTATGGCTCCGAAGGCTGTGCTAGTAAATTAAGTATTTGATTTATGTCGCAAGTTGAAAATAGTTTTGCCAGCATATTGACACACAAACTAGATAAAAAAAACTGCCATACATAACTCAAGGACACAATTAAATGAAATACATATTTAAATACATACATATGTATGTTTATATCTATATCGGATTAATCTTATTAGTTTTTTTTTGCAGATTGATGTAAAAACTACTTTATTTATTCACATAATTTGTTGAAATCTACAAGCCGATAAATTACATCCTTATTGCTAGCCACAGTTGGGAGTAAAGTGAAAATAGCAAAAACCGACATAAAAAATAAATAATATTTGGTTAAATTATTTTTAGAAAAAAGTTGGAAGCACACATTTAAAACGATATTAAATATTAAATTCTTAACCCCTAACTCATATTCAATTTTTAAATGTATCAATGGTTTTTTGAACAAAATTTTCTTAAGAAATTCTTCTTATAAATCTTTTGTAAATTTAAAATTTATTATTTGTTAAGTGACCATTAAATTTTATTATTAATTTTTATTTTTTAATTTTATTAATAGCAAAAATATTGATAAACAATTAATATATAAGTAGAATGTTTTCTTTAAATGTCTATAACTTTAAATAGGATTAACTGTAAAACTAGCTGTTATGCTAATTAAAAGTGTTAGATTTTTTTTACTATACTTTGAAAAGTCACCATAAAAAGACTTACACCAGAACAATGTTTACGAATCGTAGAAATGCATTTTCAAAAATCGCGCTCTGTTAGTCAAAGTTATCGGATGATTCGGCAGGATTATGGTATGCATAATCGTCCATCTGAGCAATATTAACTATCGATTTATGATTAAATTTACTCTCTTGGATAATATAAATCTATATCGAGCCCGTATCGTGCCTATAAACAAAGCCATCACCGCTGTAGGCTCAAGTGTATGAGGTGACTCGAATTAATGGAAAGGCAACATTACAGTCGATTGAATCGTAATTTTTTATTCATCTTGTTGTGGCAAATCATTTGGAGAAGAAATGTTTTCAACATGCCATGCAGTGCGTAAGAACCATCACTTTGTTCCGCCAACTGTTTGGTAACCGAATTATTTTAAAAAATTGTGCGATTTGACACAAATGGGACATTTTTTTGGAGGGATGAAAGTGCTGTATGTTTACAACAAATCTCTGGTCTACGCTGAAAAACTAGAAACAATAGATAGTTAAGAAACCAACATTTAATGCACTATTGAAGAAACAAGACCACGTATGCTCAAAAAAGATTTTCAAAATTGGAATGGCAGGATAGCGTTCATATAACGCAGCTGCGGAGACTTAAATACCTTATAGAATTATTTAAGTCTACATAAAATTAGCTTTAATGTAAAGGTTTAAGAATAGCAATACATATTTCTTTATCCGCCATCCAGGCGGTTCAATTATAAGCCACTTTTTCCAGCATACCCGGTTTTATTTCGTTAATACGTGCAACGAATGTTGGCTTCTTAATAATCAATAATTGCTGGTTTGTCACCATAATAGAATAGAAATTTATTATATCGGCACAAAAAGAAGTTCTAGTGTCAAATCTTATGAACGGGGTGGCAAAATCATATGTCAATTGCAGGAGGTAGTTCAGTCACATTTGACTCAACAAGGTAATGGTTTTACGCACTGCATGGCATGTTCTGCTGTCTTGTTGGAGCCAAATTTCAAAATATAGATACAAATTTAAATAGTTTGTAATTATATGGACAATAAAAAGAGATTAATTACAGACCGAGTTGCTGAGAAAGACGACGGATCGATCGATTAGAGTCACACTTGCATCTAAAGCAGGTATTGATCTTTCTGTGCCCACGGTACGGTTTCTATTTGAAAGAATATTATGCAAAAGAGAAAATGTGACCATGAATCAATTCATAGTAGGTATTACATAATACCTGCTAAGATGAACAATTGCGCACATCGTAAAAATGACGAAGTGTTCTATAAGTTTGGCAGATTTAGGAAATAAATTCTCACGGTTTAAAAACGTTATTCTGGTGTAAATCTTTGCTTGGTGATTTGCTAAAGTAAATATATTGAAAAAAAGTCCAACACATTTCATTAGCATAACAGCTAGTTTTTCAGTTATCTAAAGCTTAAAAAAATCTAAAATAAATTTCTAATAAAATAAATTCCTTTAAATACTACTAATATGCTGATACTACATATGCGGCCATATGGTAAAAGGAAACAGAGAGATGCACTAGAACGTATCTAGAACCGAGTACCGAAGGATTTAAAATAAAATTACAGAGGGATGATTAGAAATTATAAACAAATTGTTAAGTGAAGGGTAAAGAAACACAAATGTTCATACATACATTAATACGTTTCAACACATGGCAAGCCCAAAATATATATTCTTGTATGAATGTATGTTAAAAAAGCAAACCGTTACCTAAAACGTTCTGCTAGAAAATTATATGGATGTAACATTTAATTTCACACATGAAACAATTTAATAATAGTGGATGGAGCTGCTGTTATCAAATAAACAAAAGAAAATAATAGTTTTTTTTTTTAAAGTAGACACAATACATTTTTTTAATATTCCCCGGAATACTACGTTTCCTCTTTTTGTTATAATAATAAGAATCTTATACTATGTTCACACAGGCGCCTTAATTGTCAATTTATAATATTATCGCAATTAAAGGCCTTATTGAGCTCAATTTACAATACTAAAAATTATTTTAAAATTGAGCAATATATACTTAATTGTTTCACTTATTGTCTTAAACTCGAAATACAACTCTTGAGAAGTATGTTCAGTGAGAAGAAAATTCTAAAGGTGGCATTTCTAATGTCAAACAAATAAATATACAAAAAAATAAAAATTAAGAAAATGAAAAATTTTTGATGAAAATTTAAAAAAAATGTTTGAATAAATTCAAATACATACATATAGGTAAATATATGTATAAATATAATTGTAAATATATTTTATCAACAGGAAAAACACTGAAAAGAAGGCATTATTTGATTTGGTATAAATACATCGTATTTTACAGCTATCAAATGCTAATTGAGTAAGATAAATTGAGTATGTCTGAACACTTATTTTAATTGCTCAATCAACACTAAATTGAAACAATTAAAAATACCTGTCTGAACAGGGTATTAATTGAATATTTCTGTAGTTCATTTTTCATAAGAATATTGATTCTTGTAATATTTAATTTTTAAATCAAATATTTTTTTTTGCATTTCGAAATAATGATAAAGAGAGTACGAGATAAAAGCAAGAGGTAAAGTAAAAATAAGGGAACAAAAAATAGTTTGTTGATTTTGCACGACCAGCTCATAAGTTAATGTAGCGACAGTTTTATTATCTGCGCTACCATCGCTGTGTTTGTGATGGCTAGAATTTTGTTTGTCCCAATTTACCCATAATGACCTCTGGAATTACACGCACATTTTTCTTTGGCTGCAAAGACAAAGTGCTTTTAATTTTTTTTTTGTTTAAAATCTATTTTCAAATATTTTTTTTATTAGTTAGCATTGATTTTTTTTATTTCATAGTTTTCAAATTTTACAAAATTTTCTTCATTCGAAAGATTCATTTTCAATTAAACATTAGTTTTTTTTAATAATTCACTGCTGGTTGTGATCTGAATTTTTTTTAAGGAAAAAGGAAACGGATTATAGATAATTGTCTAAGGTCGAAAGCCAAATTAAATTTGGTTAAGTTTTGTTGAAGAATTATTAGGTAAGGATATTTTAAACAATGATTAACGTAGATCAGAATTTTAACTAGTGCTTTATTTTTTTTGTGGGTGTAGGAATTGTGAGACCATTCCCTTCCAGTGTGTCTTTGTGGGGAATAATAGTTTATTTTTGGTCAAAACTGTTTGATCCAGGAAGGAAAACAATTAAAAATATTGCTTTTATATACATATGCTTTTGAACTTAATACTGAAGCGTCACTGAACATCATCGCTGTAGTAAAGGAACTTCATTTTGGTTGCTGATTTTTTTTCTGGTTGTTGTCAATTCAAAGGAGCATTCAATCGTTAACTCGTGTACAACGTCAACTTGTGCATAAGAATTGTGTGTTATTGTGTATGTTGTATGTTAGTGCAATCTGACTCCTTAAATTTCTTTTATTCATAATTTCGGGTGGTCAAGGACCTTGTTTAAACGTTTTGAATTGGAGAATTTATAATTTTAAATCATTATTTCGGGAGATAGTTAATTGGATATATAACTGATCCGCTTTAATTTAATTTAATTCTTAATTATATAATTATTAAAATTTAAAAGAAAAAAAAAATTTATTAAGACATACTAGAGTTTAACGTCATACATTCACTAACTCATTAAAAATAATAATACCTAAATATAATCTATACTCACACCCACACATACACACACACATAACACAATTTACAAAATCATATTTTTTTTGTGTTTATAAAAATAAAAGCGTAAATGATTAAGAGATATTAATCCAAATTATGCAACGATTAACTGTCATCGGGCGCCTGCTGACAACGTTGGACATTACGCATTGTAAGTTGTAATTTTTTTTATATAATTGAACAATAATTTGATTAATTTACATATTAGACATTAATTTTTATTCCTAATTAAACGTAACATGAATATTTAAAAACCAAATATTTGAAACTTTCTTCGTATCTATAGTTTATTTTGTGTGCAATTAGTGTTGCTATTTATTTTTAACTTCTACTTTAGAATTTAAAAATAAAAACTTGTTAATCATGTTATTCATTTTACTTTTTCTTTAAACAAACAATTGCATACATTTTTTTTTCAATATATCAGAACGTAAACGTCATCATAATTCTAAATCATCTTCATATAATATCTAATTTTATTTTTTTTTGTTACCAATTTCGAGACAACATACATTTTTTTTTACACCTAGTATATATATGTAAAAAGGAAAATGATCTTAATACTATTGTAATTCATTATTTTATTTATTCCGCGATATTAATAAATAAATTTAATTACCTGTTTATTATAACGTATTAAACATGACATTTTAATTTGTTTTCGATATAAATTACGAAAGGGGAAGTTGAAGTATGGGGTTAAGTAGGGTAATTTAATTATTTAATTAGTTTTTTTTTTGTTATTAGTTGTGGGCTTATAGCCAACTTGTATATCTGTCAGCATGGTGGGCGGGCTCAGGAATAGTGTAGCGAATTCGATCTTTAGCTACACTCCAATCATCAATCGATATTTCCTCCTCTATACTATCTTATATTTTTATTTATGTAATGTATGTGTATTGTGGGTCATATTATTTTTTTTGCTACCTAAAGTTTAATTCCTTTGTAGCGAATTCGGATTTTAGTTTACATTAATTAATATATATATATATTGGGAACATGACACACCCCCAACGACGAGCACAGCCGGAACTACTAGGTAGCATCCGTTCCCAAAGTAAAACACCTTTTGCAGAATCGTTACAGAGAGATTATGGCGCCCAACGTGGGGCCTCAGTAGTCGTTATTTTAAAATATTCTTGTGCAATTTCAACTAGATGCTGAGGACTCTGAATCTTTCGTGTGTAGTGACTTACTATATTTACATTTTCTTAATTTTTTTTTTACTTCTTTTCCATTAATTGATACTGAGGACGTAAGTGGTTGTTGTTGTAAATGATAATCAATTCCTGATTTTCATTTGGTGGACCAATAGTTAATAGGGATTGCGATCGAACTTGTGACGTTGTTCTGGTATTTATTGGTGCAATCCTCGTTCGACACTTTTCCTCTTTACTTTTTCTATATTCTTATTTTGTTTTTCCTTTGGTTTCCTTTAATGATTATTGTTTGTATTTAGTTTGATTTATCTAGTTGTGTAGGCTTAAGGTAACTGGTTTTAACTATATATCAGTTGCATTGCTGCAACAGATAGATTGGCAATCTAATTTTCTTGATTATTTATTGTTTCGGATTTTTATTCTTTTGGCTTTTGTCAAAAGGACTCCAACAATTTGTAGTTAATCTTATATTTCTTTTTATTTTTAGTTGGGGGATTGATGGTGATTGGTTAATTCATTTTAATTTTTATTTGCATTTAAACGTTTTTTTTTATAATTTTTTTTTATTTTATGATTGTTGCTTGATTACCCTTTACAATAAACTTCACCGAGTAGTATTTTGATATATATACGTGATAATAATTTTATAATATATATCAATTGATTGATATTTTTGCATGTTGTAGTAATATAAAAGGTTTTGTTTTTCGTAAATTTATATTGTGATTTTTTTGGCAGATTTGAGCTTTAACATTTTTTTTTTGACCTTTTAATAGTTTACAATTTGAATTTATTAATCATTGTTTATAAAAATTAATATGCCGTTGGTACGTAGTAGTGGCGATATTCCCGCTCAGGTAGAACAAGAGGCGAACAATATAAATCTGACGATAGATGAGGGTGCATGGGGTGATTCACAACCTATTGCGAATCCAGTTGGAAGACCGAAAACGCGGTCACAAACTCGTAGAGAAGCAATGGATCCGGAAAGAATTGTTGATAATAATGTTAGTCGGATTGTTCATGATTCTTTAAGAGAATTTAGGGAGGAGATAGCAAACATGATGACAGAGGGTTTTCGGAATTTTTCTTTGATTAATCAAGGACCAGTTTTACAGAACAGACTTTATAATCGGACAGAACAGAGGGATCCAGGTCGCAACGAACATGAATTTCAGGAGTTTCCGAATATGAACGTTCAGGGTGATCGAATAACTCGTGATTCTCGGAATACCGGTGGAGATGTTGAACGCAACTCTGAAAGAATTCTCAATTTGATTCGAAACTGGAGAATTCGCTTCACCGGTGAAACTACGGAAATAACAGTAGACGAATTTATTTATAGAGTTATTACACTTACGAATGCAAATTTGAAGGGTGACTTTCACTTACTATGCGAACACGCTCATATCCTTTTTGAAGGTAAAGCATTGAAATGGTTTTGGCGATTTCATCGTGGGTGCAACGAGATGAACTGGGACGAATTGTGTGACGCATTGAAAAGACAATATAAAGATTTTAATACGGATTTTGATATAAAGAATGACATTTTACGTAGGAAACAAGGACATAACGAAACGTTTGACGATTATTACGACGCAATTATGATTCTCTGTGATAGACTGCGTATACCTCTTTCTGATTATGAATTGTGTGAGATAATTCAACGGAATTTAAAACCAGAAGTAAGGCATGAACTCCTACATCTGGAAATCAGTAGAGTTGCTCAGTTAAGACGTGCAGTAAGACGGCATGAGAAGTTTGTAAAGGAAATGACTTCTTTCAATTCGAATAAACGTCCTTCTCAAAGGTCGCATGTGTCTGAAGTCACTTCTGATGACTCTCAGATGGACCATGTTCCCGAATTGGAAGAGGAAGCAGAAGTATGTTTAGTGATACGATCGGGTAAATGTTGGAATTGTGATAATGTTGGTCACTCTTTTATCGATTGTATGAAGCCACGATCGATTTTTTGTTATGGCTGTGGAACTAAGAACATCTATAAACCCAAATGTCCAAATTGTACTCAGAAAAAGGGAAACTTGTTGAAGGATGTCCGCGTGAAAACAGATGGACATCCAAAACCAAACTAAATAATTGTGTTAAATCGAATGATGACAAATTACCGGACAAGTCTACATCACCTGCTGTTTCAAAAATACCTGATATGACCAAACAACAAATTGCTATGACAAATACACCGGTTGTGACAAATGAAGTAATTTTAGATAAATGTCATCCATTGCAACGTCCTTTTCATGTTCGATTACAAGAATACCAAAAGGCGAGAGCAAGAATTTTTAATGAATCTAACAACGATCGAAAGCAAAATAGATCTTCGAAAAGAATACGTGCGTTTTACAAACGTAGAAAAGTTTTAAAATATCATATAATATCATCATTAGTGAGTTTAGAGAATGATGATAGACCTTACATTAAATTGAAAATTTGTAATGAAATTCGTTTTGCATTAATGGATAGCGGAGCAAATGTAAACGTTATTGGTGGTAAGTTGTGTGCCGAAATCGTAGCTAGTGGAAATTATAAACGGGAAATTGGTAATGTGAGAACTGCAGATGGACAAAGACAAAGAATTTTAGGAACTGTGTCTTTGGATATAGTGTATAATGGACAAGAAGAAACAATTGAGTTTTTGTTGATTCCAACTATAACTCAAGACGTTATTTGTGGCATAGCCTTTTGGGGGAAATATGGTATTCACATAGTCACAAATAATACAGTTAGCGAACTTGTTTCAGATGACGATCCGCACAAGATTCCATTGTCAGTAATTCAGAGTCAGAAGCTGCATCGGATTATTGATAGTTTTCCTAATTCGGACAGAGATGGTTTAGGATGTACTACTTTTTTAGAACACAATATTGACACTGGTAATTTAACGCCGATAAAACAACGATATTATCCGATATCTCCAGCAAGGGAGAAACTTTTATGTGACGAAATAGACCGTATGCTAAATTTAGGTGTTATAGAAGTTTGTCCGACATCACCTTGGTCATCTCCTGGGGTTTTGATAGTTAAACCAGGAAAAGTGCGTTTTTGTTTAGATAGCCGAAAATTAAATTCTGTGACGACAAAGGACGCATACCCTATTCCAAACATAGACGGACTAATTTCGAGACTTCCTCCAATTTACTACATTTCTAAAGTGGATCTAAAAGATGCATTTTGGCAAATTAAACTGGACGAAGTTTCGAGACCTAAGACGGCGTTCACAATCCCTAATCGGCCTTTGTATCAGTTTACAAGAATGCCGTTTGGATTGTGTAATGCTCCACAGACAATGTGTAGACTAATGGACCAAGTAATTCCGTACAATTTAAAAACAAATATTTTTGTATATCTCGACGATCTTCTGATAATTTCGGAGAACTTTGACGAACACCTACGGCACTTACAGGAGGTGGCTTTGCAATTTAGAAAGGCAAATTTGACTATTAACGTAAAGAAGAGCAGCTTTTGTCTTCAACAGGTTCAATATTTAGGGTACATAGTAGGTGAAGGAGAGCTAAAAGTTGATCCTGAGAAAGTAAAAGCTATTGACCAATTTCCGGTTCCCAATACAGTGCGGCAACTCCGCCAATTTCTCGGTATGGCTGGCTGGTATCGCAGATTTATCGACGACTACGCTACTGTGACGTTTCCAATGACGGAATTATTGTCAAAAAGGAGAACCTTTATTTGGACCGATGACGCTCAGATATCTTTCGAAACCATAAAAGAGAAGTTGACAACAGCACCTGTGTTGGTACACGCTGATTTTAACAAACCTTTCATCCTACAATGTGATGCAAGTACGTATGGAATTGGGGCAGTTTTGGCTCAGCTTGATAATAATGGAAATGAAAAGCCAATTGCATTCATGTCTCAAAAGCTTAACAAGGCCCAAAGAAATTACTCTATAACGGAACTGGAGTGTTTGGCCGTGGTTTTAGCCATTAAAAAATTTAGGGCTTATATCGAAGGCCATGAGTTTAAGGTTATTACGGACCATGTCAGTCTCAAATGGCTAATGAGACAGAAAGACCTATCGGGAAGATTAGCCAGGTGGAAATTAAAATTACAAGGGTTTGATTTTACAATAGAGCATCGAAAAGGCAAAGATAACGTGGTGCCAGATGCATTGTCTCGGGCATTTGAGAATGATACTAATATAGCGGAAGTTGAATTAGAGATTCTACCATCTATTTCCTTGGAGTCGAAGGCCTTCGATAGTGAAGAATATAACCGTTTAAGAAATGAGTTGGTGAACTCACAATTACCAGACTATCGAGTTGTGGATAAATTTATCTATAAGAGAACGAACTTTACATCTGGAGATGTAGATGAATCGACTTCTTGGAAACTGTTTGTTCCAGAAGAGCTTCGAGACGATGTAGTTTATGCAGCTCATAATATACCAGACAAGGCTCACGGTGGTATAGCCAAGACGGTTCATCGCATACGAAATTATTTTTATTGGCCAGGTTTAGTAACTGACGTGAAAAAGTATATACTTAATTGTGATTCTTGTAAGACATCGAAAGCTCCGACCACGTCACTAAAACCTCCAATGGGAGAAATGGTAAATACTGAAAGGCCATTTCAGCGCCTGTACGTAGATCTTATTGGGCCGTTTCCGCGAACAAAGAATGGTAATATAGGCATATTTATAATTTTGGACCATTTCTCTAAGTTCACATTTTTAAAACCGTTAAGAAAATTTGTAACCAAACCTATAGTGGAGTATTTAGGAAATGACATTTTCACTTGCTACGGAGTTCCAGAAGTTATCATATCTGATAATGGTAGTCAGTTTAAGTCGAGGGAATTTAAAACGTTAATTAAAACTTATGGGATAACTCATCAGTGTACTGCGGTTCATAGTCCGCAATCAAACGCAAGTGAGAGGGTTAATCGGTCTATCAACGAAGCTCTTCGTTCGTACGTTCGTAACGATCAGAGAAAATGGGACGAATAATTACCAAGTATTAACTGTGCTATTCGCAGCAGCGTACATCAGACGACGGGACGCACACCTTATGAACTGGTATTCGGACAGACAATGATAACTCATGGGGAAGACTACAAAATTTTACGGAATTTAAGGCTTTTATCGGAAACTGACACTGAAATTGAAAGACAGGACCATTTTACTTTAGTACGAGACTCTATACGGGGAAAAATTAAGGAGGCTTATGATCGTAATGTAAATTCCTACAACTTAAGGTCTAGAAGACGAGAGTTTAATGTTGGTCAAAAGGTAATACGTCGCAACTTTACGCAAAGTTCATTAGCAAATAACTTCAACTCCAAATTAGCACCAATCGGTATACAGGCTAATGTAAAAAGACGTATTGGTAACGTTAATTATGAACTCGAGGACGTAAATGGTGGTCACACTGGAGTATTCCATATAAAGGATATATGGACATAAATTATTATGATTTCATTAGTTTTTGTAGTTTTTTTTTTCAGATTAAATTCTGCAGCAAACTTTGTAATTTCATCTGTTTTGTGATGGCTAGAATTTTGTTTGTCCCAATTTACCCATAATGACCTCTGGAATTACACGCACATTTTTCTTTGGCTGCAAAGACAAAGTGCTTTTAATTTTTTTTTTGTTTAAAATCTATTTTCAAATATTTTTTTTATTAGTTAGCATTGATTTTTTTTATTTCATAGTTTTCAAATTTTACAAAATTTTCTTCATTAGAAAGATTCATTTTCAATTAAACATTAGTTTTTTTTAATAATTCACTGCTGGTTGTGATCTGAATTTTTTTTAAGGAAAAAGGAAACGGATTATAGATAATTGTCTAAGGTCGAAAGCCAAATTAAATTTGGTTAAGTTTTGTTGAAGAATTATTAGGTAAGGATATTTTAAACAATGATTAACGTAGATCAGAATTTTAACTAGTGCTTTATTTTTTTTGTGGGTGTAGGAATTGTGAGACCATTCCCTTCCAGTGTGTCTTTGTGGGGAATAATAGTTTATTTTTGGTCAAAACTGTTTGATCCAGGAAGGAAAACAATTAAAAATATTGCTTTTATATACATATGCTTTTGAACTTAATACTGAAGCGTCACTGAACATCATCGCTGTAGTAAAGGAACTTCATTTTGGTTGCTGATTTTTTTTCTGGTTGTTGTCAATTCAAAGGAGCATTCAATCGTTAACTCGTGTACAACGTCAACTTGTGCATAAGAATTGTGTGTTATTGTGTATGTTGTATGTTAGTGCAATCTGACTCCTTAAATTTCTTTTATTCATAATTTCGGGTGGTCAAGGACCTTGTTTAAACGTTTTGAATTGGAGAATTTATAATTTTAAATCATTATTTCGGGAGATAGTTAATTGGATATATAACTGATCCGCTTTAATTTAATTTAATTCTTAATTATATAATTATTAAAATTTAAAAGAAAAAAAAAATTTATTAAGACATACTAGAGTTTAACGTCATACATTCACTAACTCATTAAAAATAATAATACCTAAATATAATCTATACTCACACCCACACATACACACACACATAACACAATTTACAAAATCATATTTTTTTTGTGTTTATAAAAATAAAAGCGTAAATGATTAAGAGATATTAATCCAAATTATGCAACGATTAACTGTCATCGGGCGCCTGCTGACAACGTTGGACATTACGCATTGTAAGTTGTAATTTTTTTTATATAATTGAACAATAATTTGATTAATTTACATATTAGACATTAATTTTTATTCCTAATTAAACGTAACATGAATATTTAAAAACCAAATATTTGAAACTTTCTTCGTATCTATAGTTTATTTTGTGTGCAATTAGTGTTGCTATTTATTTTTAACTTCTACTTTAGAATTTAAAAATAAAAACTTGTTAATCATGTTATTCATTTTACTTTTTCTTTAAACAAACAATTGCATAAATTTTTTTTTCAATATATCAGAACGTAAACGTCATCATAATTCTAAATCATCTTCATATAATATCTAATTTTATTTTTTTTTTGTTACCAATTTCGAGACAACATACATTTTTTTTTACACCTAGTATATATATGTAAAAAGGAAAATGATCTTAATACTATTGTAATTCATTATTTTATTTATTCCGCGATATTAATAAATAAATTTAATTACCTGTTTATTATAACGTATTAAACATGACATTTTAATTTGTTTTCGATATAAATTACGAAAGGGGAAGTTGAAGTATGGGGTTAAGTAGGGTAATTTAATTATTTAATTAGTTTTTTTTTTGTTATTAGTTGTGGGCTTATAGCCAACTTGTATATCTGTCAGCATGGTGGGCGGGCTCAGGAATAGTGTAGCGAATTTGATCTTTAGCTACACTCCAATCATCAATCGATACTTCCTCCTCTATACTATCTTATATTTTTATTTATGTAATGTATGTGTATTGTGGGTCATATTATTTTTTTTGCTACCTAAAGTTTAATTCCTTTGTAGCGAATTCGGATTTTAGTTTACATTAATTAATATATATATATATTGGGAACATGACACACCCCCAACGACGAGCACAGCCGGAACTACTAGGTAGCATCCGTTCCCAAAGTAAAACACCTTTTGCAGAATCGTTACATGTTGATGTTGAACAAACAAATATTTTTCTCTTATTGGTTTCTTTTATGTCGATCGTTCTCTAGGTAGTTTATATTGAACAGTTGTTCCTTACCAAATGCCTAAATTCCATAAGTTTTTTCTCTCTCTCTTATAATTTTCAATTGTCAAATTTCATACAAAAGAAAAAATTTTTTAAATTTAAAAAAAAATTGCATTCACCTTATAAACCACGGTATCAAGTGCTAACAAATTCTATGAATAATCAATAACCATCATCTCCGATTATTTAATTTCAATAGAATAGAAAAATAAATATAAAAAAAAATAAATGATTTTATGCAAGCAAAACGTTAATAGGTCGATTATTAATATCAATTAAACTTTAGTTTCATTGTTAATTGGCAACTTGAACTATACGCTTGCGAATAAAGAGTATTTTTTTATTGAGGTATAGAACTTCGAAATAGAATAAAACAATGATGAATATGTTAAATTGACTAAAAATTTACTTAATTCGAAAGACAATCATTTTGCATTAAAATTTAAATATGACTTTCGGTATATGACCGCCACTTGGACGTAGTCTAATTTTGGGGGTTAATTTTCTAACATTTATAAAGTGTATCAAAAAAAAACGCAGCGAATGTTGTCTTCCATGTGGTCAGTCTTTTCAGGATCATCGGCTTAGACTGGCGACTTCACTTTTCTTCATAGAAAATAGTCTAGGGGCGTTAAATCACATGATCTAGGAGGTCAATTTAGGGGTATGAAACGTCAAGCTATGCGGTTACCAAACGTTTCCTTCTATAAACCAATTGTGGCACAAGCTGTGTGACATGCTGCGGCGTGTGTTCGAAACCACAGCTTCTGTACATCATGGTTGTTTAATTGATGAACGAAAAAGTCAGTACTTATGACTGTAACGTTGTCACCAGAATCGTTTTTAAAGAAGTACGGATCAATAATTGTACTGGCCCATAAAGTACACTAATTAGTCAGTATTTCTGAATGTAACAGTGTCTCAACATACACTTGAGAATTATCATCACTCCAAATATGTCAGTTTTGTTTATTGACGTTTCCATTCACACAGAAGTGAGCTTCATGGCAAAACAAAATTTGCTAATGAAAATCGGGATCAACGGAAATCTGGCTTTAGGTTCATTCACTAAATCTGCGCCTTGCTATTCATGCGTCAGTCTACTCACGTTGAAATGCCAAAACCAAAGTAAACATATGTCACTTGACACTTGACAAAATGGTCGCAAATTAATAGAGTGTTGTCAACTTTAAGTTCTATACTTCTATTTATAAAGAACACCCGGTATAAACATCAACATTACAAATGAAAGTGCACGCTGCCATCATCTTTTTTTTTAGCTTCTAGCAACGCTGTATGTTTGTTGCCTTAACTCACCAAAATTAAAAAACAAAAATTATTTTAGAATATTTGGTTAATGATTTATTAATCATGTTTTTTTTTATTTTATATTTTTTTTTCTTGGCTTAATTATTAATTCATTTTTGGTTTTACAAATAACTACTTCATTAAGAAACACACCCATAAATGTATTTTATTAAATGTCTTAAATAGTTTGTCTGCCAAACCTCAATTTATCAAATGTACAATTTATTTCGGCTTAACAATCTGTGTTTGTGCTAAAAAATGTCAGTAGAACTTTGAGTCTTTTAGTAGGCTAAGGGCATTTCTTCTTCATTAAACTAACTAGAGGGAAGTTCAATAGCCAATAGACTTTTATTTATAAAATCGTTTATTATTTGTTTGTGTGCTTTTAAATGGCCAACATTAGGAAGATTATGTCAGAAATAGGAATCTATGTTGATCGGCTTTTAGCTGGTTTGCTGCCACCGAATAATTTTGTTTTGATAAAGGCACTGCCATCGATTGCGGCTGAAGTCTAAGCCATTATCTGCTCACATTAATACTAGTCTAAAGAGAAAAATAAAATAATTTTGTCATTAGCACAATCAGACCAGAAGATATAATAACGATTTCACAAAAAATTGTCCTAATAATGGGTAAAAGGTGGAAATAATTTTACAATAAATACATCTGAAAATTCCTCCAGGAACTGGCGCAATAGGTCTGCGTGCATCGTAAGCTTAGTTTCTACTAGATTTGACTTATGTCAATTTTTAAAGTTACTATATTCTACTAACCAAGACCTTTCAATTTACATTAATATTAAGTCTATCGGTTTTGTTGAATCGTAATATAATAAATATGAATTCTAAAATGTTTGGATCGATCAATTACGAGAAAACGGCTGAAACGAACAAGATAAAATTCGCCACATATAAAAATAACGACCTAGATTAACATATGGGCTACCTTTTATACCAATAACAAAAGAAGACGAAGCCGGCACATGCTAGTATTATGTTCATTTACGTTCTAAGTAGTAAATTTATTTTGGTAAAGCCTGATTTTGATTTTCTAAATATAAAACTTTATATAAAATAAGAAACGTCCAAATTTAAAGCTAAAGACATACACACTTCTTACAAATACAGTAAAAACCTATCAAAAACAATAAGGTATATTTTTTTAAATACCCGCCGCCGTTGCCAAATAGCACGGCGGCTCAAAATATATTAAATAACGAACAACTTATAGTTGTGCCTTTGTTATGAGGTATTTGGGAAAGTTGACTTAAACCTAAACACATACATACATACAACAATTATTAGACAGATTCGCCTTTTAAAAGGCAATAAAAATATATTTAAACATAAACGTATATTAAACACTTGGCACCTATAGAAAACGTGTTGTATTTTATTCAAGTTTTCTTAAGCCCTAAAATTAGAAGAAGAGTGCGAAATTTCATGAAATTAATATTAATTGTCGCATAACACGCAAAGAATATTTTTGCATGTTTAATAAAAACTAAAGGTGTTTTTTAGAAATTGTTGATTTGAGAAACGACAAACAAACAACTTTTAGTCGGATAAGGCTAAGCATAAGAACAGCATAAGAATAACTTGTTCAATTCACAATCCTCCTGTAGTATGTTAACACGATTTTTTTTTTCTATTTAAAAAGAAACTTTAAGACAAGCCAATTTCATATGTATGTTATTGAATCCACACAGGGATGGGAAATTTGTTTTGTAATTAAAAAAATATATTCTACTCAATGCGTTTATTGAGTTTTTTTATACCCCCCACCAAATAAAAAGAGTGGAGTATAATCATGTCATTCCGTTTGTAACGCATCGAAATATCAATTTTAAACCCTATAGAGTATATATATTCTGAATCAGGGTTTAATTTTATGACGATCCGTCTGTTGAAAGAACGAGGTCGCACCGAAAAAGCTAGGTGGCTCAAATTTTGCGAGAATATTTCTTATACACAAGGTTTGTTTGGCATTAAAAATGGGCTAAATCGGAATATTAGGATGAGAGTTATAGCTCGTAATGCAAGAGTAGGTCGAAAAACCGTGTCCTTCCAACATCGAATAAAATGCAATTGTGTCCAAACGCATTAACGTAGAGTCATGAAACTTCGAATGTGTAAAAGGAATATTTTTTCCTGAAAATTGCTTAAATCTATGCATTAGGAAAGGAGTTATAGAACAAAACGTATGCAAATTTATACCGCACAATGTATTTTTTCGGTATATTTAAAATTGCAAACTTAATAAAACTGACAAAATTAGATGTACGATTCTGAAATTTTGCAAACATTGCGTTTTGGTCAAAGACTTTGTTATAATAGAAAATAAACAGGACACGCCCACTTTTACGCCCACCTCCCATATCTTATCTTTTATCTTAAATTCATATAATTTCTCTATGGTCAGAGTTTCTGGAAGAATAAAGGACTATATTGAAATATCTCAGTTTTATTTATTAGCGGAATTTATATTGACACACCTACTTTAATGTCCACTTTCATTGAAGGACTAAATTTACGAAAACATTTTACTAGCATATCGAGGTTATACAAAGAAAGTGGTACATATTTTAGTATAAACAAATTATACTAAAGAAAATAAAATAATAAATTCTATGCTATAGAGGTACATGAAATTGGTGGTGGGTATAAAAGATTCGGCATAGCCGAATATGGTGTTCTTACTTGTTTTAAACTCTTTTTGATGTTTGTTGATATTTGATGTTTGCTTGATATAAAATTAGTGGTTTTACAATTAAATACTCGTTAACTAAAATTGTATATCATGAGGCGATATAAAACACAAAATCGGTTGCGAGTATGTGATACTCGTATATAAATAGGATGAATATCCAGTTAAACGTGCAATACAATTTTAACCTTTTTTTTGAGAGACCAGTTTGCTTTCTATAATACTAAAACGTAGAGAACTTTACCTTTATTTCAATATTTTTATTGGTTCAATGGTGTTGATTTAAATAAAATGATTTCTTTTAAATATCAACTTCAGTATTAGCAAATGCCCGTAAATTATTTTATTACAAATACTCTCATACATATGTTTGTAAGCGTGTGTTTTTTATACATGCATTATTACATCAATTACTTTCTACAGCTTTTGCCGTTTTACCTGACTCTTGTCACATTGTGTTAATCCTTTAACACACAATACGCAGTTACCAGCAAATGGAGTGGTTTTTTCAATTTCATTAACTTTTATGGTGATTGAAGTAAAGTAGATTAATCGATTATGAAAAATGTCCAGTAGAGTGTATACACATCAAATTAAATTGTTAAATTCTTTAATGCCATTAAGAAGACTTAAAAGCTTAATATGAAAAAATGCAACCAACTTTATTTGCAAAAATAATGTTTCAAAAATGTTGAACCTTTTGGAGTTTGAGTATTTCTGATACTGTTTTTAGTGAATGGCAATAACAAAGTAT
This sequence comes from Phyto melanocephala, assembly GCA_941918925.1. NCBI lineage: Eukaryota > Metazoa > Arthropoda > Insecta > Diptera > Rhinophoridae > Phyto > Phyto melanocephala. Next base: position 132,538,223 of record OW799234.1, on the reverse strand, counting down.
TAAGTTCAATTACTGGTCGTAAAAAGGATTTCCGATTCAATTATTTCTGTTTACAAAGGTTAAAACAAAAGTCAATATGAGGTTACAAATTTATTTAAATTTCTAAAACAAAAGAATAATAGAATTTTATTATTAAAATCAGCGATCAATTTTGTAATCGCAAACAGCGTATTGTCGACAATTATCGACTTCAGAAATTGATACTCTTGAAGCAATGATTCGCTGGTTAGTTTATCGTTACCATCAAAATGACACCGTGAGAGATTTAGTTCACACCGGTAGACCATGTTCAATTCGCACTGCCGAAAATACTAAATGTGTGTAAAGTGTTAACATGACACAAGAGACATTTACCAAACATCTGAAAATATCATTGGAGTTTAATTCTTCGAAAATTAAGATTAAAAAGTGTTGTAGCCGTAAATCGAGAGCGATATCGGCTTAAAATAGAATATTTTTTACGACCTGAGATGTGGTTTCATCATGATGGAATAACTGCACACATTGTCCCAGACACAGTGGCTCTTTTATGTAAAATTTCTGGAGCACAAATAACTTGCAGAAATTTATATGTTCGCCAGATTTATCAACATCCAATTATTATCTTTAGGGTTATTTGAATAACGAAGTGAACTGAAGAGCGGCAGAAGGATAAGAAAAATGGCTTGCAAGCAATCTCATTAAATTTAAAATAGTGAGTGTGTGTATATTACTCTCTCATTATAATGTGCAGACTTCAAAATATATGTGTTTTGCTTTACGATCAAAACACTGAAAAATAGAACAAAATTGAAGTAAAACAACGTTGACATAACAATAAAGCGGAATCAAAACAAAAATGAAATAAAACATCAAAACTAAAATAGAACTTTCAAAATGTGTTTAAAAGTTTTCATAGTAGAACTTACGTAAAGACTGTTCTGTAATGAGATGAGTTTATATCTACTGAAAAAATCGCTTATAAGAAATAGTTTGCTCTTTAAAACGGCCCTTAATGTAATTATTCAGTAACGCTGCTGAATATGTTTTACAAGTGTTTTTGATATGTATTCTTTTGTAGTCGATGTTTCTGTTATAATTTACTATTTTTTTTTAGTTCATTGTCGTGTTTTGTCTTGATATTTTACTTTGTTTAAAAACACAAACACAAAGCGGTAGATGAAAGCTTTTCAAACATGATTTGTTTTGGTTAGAGACATGTTCTGTTATGTTTGTTTTGTTTTTAAAATTTATACTAAAATATAGTGATTTAAAGAAGTGTGCATAACATTAGAAAACATTTTGTTCAGCTCTTTAATGCGAACTAGCCCTGTACAATCCTAGAACTCAAAGGCAACATTGTTTCAGGAATTCGAACGTTACATTCATAAATTTTAAAACACCATGACGACCTTTGGCCCACTCCGTACATTGATATTTATAGTTGATTTTTAAGAATAAATATACGCAGATACAGAAAATGGAAAAAGTTAATTTTTTTTAGCAAAATGATGGGCATTTTTTGTAAAAAAATTAAATAAATATGAATTATTCTTCTAGTATAATAAATGCGAATATTTGAATGTTCAGATGGTTGAAGGTTTGGATATAAACAACCTAGATTAACACATTGTTGCAAGCAAACGCTAGTTCTTAATAATTGTACTCAATAAATTAGTTGTTGTGTTTTTGATTTAAGGCACTTTGACATAATGACACTTTGTGCTACGATCTAGTGTTTGTTTTAAACTTTTGCTATCTACTGTAAGTGGCTTTCATTAATTAAAAAAAAAATGTTAAGTGCATCAATTAAAAATGTACACAAACAGTGCAGAATCATGTTTGTAGATGAGTGTAGGAAATAGCTAAAAATTATATATAACGCGCAGTTAAAATTTTAATAATAATAAAAATGGATGGTGGTAAACTTTGTCAAACACACAACTATAGGTATGAATTAAGAAAAATCATAAGATAACGATATATGTTCACACTAGTTAAAAACCCTTTACTGTTTAAAGCCAGGAACATTCATAAGGTAGTCCTGTGGCGACAATTGATCGATAAGTGTGATGTTAAAATGGTCTAGATGTTATTTATTTCTGTACAGATAAGTTGATGTTTTTCTTTTGGTATTAAAAGTCTTAATTGTGTATTTTTTCGAAACAAGATGTTATTATTTTTTCACAAATAAATATGTTTTTTTTTTTAAACAATATAGCAATTAAATAAACTGATCATAAGACCTTCTTAATCCCTGTTATCGGAACTTGCCTTGACAGAGATCATCTATTGTAGCAATTGAAACAAAATTATTTTAATTTAAGTTAAATTCTTAAAAAAATTTACAACTTTGTCTTTGTAAAAAGATAGAAAAAAGTGTATTAAAATTAAAATAATTGGGATATTCACAATGGTGTCATAAAATCATATGTCCTGCAATAATAGCATGAAAAATTAAGAATATTGTGAACAACCCCACATAATTAAGTGTGATATTTTGAATTTAAATCAGCTGATGTAAAACAATTATAAAAATCAATATTTTCGTTGGGTTTATGCGCATACGCTTCTGCTGTGGCTAAATTAAAATATTTTTTAATTCTTATCCATTAATTTAGGAAATTAGATCTTACCACAATATTTTTAATTTTTCAGTTTTGCCGAAAATCACAAATAAATTTAATTTTGTTTGATAACCAAAACAGCAGAGTCTTATTTGACGCCGCCAGTAATTTTATTTATCAAATATTAGCAACTGCGCTTAAATTTGGATGTCGGCTCGAAAAAATTATACAAGAACGGCGACGGCTTACAAAAACTATTGCGGCTTGGCTTAGTCGTTTAGCACAGGTCTCTGCTTATTAAATGCGACAGCACAATAAACATAGCGTACAAAGTTCTATTATTATAAGACATTTTTTCTTTGAAAAGCAACAACAACATTTTTAAATCATTGTGAAATTTTAGAACAATATGACAATATGACATGATAAGACACCTTGTGAATCACCCAAATATTTAAGTACAAATTTTTAGGTCTTTTTTGTAAATCAAATTAAAAACTGTATATAATTTTTCTATTTTATTAGGAAACAGTGTAACATTTTTAAAACAGATGTGCAATAATTTAATTCAAACAAATAAAAAAAATTAATTTAAACAGCAGGTGTTTAAAAGCAGTAATAATTTATGTTAATTAACCTTGAAATGACATCTTGACATTTAAACAAGCAACAAAAGGTAAAATCTCACACTTGTGGAACTTGCACACACCCACCACTGAAATATAATGTTTTGCACTTTCTTTCCCTCTGTCTCGTAAGGTCACGCGTTAAAAAGAATTATGAGAGTATATCGCTAAACTCAATATTAAAATGAAAGAAAAAAACCATAGTTTTTTTAATGTGTATGTAAATGTGTATATAAAATCAAAATATAAAACAATATGGTCGATTTTATTTGTTGTATAAATTTGTGCAATATTGTGTTGGTTTTAGAAAAATCCTCAAGAATTAAATCAGGAGTAATCCCTGGAAGGTAAAGTTGTATACATATTTGACAAGGTGTTCTTCACTTTTATTGTTAAATCGATGGTTTATTTTAAATGTTATGCACGTTTTAAATTCTCCTTTTTACGTTTTTGTTTTTACCACTTACACTTATACAGAAGGAACGTTAAGTTCTAGAAATTTCTGGTGATAAATAAATTATAGTTTTGGATATTTGCATCTTTTACAAGCCAGGATTAACACTGATTGAAATATTTTTGTCGCAGCCCTTTTAATGCGATTAACCCAGAATTACATTTTTTTATTCGTGTACATTACTGCGTAGTTTGATTGGCTTGATTAATTTTTTTAAGGTTTTTGGTAAAATATTGTTATTTTTATTTTTATAATTTAAATAAAGATAAATAATAGGTTTTAGTACATTTAAACATTTGCCGAAAATTTAGTAGAAAAAATACTACTGTTGTGCCATACGTTATGGTTTTTTTTTAACTTTTTATATGCTTAGTTCATTATAAGTCCGGTGAAATTGTGTTTTTATTTACTAAATGAAAAATTAAATATTAAATTACTTCTGTGGAGAATGTAGGTCCCTCATTATGTAAACGATCATTATCAGTTCTAATCATTTAGTGTGTTAAAATCAGTGCCAATCTTTTTATTGGTTATAGAATTTAAGTATTCAGTATATATCCAATAAAAAGACCAAAAATAATTTTAATTTTTTCCGGTTATGAAGGTTATGTGAAGGTTTTTCTTAAAAATAAATATTAAAAATTTGAAAAAACTGAGTCTGTTATGGACAACAAGACTTGTGTACGTACACATAACAATGGGTATCTTAAAAGCATCAATTCGGCATCGTTCTCAACATCTGTTACGAATCACTACGAGGCGAATTCGACAAAAGATCTTCATGCGTACAAAATTAAGCTTACTCAAGAGCTTAAACCAGCAAATCGTGAAAAAGGTTCGCAATTTGATCATTGTGTAAGAGCATGGTGAAGTCAATGCCAATTTAGAAAAAAAAACTAATGTTCCCCGATGAAGCGCATTTGATTCCGAATGGCTTCAAGAATACATAAAATTGTTGGATTTGGGGCTCAGAAAAAACCTCATGCAATCCATGACAAATAAGTACACCCACAACGGGAAAGTGTCTGGGCAAATTTTGGTCTGGCGGCATGATTGGTCCTCACTTTTTTTGAAGATGAGGCAGAATTTGCAAATACTGTAAAGGGTATTCGTTACAGGAATATGATAACGGAGATCTTTAGGCCTCATCTAAGTGGTATGGATCTAAATGATATGTGGTTTCAGAAAGATAGTGCCAGCTAGCACACCATACATTTATTGTAGCAACGGTTTTCAGAATGAATTATGCTAAAGTTTTTTAAAACTTTGGGTTTATGCGAGTAAACCAAAAAAAAAAAATCCTGAGCTCAAATCCGATATCCAACGTTCTTAATCGCAACATGTATTCTTTACAATTCAATAGAAAAATCACAAAATATCTCAAAAATATGTGATTTTATTTAAAACGAAAAAGTGCATTCGTAGTACTACATAATTTATGTTGTCGAAAATTATTCGGATCTTAAATTTTTAATTACCGATGACCACTGTTAGTCCTCTTAAAACATTTTTCATCATTCTCCTCAGAATTTCTGCGATTAGTTCTCGCACTGTTGTCAAATATTCTTTTAGGGCTTGCGAGATATTTGCGTAGAGCCATGGCTTTTAAAATTTTTTAAGAAAGATGTCAGGAGCTGTCATATTGAGCAGTTCTATCAGTCTTATGTAGCAAACTACATAACGTAGAGTTCCAACTATTCAGTTTATGCCACTAAACAATTATTGATTAGCAATAAGTGTTACTACGGGCATCTTTAAAAAATTAGGCGTGCAGCTGTAGCTGGTGCACAATAAAGTGACATTGAGTGATTGTAATGGCCTTTCGAAAAATATATGTGGATTCTTAATACCCGAAAAGGGAAAATTCTGCTTGCTTAGATAATCTTATATTAATGATCACTACGTTAGAATTTTTCAACTCTTAACGAAACTACCTATAAAGAGTGTAAGAAAATAATAAATAAATGTTTTCGATATTTTTGATTTATATCAATATGTATTGAGCTTGAGATCACCTTTTTTATAAAAAATGGTTTTAATTTTATTTTTTAACTATTTTTTATAAAACAAAAGTGATCTCAAGCTCAATACAAAAAACAACTATTAGTGTAAGAAAATTTTAAAATCTAATTTTTTTGGCTTAACTATTTGTAAAATTAGGAAATTCCTGCTTGACGAATTCGCTATAAAATTAAGCTTTTTATAATTGATATAAAAAGATTCGTTCTGTCTTTGTCGATTCGTTGTATCTTTAATAGCTGAAACTGTAGAACTTAAAACAAATGTAACTCGTTTAAACTAATTTAAAAATAATCTTAATAATTAAAAAAAATATGATTTAAATTACAACACTTAACTCTTTCGTTTTAAATATATATATTTTTTTTTTGAGCTCATTATGCCACAGATGTTCACAAGTGTATTGCATGCTGGCAGACTTTCACGTCACTGCAGCATTAGCATCTATTATCATCATGTTAAATAGTTAAACTATTATTATCATCATTAGCATTTAAAATATTTCGTTCAACATCTGGGAGTTGAAAATTAGTTGCAGAATGGGTTCGTTGACTACAGTATTGTATGGCGAGGATAAGTTACAACGAATTTAGTTCTATTAACATTGCAATTTGATAATTACAAGTAAGCAGTTAAAAGAAAACATAATTATAACTTGATATTAAAATTCTAAAAGGTTAAATAAGATTAGGTTTGTGATACTTGCTGCATGAAATATCACATGTAGCTAGTCTCACGTTCTCTCAGAGAAAAAAGGTTTTTGCAATCTAAAACCAACCCAACGTACGCAGATACGAGTGGTATCGGATACTCTACTATAGACGCCGATGTCTAGAGTAGAGTTGTCACAACTTTTGCAGAAGTCATTGAAAGGAACATTAAATCTCCTGGCGTATACTTCCAAGACGCAGTGTCCAGTTATACTACCAACAAGATCTCAAAATTTAAAGTAAGAGAGTCGCATAGAAGTTCACGTGCGACGGTCGTCGATTGACGACCAATTCTGTCTTGCTATTTAACGCAACACAGTTTCCTCACACCATCTCTTTCGTGTAAATCTGTATAACTTCTGTTTGGCCAGTGTCCTGCGGGATAAAAGTGGTGAATCAGTTAATATGTCCATCCGGTTCCATATTCGGCAGTCAGTCTGCAGTGAAGATTTTAAAGAACCCATCTGAGCTCAATAGTAAAATGTCCCGCCATCACATTTTGAGATGCTCGGTATTCCATAATCAAACTGGATGTGGTGTAAACACTCGATAGAGACTTAATAAAAGCCTGTTTGTCAACAAAGAGACAGATACGGGTATAAACTGTATTATGTCAGCCAGTTTACTGCCCTGATCGCCGATATTCAAAATTATAGAGTGCTACAGTAGTAAAGCGGTAGTCCAAAAGACACCTTTCTGTCAAGAGCGGTGTTAAAGAAGTAACCGCCGACCTCCTTCCTTGATTTCGATTCCTCAGTAAAGGCCTCCAGATGGCTTACCTTTTCATCGAGTCTTTAATGAGGTGACTAATACAAAGTATATTCTCTCATAGAAGAAAGTTGTTGTGCAATAGTTTTTCCAACGATTTGTCCGTTTGAGTATAAAATAAACTACTTGAATTGTTTGCTTTTTTTCTTACCTTTTTCAAGGATCATTAAGATTTTTTCACTTTAAAAAAATAGTCGATAACCTTTACGTACCTGTAAAGAGAGAGAGAGAGAGAAAAAAAGACAAATATTAAAATTATTTATTTAATTTAGTTAATGTATTTTTATTTGTTTAAATAACAACAATAAACCTGACAGTTTTGATAATCCTATTTGAATAAAAGAAAACATTTCCTCATAAATAAATTCAAAGTAAATTTGAGTTAAAAAGGAAACAAAAGCTCCACATAAAATCCAGTTAGTGGTTGTATAATTTTTGAATAATTTAGAAAAAACTTAAACCACAAAAAGTATAAAATATGCAAAATATTTATAATAAAAATGCAAAGAAATATTTACAATTTTACGAAAAAAAACTTATCAAAGTCATGGCCTTTTTTTTAATTTTAACAAAACGCTAAATAAAGTAGAAGAAATTTATTTACGAGCAATGTTAAAGTTGTTAAGGTGGAATAAATAACTACAAAATGCTTATAACAAATAGAGCTTTAAGAAAAGGATTGTGTAAGTATGTACAAATGGAAAAATATTTCAAATATGTATAGAGAATCTCAAAGAGAAAACAAAATGTGGCAGAAAGCCAAGTGAGTGGGAGTTGCAAGCACGTTCTTCTTTGGAAACAAATGGGTTGCAATTTGAAAGCAACTTCAGCTAAAAACTATACGCATTTGGCATTTCATAATGCTTAAATAGAGTTACAGAGTTTGAATTTTTAAAACTGTATTCATGATAAAGTACCAAGTATGATTTTCTTACTTTTTCTCAAAGAACAACTAAGTATCAGGCAATTCCATTGCAACTTATTTTTGTTGGGAAAAGGGAAAAAGTTAGTGAAAGTTTTAAGACACATAGTGATGATGCGTATTAGAAGCATTAAAAAAGTATGGTAGATTAATTTTAATGCAGTGTTACAGTGACATCTGGTATTGTAAGGGCGTAATTATATACATTGTGCAGCATATTACACTTACGTGGCATTTCAGTGCTATTAAAATACCTCCAGCAAAGAAATCTGCTATAATTATTATATTAAAGTGATATGAAAATAATCCGCAATAGCTAGGGCACAAATTCATGCTCATCAGTTTAATGCTTATTGGCCAAATACTCTTACTAAATAAGCAGCAAAGTCGTGTATTTTGGACAATTCTGTAAATTTTGTAAATCCTACTTTCCGGCACTTTTGATTAAATAAGTGTCACGGATTTCGAGATCGTTACTTTAGTAGATTATTTGTAAGGTATATACTCAATCTCTCGATTTCTGATAGGGATATGGTGCCTTATTTAAAAAATTTCAGTAAAATCTCTCAACAGCAAAACGTTAGCATTCACTCCAATTTTTCTCAATAGCTTGATATTTTTTCGTAGCCAAATGCAAGGCAGATTTTTTGCCGTAGCCGGATGCAAAGCAAGCTGAGTCGTAATACTAACTCGTAATCTGTTGTAACCGAATATAAGGCCCCTCGCATTTTCATTATATTCATGTGAATACTTCAAACGTTCCAATCGGAATAGGGTTTCATTACCGCAAAACTGTGTTTCTTCTCAAAAACCAATCACCAACTTTAAAGATTTTGAAAGGTGCCCTTTTCATTTTGCTTCAAAACAAACTTTTGTAAGTGAATAAGGAGAGCTGGTTGAATTCGTTGACCGATAGTAAAACAATAAATAATCAAGTTTCTTTTCTGGTAGAACTTTATTTAATTAAATACAAAATTGTGATCTATAAGTTGAGTCGTATACGGCCTTTCTGTCTAAAAAAATGCCACGACCAGAAGTATACCGTAAAACAAAAATGTTCACAAATGCAATATACCCCCACTACGTCAAATGGTATAAGGTATAAGAATCTTTTTGTTCTCCAGAATAACATAGTAATTTTATATGATTTTCTATAGTAAGTATTATTTATAATTTTATAAAGAAAACTTAATAACAATATAAATACTGGTGCTCAAATCCATGTAGCCGTTTTATTTTTAATATTTTTTTTTATTATTTAGAAAAGCTTCTAAGGTATTTTGTTCAGACTTAAGACGACGTATTGAAAGTAATAAAATTTATAATAAAAATAAAATTTCCATCAATACGACAGTTGATATATTCACTATAAACACAAAAATTAATGATGTGAAGCCCATCACTTCTACTCGGTCTACAAATTATTCAGCCTGATAAGAGATAAATATTTTTTTTTCACGTAGAAGACTACAAAAAAAGTATTCACTATAAGTTTATTGAGGTATTTATTTTTGGTGATTCAATAATAATAAAAAATAATATTTAGCAGTAAAAAAAGTTGTGATTTTAAGTAGACATTATTGAAGAAATTTTGTGTTGTCAGTAAAAAACGTCTTATTGTCACTCGTTATCAATACAACGTGAACAACATCATCTCTTCTTACTAAATGAAAACTGAAAAATTTTTATATGATTGTTATACCTCGAGCTTATTGCTTACGTTTGGTATATCCTGTAACATTTTTTCAAACTACTAACAGTTTTATATAATTGAACATAAAAAGCCTTCAAAGCATGAATGCACATAGAGAAATTTAAGGGTTACAATATATAACTTGGCTTTGGTTTATTTTATTTAATTTTTTTTAACTAATTGAGTTTACATACACCATAACAATATGTAAGCGAACAATTTCTATTCTAACGTGTATACACTTTTTTGTGTATAAGTTTTTCTTTAACTGTTTCTTTAAAGTGTGCTTGTATTGTTTTTGTGCTGCTAATGGGTGATTGCAGCCGGTTGAAAGAAAAAAAAATATTCTCTTCGACTCGCCTCCAAGCTTGCCTATTATGTCAAAAGAATTGTTCTGGTGTGAATGTTTGAATGTTGATTAATGCTTAGAACCGAACTTATTTCTTGTAACACTATACGTATGTGGTACATTAACATTAAAATAATATCGATCATACGCCAAGGCGCCGTTTCATAAATAATTGACCAGTGATGGGAACTTTTTTTCAACAAATCCCTCTAACTTTTCACGATTATATCAAAATTTATTGAAAATCTTAGTCGTAAAATTGCAAAATTATATAAGTTCCTTTTACACTTAGCAAATTGAAAGAAAACATGATAAATTTTAAAGGCAAGAGAACAAAATTTATGAATTTTTGCCGCTCTTTTGACATTTCACTTCAGGAAAGAAGAGAGAGACAAAGAAGTGCCCGTAGTTTCGAGAATACTGCTGCCTCTGAGGCTTCAAGTCGTTCTCAAGAGTTGGGCATCTCTGTGACATCGATGTGGCAAATTTTGCAAAGAGATCTTGGCCTACATCCTTACAAGATCAAATTGACGCAAAAACTGATGCCGCTTGACCACCAGAAGCGTTGTATGTTCGTGAATTGGGCTGAGCAACAACGTGAAAATGATTCGGATTTTCATCGAAAAATCATCTTCAGCGATGAGGCTCATTTCTGGCTAAATGGCTTCTTCAATAAGCAAAAGATGCGTTATTGGTCAGACTCCATGAGTCATCATTGCATCCCGGAAAAATTACGGTTTGAGTGCGGTTTTTGGGCTGGCAGCGTCATTGGGCCATACTTCTTCCCTGATGATCAAGACCGGCAAGTTACTGTGAATGCGAATCGGCACCGTTTAATAACACATGGACTAGGAGGACATGTGGTTCCAACAGGATGGTATCACAAACCACACAGTGAATGTCACAATCAATTTATTGGAAACCAAGTTTGGAGAACGTGTTATTTCACGAAATGGTCCAGTCGATTGGCCGCCTCGCTTGTGCGATTTGACGCCGTTAGACTGTTTCCTGTGGGGCTACGTCAACCAGCGACGATTAATGAACTTCGTACGAATATCGAACGTGAAATTGCAACAGTAGCACCCGATTTATGCTTGAAAAACATCTAAAATCGGGTTCAGCGTCTGGACTTCTGCAAGGGTGCACGTCGTGGCCATGCAAAAGAAATCAAGCTCCATACATAATGGCATCGAACGTACTTTCACAGGAATAAAGGATTTCATTGATATCCAAAATCGTTTTTGCTTTATTTAAAAAAAAACTTTTGTAAGGCTCTTATTGAAAAACTTTTTACGAGACATAATTTTTTATTACTTTTAAATGAGGATTAAAAAAGTATGTCTTTAAATTTTTCAGCTTAGGTTTAATAAGAGTAAATCAAGACTACCTAATAAATAAATCTGCCTTGATAAACATTTAGCAAAACATAAGATGCCGAAAAAGTGAGAAAGGAAAAAGCATGCATGATTTAAATACAAGCGTGTCATTGCCAATGATGTATTAACACATATTTATCTATTAATTAGCTGCATGTTTTATTCATTTTTACAAGTACAGTGAAAAATATTTTGCACTAATTTCTACATATTTTAAGCCACATCTTTTATGCCAAATTATTTCATATTTAGAGAGGCATTTCAAATACATTTTATTACATTATTGTTAAAGAAGTCATGACAGTTTAATAAAATTAAAGCATAACTAGAATAATAGTGAAACCTATAGAATTTATAATTATTAAATTGCCATTTTTTGCTCAGTGTTATTGAAAGATGAATACACTGTAGGGAAAATTGGATACAAGTTTTTGTTTGTTTGTTAAACATTTCCTCTTTTTTATTTGTTTAATGCCACCATCATCAACATTCTCCAGGGCATGTTTTCATCGTATATTTTTTGTTTTGTAACTGCGTGTGTGCTTAGTTATGTGTACATGTGTGACGTGAAAAAAATTATTTTTATCATTAACCACATCATTGTCATCATTACCATATGATTATAAATAAAAAATTTCTGCTGAAAAGATGAGAAGCAGAAATACATTTGTATGTGTAGGTAAAGGTTCATATAAAAATCACAAACACACATTTCCTTTTTCTTAACTATGTACATATGTATGCACATACATAAGAGATATTTTTTATCGAGCAGAAACAGCACACAGCTAATGAAAAACACATGCATGCAAAATCATGTTCATGCATGTGTAATAACAAATATGTTGTTGTTTCGAATACATGAGTGTAAAAAGAAAATTGAATGAATTTTTTATAAAATATTTCCCCCTTTTCGTTGTGTTTCTTTTTGGTTGAGGTTCCAACAACTACAGCAGCAATGAGAGCCGTAAGTGTTGCCAAACAAAAAAACCATAGAAGTAGTAAAAATGATAAGCAATTTAATTTTTTTACATTAAAATATTTGTAAGATTTTGGGTAGATTGTTTAATTGTAAAAGACTCCCTAAATACGAAATCATTTGTTACTATGAGTGCAAAATCATGCAGAAAATCTTACAATAATTCATGTAAACCAAACATAATTAACTGATGAAACATCGGTGTCTTTTCATCTAATTTGCATAAGTTCTATGTATCTATTAACATATTGTTTATGAATACAAAACGCTAGTGTCAACATTATTAATGTTTTCACCTAAACTAAATCACATACATAAGTTAAACCAGTACAAAATCAGTTGTTTGTCATTTTTTTTCGCTGGGTATTGTTTTAAAATTCGCGTTACAAAAATTAAGTATGGAAAAGGTATTTGTATATTTTTTGAATTTTTAAATTAACTTTACTTTTTGTGTTCTGCCTTAAAAATAATACATATAAGAAAAAAAAACTACATCATGTTCTTACGTTTAAACCTTTAACAAATATTAGGTTTTTTACTTAAATAAAACGAAATGTATTTTTTTTTTAATTTACCCTATAATTATAATTATTTAAACACACTAAAATATTGCAAATTTTTTTTTTTCACTATTATTTAATTAAAATTGCTAAACAATTATGTATAGTTGAGGTCAAAATAATAGCACCAAATTAAAAGTTTTAGTAAATTGATTTGCATCTTGAAAAATGTTATTATTATTGTTATTATTATTATTATTATTATTATTATTATTATTATTATTATTATATTTATTTGCTTTCTATCACATTACATTTTAAAATATATATTTTCGATATTTACTTTAAAGTGTTGCAACAAATAAATTAACTTATTTTACGGAGTTTCTATATTTACATTATAAAATATTTACAAGGTTAGGAAAAAATATAGATAAAAACCTTTAAGAGTTTAAAAAATTATTAATATTTACGCTTCCGTCAGCTTCGCAGTAAAGTTGTGGACAAATTTTAAAATTACAAATTTCTTTTTAGAGCATAATTTGAAAACCTGATACGATTTTCCAATCTTTGTGTAGTAATACTAGTTACTGCTGTGAACATCTCCAAAAAGATGTTTTAATATCATCTTAAATAATAAATACTGTGGTGAGTGTAATTTGTAAAAACAACAAAAAATATTTCTTATTTCCACACCTAAAAAGTTAATTAATTCGTTAAAAAACTTAAACAATTAATCAGTTAAAATAATGACACTTCCTTAAAATCAAATAAAACGAAAAATCTGTTGGTCTTAGAAACTAAGCAAAACTGAAGCATTTTACTTTTGTATGGATTGGTAATTCTTTGTTGCCTGGCTTTTAATCGGTAATTCAGGGAGTGGTTTAATTTATAGTGTGAAATAAAACACACAAATTTGAAGTTGAACTTAAAATTTTTATTATCGGTCTGAAAAAGAAATCATATTAATATTAGTCACGACTAGGTAGCCTATTGATAATCAAACCTTACGGTAAATCATCCAGTACTTACAATTACGACCGCACAATTTTTTGTTGCCGAATTTGTTAAGTCGACATCTTTCTAAAGGAATTCCGAATAATTTTCACACTTGTCGGTATATCTAATGCTTTATTAAGTTCCGCAGTTAGCATAAAAGCATTTCTTTGAATGTTCGAAGTAAACGCTTTGGCCTTACAAGTAACTTGGATAATTTTTGACCACGTGATTCCACTCTAGTCTTACATCTAAATGTGCTATAATCACTTTATTTAGGTCTAGTGTTTTTATAGAGAAACGTTTTTCGCGTCGCATTCTTATATATTTGAACTGGAAACTTTAGTAAGTATTACAAAAATAAACTGAAAACTAAAAAACTTTCGTTCTTAATTATTTTTTTTCTAAAACTCAAAGCAATAAATTAAAGATAAACCAACTCGAGCTATTATATTTAAGGGAGAAAATTTTATGTTTTGATAAATAAGCGATCATGACTTAAAGACACTTAAATATGCATTTGTTTTTGGCATTAAAATAAAAGTTCATATTAATTAGTTCCTCTTAGAAGAATATAATTATAACTGGTGTTATTATTTTTGACCGGCACTGTATTTCTTATATACTACTTGCTATAGTATTCTCATATATTTTTAGTGCGACATCGAATCGAGAATTCTCCAAGCAATATTAATTTTAGAAAAAGTAATTTTACCGATATCCCTAAAGTATGCTATACAAGATATAAAGTTCTAATTTTAATGTTCCAAAGTTGTAAAATAAAAAGTAGAATAGACAATGTAAATAAAATTACATTTTTATAAAACAACTTATTTCTGAAACAATATAGTTATGGAGCAATAAATTTTAATCAAAATAATTACGCCCCAGTAAACGATAAGGTTTTTTTTTTGATAATAAGTTCGGTACATAAAGCGAGCTTAAATTATTTTAATTTACTTTATTAGTGTTAGCATTATGTTAATAATAAAAATTTTTGAGCAATTAAAAATGATGAGGAGTTAAGTGTTAATATTTGAAATACTGTTACTGTTTAAAATATCCTAAATATGTCAAATATAGAGAAAAATAAGGAATTATATTATTATTAGACATCAAGCTTGATTATTTAATTTAGAAGTTTACGACAAAGAGTTTGAATAAAATAACACATCTCATTTTTGGCCAAAGTAAAACTCGTTTCTCACAACAGAATTCTACCAATTAAGATTCAAAATCTAAATATCTCGCTACACAGGCTTTCTTCAATTCTCATAAAATATTGTATTTAAGTTGTTGTTGCCGACAAAGGTAAAAAGAAAATAATAACGTTATAGAAGAAATGGATGTCAAAAGAGTTGGATTGTTGTATGATGAATAGGTTTTGGTATGTTTATGCTTACATATGCATTTATGCACATTGGGATGAGTGTATGATAACGTAATGGTGAAACAAATTCATTTGTCTTTTCGCAATATTGTAAGAGTATAACTGGTACAATATACAAGAAATCAGTAACGCTTATCTTTGTGCAAAAAAAGTAATAAAAAATTAGACAAATCAAAATTTCTTTTCTAATTGTGTAATGTTTTCGCTTAAGCGAAAAATATTCTTCTTTTTTCAATTTTCAATTGATCTGTGAGATGGGATTTTTGATAAATAAATTTCTGTTTAAATGTTATTAGTGTGAGGCAATGTTCATCCAAAAATATTAAAACAGAAAATTAAATCTTAGGATTTTTTCAATTCTGCATTCAATAAATTGTTCAAAGTGGCTAATAAAACGAAAAATGTCGATAAAATACTACTATTTAAAATTTAAATATAAAAGCTGTTTTAAATAAAATTTTGGACAAATTGTATACAAAGCACATCGCTAGTAATACAGGGAAGGCAAAAGCCACCAAGGGGTTGATAATTTTTTAATAATGAATAAAATTTAAAAGAAATATAAAACCCCAACATTTTCTTTGCATGCAGAACAAATTAATTTATTACATAGATGATGTAAAAAATTTAAGAACCACATAAAGCTGTAAACAATTATGAAAAGAAATTCTTTTATATTACTGTTCTTATGTATGGCCACCCATTCACATGCTGAGGTCTCCATTGAGCTGTAAGTGAAAGAATATCTTCGCTGTACATGTAACTATTTCAATATGCTGTATGAACTATAAAAACTTAAAAACATACAGGATAACACACGAATTGTTCTACAGCAAACGTGTAAGTATTCGGCTATTTTTTATCTTGGCAAATTACTTTTTGAAATTAATAAAATTATTGCTGGGGTACACCGAGAAGAGGATTTTTATAGTACAGTGGTTTGTAGTCCTTGATTTCTGTCCAAAAGGTATTAAATTTGAAGGAACTTCCCCAAATAGATGGACCATTATGAAGCTTTTAAGCACGTTGGCCAAATCTGGAAGCATCGCACAAAGACCGTGCCATCAAGATTCCTATATTCGGGTTCAACATGCAATTGCATTGTCAATTCAGGAAAATTAAATTTTTTCGACTCAAAACTTGTCGGTTATTACAATGCATAATCCATGATGAGATAAACTGGTTTACAAATTACAAGCACGTTAAACCCTCTGGACTTGCCCATTTGCCTATAATTTTGCAATAAAGTTATAAAACAAAAGCTTGATAAATGTAAACAAACCAAAATGCCGTACATGGAGTGAATCTTATTTAGAAAATTGTGTAGCAATGACTGTCACTGAGAAGCGTTATTTATAGAAATTTATAGAGTTTTTTTTAGTTAGAACTAGGCAGAAGACGTACAGCATTTGGTTTCAAAGAAATCAATATCCAGAAACAAAACCTTCTACTGGCCTCTAAATTCACCTGACCTGACTTAATCAGACTTATGTATGAAGTCATATCAAGAAAAAAGCAGAAAACCAAATCAAGGAATTTTACTGAATTTAAGTAGACAATTAAAACAACAATTGAGGCAATCCCTACTTTAACCCTACAGCCAGCTGTTAATAATATTCTGTTAAGGTGTTTAGGTGCACGTGCGTGGGTGGTGGGTGTTTATGGAGGTGGGCATGGGAGTAGATACGCAATTATAAGCACAAACAAATAAATTGTTGTGAAATAGATTTACACTTGCATGCTCAACTAACGACAGACATTTTACCTTTTTACCATCATGGACATAGAAACACACATATAATACATGAAAAAATAAATAAAAATATACCAACTACAACAACAAGCAACAGATTTTTTTCAATATCAATAAAAAAAAGAGGCATGCGCGACTTTTTGCTCATATCTCAGCCACTTGTAGCTCGAAATTGCTAATTTTTAATACCAAAATTTGGGAAAATATTTCTGATAAAATAATAATACATACGAGTATACAGAATATGTGGAAGCTTTAACAAGTTGATTTCAACTGTCACATACAAGAAGAGATGAACATTACTTAATTGAATTCTCTATTAAAAAGGATTCAGAATATATCGATGGCTTAAAAGGGCGTATCTTGATTTTTTACTACTTTAAAGGAAAGGGAAAAAATTGAATACAATTTAAAGGAATGAGATTAGTTTGAGTTGTTTATATCCCTATAAATACGTTACTACACTTTTCATGGTTGATGTGTTTGTAAAAAAAAGATACGCTCTTTATACCCTTCACACAGTGAAAAAGGGTATATATAGGTTTGTCATTCCGTGTAAAATTTCTACAATTTTCATTTCCGACCCCATAAAGTTTTTAAATAGGGGAGTCGATTAAGATCTGTCAGTCTGTCCGTGTGTATGTTGAAATCAACCTTTGAAGCCCCCCGACATCGCTTGGATCCGGGTGAGGTATTAAAATATCAGAAATATTCGGGAGTAGATCGGTAAATCAGAAATATCGGTACATAAACAACTGAGATATGAGCAAAACCCACGACCACCTCGATTTTTTTTCAAAAAAACAACATTACAACAACAACATGCGTACATACAAACGTGTATACTGGTTAGAGAAAACGTGGCATCAAATCCCAGCTGAGCCAAAAAATTTTTTCTTATTTTATTTATATTTTTTTTAAATTTTTTTTAAAATATTCCTAAAATGGTTACAATTTAAATTAATTTGAATTATAAAATTAAATAAAAAAAAACAAATGAACTTAAGCCAAAATAAAAAATGGTTCACATTAAAATTTAATATATAGAAAAAAGTTCGAATAAAAAATATAAATATAATTATAACACACATGGCACGGTGTTAATGACATTCAAGAATTCATTGTGCAGTGTCTATCACCTAGATGGACTTATATAAATGAAAAATGTAAATACAACCTTTTTTTCAATAATTCCAGCCAAAGGATGGATATTGAAAGCATAACGAAAATGTATTACGAATATAGAAGAATATGAACATGTTGAATTATGAATTGTCATTTGATAGGTGAAATTAAATATTCAACAAAATATGAAAAATAATAATAAGATTCACTAATTCAAATTTCATTCAATTGTAACATAAATAGGAATTTTAAGTTACATAGTAGTATACCGATAAAGAGTGCTGATGATGAAATCGTAGCTGATTTCGAAAATGCATTCCACTCGGCTAATATCGGAAATAATTTTTAGAAAAAAAAAAAAAAAATATTCTTAAAATGGTTACAATTTAATTTAATTTAAATTATAAAATTAAATAAAAAAAAACAAATGAACTTAAGCCAAAATAAAAAATTGTTTACATTAAAATTTAATATATAGAAAAAAGTTCGAATAAAAAATATAAATATAATTTTTATTATTATTTTTTTTTTAATTCTTATTTGTTTTATTTTTATTATATATTTTAATTATTTTGATTTAATTTTTTTTTTAATTTTTTCTTTAATTTTTTTTTTTTAATTTTTAAAAAATTTTTTTTTTATATTTTTTTTAACATACATACGTTAATTTATAATTTTACAATGGGATGTTTTTATACATGTTTATTTTTTATATATATGTACGTATTTAATATGAGATAAATGGTGATATAAACAATTGTTATTACATGACTACACGTTGTGAAGGGTATATAAGATTATATAGCGCTCTTGCTTGTTTTAAATTAAGCTATCGATATATACTGTATGGGGTCCCATATGAATAATGTAGAAATTACAAACGGAATGACAAAGTATATTCTTTTAAACACTCGTGTAAAGGGTTTAATTAAATTAAATTTGCTGTGTAATAAAAACAAAAAAATTAAAAAAAAAATATTTTGATTATTATTAAGATTATTTGAATTTCTTAGTGTAGAACAATCGATGCGTTACCCTGTATTATCAGCTATCATAATTGTTAATGGCTTTGTTTAAGTGCATTCTTGTCATAATAAATGTCATAAACAAAATGAACAATACGAAAACAAAAGCCGAAGTAAAAAATTCTTTAAAGAAAATAATAAAAACATCAAGTGCGGAAGTAAAAAAATAATTTATCATAATTTATCATCTTATTGTCCCTGGTTATTTTAGGTTTTTTTGCGTATTATATTGTCAAGCCTGTTTAAATCATTAATATGTGGTTTACTTTAGGGTCCTTAATTCAAAAAAAGAAAAAGAAAGAACACGAGTTTTAATAGTAGACGAGTTTTCTTTATTTGTTCAAAATACTTTTGCTTGTTTTTGTTCTACATTTATTGGCTGTAGGCATAAAAAACCAATAAATTTTAGATGAAATAAAACAATATTTTACACAGAGTTGACAAGTGCTTAAGAGGCATCAGGCTACAAAAAAAAAAAAAAAAAATAAATAAAAAAATAAATAGATTTTAAACATGACCACAGTCATTAAATGTTTAGTTAACAAGTATTAGAGATTTAAGCAACTTAAATTGATTCAACTAAAGGATACACTTTTTTGCATTGAAGAACTGTCTTCTTTTGTTCATGAATAAAATCCTTAAACTTGAAAGAAAATTTTTTAGAATTTTTTGTCTTTTTTCACATGCTTTTGAATTTTCTCCCCCAATTTCTCTATTCTAATACGTTATTGCGGTTTAATGGATTGTCTCCTAGTTTATGTTTCAAGTTTTATTTAATTATATTTCGTTTGAAAGAAACATCAGTAAAGATGTTGTGCATAACAAAGTAAAAAAACAAAATTGGCAACTATGGGTAAGCCTCCATAGAACAGATGTATTCTTGAAAGTCACTTAACTAATGTTTTGCTTAACGTGGTCTGCATGTCAAAATAAAGGTTCGTTCATCTAAATGTTACTAGTAAAATATAAAAAACAAAAATAATACATGCCACAAGGAAAAAAATTAAGGCTAATGAAATTTCATAAAATTGGTAAAAGTTAACTAAAAAGGCAATAGAAAATTAACAAAGAAAACTTTAAGGTGCTTTTAAGTTTGTTTTTTCTTTATCTTTTAAACTTTATTATTAGCCTCCACTTATACCAACTTAATCAGAAGTTTTAAACAAAATTTTCTTTTGAACGTCTTCCATGTTGTGCAGTTAAGTTGAAGAAGTTTAAGTAAAAGAAATTAACTTGTATATTGGATATACAAATTAGTTAGGAAAGTTTCCAAAAGGTTGCTTTGGTTTTTGAAGATATGAAGGTCATGACTGACTATAACATTTGTTCGTTCGATATCTAAAAGCTGTATGTGTATTCAGAAAGTGTGATAGTGTGGATAAAAAGTGCACACGTGTGACAGTATTTTTGACAAGTGTATCCGATTCGATGATCTCTTGGAAATTTTTATAAGCTTGTAGTTTCTGTGCGATCAGAGTTGCTTCTGGTGAAGCAAATATGACAGTGTGGCATCCAATTGCACATTTTGTTGCGATTTTCTCATGCAGAACAGAAACCTACAAAATTTTTATTTGTGATATTTGCACGACTTTAAAGAATGGTTAGTGAAGACCTCAAGGAACGAAAGCTGGCTGTTGTCATTTTAGAAAGACCAACAATAATTAAAATGTGCTTTTGTCGTCGGCTGAGGTAGCTTAGCAGAGTTCTGGTTTCACTTAGGTATTAACCAACCCTTACGGCTTTCAATTCGGCATCGGGTGATAAATCGCCAGTTATAATATATTTATAATTTATTTGTAATGCCAATATTCAATAATTCAAATAACTCAATAATTAGCAATTTCCTAAGTCATCAAATACTTATAATGTGTCATTCTAAAGCGTTAGTGTGATTCTACATACTACTACAGAACAGTCAGCCGAAACCGCTGTGGAGAACATAAGAAATTTTAATAAGGCGAAGGGTAAGTATTCGGCAACTGGTTTTACATTGCACTTATTCTAAGCTAAATACAAACTAAATGAGAACTTAGGTGACTTTACAAAGTTGATCAACTAAAATGGTAAGTAGTGGGCATATGTATGTATGTATGTATGTATGTATGTATGTATGTATGTATGTATGTATGTATGTATGTATGTATGTATGTATGTATGTATGTATGTATGTATGTATGTATGTATGTATGTATGTATGTATGTATGTATGTATGTATGTATGTATGTATGTATGTATGTATGTATGTATATATGTATGTATGTATGTATGTATGTATGTATGTATGTATGTATTTGTTTTTTTTTGAGGTTTAAGATTACTCCAATGGAGGTTCTAGTGTACTAGCACTAGACAATTATTTCGCTGTCAAAAGACAAAACCAATTATTTTTTTACTTAACTTCCAAATGTTTTCTAGAGCCTCCTCTATTAACTACCAATCGAATTCGACTCCTTATAAAAAAATCGACATGTGGTCAATTTATAGTCTGGGTAACTGTACCTTCGTACAGTTAACCGACGCCACGCCATTAACCAATGCAGGAGTGAGGCGCAAAACTCTCGAAGCCAGATAGAAAGGACGACCTGATAACCCTTAAGCGATAATGGCAATGACGCGCGAGCTCTTGACCCGACCAGAGCTAAATCAAGACTACATATGTATGTATGTTATAGTATACCTCACACGATAGTATAATTTGAATGTGGCCGTTACACTGTTACAGAAATAGTAAAATATAAACGTGGAATTATTATCAAGTTACATAACGTCGGTCTCATGTAGAAAGGCCCTAACTCGTACTTTTTACAAAATTGAGTTTTTCAGTGATTTCAATACATTTCACACAAATAAACCTCGACACAAAATTGAACGCAATAGCATCAAAAATAACAGTTTTACAAGCGATTTTACACAAGAAATTACATTACGATAATATAGTTTCTGTTATGTTTAAACCTTCTCCTGTTAAATTATAATTATTTAAGTTAGGGCCTTTTAAAATGAGACCGACGATACTATTGTTTTTTGTTTTACACAGCCCTTTAGTTACTCGTTTTGCAAACATAAGAACAATTGACTGCTAATTTTGTCAAACAGAAAACTAGTAAAATATCCAATTTTTAAATAGTAAAGTAGAAATGCCCTTTGCTGTTACAATGGCAGAAATATGTTCTACTTGGTCATAGCTTTTTTCTTGTGAATGAATTTTCTAGCTTATCAAAACCTTTTTAATGATACTTATATGACATATGATTGACGTAACTTATCTTCAAAATATTCTTATAAATCTGGAAGCACCTAAAGGAAGTCTTACAGATCAAAAAGGGTTCAAGACTCTGCTGCGAAAAGTTTCAATCAAAACTACCCTAATTTGTCGCTTAAAGGTATGCTACCTTTCTCAATGTCCTGAGTTTAAACGTATAAGACACAAAAATTTTATCGTGGACAAAATGCCATAAATCCCAAAAAAGTTACATTGAGTAAATTTGTTTGTTTGTTAAAATAATCGAATTTTTGATAAATTGACAGAACTGGCATACGTGTATTACTGTAGTGAGTATGGGATATCAAGTGCTTTCCTTAAGTACAATATAAAAATTTTTAAAATTTAGGACTTAAAGTTTTATTTAATTTATAAAACTTCTAGAAATGAAACTTGATTAAAAATAAATTTCACAAACTGACATAAAACTACATACAAATCAAACATGTACTGTAACAGTTTTTAAAAGTTGATGTTTGCTGATGAACTTTACTTTGACAGTCTGCTATGTCAAAAACATTAAAAAACTTTTTTAATATTAAAACTAACTTAATGAAACAATAACATGCAATTTATATTTAGGCATTTCACAGACTGAAAGGCCCTGCAGATGTGGCAAACATAAAATGATTTTTTTTGAAATATAACATTTAAACTTTGCCTAATTAAGTTTTTAAATGAAAAATTGAAAAAACGCACATATCAAACAAAATTTAATGTTATAAAATGGTTTTTAAATCGAAACAAAATATTGAATAAAAAACTTAAATTCAGCCACTCACAATAGACGGCGTTATTTTTAAATGTAGTTTTTGTCATTTGAAATTTATATGCTATTTTCAATGAGATATAATTGTGATTTATTCTCAACTTGTTACTGAACAATACAATGTGAACGACAAATTTTTTTTCCATTCAAAATATCTAATTTTCTACCAAAAAATCATCATATTAAGCATTTTGTCGCTTCTAAAGAACACCGAACCTTATGATAAATGTGATGGACAGAATGTTTGTGGAGACTTTGACACGGCCATTGCCTAGACTAGTCAAAAATGTTTGAGGACTTAGGATTGTAGATATTAATCTATGAAAATTGCTGTCAAACTTAACACGTGCTTAAAAATTATTTGTTAACTACTAAAGAAGCGATTTCAAAACATTTGTGAAGCGTAATATATTATATGTGAGGTCCGTCCAACCAGCTGCTTCGACACCAAAGCCAAATATCTACGGAGCGAAGATGGCGCTCTGTATTTGATGTAACCAAAGGGGTCTTATCTTTTATGAGCTGCTGACATCTGGCCAGACTATCACAAGGAACCTGTATCAAGCACAACTAATTTGTTTGAACTAAAACAGCCCAAGACATGTGCCAGATATCAAACAGTAATGTTTAAACAGGTTTTGTTCAGGAGAGCCATTTTAGAGATTTAAATACGTGTATCTTTGGTGTACCATCACTGAGCGTGTTGTTATTGGTTTCATTTGAAAGCGACATATCTCATGACGTCAGAACGTGCTTGTCAACCTTGAAAACTCGCGTAGGTCGTCCCTACCTCTTGTTTTGTTTAGTTGGTTTTTACTGTTTTCTACCTAGCACGCTGTTTCCATGAGTTTAATATCAATTTTGCTCGCTTTTTTTCGAATCCAGCTTTATTTTCTAAAATTGTTAATTGTGAATTACGATAAATACTCATTTATAGTTCTTTTAAATCGTGAATATCACTCTGTTAGTACGAAAAGTTTTTCACATAACCTTATTATGTTATTCGCGAAAATAATTTAAAACTGATAACATTCTTACTGTTTGTTTTCGGATGAAATGGTGGACGAATTCGAAGAAGTATATTTACTTTATCGCTTCCCTGATGACGAGGATGATGACGATCACTTCTCAGAATTATTGGATAGTGACACCTTAACGATACTTCCAGATGTGAATCAGTTGAATCGAACTTTTTGTCAACCAGACATACAAAGTTTTCACCTGATCGTTTATTCGGAGTTTTCAAATCAAAATATGCCCAAACTAATGTCGACTGCTTCATGGATGTAGTTGATTGTGTTAGAAAATCATCTCGTAATGGATTTAATGTTCCTGTTCCTATTCGACTTCCAAACTCGAGTGAGCCTTTTGTTGAGTGGAGAAAATGGGACGAATACTTCTCCACTAAATATAAAACTTTAGTTGGAATATCGAAGTATCATCACTTTGTATTTATTGCTCAGTCACCAGTGCAATGTAAACTGTTTGCGAATTCAGCCAGCATAAATGAAAACATACATCTGAGTAACAATACCAGTTTCGATGACAAACCAATTATAATTCCGTCACCAGGGTTATCGATGAAGCGTCAATGGTACTTGTATAAAGAGATCCGGGGTTTATGTTTTGACGATTCATAAAAAGATTCGGTTGCTTCTCTTCCTTTGGTCTCTGAAAATGGAAACGAATAGGAGGATTCGGAGGAAGTGGACAATCCTCAAGAAGTGGAGGCAGCAGACGTTAAGAAGAAATCGAAAAAAGGACCGGTACCGTCAAGTTCTAAGGAACCAATTCGCAAGAAACGTCGATTAAAATGAGTTTTCTATTTTTTTAAATTGTTCATAAGGAAAAAAATAAATTTGTTGTAGTTTCGTAAAATCGAGTTATTTTGCTAATTTAGTAGGGGAAAAAATGAAAAAAAATAAATTTTACCGTTAGGTCCCTTTCTATTTGCGCTTAGAATCGTCGACTTCACTTTTATAAAACGCGCATATCTCTCGTAGGGAACACTTTGGGAGGGTCTCATTCGATGCTCAGATGTTGTCCACATCAAAAAAAAAAAAAAAAGTGAAAATTGTTTTTTTACCCTTAGGTCCCTTTCTCTATGCGCTGTCACATATATTTGTTTTATTTTGACAAAACATAGAGCCTAGAGAACATAACTCATACTTGCCCCATAATGACGTAACAATTTAATGTGAATAACTTGATGTAATAAATTATGCTCATTTTATTATCTAACTATTGTTTTTCCAAGGACTGTTCCCCACCCCATTCTGCAATATTTATTTCGTTCTAATTTATTCAGCTAAACCATAAATAAGTCTCTGTTACAACTATTTAATGATATTTTCTGCGTTAGTTTATTACACTGTTTTTCATTTAAATACTTTACAGGATGTAGAAATAATGCTGAAGGTGAAATATTCACGTTATCTACTTTTTTCTTCTAATACACACACACATACATTTACATGACGTGCACGATACTAATAAAGTAACTAAAAAATATTTTTTTATATCTCAAGTAGCATGTTTAACGAGTGCATTTAGTTGAAGCAACTTTTCTCTGTTTGTTGGTAATTTGTGCCTGAAGGTAACACTTTTTGCAAAGAGGAAGTGAGTACTTACTTTGTAAAAAAATAAAATTAATACAAATGCATATTTTCTACTAATAATTACAAAAGCAAATGCTTATAAAAAGTAATGTGTTTAGGTTAATCAAAAAGGAGCACACATACACATATGCAAGCACCGAGTGGGCCAACTTGAAAGCACCAATTTTAAATGTTTATTATTTAAGATCTTTATTAAGGGAAAATCAAATAATTTAATTTGATTAAGATATGTGTGAGTAATTGCATCTTTTAAAGGAATTCGGATTTCGTTTAGTTTTCTTTTAGGACATTTTGCATAACATTGCGCAATGTTACTCAGTACTGCAATCGCTGAATTTTGCAATTTCTGTGCGAGTCTTCGACTTTAGTTGCTAATGTTATTATTGTACAGGGTGTGCCAAAAGTAATTTTACATAAAAAATACCTAGATAATAAATATTGGAGAGACTTGAAATTGAACAAAGAACTAAAATAATATTATTTTCATATTTAAATCGGCAATCAAATATTTTAACTCAAAAAGCATGTCGTCGAAATTTTAACCGTCAGAATTTCGCTCTCCGAAGAAATGATTCCTTGCTAAGTTCATTATCAAAAATAAAATGCTACCACATGGTCCTCGAAATGGTAAGCCATGTTTAATTCACACTGAGGTTAATATAAAATGAAGGGAAAAGTGTTACTGCAAGTGGAATCAGAACACGAACTGCTCAGCTGAGATTAACTCGTACGTTACTATGGCGTATTTAAGAAAAAGATTTACTGATATTGCCATATAGTATGCAATTGGCGAATAATAATAATAATAATTCCAGCAGATCATCAGGAACTTTAAAACTTTACAGGTAAATTTCATCAGTTGGCCCGAAATGAAATGAAATTTATTTATAACCTGATTAGAGATGATAAAGCTCATTTTCATTCAAGTAACTTTGTTGGTAAGAAGAAATGTAGGTTTTGGGCCACTGAAAATCAAAGAGTCATTTATCCAATTTCACTCTACTAGGTTTACAGTATTTTGTGGCATTATATCCGAAAATAGTATTTGGTTTAAGTTCTTCGAAAATGCAGATAAAAGTACTGTTAGCGTAAATCGAGAGCGGTATCAGTTTTCGATGAAATATTTTTAACGTCCTGCTTTTGAAAACAGACCAAAAAATGCGGTTTTAACAGAATGAATCTACTAAATAAAGTGCCCGAGATAATATAGCACTTTTAAGTCAAGTTGTTGAAGTGCAAATAATTTCCACTAATTCGGAAATTAAGTTGTCTGACTATTTTCTTTGGGGTTATTTGAAGGAGCGTGTCCGAGAAATTTCCTTAACTTAAGGTAAATATTGTTGCAGAAATTTATGCGCTACATCTACATATTTTAAAGGATGTTATAGAAAATGCATAAAAAAGAGCTCATAATTGCAAAGTTGTAAACGTGAGTAAATTCAGCGAGATTATTTTCCATACCTAGCGTAAAAAAATGTTCATTTTGTATAGTTTTTGAGCTGATAAAAAAATAACGAATAATTATAAACTCTGTCCGTTGACGTAGAGCTGTTTTTTTAAAGAATTAGCCACCATGGTATAATTACATAAGGTGATAGCGTAAAGGAGAGCAATTTTTGCCTCTCTTTTTTTACATATGGAGTTTAAATAATTTTTTTAATATGTAGTTTGACATACTCCAGAACACAAAAAAATAATCAGCTGGGCTGGCACCGCCACCTTGTTTAATTACACCATGTTAGCCACTACAATTTTTTTAAGGTTATATGTTAAATAAAAAGTTTTTGCTGAATCGCCAATGTCTTCTTTATTGTAAAAACTGTAACTCCATTTAACTGGGATCGCATTCCACGATTACCAAGAATTATCAAATGGAAATGAAAAATACAGCGTGCCGCTCCAGAAACCGTTTTCGGTGCTAAATGTAAATTTCAAAAAGTCACTGATGCAATGAAAACAATAATATTTGAATTCAAGTAGTCTAAGACTGATCAACTCTGTGAATTATTTTTTAATGACCTTTCATATGTATGGCAAATATATTTAAATAAAAAAATTTACAGCAAATGACCTTCAACTAAGTATTTTAACTAAACCAAAAAATAGGTTCGATGTGTAAATGGAAAATAGGTATAAGACTTACAAATTAAAAAATTCCTGCTTTCAAAATTAAAACTATTTATTTGGAAGATCTACTATGTTGTGAACTAAAATGCAAGAATATTTTGGAATAAATATCCTAATGACTTGGCCAATTATTTCGTTTTATTTTTATTTATTTTTTTAAGGTCTGATAGTGTAGAACTATTTCTTTTTTTTAATTTTTTTTTATTTTTCTTCTTTACAATTGTACGTTCTTTTTGAGTATTTAGTTTTCATATGGTGTAGTAATTTATTCCAATATAAATATATTTAAATGCACAGAAATAATCTGTATATTAATTCAAGAAACTTTAAGGCTTAAAGTACTAAGAATGAAACCTTTATACTTTGGGGATATTAACAATATTAGAATTTGTTGGGGCATAACAAGGATTTTACTAAAATGAAAGGAATTTAGAAAGAGATTTGATCAGTTGATGTTTGCAATTAAATTAAATGACATTTGAAAAGTACAGCAAATAGACAAACAAACAAAATAGTATCAAAATGAAAATATAAATACTACAAAATTGTATTAAGATAAAAAAAAATTTAATTTCCTAACACCAAATAACTTTGTAGTACATGTGTCTAAATGTAAACAACATAAATTCATTAATGTTTACAAAAAATTATTGTGTCCCTTTATAGCCACGTTACGCATACGGAGGAGTGTAAGATTTGTTACTGTCTAGGTGTGTAATGAGACAGAGTGCTCTAAGTTGGAATTAAGGTATTCGTGTTTTTAAATGTGGTAGTACCTTAAAATTAATATTTTAATACAGATAAAATAAATACAAGCAGCACAGATAACGAAAATACAAATATGGTGCGTTATAGGTCATTTAAAAATTTAATAACTTTTTCGTTTATGTATATAACTTTTTATTTTTTAGATTACGTAAATAACATCTGCCGAGTAGATAGTGGAAAGGAGCACAGCTGAACAAAGAACCAAAGTAATAACATTTTTTTTTTATTAAATTAACGATCAATTATTTTAACGCAAAGAGCATATCGTTGACATTTTGACGCCTCTGAAGCAAAATTCGTTACAGAGTTCGTAGCCTCCACCAACATGGCAGCGTTTAGGATTTGTCTCGAACCGGTAGACCATTCCGTAGTGTACACTACGGAAAATTTTAAAGGTGTAGAAGAAAATGTTATCGAAACATTAGAAACATCTACCAGAGGCCATTCTGCGTAGCTAAGTAGGGCTCGTACTTCACTATGGTGCATTTAAACAAATTATTTACTGTTACTTCCATATCAGAGGCAAAACGCACGGATAATCAGAAACGTATAAATTTTGCACTTTAAACAGTTGGCTAGAAATGAAGTCAAGTTGAAAATCAGATTATGATTATTAGTAATGGAGCTCATTTTTATGTGAATGACTTTGTTAGTTAGCAGAACTGCAGGTTCTTTGTTTCTGAAAATCGAAAGTCCTTTCAACAACATTAACTACACAGTATGGTCTTCTAAAATTAAGATGAAAGTGCTGTAAGCATAAATGGAGAGTGGCATATTCTTCTTTATTGTAAACAAAGATCAGATGTGGTTTAAGCACACTATCAGAGATAAAATGGCACCTTAAATTAAAAATTTTGAAAAGCGAAACATTCTCAGAAGAAGAAAGAATATGTGACCAAGTAAGAAACAATCTTTCAACTCAATTCCAATATGTTTGCATAAGTTTGAACTCTGTAGCTACAAATTTTTAATTGTGCTACTAAAATGCTCTAAGATAAGCACGTAATTGCGAAGCTGAAAACTTCATTATTAAAGAGATATTTTTTTCCATATTTAGTAAAAATAGCTTAACTAATAATGAGTCAATGCTATTAATTTTAAATACCAACATTATCAAAATCATTTCTGATAAACTCATATCACATACGAGTACGTGGAATATATGGAGTTTTCATAAACTCGATTTCAACGCTCACACATAGATTAATTGGCTTCCCTGTATATAAGAATCTAGAATAGAAATACTGTATTAAGTTGTGGCTAAAACTACAAATGGAATGACAAACTTTTATATGCAATTTTGCAATTTCGTATGAAGTATATAATAAAAACATTATATAAAAGAAAAAAAAAAAATCAAAAATCACAGCATGTGACAATCTAAAAGTCCTTGACAATATAAAAAATATTGGAATTAAATAAACTACGTTTCAATTTTAAACACTAAGTGATCACTTGTCCGAAGTAAATTTTATTTTTATTAAAAATTTCATAATATTTAAAAGTTTTCATGATTAATAATTTTTTTTAGAATCAAGTGCTCTTTCCTTATGATAAATGTAATTTAAATAAAAATTTATTGCGCTTAAGTTCTTTCACTTATCTTCTCTGGTTTCCGTTTCTCTTAATGTTTCAAATTTAAAAAGTCATTTGTGTCATTTAATTTTGTTTGTAAGATCCCGGTATGTATGTGTGTTGAAACGAAAGCACTTTCATTTTGTCACACTTACATTACACACACAAACACACATAAACACAAATAAACACACACACGTACTCAATTACAATAAATTACTCGACCTTAAAGCCGACATATTTTATACATAATGAGACCACTGAGGTCAAGAGTAAAAACAAATAAAAAGCAAAGAACGAGACAAACGTTAAATATAAGAGATGATAACGAAGAAAGGAGATTTTAAGATAAATTTAAATGCAAATGTTATAAAGCGACAAAAAGTTAAATGAAAATTCAAGAGCAAATGTAATGCCTAATGGCCAGTGAACAACAAAATATATGTCTCTCTGAGTGTGTGTGTGTGTGTGTATAGAGCAGGATGAATCATGTTAAAAATATTTAAATGTTCAGATTATAAAAATAATATATTTCTTTTAAAGTCATGCTAGGAATTTTAAGTTTTATTGAAAAATATATTTTTAAGAATAAAAAAAATTTTAGATGCAATTTTAAATAATTATAATTTGGTACAAAGAGTAACAATAAATTTATAGATATATATAAATTTTTAAATTAACCAAAGTTTATCACACTATTAATTATAAAATCTAATTTTTTTTTTTACAAATTTCGGTGCAAGATTGTAATAAAAGAACCAGATTTTAAATAAATGTTTGTGTTTGTATATCAGAGTCAGCTGCTTTGTGGTTTGGATTTTTTCGATATAACAATTTAGTTACATTAAATTTAACAAAAATAAAAACTTAAAAATAGTCTTAAAATTTTAGTTACATTAATTTCAAATCCTCAAACGTATGATTTATATACAATTATTTTAAATATTCATCATTCGCCATAGCGTCACATATTAACATGATGAGAAGTGAAAAAATTTGCTATTGCTCATTGATGATCTCTCTGACTTAAATATTGTTTTTCAACAAAACAATAATGAAAAAAAAAGTTATAAAAAATCACACATAAAATATGTTTAAAGGATTTCTCAGTAACAATGCTCTTTTCAAATTTTTTAATAAAATTTTTTTCTTGTGCATGTGACTTACTCTTAAATTTGGCAGGTGTCACACATCCCAAATGGAGCGCTTTACGAAGAACCAAAGCAATATAATTGTGAGAAAAAAATTACAAAGATTTGAAAAT
This sequence comes from Phyto melanocephala, assembly GCA_941918925.1. NCBI lineage: Eukaryota > Metazoa > Arthropoda > Insecta > Diptera > Rhinophoridae > Phyto > Phyto melanocephala. The sequence goes on along the minus strand of OW799234.1, from coordinate 132,506,608 downwards.
AAATGCTCACAAACTTCGAAGAATTTCAGTTGAGGAAGTGTAACTAATGTGTCAATCAGTTGGTAAAAAAATGGTCATAGTTTTAGGCAGAGGGATTCATGTGCATCAACATAATGGTCGGTGTTGTAAGTAAGCCAAGGTGATGCAGAAAAAGCATCAATTCGGGTACGTCAAGAACCTTAAACTTCACGAAGAAATTCCCAGCTTATTGTAAAGGGTCCGCCATCTAAAGTGTTTTTTTCAACTAGTGCTTATTTCGTGAATGATAACAGTTAACTCATGATTGATTTGACAGATAATTAGTTTTATCCTTCAGCTGAACGAAAATGGTTGTGTATACGCTTAAACAACGCTGGGAAATATTGCGACACTACTTTGGCCGATTTTGCCAAAAAAATCATCTTTTCAGATATAGCTCATTTTGATCTTGGCGGGTATGTAAACAAGCAAAATTGTCGCATTTGGGGAACAGAAAACCCGCACGCATACATTGAAAAGCCGATACACCCAAAACGCGTCACTGTTTGTGCGGATTTTGGTCCAGAGGCATAATTGAGCCATTTTTCCTCGAAAATGAGCAAGGAGTGGCCGTAGTCAATGGCGACCGTTATCGGGCCATGTTGAACGAATTTTTGTTCACAAAAATTTAAAAGGAGGATATTGGCAATATTTGGTTTCAACAAGACGGCGCTACGTGCCACACAGGAGAAGCTACACTTTTTAATAGCATTTTGAAAAAAAAAAGTTATTTGGCGGACCCTTTACAAAAGACCTACGCTACATGCGTAAAAAATTCAGCTTACTGAAGAGCTTAAACCAGAATAAGAAATCGAGCAAAGTTTAATAAATTTCAATTTTTCGAAAAAGTCATCTTCTCCGATTAATCGCATTTTAATTTGAATAATTTTCTGAATACACAGAATTGTCGAATTCGGGGCTTAAAAAATCCTCATGCAAATCATGAAATACAAATGCATCCACAACGAGCAACTGTCTGATGATAACGCAGTTCTTGAGGCCTCAACAGGATGGCATGGATCTGGAAGACATGTTATTTCACTGCCAATGAAATAATCCAGTCAAGAAATTCTGATGTCAACAGCACCAAAATAATGCAATTTAACGCCTTGTTAATTTTCTTTAAGAAATCCCGGGTTTGTGCCAACAAACCAGAACAATTCCAAAGCTTAAGTCCAAAATGCAACTTCTCAGAGAAAATGTAACGGAAAATTTCATAAAAAATATAATGGCTTGTCACCAGATCTACGCCTAATATTTTAGTACATATTTAATGAAGATATGTCTTCATTACAATTCATTAAGATATGTTGCAACTACCTTGAAAAGTATGTGATTTTATTTCAAACGAAAAAAGTGTATCCTTACTGAGACATTTTCTATGTTACTTGTTTTCTCCATCGAAATAAAGTGGACATTTTTTCTACTAGAAATATAGAGTCTAATTTTAAAAAAAATAATGGAACTTTTTTTTTGTTTATTTCTTATGAGAAGTGCTCAAAAATGAAATCATCATACATGAAAAGTTAAATAAAAAACATTTTGTTTTCTCACTTGTTTAGCAACGCAAAAAAAATCTTATGCATTAAAGAATCAGCGTAAAATTATTTCTAGTTTTTCACACATTTATGTCAGAGGACAGTTAAATAGAAAAAAAAACTATGAACAACAATGATTGAGTCTTTCGGTACTTTAATTTAACGTGGAAATGATTTTTGCTTACATGAACTATAAAAGATATTATGTTCCCAGCAAAAAAATCTATGACAAAAAAGTGGATTTGCAGGGGTTCAACTGGTGACGAAGTGATTTAATTTAAGTGAAAGACTAACGATTTTAACATTAGCGTGTCATTGGAGATCATGTGTTTACATGAATACATTAATGAACTGCACTCCATTCTAAGTACATATTTACAACTCATGCATATTTGATGAGAAGCATCGGATGTTTCATGAGTTGAATTTGTTTGTTTACATATATTGTTTAAGATATTTAGCATGATGTTACATTCATTTTTAAACGCATCAATTATGACAAATTAATTCACATTTAGGAAGTCATTTAGAATGAATGCTTTTACACAATTGATTTAGAAGTCTTGAAAGTGTAATTCGCTTTGCACTACTTCTAATTTTTTTTGCTGGGTTTGGATTTGTAAGTAAGTGCTTTGAAGCACATCATTATTCTAACTTTAACGAAGTAGTTATTAAAATTTTCAATGCATATAAAAATATCTTAAAAGTATTTTGGTGCTTTTAACCGTACTTCTTTATGCCAAAATTAATAAAAGGTAATTATGATATTTATATTTAAATAAAAAATACAAACTGTATAAGATATTCTTTTGAAATTAAGCACTAAAATAAGGCATATCAAAATACAATCTTTCATGCCTTGAGAATAGTATAATAAAAACTGCTTTGATTAACATTTAATGAAACGCGTTATATTGCTTATTCTTGTTACTCACACAAACTGTCATACAAAATGTCTAACAAGGCGCAATATGTGTCATTTACCGTACATATGCTCATTCTCAAGAGCAATTAAAAACAGAAAAAGGAAAAAAAATATTAAACAATAATAACGTCACATGTATGTGTGTGTGTGTGTGTCGCTTGAAGTAGAGAAATAGAGAATAAAAAAATATAAAGAAATAAGCTGGTGCCGTTCCTAGTGCTAATTTAAGATTAAATATAAATAAAATCTATGTTTGTTGTTGTAGTTCATACATCTGGAACTAAAAGATTTATGAAAGCATTATAAACATTAAGTATTTTGTATAAATTGGCACTTATTTTTTTATAGTTTACAAAGTACGATACAAAATAAGAAAACCTTGAGAAAAAAAAAGAGTATTAAAACATTAAACTTTAAACTTAATATGTTTTCATTTTTAATCCGTAATCCGAATATTTTTTTTTAAAGGATTTGGATATCTTTTTGATTTAAAGTGTTTTCAGTGAAGGCCTTTTATTTGTGTATTTTTTTTAGATCAAATAAGCAATATTTAATAAATTTTACTACAAAATTTTAATCTCCTATTTATTACGATTAAAACCAACACCTGTGGTTTTATCAACAATTACGAGAACTGATTATTTAAATAATTTTTAAAATTAACCAATATTTAAAATCAAATAATGTGTTATTTATTTATTTATTTTTTATTAGCTTCACAGTTAAATTTATATGTTTTTGAAAGTGATGCAGCAGCTTACACAATTTCACGGTTGGATAAAACAAAAGATAACTTCTAAATTTGCTTTCTTTATTTAACAAAATAACAGGTGAAAAGGCGAGTAATTTTAAATTTAAGTATTTCACTGGGATAACATAAGAAAAACATGTTTATGTCATCAATGATTGAATATGTTTTAGACAATGAAGTTGCTGGGGATGTCTCTGATGCAGAGCAGTCTGGAAGTTTATTTTTCCAAATATGATTAAATAATTATTTTCTGGTCGTTACAATTCGGTTGTTCTGCAGCAAAGTGTGGTACCTAAAGCATTGGCAAAATTAGATTTTCCAATTGCAAAGTGTTGCATACGATAATTTTTGAGTGTTAAAAAATTCTTGCTGCTCTTGTTTGTCCTAGATTAACTCTAGCTAATTCAAATATTCTAGAGCTATATTTCTTATTCACTAACACAATTTTAATTTTGGTTTTGAAATATCGGATTGGAGGAAAAGTCAGTATATTCTAATAAGAAACTCTATAACAAAAACCAAAGAAAATAAACATGCTCAAATAGACCCTTGTTTTTAAATATTTAATTTATTTAATTAATGAAACAAGTTTACAAACATCTTTACATTTTTGTTGTGTTTTTTTTACGCGAGAGAATTTTTTATGTTTTATAGATTTTCTGTCAGACTGTTTTAATTATTTTGTGTTTAAAAAAATATATAAATTTTTTTTCTTATTAAATAAACAATTAATTTTATGATAAAATGGAAACTGTTTATAAAAAATGAAACAATATTGAAATAATTTAATTAAAAACAAATGTCGGGAAATATTTATAAAAACAAATATTAAAAAGAAAGTTAAATGCAAACAAAAAAATTTTTTCCTACTTGTGCTGAAATTTTTGATAAAAAAAATTGTTAAACAAGTAATGATTTGTAAATTTACTTTTTAAAAATTCAACCGTCGTTAAACACTAAAAAAGTAATAAATTAGACAAACAAACCCATTGAACGGTTCACCTCTTTTTATTGTTTTCTGAAGTTTACTAAAGTGTTGTTCATGATTTGCCTTGGAATTCAAATAAAATTCCTCGAATAAGTAGAAATAGCCGCATTTTATTGAACCTTTTTAATTAAAAACGCCTCAAATTAAGTGTTCTGTTTTTCATGACCTTCATGGTTATTAAATATGTATATCAAAATCATTAAGTATTAATTTTAGTAGCCGCTATTTAAAAACACATAGTAATTCTGTTCACTACGATTTTCGATTGTCCTTGTAAGTAATTAACTGTTTAATTTAAATGATAAGCAAACACAAATGGACAAATTTTAATTAACAAAACAAAATATTTGCGCGATATGTAAATACTTTAAATAGTTTACAGTGAACTTTATTAACAAACGACTTTACGACAACAACATAAAAACATCAACAATTTGCATTATTTACACAAAATTACAAAGAATTCTATACAGACATATTTTACCTTCATCCATATGTATGCTTGTTTGTGTAAAGTACCCATTTGAGTAAAAATAAAACAAAACACTCTCTTTCGTTATTTACTTCTTAGAAGAGTGTTGTTATGATACTGTGTATGTGTGCTTTGTTTTTAATTGTTATAGGCTTACCAGAAAATTTAACTTTAATTTTTGATATAAGTGACTAAATAGTCACTATTTTTAATCTACTGTATGTTATTTAGCACAAGGTTAGTTGAAAAGGAGAGGCACTAAAAGCCCAAACCCACGAGAGGTATACACTTATGTATTGGGGTGTTAAGCGCTCCATATGAATAGAATAGTTACAATATAAAGAGAATAGAAGAGAGAGAGATAAACAGACCAGTCCAGAGTCTCTGGCGGGAATCGAACACGCAACCCCCAAACAAGCAGACCAGCACACTACTGACTAGTCCACCGGGGAACCTTTATTTTAGCACCAACTTCAAAATTTTACAAAAATCTTAATTAAGAATTTTACGTTAACGTTTAAGAAAATTTCATAATTAAATGTGAACGTTAATTAAACAATAATATATGCTAATAATATGCTATTATAAAATGTTTGGAAATTCTGTCAATAAAAGAATATATTAAATAAGTCACTAGATAAAATACTCACCAAAAACTGCTTACTTGCTTTCAAGAGTATATGACTCTTATAAAAGATGTGCAACTTCATAAGAATTTATTTTGCAATTAATAAGCGCTTGTTCTTTATCCTCACCAGAAAACAGCAAGTGATGAAAATAAATTACTACAGAAATAAAGATTTTAGATTTCTTCTACAGCAGAAATACTAAACAGAACATAGGTCATACTTTGTTAAGTTAGAGCGTCTGCATTTCTTACAAAATTCGAGAAATTTTTTAGTGGTAGATTAAGATATTTGGCCAAAAATTATTGCTTGCATTAAGCAGTTTTGTTACTGATATGATATTTCGGAATCACTTGCAATTGAGTACTTATAATGTATAATTCTTGCTCATCATTAGCCAATATTTTTTCAATGCTTACATGGTAGCTGAACTTAATTAAGTTTTAATATAAAGCTAAGCATGACATTCCACCAGCTTTTACTGCTTCTAAAAATTATTTTTTGGGTAATATAACAGTAATTGAAGGCATGTTTTTACTGTTACTGGAATCGTATAACAAAACTGAAATTTTGATTCTTTGAAGACACTCACTTGTATTCAATTTTATATTTTTACTTAGAAAACTAACGAAAGAAACTCGCATAAGGATTGCTCCCAAGCGCTAATACTTTATTTTTAACAAGATAATGATATCGTATGTGATAATTTTTTTTTTTTAATTGTGTTGTGGAGATTTAGCATATTTTTGAATAAAATTGTTGGAAGGGAAAAATATGTACGTATATGTATAATTTTATATTCAGCTTGTAGTCAGTCTCATTATATGGAAGTGTTAATTTCAATACATGTCGTTAAAAGTGTGTATGAGTATAAATACATTTTTGGCAGATTGCAATTAATTATTTATTACGTTGTGTACTGAAAGCGCTTCTAACCGTTTATATAGCGGCGTTTATATAATAGTACCAGCATACGTTCGTTTTAACAACTTAATACGTTATAAGAATCGTAAACAATGTCGCTTGGATTTACAACAATATTTACATCAATATTCATCTGTATGTGTTAAATATTGTCATGGTTTCTGTTTTCTGTTATTTGCGCTTTAAAGTGATACGTTTTAATCTTTTATGCATATGCATGCATGTGTGTATGTTTTATACTCACAGTATGTCTGAGTGTTCTGCAACTCTAGTTGATATGTTCAATTGTGTGTGGCAGTATGTTTAAACCACATGTGTCTTTAGGGTACAATTATTTTGTGTAAACAATTTAATTTTAACTTGCGGCCAGACCATCATACTGTACATACATACACAATGTTTTTTATAAAAGCCTGGGTTTTTGCAAACTTAAGTGTAAGTATGGAGCAAATAATTGGATGTGATATGCTAAATTTATTACAATTTTAATTATAATTTATTGGTTGTGTCGTTAAACTGATAATTTGTTGTTAAGGAAGACAAAAAAAAAATTAGTTTAAAGCATACCTAAACAAGATTTCAAAATATCGATTTGAAACTTGAACAAATCTAAAAGTCCGATATACATATTGATAATAAAAATGATAATAATGATAGCATTTATAATTTTCTTTCGTGCTGTGGTATTCTAATATAAAAAAAAAAATTAAAGACAAAAGTATAAAAATAAAAAAAAATATTTATTTTGCAACTGGCATTCGACAAAAATATAAAAATAAAAATCCATTAAAGAGATAAGTAGTATCATATTATAAAGGGTAAATAAATATTAATAAAATTATTTTTTTTATTTCCCATTTTTTAGCATAATTATCTTAAATTATTTCAAATACGTACCGATAAATGTTTGCCTACTTCTTTAACGTTTTTAAAAGACTCTACTACAACTAAACTGTTGGTGAAAAGTTTTTCTTTTTTTATAATTTTCCCCTTGAAAACAAAATTATAAATTTTCTTTAAACAAAATTATTCTTAATCCTTCTGTTTTACATTAAGAATATACGAAAGACCAACCAAAACTGTATAATTTTTGTAGAAAAAAGAAGAAAACAGAGCATAAAACTTTTTTACTTTAAACGTAGTCAGTCAGCGAACTTTATACAACAGTAAGCTGTTAGTCTTTTAAGATAAAACATGTAGAACGAAAAAAAAAAAGCAAACAAATGTATGAATAAAGTTTGTGTCTATAGTTTTTTTTGTTTTCTTTGGTTAACACAAAAGTATGTTTACTCATACAAATGTGTGGCGTGTTTTGCTTTCGCTTTAATACCACAACATTATACTCTTGCTAGAACAAACACATAAAATACACAGCCCTGCAGATCTGAGAGACATTTTGCATTTAAGTTTTTTATAGGACAACAACTGTTAAGTGCTTAAAGTCAAGTGGGAGTAATGTGGATAAAGCTACTATTGAATACTTATACTAAAGGCCTGAATGGACATCACGTGCTTAATAAAATTTAAAAAGTAGCAGACTTAAAGCATTGTTACACTTTGCAAAGATGTCAACATGTTTCCACAACATGTATACATATTTGTGTGTCAAGATTTTTTACAGCTTTAAAAGAGGTTCCGATCTCATTTTGTTCCTCTCAACATACTATCTCGATTATTTTTTCATCACTAGAAAACACTACTCAACAAAAACAAAAAAGGTAAACATTGTAAAAGTATTACCAAATATGTGTTTGTACAAATCATTTTTTTTAAATATGCCTTAGTTAATTTGTAATTGTATTGCAAATATACAATTAATACAACTTTTAGTATAGTCTGCCTTTATTATAAATGTTTTTGAGGTCACAGCTGCAATTTGACACTTGTCTATAATTTATTACAATTTTTTTAATGCAAGATGTTATATATTGCAAGTGTAAATTTAATTTTCATCTTCCACGCGTTCCTATAAGATGTTGATAAGTGTGAAAATGCTATTAGATGAACACCTTATTATAAACCGATTTTGTGTGTTATTTAAGTTTCCACTACTGCTTAAAAAGGTTGCTGGTCCATTACTATTTTTTAAAGATGTAAAACATCGTATTTTCACCTTGACCCCATACAAGTAAATATTAAATATTTATCTTCTTTGATATTTAACATTCAATTGTATGTGTATGTGCATTAAAATTTATACATGTATTTTGTTGTGCATTCACACTTACTTAAACAACATAAGAGGATGACCAGCCAGCAGTATTAACTATGATTTTAGAACGCAACCACACAAAAAAAATACAGCATCACAGGAACTCTTGTAACAACAATATAATTGATATACGTATATGCACGGTATGACCTCGATAAGCTAAAATTCAGATTGTTGAATTTGTTGGTTTATAATAAAAATAATATTTTCGTATAAAAAAATCTTAAAAGACCATTAAATAATATTTTATATAACAGGCATTAACCATGACTAGATATTCTTTTCCTTCGCAAAATATATAGATTTCTGATTTACGTAAATTGGTTACCAGGTTCCAGATTGTGCAGTAAATTTCCAGGTTTTTAACCATTTTTTGCTTGGTTTTAATATCTTGTGTCTAGGTTAAATATTTGAACGTTGCATAATCCAAAGATTATTATAATATTTTCTGCCTAGTATTAGAGTTGCCAGCAACCAAAAGCAAGCAGACGTCATAATTATTTGTGACCATGTGTTATAAACAAACTGAATACGAAATGCGACAAAAATATACACAATAGCAAGTTACAACATTTACATAACCACCACGTCTACATACATGACTTTGTGGTTGCCTATCCCAAAAAAAAGGAGAAGAATAAGGCAAAGCAAACAAATTATGATGATATTATCTTAATGAGAACTGAACACAAAGTGCTTTAGCAATAACATAAAAAAAACAAAAACATAACTTTGTTTGAGTATGAAAGTTTAAAAACTACGTCCCTACGCAGTAAAATGTACGAAGGATACGAGTATGATAACATATGCTTTAATTTTATCTTAAACTTAATTTCTGTCAAACTTTCGGTTGAACTATTATGGCAAATTTTTAAAATAAAGACAACTTTTTGAAAGGATCAGGCAAACAAAGTTAGAAAATTTAAAATAAAACTTAATATTAGAGTTTGCATAAAATTGCCGTTGGCTTTAAATTTTATCAATTAACTCGTTCCAAATTGCCCTCGTTAGCACAAGAGTATAAAACAGTGTCATACTAAATTGTCATACGTGCGGTATAAGCTTGCTTCAAAATAGATTTGAAATCCGTGGTTTTATTATTTAAATGTTATTATTGTGCTAGTTGTTGGTAAAAAAATGTCAATATTTTTAATATTAAAAACAATATTTTATTAGAGCCTAAAATGTATATACCGCAACGACAGAATAGTACCCCAGCAAAGGAGTGCATAATTTCAAATTTTGCTTCCGCAATAATCTACTGATTTTAACAAACGATATCTGCATTTATCTTGCAATAAATATAAACAATACAAATACATTGAGGCTAGGAAATCAGACCGGGGTATTTGCAACTACATTAAATTTATTTGCGGAACATTTAAGTCTTAGTTCTTTAGATTTTAACAATTTTACTAGTGTTAGGCTGTTTTTCGGGAGTGGTGTAGTATAAAAACCAAAATAACTATGATTCTTTTTTTTTTTTGTATTCGAAAGTTATATTTTGTAATTTTTCTTTAATTATAAAACTGTCAACATCTCAATTAGTAAGTTTATTATAAAATTGATTTGAAGTATGTCGGTATAAAAAAAATTCTTTAATTTGAGAAACAATACGCATTAAAAGCCCCCATCCATTTGTAGTGGTGTAGGGTATATAAACAATATAATTTACATTTACACCTACAAACAAATTCAATTATTAATTACTCTACTTTGTGTTTTGTGGGAATTTTGCATTTAAATGCATTTTGTATGTTCACACATACATACACAAATGCATTAAGATGGTTTCAAATGTAAGGCAATATCACATTTTCGGAGATTGTTAAGCTTTACACTATGAACCTTAAGCCTTTTTCAAAATATAAATTAAAAAAATATTAAACTTTTAGATGCCAGAAACTTTTAAACATTGCAACCTTACGGGTAACATTCTACTGCTAATGACAGTTCTTGAGAAGAATGTTCGTCTTATTATTTCTCATGTTTACGAAGGGAAAGTAAAACATAATTTATGAGCTTTTATTTAGTGAAATAATTTTCGTGTTTTTTGTAATCATTAATCAAAGTAAAAACCAAATTAAAATTTGTGTGTTTTCTTTAGTTGTATGAAGTTTAATCAATGAACATAATTATGTTAGAAATAAGAAAACTACCTGTAAAATGCAATATTATGCTTTGCAAAAGATTCTTCCTTTAGAAGATAATGTTTAAATGTAACTGAATGTTATTCTGGAAAATTTTAAATAGATAACTATCAATATTTGTATGATAATAAAATGATTGCTTAAATTAAAAATTGTGATAAACAAGTAAACGTTTTATATTCGGCCATGCCGAATCTGATAATATGCTTCACCATCATGGCCATGGGAATTGTAGCGTAACCAGAATTCAGATTAAATGTTAAACACAATTTCGCGTTATTATTTCTGACACCGTCTATGATTTTGAATTTTTAAATAGTTAAGTATGTTCTACTGGTCTAGCGGGGGTGGGTACATTTTTCATTGCTAAATTTGACGTATATATAAGATTATTGTACGCCATTTTACAGTGGGAGCTATCATGGTTTATACATTTTATATAGTGTTTTATATTCTGCTTCTAAAGCCGTTATATTTCATACTAATACTGATCCTTTTGGTTGTCTACAATCTGAAAAAAATAGGTTTTTCGTTGTTAGTGAAAAAAAAAACACAGAAGCAGCTGTTTGTTGATGCTTATGTCTCAGTTAGTTTTAACCCGATTTGATAGTTATTCTAAAAAATAATTTCCGAGGCTACACCTTTTAATTTAGTGTCACTAGTGTGTCCAACATTATTTAAGAGCTTGAGAAAGTTGATAATTAAAAAAAAATATATATTTTTCCATATTATATTTGCCTATAACTTTGCAGATTGTAACTGATTTTTCCAAAACTTAAACTTTTTCCAAAAAGCCCTAGAGCTGTGTTATATTTTAAAATAGTAAAAATGTTGTCGTAAAGATAAGCAATAAAGCACAAAGGCAGCCTGTTTATTTGCTCACATCTCGGAATGTTATTGGATGATTGTGCTGGACTTAAAAACAAATCATTCTCGAATATTTCCGGAAGGTTGATATCACATAAAGATCCGTGAAACATGTGGGTGCTTCTAAGTTACGGGCAGACAGTTATGAGCTTCCAGAATATGTATACTTAACGGTGTTGGAAGTGAATATTGTAGAATTACAAACGGAATGATAAAGGTATATATAAACTTGATATCAAACGTGAATAACAAATAAGCGAATTTGTTTGCAGACTATATTTTGTTTTTCAAACATTTGGTTGTCATAAAGTCAACTTGTTAATTATTTTACTTACTTATTATTGAGGAATAACAACAACTAATATAAATTTTTTTATTGTTTTAGCAGCCCTTTTGTTGCATTGTAAATACACTGTTATTATCTTGATATTAAAACATAAAATATTTTTCAGTATCCATTTAGGTGTCCAGAAAATAAATTTCATGTTAATGGATCAGCTTGAAGCAAGTACTTTTTAATTAACTTAATAAGTAATTAATTTTTAATTAACCTAGACATACTGTGGATAAATATTATTATGCCGTATGGGCAACAGTTTGTTTATAAATTGTAAATTTTTATATTCACTCCTCTTTACGTTTAACAATAAATTATGTTTTTTTTTTATGAATTAATAAAAAATTGTTTTACACATTGTTTATTTAACTACATATTTATTTTGTTATTATAAAACTTGTACTAAAATCTTGCACATATGTGTAATAAAAAAGCAATTAACATTTTTATGTTGAGATTTGTTCTCTCGACATATGTCGATCTTTTTTTTAGCACCAAAAGCGCAAGAAGGCATGGCTGATAAATATAGGGTGTCGCAAAATTGATTTATTATTTAAAGGGTTTCTCAAAATTAACGCAAGATTTGAATATGTCGCCATTTGTGCAGGAAATTGATGGCAACTTAAAAAGAGAAAAACAATTTGACAGCTGATTTAAACTGCGGCCCATTATAACAAGCCCAGCAGATTTTTTATATATTTGAAATCTTGAAAAACCATGTTTAGTTAGTATTTATTAAATAATAACGCTATGCAACAAAATTGGAGGCTTGTGTTTTTTCTATAAATAACTACAATTTGTTTGATCCCGTACTAGATACTTCTACTTCGTCAGGAATAAAACTAGAACTTATATACGGATTTTCATGCAATAAAATTTATTTAATCAAGCAATTTTACGACCAAGTGCTAAAACTGGTAATTATTTGTTGATTTCTATTTTTTTATGATTTTTTTGTATTAAAAAAATTTTTTATTTTATAAAAAAAAATCATCTTTGTACTTTCACTTAATGGGGAATGAAACTAGAATTTATATATGGATTTTTTTGCAATAAGATTTATTTATTTCTAATATATGCAGCTTTAATTATCTAATTATTTGTTGTTTTTTGTTTTTTTTAAATTTTTTTAATTAAGAAATGTTGTTATTAAACCAAAAAAAAATTTTTTTTTACTTGTTCCTTAATAACTCCAAAACTGATGGCTTAATGAAAAAAATATTTTAAATAGACTTGAAGGTGGCATAATTTAAAATTCTCTGACGGATTGCTTAGCAAAATCAAGGACGTCGTTTCAAAGTTACAACAAGATGTACGGAGCAGCCTTTTCAGAATTCTTTTCAAATTTTCCAAAAATATTAAAAAAATCTTACCATAGAATTTGAAATAATGCAGTTGTGTTACTAAAACGCATCCAAAAAAATTGTGTTTTTTTTTGCTTGTTGCATAGTTTAACCAAATCAGCTTTAAAATTAAGTAAAATATGTTTATTTTTTTCCGAAGACAGGTCTTCACTATCTACCACATGAAACTTAAAGTCTTTATAAGTTTATAATTTAATTTTTTACGACTTTTTATAAAATACTATTCAAATAGTAACGCACATAGAAAAAAAAAATATTGTCAAATTAAAAGAGAGTAAGTGGCCCTTAAAATTTAGTCGAAAGGAAAATAGGGAATCAAGGATGAATAAAGGCTGACCCCAACATATTTGTACAACAAGTCACAGTTCAAATTAAAGGTTTTCTTATAAAACTTTATACACTTGTGTTTTGAAAAATTTTCTAGTAAAAAAATTTAATATGAAAACCTCTAAGTATCTTTGTCCAAGTGGATCCTATGACCAGTTCTTTCATGCTTATTCAAGCCGTCGCATTCTTGAATTAACGAGAATTAGAATTTAGAGGCAATTCTTTTTTTTTCGAACTAATTCTTTTGCCTTAAAGTCTTAAAAAATTGGTTATTGTTTTTGTGTTGTTTTGACATAAACATACGTACAGACAGACATATACAAGCATTTCATTCATGACAACAAATAATGTGTTGTTTGTATTTCTTATTCCATTGAACACAAGCAATTAAATAAATTCAACAATAATTTCTGTGCTTTTTACTCACAGAGGAATTAATCGCAATAGAAACTCTCAAAAATAAGATAAAATTTTTTTTTATTACCGTTGGCATAGAAACAAATAAAATCCTTGGAGGCCTCAATAATGGAAGAAGACAAACAGCAGCAACAATTCGAGAACACAACAAAGAACAATACGTACAACATCGTTAATGCAAAGAACGATTTATATTAAAAGAAAAAAAAAAAAAAAAAAACAATAAAAAGTCAAGAAATAAAGAATGAAAATCTTGTAATAAATAAAATTTAACCAATTGCGAATACAAATTGTGTGTGAGTAGCCGAAGCTGCAAGAAACTACAATAATGAATGGGCACAGGTGTAAAGAAAATTAAATTAATTTTTAATGGGCACAATTTGCAAGTCAAAGTTTTTCTTGTATGTATTTGTGTTAATGAAATAACTAATACTATACCATCGTAAAATGTACCAGCACTTGTTACAATGCCATTAAAATGTAGTGGAAATAAAAAACACGACTTGAGTATAATATATCAGAGTTTGGAAACAGGGAAAGAAACTGCAAATAGACTCATGCCAAAATACATCGTATTTTTGGTAGTACAACATTACCTTCACATTGAAAACTGAAGTGATTGAATATTTTAAAGCTTAAGTTAGATTTAACATTAGCTTTATTCATAAACGTTGGGTAAATTAAACCTTTTTCATTCCTTTTTTTTGTTAACAGTTTGTGGTAGCTCTATTGAAAATATTGTTCTCCTAGTCGCACACCTTGGCTATTAGATGGATTGTTGTCATTTTGAAGAATATTTTCTTGGCATTTATAACATTTCGAAATGACATTTAGTGCATTTCGAATCTATGATCGCAGATTACAGTGACAAAAACGTGTTCTAAATATTACCATTTGATTTTAAGAAGCTTTATATGAAATTGAAAATAGCGTAAAAGATAAAAACTCAAAAGCTGTTTAACAAAAGTCAGAAATATTAAACGTCTTGGTTTAAAAATTAAAATTTATAAAACCGACAGAAAAGTTGAGATGGGATGGAGTTCCACACATAGATCATCAACTCCTACATATAAAGACAGAAACAAAATATCGAATAAATTTTTTGTTGGGTATTTTGAACAGTAAATTTGCAAAACTGAATAGATATTTATTTGGATCGATATGTGAGTGCCTGCCATTTACTTTTTAAAGATTATTTCATATGAATATTGCCAGTTAGGTGGTCCAAACTTGGTACGCAATTTTAGCATACTTTTTACAGCATTTAAGCAGGTACCTCACTAATAGTAGCTGTAATGCTATCTTCTAGGGCTGAAATTATATTAAGCTGGTTTGCCCCTAACCACAAGAAACTTTAAGTATCCCCAAAAAAAATAGTCATGTGTTGTATAGCGGTTGCATCGTCCTGTTTAAACGAGATTTTAACCAAGTCAATTAATTAAATTTTAGAAATCGGTGTTTAGGTCACGGTGTCAACCAAGTGGTCGAATTATACAAGTCCAATTGTTCACAACGACGACGAAGTAATATATCGTGATCTTCATTGACACTGACTGATAAAGCAGCAATATAATTATCGATATGTCCTCTATTTGTATGAGTTAGTAGATCACTGTCAACCGGTAGAAAATTTGATTACAGCAGCTTGAGCGGCCTCTTCAATGCGTCGATTATGACGACCACAAAATGAACGTAATTTACGAAAAATAAACGAAATTTGACCTCACAATTCAATATTTTGCAGCCGCTGATATTTTCCTAATCTATTAATACTGAAATGGAAAATCTTAGTGGGCATATTTGGTATATCCATATGTCACGAATCTTTTTTTACACTGACAAATCAAAGAGCAAAAGAATTACATTCTAGAACATGTAAAATAGAAATTGCTTAGGTAAACATACTACCGAGCCTCTGCGGGAACAAATTAAATATTTGAACAATACAGTTAAGTTAACCAACGGGATAAAGTGATATGGTGACAATGATATGACTGTGATAATTGTGTAAACAAATTTCAGTGAATTTAGAAAAGTGATAGGTTGCCCCGGTGAACTAGTCAGTTAATGTGCTGGTCTGTTAGTTTGGGGGTTGCGGGTTCAATTCCCGCCAGAGACTCTGAACTAGTCTGCTTCTCTTCTCTCTTTTCTATTCTATTCTTACTTTTCTACTCAGGTATCACAATGGGATCATTAAAATAACATCTATATTGTCTCCGTTACAACATGGTTTTCGTAAGGGTTGTTCGACTGTTACAAATCTGTTGCAGTTTACTACGCTTGTAAATCGTGGTTTTATTGAACAAAAGCAAACTGCTCTTATTTACACCGACTTCAGCAAAGCCTTTGATAAAGTTAATCATAAACTTCTAATAAAAAAACTTGATGTAATGGGATTTACACAGAACTCCCTTAAGTGGATTTATTCGTATTTGACAAATAGAAAACAAAATGTTCGTTTTAAAAACATTATCTCTAAACCAATAGCCGTTGTTTCTGGTGTTCCTCAGGGAAGTCATCTTGGTCCATTGCTGTTTTCCTTGTTCATTAATAATTTACCAAATGCTATTAAATTCTCAAACGTTATTATGTATGCTGACGACGTAAAAATATTCCTAAGTTATAATAATTACGCCGATCATACCCTCTTACAAATGGATATAGATGCTTTTAATGTATGGTGTAAATTTAACTTAATGGAGCTGAACCCTGAAAAATGCAAATATATGTGTTTCTTTCGTAGATGTTATATTAAAGTTAATTATGTTTTAAATGGTTTTACGTTAAAAAGACTGGAATCCGTCTCCGATCTTGGAATCCTATTAGATGCTAAACTAAATTTTATTCAGCATATTTCTTTAACTGTTAATAAAGCACGTGCTGTCCTTGGATTCATAAAACGTTGGGCGAAAGAGTTTACAGATCCATATGTAACAATACAATTGTATATTTCTCTTGTCAGGCCTATTCTTGAGTATGGTTCAATAATTTGGGATCCAACTTACAATGTTTATATTAATAGCATTGAATCTGTGCAAAAACAGTTCCTGCTATTTTGTCTTCGTGGCTTACAGTGGAATTCGTTAAGCCTGCCGCCTTATACTAGTAGACTTGCACTAGTGAAGCTGCCAACTTTAAAAAGTCGTAGAACAATGTTAAACGTTACGTTTGTTCTAAATTTAATTAAAGGATGTATATGCTCTGATTTCCTATTAGCGAATATCTTTTTTAATGTACCATGTCGTTCTACACGTCGTTTTTGTCCGCTATCAGTCAAAGTTTTCAGAACGAATTATGCCAACTTCGATCCGTTTTTGAGGATTTGTACCGAGTTCAATAAACTTTATCAACATATTGATTTTTCTTTAAATGTTAATATTGTAAAATGTAAAATTATTTTGTTTTTAAATAACAAATACTAAACATTTTGTATGTACTGCTTTTTAGTCTGTAAGGATCTAGAATCCATAGACTTAAATAATTAAATAAATAAATAAAAAAAATGGACCCAAGGGAGCTGCACAACAGCTGCCTGTTCTACCTAACCTAACCTAGAAAAGTAATATATAATAGTAAATTATATTATTTACTAAGTTGTTCGGGAAATGGTATGTTATTTATATGATAAATTAATTAATAAGAGAAGATTTGATTTTTCGGTTGCATTTAGTGTTAACCAATGGTTAGCCAAATATTAAAGGAATTAGAAAAATAAAATAAATTAAAATTGAAATATTGCTGGTTGGGTTTTTGAAAAAGTTTTTTATAGTTTTTGTTTTATTTTTGAATCCTCGTTTTGTTAATGAGAATTTGAAAATAAAGCTTAAAACATTTTAAACCTTTTTAAGAATTTGGTTAAAAGGCACCAGCTTTAACCCAACAACCAAATAAATATTACAGTACAAATAAAATATATACCATGATTATAAGCATTTTGTTGAGTGATGTCTGAGCAAAATTGGCATTTTTAATTTGAATCCCTTGTTTGATAAAGTCCATTGGCGAAAGGTTTTTTCTTTAAATTAATTTTACATGCATAATGATTGTAAATTTATAATTTTTTCAAATTCTTATAAAAAAAATTCTACGGCTAACATTGCACCCCCCCAGAGTGGCCTAGTTACGCCCGTGGATAAAGTAGTGGGATCTGCTTCAAGATTGTTAAATAAATTGTGTATCGCTGTAACAAATTTTTAGCCATAATCTTTGAGGTAAATTTTTTATAGTTTTATATAGTCCAACAAAACAATTTCTCTTTGTTAAAGACTTAAAGGAAGTTTCTTGAAAATTGTACAGAATAGAATAATTAAAATAATTTTAGATTTCCCTTATAACTCCAGCAGATAATTGCCTATTGATGGCTGTCATTAAATATTTGTTATAAAAAATTATTTGAGTTATTTATCAATTATAAAATATTTTTTTTTTTAATTTTTAAATTAAAAATTAAACTTAACATTCGAATGCAGAAATTTACATTAATTCATTAGGTTGTCTGAATTTGTCAGTGATATTGCTTTGCTTCAAATATTTAAAACTTGAGCAGTCAAAGTTTGTTCATAAAACACTCGTTTTATCTCTACTTTCATTTATAAAGTTTCATTATGGAAAATAAAAAAGAAAACCAAATCATCTTTCTCATATAAAAATCATTTGAATATTCTTTGCTTATTTGTATGTAAATGTAATTAAGAAACATTTTTTTTGCAAAAAATGTCTTTTAGCAATTCCTTTGCATGTTAATAACTCATTTGAAAATATGCAACATAGACATTAACCATATGGGAATGTTATAAATTCTTTTTGAAAGATAATTGCATTTTACCTTTATCCTCAATTTTCGTTTCAATCATGTGGCAAAAAGGCAGCAAAATTGCATTCGCATAATTAAACGTGTTTGTAGTTTGAAGTGCTTTAAAAGCACAAGTGTTAGGAAAATGCTTTTAAATCATAAATACATTTGCTCTCCATTCTACATATGAGCTTCATGTATTCAAAGATAATCCCTTTAAACATTATAGTTGGAATGTGCTTTTACCTTTACCATGAGTTATGGATGAGTAGTCTTCAACCGATAGCTGTAGAAGCAGCAGTAGTCGAAGGTATTTTTCATATATTTTTTAATCTACATTTTTACCACAGACTGTCATAGCAATGTGTAGATGGTAAATCATAAAAATATGCAGAGTAAAAATGCTATAGAAAAATGAAACTAAAATAGAATTTATGAAAAATAGAAACAAATGCGTGGTACACTTTGAAAAAAAAAATAATTTATTCATATTATGGATTTCGGTAAATCCAATTTAAATAATAGAGGAGATATTAAAGCAATTCTTGTTGAAAAATATCTACTGATTTTATAACTTAATTTTATTTCATAATACTAAAGCACTGTTCATTTTAAATTTGGGTTCTTAATGTCCACTTTTTTTTATTCCAAATGAAACTGAATTCATTTTAAATCCTCCATTAATTGAATAGGAAAGTCGATTGAACGATATCTGTCCGTTCTTAAGTTGGTTGAAAATATCTCCTAGAAGACCCCACATTTTGGTCAGACCTGTTTGTCGTATCAGTCATTAAGAGATATTCGGCAATAAATCGCTATATACATCCAGCACAATCGCGTCATGAGCACATAAACACGACTACCTCTGCTTCTTTTCCATACCTTTATCTTAAAAAATTGCCATCTTTTAACCGTGGGATAGTTTTTAGATACATCTATAACGATTTGTAGGTAGTATATGCTTCTTTGTAAACAATTTTGTATTAAGCGGTCAATAATCTGCAAAGTTATACGCAAACATTTTTTGAAAAATGGATATATATAGTTTTAAATATTTAAAGTTTCTAAAGTTCTCATGCAATTTTCGGATCCTCTAAAGACACCAAAACACAAGCTGTGGGCTCAGAAATTATTCTTCAGAACAACTAACAAATCGCTTTGAAACTAGCTCAGATGTAAGCACCAAAACACAACAACTTCGGTGTTTTTCCTAAACATTACAAGCGAAAATCGATTTTTTCACCTTTTGGATAACTGAGAGGGTTGATGTAGTTAGTTATCAAATGAATAGGATTGACCAGAACAACCGCCTCAACTGCAAATAAAAGGTCCTGACCAACAAAACACAGTAAGTAGTAATGACGGCTTTGCCTCCTTTAACACCCACAATATTGATATAAAATAATAGGCAATGAAGGTATCCAGTAGAATACAGTACATTGTGCAAAACTATTAAACTTAAAAATACAAGATGGCGCCCGAAACAAAATGCCGTATATATTTTTCTCTTAATCACATATAGATTTCAATTAACCATGGAAAAATTCAATATTAAAGATGGCGTTGGAAATAGTAAAGCAAAATGGCGTTTACAGTCAATTCTGAAATCTAGGTTACGCTACGATATGGTGGTTATACTTTAATATATGCCGAATGTAAAGACTGTAAGATTATGGTGAAGATTTTAACAAATTGGGCAAGGGCGAATTTATCTTTGTTAACGATTTTATTTGTTATGTTTGAAAATGATTTTCCAAATACATAACTTTTATAACGTTATTAAAGAAGATGCTATGTAGCAATAATGCTACTGGATTTTATTAAAACAATATTAAATTCTTACTTTTAGCATTAAAACTTATTTATTCAGCTTTCTACACAAGACGTAAACAAAAGATTTTAAGGCTTTAATTTTTACAATTTTTTTTTTATTTATTTTTAAATTTTTTTATTAAGCATTTTCTTCACTGTATGACTGGTCCATAGAAAATTTCCAGTCACAAAGATAACAAGCAATAAGCGATTTATGGAAAAAAGTTATAAATTAAATACAACAAAAAGTAACAGCTGGCTCCATATTTTCTAAAATTTTTGGATAAAATGGAACATAAAATATAGTTTTAATCGACAAAGTCTGATCTCATAATATCCTAAAAAACTAAAACTAATTAAATATTAAATTAGCTGTGTAATATTTTTCGCCAGTCAGATAATAAATATTAATCGCTAACATGTTTAACATTTCTGTTACAGGTTTTGCAAGCGTTCTTGGGAGTAAAACTAACCAGTAATGGACCAACCCGATAACAGTTTTAAATTAGTCTGTGTTGACAAAAAATTTTTATTTTTGCTTAATTATATTGCCGACTAAAAAAAAATATTTTTTACTGGACATAAACATTTAGATTAATCAGTTTTTCCTTTTCTCATATCTCCTACTTTTTGAAGGACTTTAAATTTTTTAAGCAATCAAAGTATAAATTTTTTTCCAAATATATTATACATTATATTTATATGGATACAATATGAATGATAAATATATAAAAAATAATGTTTTTCGTATGTTAGGAACAAGAAAACTGTGTTCTAAAGAATGTATTCTCCATGTTCTTAAAAAATTTTGATAAAAAAATTAAAAAAAATATGACATAAACCACGCATTTTTTAAATCTTTTAAATATTTTAAGAATATTACCATCATTAAGGACACATTTTTCAAAGGACATTTTTTGGTCCTAACAAACTAAGAGAAATACTTTTTTTATTCTACGGATTGTCATTTTCAGCTCAAGAAAATTTCAAATCAAAAATATTTTCAATTTTGTTTCTTTTGCAGTTGTATAAAACTATAAAATATGACTAAATGAAATACCTTGTACGTTACCTGACTTAACTTAGTCTACACATAAACGAATATATAGTATTTTTATATCTCAAAGTAGTTATTATACTTTACAATATTATATATTTCAATGTTTTTAAGGACTTTTACGAGTACAACCGACTACAATTAAAGTCAACACAGTTTTTCGTTAAGACGAAATATTTTATTAAGGTCAGTTGACGCAGCCTGTGGTGTTACTTAGCATAATTCATTAGGAAGCAGTGTTAAGCAAAGTAGCACCGTTACTCATTTCAAAGATGTCATTAAATAATATAAAGTAGTACTAAATATGTAATTTTCTATAGGCATTAAATATTGAAAAAAAAACAACTATTTTTTATCTATCCCCAGTGCATTAAAATATTACTTTCGCTTATTTTTTCATAGAAAGAAATATTCTCATCAGCAGGTTTTTCAGAGCTTGCTCAAGCATTTCGTTTTAAATTCTAAAGTTCTTTGAAGGAATAAGTTTATAAATTTGCTTATTTTATTATTTATATCCTTTCATGTACACAACTTGCTGTTTTTACTTTTTTATTTAGTTGATTACTTTGTAAAAAGCCAGCAACGTTGGCCGGGAATAGGAAAGTTGTCAGCAAATATTTTAACAAAATGTTGACCGTCACGAAACATAAAATTCGTGTGTTTTTATTTTACGTGGTTTTTATACTTTTTTCGTTCGTTTTTTTTAGTGCTAATCGTAATCAATAATGGGAAATGAAAGGATAGAATAAAGTAGCAAAGGAAGGCAACTATCACGTACGTGACATAAAAAAAAACAAACACTAAAGCGTGAGTTTCTGTTTTTAATAATAAATACTGTTGTAGGGGTAATAACTAAAAGGTGTTGTATTTTATGTCTGTTTAATTAGTTGTTGTTTGTTTAACATAAAAAGGTTCTTTAAGGAAGTTGTAAATGTCTAATGTAAAATGGATGTAGATGTAAAAAAAAGCGAACAACTACAGAACATGTTTTCTATTTTAAATTATTTACATAAGCTAAAAAGCTTAATTTAGATGTAAAGTAAGAGTGGCATTTTTTTTTAAACTAAGTCAACTAAAACGCAAAAAGTCTTAAAAAAATAAAAATAAATAAAGGCTCAAAACTTTTATATTTAATTTAATTATACTTAAGAGAAAATATTTTGGGGAAAAGTAAGGGTATTAAACTTAGACTTATTAAAAAAATTATGTTATATCCAATATTCTTTAAAATATATTGAGGTTTTGAACGTTGAAGAATAGCCCATTAATTAGCAACTAAGGAAATACGTTACTCGTGAGTAATTTAAATTTCTATATTACTAATTGTGTCACAGTAAAACTAAACGAATATTTTTCTTGCATGTCTTGTAAAAAAAAATTGAGTTGGTAATGCAGCAGAAACTGAGTCTATAAAATATAGTTAATTCTCTGCTCAATTTCTTTTCTGGAAATTTTATGCTGGACAATTTTATTTATTGCTGTTATTAGAGCTCATTTTTGTTGTTAAAAAATATTATATTTTTTTTGTTAAAAAATTCATTGGGATATCAAAAGATTAACGATACTAACTAACCAACAGGAATGCATTTTCACAATCAGAAACGGTTTAATCATCACTACTGTTAGATCGCATGTGCATAAATTACTATTTTAATGGAATTTAAATTGTAGAATTTTTGGTTCTATTTTATTCATGTTTTTTCTTATTGTTGATTAAGAACGAAATTAAGCAAACAAAAAGAGGGTTTGAATCATCACGAATTTTTCTTGTACGTAGCACATCTACACAAGAGTTTTTATATTTGTCATCATAACATAAATCAACACTTATATCCATTATAAATACTTTTTATTCGGCACAGCAGTTAAAAACAATTTTAGGAATTTTTTTTTTCATTTGCCAAATGTAATACTTAAAGTTGATAGTTTGATATTTTAAGTTGGCAACTTCAAATATAAACAGTTGAGTATCACAATACCTAAAATGAATTTGGTTGTGCATAAGTTGGGTTGACTCTCACACAACCAAACTGAGTTGAGTGGTCAACCACAATAGGGGTAAATATTTTTTATTTTACATCAGGCCCTGTGTTTTTGTTAAATTCAATAAACAAAAAATAACTAAGAGTGATATAAATAGTCGGCCCTGCCAATTTAGACAATACCATTTATCATCGTGCACATACATATGCATGTTGAATGACAACGTCTTGTAATGGTTTTTCTTGTGTAGTGTTATATAAGTGCCGAATTGTTTTTGAGACTTTTGATTAAAACACAAGGCAGGTTGTTGCCGAATTAGTATTGTAATTTCAAGTCTGATTTCATTTCATTTTACTTGTTCTTATATAGTAACTGCCGTATTCATAAAAAATATTTTAGGTTTATTGAATGCTTATTTGACAAATTTCTATGCAACATCTGTCAAATAAGCTTTTAATAAACCTAAAATATTTTTTATGAATACAGCAGTAAGGTTGAAACTAATTCTTAACCTTTCTAACTTTTACCTTTTGACAAAGTTCTATTTGTCTTTTTCGGTACCATGGATATATCAAGATTTACTCTCTCTGCAATTATACTAGGCAATCAGAATGTTGGTATTTGTAAATGTACTCATTTACATCAAAACACTCAATGTGGTTTGTTTGCATACTGATTGAGTAACATGTATTCATTTCCATGCATACTTGTCCTATATTCTAGTGAATGTGGGTTAATTGATAAATGCAGTTATTTGATCTATTGTATACTCTACTTTAATTTGGATTGTATGTATGAATTTCAGAGTGGGCAATGTGTGTGCAGTAGACACTTGTGAGGTACACCACAGTCTAAACGTAACATGGATTTCACAGTTAGTGTTATATGCGATTTTGCTATGTACAATTGTACTGAATTTTAATAGCGATTTTTTCACCAATATCTAAGTTATAACACATACAAATTTGTGTGATATATGGGGGCTTCTAGAAGTAGATTTGAACCATTATATGGACAGGCGGACATTGCTCAATCGCTTCTCTATTAATAGGCTTACAGAAAATATACACTTATGAAAATTTTGAACGGATTGACACAGCTTTATATATAGGTAAATAATATAATTAGACGATATTTACATCCCACACTTCCACTTTCGATCAAAGAGAGCAGATTATAAGTACGTAGGTGGTTAC
The DNA here is from genome assembly GCA_941918925.1 of Phyto melanocephala. NCBI lineage: Eukaryota > Metazoa > Arthropoda > Insecta > Diptera > Rhinophoridae > Phyto > Phyto melanocephala. The sequence continues at coordinate 132,481,852 of OW799234.1, read as the reverse complement.
GAAAATTCATTCCATTCCACTAAAGCTATGAAGCTAATTTTTCGGAGACCTTTCATTATTACAATATACCTGTACTCTATGCAATTTAATTCTAATTTTATCCAGCCATATTTTAAACCAGTTAAGCTAGTTATGCCCGGCCCGCATTACTGGCCACAAAAATATTTTTGTATTGGATTAATTTAAAGAACACTTATCATATTGCCGTAAGTGGAAATTAATTTTTATTTATTGTTGTTAGTTATTTTATACTAGAAAAGCCCGGCGCGCGTTGCTACGCCCCTTCATGAATTTTAATCGCATTCTAAATTTTAATCTAATATCAAGTGCAAGGCTAAAAACTATAACTTTTTCTTTATGAGCGTGGCACTGCTCACAGTGCAAGTACCTCAAAATGATACCTTTTTTTATGGGCGTGGCACTGCCCACTTTTCTATATACGAAACTGTATAGTCATGACAACTCAATATGTGTGCAAAGTTTCAGAAAAATCGGTCCAGTGCAAGTACCTCAAAATGATACCTATTTCTTATGGGCGTGGCACTGCCCACCTTTCTAATCATGAAATTATTAAGTCATGACAGCTCGATATGTGTGCAAAGTTTCAGAAAAATCGGGCCAGTGCAAGTACCTTAAAATTATACCTTTTTTTTAATGGGTGTGGCCCTGCCCACTTTTCTAATCACGAAATTATAAAGTCATGACAGCCCAATATGTGTGCAAAGTTTCAGTAAAATCCGTCCATTGCAAGTACCTCAAAATTAAAAATTTTTTATGGGCGTGGCCCCGCCCACTTTTTTTTATCACGAAATTATTTAGTCATCAGAGCTCGATATGTGTGCAAAGTTTCAGAAAAATCGTTCAAGTGCAAGTAGCTAAAACTGATAAGTAATTTTTTATGGGCGTGGCCCCGCCCACTTTTTTTATCCATAAACACTCCCCGGTATGTGTACAACAACTTACCAAAGCTTGAGCCCGATCGGTTTTACAGTTTCAGAGTCTATAGCTAACACACACACACACACACACACACACACACACACACACACACATACACACACATAAAAACACATATAAACTCATCCCTAATATTGCGGTATGGATAGATAGGAAGGCTGGGGATGTGAACTTCTACTTGACACAGTATATGACGGACCATGGCGCTTTTAGGCAATATCTGCACAGGGTTGGCCATGAAAATTCCCAAACCTGCCCAGAATGCCCAGAAGAGGCGGAAAATGCGGAACATGTCGTATTCCGATGCCCTAGATACATGGGGTGGACTTCGGGTATGACGAATCCATCGGAGTTTCTTCGGCATATGTGTCAGGACGTGGAAAACTGGGAGGTCTTTAGTGGAGTGTGCTCCCGGATAATTAAGGACCTAAGAAGGCTGGAAAGGGCTAGACGGTCCGACGAGGAGGAGGCGTAAATGCCAACGGCCCCCGCGAAGTAATACCTAGCGGCAGTCCCGTGGGGATGTCCGTTGATGATCGAGGGGGTGTGGTTTAGTACGTAGGCGCTACGGCGAATCGTACATGCTTGTGGCACGGGCCACTAGTATCTATGAAGATTCCACACCACCGGCTCGAAAGCAAAAAAAAAAAAAAAAAAAAAAAAAAAAACACACACACACACACACACACAGAGTTTCACTTTTATATATATAGATTAATATTTCTGTAGTGCCCGTATGTGTATAATTTTTATTACAAATTTCTAGTACAAATTTTAAATCCCCTTTTTTTATTTGAAGACAGATATTTTCTAAGCACCGAAAGTACTTTATATGATATTAATGTATATCCATATACAATTTTATTAAAGCGTTTTTAAGAAAATTGGAATCACGAACTCGTACAGAAAGATGGACAGACATAAATATAAAAAAAATAATATTTTTTATACAGACACAGTATGAATATTTGCAAAGGTTTTACAGTCTTTAACTTACAAATGTATTTAATCATTTATACATTACAAGGATTAATTTTTATGAATAATTTTATAGCAAACACCGCCCTTAATAATTTCTCTTTATTAAATTTCTCGTTATTTAATTTAAAAATATTTTCCAAATTGTTTACCACTTTAATTACAAACTACATAGATAATTTTCGTTTAGTAAATAATTAAGTTCGTTTCTAGCACAACATTGCAACAAAGCCCTGAAATAATGACAGCTGATTTGGACAGCCAATAATAAAATTTTGTTGTGGGATCTAAAAAAAATCGAATTATTAATTGTGTTAGTTGTAAAGGAAGATTTTGGTTTCCTTTTGTTAAAAAAATTTTGCCAAAAGAAGGTACGCTTGTGAAAATTTAACATTAATTTTCATTGTTCATTGATGTGGAGCATTACTACAGCTATTGGATGTGTAAAGCAGTAAAAGGTTGTACAGAAAAATGATTTGTCATACTCTAAGATTTTTTTTAAATTGATATTTTTTATTTTGTTTTCCTTTTATCACAGTTTTACGTATGAAACCTTGGATAAACCCAGATCTTAATTATGAATATTGGATGTCCCGAAGGACTTGTCAAGAGTAAGCCACTTTGCCAGTATAGGAAATGCTAGTTCGATTCTCGCCAGAAACTCTGGTCTGTGACACCGCAATGGTTCAAAAGTATTTGTTGCTGCTCTTGGTGATTAAGATTTTAATATAATGTGGTTTAAGAATATTTGGCTCAGTGTGTACCGATAATCGATAATAAAATACATACAAATTAAAAAGGTTTTTAGATATTTTATATTCAAAATGGGATTCTAGTTTATTAAACCTTAAGTGCAAATGTAACTAATTTTTTAAGAAACATTAGAAAACAAACATATTTTTTTTTAACAATGAGGAGAGATTTTAATGAACACAACTAGTTTGAAGGACTCTTTAAGTTCGTTGAAAACATCTACCGACGTGACATTTTACAAATGAAATCCATGTTTTTTTTGCCTGTGGGTATGTGGGTTTTTTGTGATTAAATACGTTATACAATCATTTATCACTAAAAGCTCAGACTCTTGACATTAAGATGCTTTGGGATGAGTTTCGACGCAAGCACGCATTTAGGAATTTGTTTATTTCTTTATTTTTTTCCACAACTCGTCACGAAAAATAGCATTTTTTCCACAAAGTTACAAAACCCAAATGAAATGAAACTTAATCTCTTATTGGAAATACTTGACTATTTGTTATTTCCTATTATCTTTTTGTAAACTTTATTGAAGACAAATGGCAATCAAAAATCTACTCGAAAATTATCTCTAAAATAAAGGGAACATTTTCTTAATTTAAAATATTTAATTTGATTTCTTTTTAAGACAAATAGGAACCAAAACGGCAGAAAAATTCTTACTTTTATCTTTATCGAAGATCAGCTCAAATAAACAAAAACAATTTAACAAGAAACAAAATAAATAAAGTAAAAAATAAAAAAAGTATGTATTAAATTATAGTGAAATAATTCGAATTGTTTCAAAAGAAAAACTTCAAAAAGAAAAAAGAATTTCACTTTAAAGGATTTAAGGAATATTAGCTGTTCACCAATAATTGATTAAAATTTGTTATTAAATTCGAAATGATTAATTACGTAATGATTTTATTTAGTTAAGTCTAGTACTCGGTTTCAATTTGAGAACTATGTTAAGCCTCTTTTGTTATTTTACACGAAGAATTTGACAGACAAAAATAGTTTTTAAATTTAAAAATCAAATTTATGTTTTAAAAACAAACAAATTTACCAGCTCTTGCTTAAAATTTCGTACGAATTAGCTATTGTCCATGTTATTTAATACGAAATATAATGATGATTGAATGTTGACAGAAACATTTCATGTGTTTTTGAAGTTATAAACAGGGTATTGATTAAGCAACATTATTCAATAAATATTTCTTACGAGTTTTTTTTATATGAAGTTTGACAACAGTTCGCTTTAAATATTGAACTGAACACCAGGCTTTAGGTAAAACTAGACAAATGTCACGAAAAACTGCGAGGGTGATACAAACAATTGTCATTGCATGACTACACATTGTGAAGGGTAATATCAGATTCAGCACGACCGAATATAGCACTAATACTTGTTCTTTTTGAAATTGAAAAACTATCAACTATTTTATATGAAAGTTCTTACGATTTCTTGCTGCTTATGTTTCTACATTTCATATTCACAATTTACAATAATAAATCATTATCTCTTGAACATTTAATTCACATTAGTGACATCTAACAAATAGTTTTTCACATTCTTATTTTCTACTTTTTTCCGCTTTTTGTTTTTAATGTTTCACTCTTCATAAAATTCATGTGAACTTTTTATATTCGCAAATTGAAGTATTAAATATTTGTCATTTTTTTATCTTTGAAATTGTGTAAGAGAGTATGTGTGTGCTTGTGTGTGTATACGTAAATATTCACTCACTGTTCTTGCAACAGAAAATTAAATTCGAATAAATAAATTCCGAAGGTAAAACACTGGAAAATGCAAAGAAGTTAAAATATTTTTAAAGGAAACAATTAGACGACAAACAAACATACAATCAATCCAAGACAAAGAGAGGAAATTACAATTTTCAAGTTTTTCCAGGAAGAAGATGAATGAGAGAAAAAAAAAGCTGAAAATTTATCAAATTTGCAAATGATATTTAAATGTGAATATTCAATAGAATGTTAAATGGAATGAAATAAATTGTGTGGAAAAATAGTTAAGAGCAAGATGGAAATCTACAAATGTCTCACTTACTCATTCAAGCATACAAATCAAATGAATATTTCGATATCTGGCAAAAATCATAAAATTTTAATTTTTAAAACAGTTTAAAAATTTGTTGGGACTGTAGAAAAGAAATATTAGAGGAACAGAATAGATTCTTAAAGCCACAGTAGTATCAAAAGTGGTTAGACAATAACTAAGTTAATATTAAAATTTTAGAGGAACCAAAACCACAAGTAGCTTTCAAACAGGTGGTTGAGTATTGTTTAAATTACTAAAGTCTTCAAAACGATTTGCTAAGAGTGATTGGAACAAGAAATAGCCTGTGCAACGATTTATATCTTCGACAGTTGTATAGTGGGCACTCAAAATATATTTTTAAGTCTTTAATAAAAGACTGAGGGTTGGGAGACATTTCGAAGCAACACGCACAGCTATTTCAGCCTGCTCTTGCATATTTTGCAAACATCACTATTTCTAATGTCCATCTTGGCTAATCAATTCAAGTTACTTTTATTTTCCTCTGCTCAGAAGCCCGTTAAGTACCATGCCTTCCCGTTAACATTTGTTCGTCAACCTCCACCTTATTAGGAGCATAGAGTCTACCCACTAAAGTACCTTTGTACGCTCTACACTAATCCTAAGAGTTGTTTTAGGTTATAATTAAATTCTCTGCATATCTCTCTTTCTTTTCATTAACCCTCGTTTACACAGACCATTGTTGTTTTAAATACATTCAAGCACAAGTCTAAAGTCTACTTCCATTTATCATTTTCAACTAGCTACGGAGTTGTAAAGAATTTCCTCTCTTGTGCTTGGCACTTCTTTTTTGTTTATTCCTCTTGGGAGCATACAAAGCAACACCTACCATAAAGCAGTTTGTATGCCAAAGATTGTTGACTTAAGATTCAGCTATTTTTTTTGTTTTGCCTTGTGTCAGTTTTGTTAATCAGTTTTTGATTCAATTAAGTAGATGATAGGTCTGCTGGAACAGATCCTAGGAAAATGAGGCTGATCCGTTATTATCCAGAAAGAACGCCCTCCGCGTATTTGGTTTAATGGTGGGTAATCTTGCTAATCTTTGATTTCCAAAGGATGGATACTGCCCGAACTTTTACTCTGACGGTTTCCTCTTTTTTCAGGAAGGGACTTAATTTTTAAAACTAAAACAGCCATAGTACCTGGGTTCGAACCTAGGGTGTTTGGTTTTATAGGTAAATACTTTGCCACTACACCACGACGCAACACATGGAACAAGTTACAAATTTCGGTTTGGTAAATGGGCACGTACCCAACAAACTCAAAGTGCAACATAGGTTGAACAAAAAAATTCATAATCATCAGTAAAATTAGTGATGAAATTCTTCATTAACTCTTTACAGCTGTAGCCATAAGCAATTTATGGTGGCTAGTTTAAGCTTTTTCTCTCTTGTTTCAATTAATTCAGCGATCCGATAATAAAAAAAATTTTTTAATTTTGAATAAACAACTTTGCATAATAACTTAATGAAAAAGATTATGCCGATTGCTTACGAAATTTTATATATTGTAGGGGAATTCTTTTAAATATCAATCTGACATTTTGTCCAATCAAACTTCAAGTCCACTAATATGCTATACGGCTTCCAACTCCTAACCTTGAACAAAAAAGCCATACTTCTTCTATGGCCTTAGATCTGTAAAACCTTGCAAACCTGTTGGCGACATAAAATCAAACACTATGGTATAGCAAAACAGACGTCTCAAGACCAATTATAATTAAAAACGTGACCTAAAACTATTTAACGATTTGGAAGGAAAAACAGTTACATACGAAAGTAAGAACCATTTTTATAATTATATGTTTAGGCTTGTGCCATTACTTTTGAGATATTCTTTATTGAGTTTAAAAGAAATTTTATAAAATGTCTAACCCTTTAATATTTCATAAGTGATAATTAAAAGCAGCGATATAAAAATACTAAAACCAGCCTCAAATATTACAACAAAAAATTAATTATCTAAAGGACTCTTCTGGAAATTTTAACTGTTTTTTTGCTGTTTGTTAACATTATTCTTAGTAAACGAGATGCCAAAAAAAAGTTTTACAGGACAAAAAGGAACAAAAAGAGAAGAAAACAATCATAAAATAAGCGCCTGTAAATATGCTAACAAATATTTTAAGCAGCTAAATATACTAAAAAAGGGATGTAATAATAAGCAATAAATAAGAAAAACCTCTTAAAACTTTTACTGGTCTACTGCATTGAGATAGATTAACAGCAACAGCTCAACACTTGTTTTTTTTTTATTAATTTTTTTAGTACACAAGAACAATAAATCCACTGGCAGTTAAAGGTTAAATCATTTTTATTGGATTTTACTTAGCTTAAGAAAATTATGTTGACATTGTTTTCTATACTTTTATTTCTCTTCTAAGAAAGTGCAAATAATTTATTCATAGACATGACTGGGCATTAGGGTGACAACAAAAGATTAATTTTGGATTTTTTAAAAGAATCGCTGTCTTCATTAAGTCACTGTTCTTAGATTCAAGTGATACACATTTCAGCCAAATCAAATAACTTTAAAGCGTTAAACTTAGAGGACAATGTTAAGATATTGAAAAGACTCGCTGTGGTTAATATCTCACATGGCCTTAGATTTAAGTGATACAGATCAATTTAAGTGGTGCACCTATGGGGTCAATGTTAAGATATTGCAAATTTTAACAAATTCAATAGCCGTGACTGGGATAAAATAATAAATTTATTATTTTTTATTTTAAATATATATTTAAACATACATTTTATTTGCTGTTATTATCATATTAAGAACATTTTATTCGTTTTCTTTCAATATATACTAGTGTGTCAGAAGGTTTTAACATTTGTGTAGCCTGTGTAGGCGTGTGTTGGGAAAAGACATTATTTCATAATAAAACTTTATAATTGAATGTTGGAATAATAAATAAACTTTTTGATTTTTCATTTACTTCAACTATTTTAATATTTTATACTCAAAGGGTGTCCCTGTAAGAATGCATTTTAAAACAAAAACATATGTACACATATGTACTTTTGTAGACAGTTGTGATTTTTATACCCGCCACCAAAAAAATGGTGGGGGTATATTCATTTTGTCATTCCGTTTGTAACACATCGAAATATCCATTTTAGACCCCATAAAGTATATATATTCTGAATCAGGGTTTGATTTGATGACGATCTAGCTATGTCCGTCCGTCTGTCCGTCTGTCCGTCTGTCCGTCTGTCCGTCTGTCCGTCTGTTGAAAGCACGATAGAGGTCGCACCGAAAAAGCTAGGACGCTCAAATTTTGCCAGAATCTTTCTTATAGACAAGGTTTGTTTGGTATTGAAAATGGGCTATATCGGAATATTAGGAAGTGAGTTATAGCTCGGAATGCAAGAGTAGGTCGAAAAAACCGTGTCCTACGAACATCGAATAAAATGGTATTGTGTCCAAACGGATTAACGTAGAGTCATGAAACTTCGAATATATATTTCTCGAGTCAAAACACTATTTCGCACCAAAAATTACCTAAATCTAATCATTAGCAAAGGAGTTATCGATCAAAATGTACGAAAATTTATACCGCACAGTGTATTTTTCGGTATATTTAAAAACAAAAACGTCATAAAAGCAACAAAATTGGATGTACGACTCTGAAATTTTGCACACTTTGCTTTTTGGTGAGAGGCTTTTTTTTAACGGAAAATCAATGTGCCACGCCCACTTTTACGCCCACCTCACATATAACGTTTTACCTAAAATTCATATAATTTCTCTATTAATAAAGATTTTGGAATAATAAAAGGCTATATTGAAACATCTAAAATGTACTCATGCGTAAAAATAACTTTGACACGCCTACTATAACGCCCACTTTTCACGTTATATACCGTTAATGAAATTTAAAAGCTCATAAAACCTCCGAAATTAGAGGTATGATGATCAAATTTGCTACGTATATCCCCCTAGGCAGTGTCATTATTGTACAAAAAAATTAAGGTGCCACGCCCACTTTTACGCCCACCTCCCATATAACGCTTTACATAAAATTCATATAATTTCTCTATTAATAAAGATTTTGGAATAATAAAAGGCTATATTGAAACATCTAAAATGTACTCATTCGTAAAAATAACTTTGACACGCCTACTATAACGCCCACTTTTCACGTTATCTACCGTTAATGAAATTTCAAAGCTCATAAAACCGCCAAAATTTGATGTATGATGATCAAATTTGCTACGTATATCCCCCTAGGCAGTGTCATTATTGTACAAAAAAATTAAGGTGCCACGCCCACTTTTACGCCCACCTCCCATATAACGCTTTACCTAAAATTCATATAATTTCTCTATTAATAAAGATTTTGGAATAATAAAAGGCTATATTGAAACATCTAAAATGTACTCATGCGTAAAAATAACTTTGACACGCCTACTATAACGCCCACTTTTCACGTTATCTACCGTTAATGAAATGTTAAAGCTCATAAAACCGACAAAATTAGAGGTATGATGAGGAAATTTACTACATATATCCTTCTAGTCAATGTAGTTGTTGTGCCAAAAAGTTTAGGTGACACGCCCACTATAACGCCTACCTCCCATATAACGGGTTTTCTTAAATTCATGTAATTTCTCTATTGACAAAGTTTTTGGGAAAATAAAGGACTATATTGAAATATCTTAGTTGTATTTATTAGCAAAAACTTTATTGACACGCCTACTTTAACGCCCACTTTCATTGAAAAACTACATTTACAAAAGCATTTTAGTAGCATATCGAAGTTATAAAGGGTAATTAAATTTTAAGGACCGATGTTGAATTTATATCAAACACAAATTATTTAAGAAATTACTATCATTTCTTTTTATAATGATAATATTTGTATGGTTCAGTTATGTATTTGACAAAATATCGAACTAAGAAGGCATTCACAGATTTTCTAACATTTTATACAGACCTGTTTTGCAGAAATTTAAATATTTTTTAAAATTTTCCCGATTGTGGATGAATTTGAATGATTATGTTGATCAAAAGAATTACGAAGTGCACAAAATGCATTTTGATTTGAACGCCCATTTTCATAAAAAACCTAAATAACTTTAAAGCGTTGCTCATTTGCGTATCTTTCCACGGATCAAATTGAGTAAGTTTGAGATTGAGAAATGTAAAATGAAATGCAGAAAACTAATTTAAAGACTAGCTGTAGTTCACCTTCAACATGGGCCCTTAAAATTTTACCACCCTCTACAAAGAAAGTGATACATATTGTATTATAAAAAGATTATTCCATAATGAGTAACAAAATAATAAATATTGTGCTTTAAATGTACACAAAATTGGTGGTGGGTATAAAAGATTCGGCACAGCCGAATATAGTGCTCTTACTTGTTTTTTTATCAGGTTGTATCGAAGACATGTTCCGATTAATTGTGAAGAAAAATATCCGTCAAATGGCGCAATGGCTCTGATGACAGGTCACTTATCTTTTCATGAATATGTGGCTGTATTTTACCGATGATGTATTAGATCTAGGAGTTGTTTGCAGATTTTTCACATTAACAGAAAATCTCTCAAAACCTCAAAGAAAAAAATTGCACCGCATTGAATCGCATGTTCTTCGTGGCCAGTTGATTTCAGAATTTCTTAAGATATTTTGTTTGGAAGATCTTGCGGCAATATATGGATTGTTACGTGCGCAGTGTAGCATCTTGCTCAAGCCCCATGTAGTCCAGATCCATACCGTAAAGGTGAGGCCACAAGAACTCCACTAACACGTATCCGTAACAAATGCTATTCACAGTCTCTGCATCCCAGAATTTGCACCAGACAATTGCTGTGTTGTTGTGGGTGCATTTGTTTCTCATGGATTGTATGACGGTGTTCTGAGCCATAAATTCGACAATTTTGTTTTCTCGAATTTCCATCCATTCGCTCCATTGGAGAAGATAATTTTTTTCGAAAAACTGGCTTTGACTTAATATTGTTTTGTTACCTGTTAACTGAACGAATTGTCGGCGCTCTCTATAATCTGCCAGTTTAAGCTCCTGAGTATGTTTAAGGTTTTTCGTCAAAATTTGATTCCTAGTGATTCGAGATATTTAAAGTTGTTGAGAACGATTCCGAAATGGCGTTTTCAGGTTTTCGGCAACACTTTTGTTTACAATAGCAAAGTTTTCAAGATACCAAACGCTACGTTGACGTTGAGTCTAGCTGTCCAAAGCCGAACTACTTTCTTCAAGTTTTTTGACCACTCTTCGAATGGTTGGTACATTTGGTGCACTTTCTCGACTGAAAATTCTGCAAAGTTGTCCGGTCTCAACACATTTTTTAAAGTTTTTCTTTAAAAAGTTTTCATAATTGTAACGCGATGTTCTTTCGTAAAGCACTCCAAGTAACAAAGTTGCCACACTTGCACATAAAAATGAAACTAATTTAAACAAAGTAAATTCTTACTGAGACTCCCTTTTTATCTTGATTTTTTTTTAATTTTTGTTTTTCATTACAAGCTGCGCAAACATTTGCTTTTCTTCTCTCTGTTTTACTGACCATAACGCTGCCAGTAGCAGTTCTTTTACTTTAAAGAAATTTTTAGTTTTAAGCGTTTTCTGTTTTGTTTTTATTAATCTTTAACTCAAATGTTGTTAAATGACAGCCGCGATTAAGGCTTCTAAATTGAAGCAAAACAAGCATTTTAATTAAAACTTTTCAAATTAGTGGACGCCAAGTAATAATTAAAACAAAGACGAAAGAGAGTACGGTTTGAAGAACAAAACATTATTTGTAGCTGTAATGAATGTTAATTTTTTGTCAAAGCTGACGAAAGTAATTTTAAACAGATGGTACAGCGAATTAAGAATTGTAATTGTAATAAAAGTTAAAATTAATTTCACTTTCGAGCCATATTAAAAGAAATAAATTGCAGCCCTCTGTGCATATGAAATGTGCCAAGTTTATATATGCAATAAACAAGCTATTTCGGTTTCATCTTTCTTAAAATGATTAAGGAAAAGCAAAACCATTTCATTACAGCTTTAACTTAAATCTGCAGAATAAGGTTTTCTATAACGTAAACTTACCACAATTAAAATGTATTGCGATCGATGTACAATATGTACAATATGTTCAGTACAATGCGAATTACACTTACCTGCAAAGAAAGGAGATAAATTAAAATACAGGATTAAAATACATGCATAGATATATGAACATATATGTAGAGAATAAACGATTTTCATAGACTTTAGAATTATTTGAAAAAAAAACTTCATTTGAATAAAAAATATCTCCTCATTAATTTTTGACTACGTCTCCGTAAGGTTTATCCTGGATTTAAATTATCTTCGAATTCAGTCGCTTATTGTTGTCCCTTTCCCGACACAATTGTATTTTTAAAGTAAACATACTTTGAAAAAAATCGCCACTATTTTGTATTCTATGAGATATCAGGACGTATTCAATTATCAGTTCATAAACAAAAGTCTATACTAAGGCACATCCATTAGGTATATGCAACGGCGAATTGATACAACAAAGCAACTTTTGAGGGGATGTTTTATGTTAAGGCCAATTCGAACATCAGGGATGGAAAAGTTGTTGGGTACGACGAATACATGTTTTCTGTTGTACGTAATCTTTTAGTTTCAATCTATTAGCTTGAAAAGTTTTAATTATCCAAGTAAAGTGAGGGTCAAAAATCACCATGGGGTGTACAAATTTAACAACTTTTTTGTTTATAAATGATACCTGGATAATAAATAATGGAGAGATATACAATTGAATAAAAAAGTAGAATCATTTTTATTTTTAAACCTGAAGCAATGACTTGTTGCTTAGATCATCGTCACCACCCATAAAAATACATTTTGAGTTAATCGATGTTTACTTTTAACATAGTTTTTGTAAAAAAACTACGCGTTTGAATTTTTTAAATTTTACACCACAAATTTTATTTAAAAAAATAATTCTGAGGAAACATTTTTCACTCCCGATCGCATCTACAAAAGGATATTTTCTAACGATAATAAAAGTCCTTAAGCCACTTTAAGCGCTTATCCTAGCGCTGAGTGTTAAATTTTAATCATTTATTGGCAGCTTGAGTTGATTACTAAGATCATACGATGTATCCTCTTTAGACAACCTTTGCTGAATTCCATATATACCAATAAGTTTCAGTGACCCTTGTAGCTCAAATATAATTTGCTCACAGCACGATTATTGTATTTTTTTCAAACATCACCCACCCACCCTAATTCAACAATCTATATATATAAATGTGAAACTCTGTGTGTGTGTGTGTGTTAGCTATAGACTCCGAAACTGTAAAACCGATCGGACTCAAACTTTGGCAAGTTGTTGTACACATACCAGGGAGTGTTTATGGGTGGAAAAAAGTGGGCGGTTCACGCCCATAAAAAATTAGTTATCATTTTGAGTTACTTTCACTTGACCGATTTTTCTGAAACTTTGCACACATATTGAGCTGTCATGACTTTATAATTTCGTGATAAGAAAAGTGGGCGGGGCCACGCCCCTAAAAAAGTTTTAATATGGAGGTACTTGCACTGTACCGATTTTTCTGAAACTTTGCACACATATTGAGCTGTCATGACCTTATGATTTCGTGATTAGAAAAGTGGGCAGAGCCACGCCCATAAAAAAAGTTATAATTTTGAGGTACTTGCACGGGACCGATTTTTCTAAAACTTTGTACACATACTAAGCTGTTATTACTTTACAATTTTGTGATTAGAAAAGTTGGCAGTGCCACGCCTATAAAAAAAAGGTATCATTTTGAGGTACTTGCACTGGACCGATTTTTCTGAAACTTTGCACACATATTGAGCTGTTATGACTTTACAATTTCGTGATTAGAAAAGTGGGCAGTGCCACGCCCATAAAAAAATTATTATTTTTAGGTTTTTGCACTTGATATTCAATTAAAATTCAGAATGCATTTTGATTCATTAAGGGGCGTAGCAACGCGCGCCGGGATTTTCTAGTATGCTTATAAAGCAGAAATTATATTTAACTCAGTGAGAATTATTTAACTAGTTCAGTGACTCACACGTAAAGGCTGTTATAACGAAATATTATAAAGAGTTTACAACTAAGTGGCTGGCTGATAAATACTTAAAAATCTAGTCATTAGTAAACTAGTGCATAAATGAAAAACACCATAAAATAACCAGTAGAAATGTTATTAAACAATGAAGACTTTGTTCTTTAGATTACCGGATAGTTCAACCTATAGCTTTGAAACAAATATTAAAGTTATTTTATTCATTTACTCAGATCAATTAATATTTTATTTAAAAAATAAATATCTTCTTTCAAACTAACCTTTGTATAACGATTAGCTTAAAATGTATTTTCATAAAATAAAGCCTTAATAATTTCTTACATTAATTCAGCCAATCAGTAGCAAAATAAAAATTTCCAGCTGCCTCACTAACAAACGTGTTTATCTCAATTACCAACAACGTGCTCAAAAAAAATAACACGTTATTCACTTAATGTTTATTTAAGTTGCGTTTAACAAAGAGTTAAATTACTTTATTTTTTTATGATGGTGGACATCATAATTATCCGTGTCAACATTATAAAATCATTAAATCAAATCATGAATAAAACAAGTATGATTGCCACAATCGGCCGTGCCGAATCTGTTAATACGCTACGCCATCATGTACATAAGTATAACAAAAACAATGTAGCGCACCATAGATTTTAGATTTAATGTTATACGCCATTTTACTTTATTATTTCCGACTCCATATTTGATTGTACATTTTTACAGAGTGGGTTTAATCCACTAACGCGCTTTCATTTGGTACTTATACTGACTGGGTTAAAAACAAATCATACCCGGTTTGATTTAGGCTGCTATCTTGGTCAAACCTTTTCGTTTTGTACCCATATTGTGGAGGTTAAGTGGACATATTCGTAAATACTTTATTTGAGCCGTATTGATATCCGTAATTTTAATCAGGATGCCAATCGGGATTTAAAAATTTTCACTATTTACTAGTCAATCCCTTTGAATTGTTACTACTAATAAACGGGTTAAAAGAGATACACTTTTAAATCTTACGTCTAACGAATGAATAAATTTATTGTGCATCATTTTAATTTATTTATTTATTTTAATGAATTTAAAATTTGGATTTTGTATTTTAATCCGTTAGTCCAACACTTTTACGTATATAGTACCAGATTCACTCTTTCTGTTGCCTAAAAGCTAAATAGTTGTAATTTTGGGCTTATATCTCAGTTAGTTTTAAACTGATTTCCTAGTTTTTCTAAAGAATATTTTTTTAAGCAATAGCAAGTCATTTAATTTGGTAAAAGCGTTTAAAAATGTATTAAGGAATATGATAAGTTTAATGTATTTAAGAAAATTATATATATTTCTCCAAATAATTTTTGTCTATAACTTTGGCGATTAGTAAACGATTGATCCAAAAAGCTTTAAAGGCGTATAATATTAATAAGCTGTAACAAACATTTCCATCTATATATTATCAAAGGGCTAAATTTAAAGTTTTGTTGGTTAAATATAGATAAAAAATAGAGGATGTCATATTTTTTTAACGCAATCTCAGAAATATGGAGATTGTATTGGAAATCAATAACAATTTCTTCCCGGTTATTTGCTAAAGATTGATATCACATAAAGATCTGTGGTACATTTATTCTTAAAGTTGATTTCATCTAATAGGCTTACAGAAGAACTTTGTTCAATAGACTTCACTCCATTCATAAGCTTTCAGAAAATATATACTTTGTGATGTCAGAAATTAATATTGATTATTATTGTAGAAATTACAAATGGAATGACAAGGCTTTATTTACCCACTGCACATTAGGTAAAGGGTACTCAAATATGAAATATGTACTCGTCATAACACATTTCAATACACCTTTGCAAAAACATGCACGTATGTCATGTGTAATTCTATATGCGTATATTTATTTGTATAAAGGAAAGGTTCCACAGTTTTCTGGAAGTGAACTCGATACCACACTAAATTCAAAAGTGACAAAATTAAAAAAACAAAAATTTTAATAACTTTTTGTTGAGCGACTTACATATGTCTGTTTAAGTTGTGTCGCTTTTAAATTACAAATTTTAATATGATTTAAATATTTAAAGGGACACCACTCAAAATGTTATAAAATTATCCCACAAGAAGAAAAAGAGAAACTTCTCGAATTAATAATTTTTTTGTTTAAATTTAGTTGGTTTTGTAGAAGCAATTTAGTTAACATAAAATCGGACATTTTTTTAAATCTATATATTTTTTAGCATCTCAAACGAATATTGACACATCAAGTGATGAACTAATATACTGTACTAATGCTTAAGCACTCATGGTAAAGGGTTAAAAAAATAATTCACAAACATGAAATATGGAAAATAAAATAATAAAACCACAAACACCCGCAGCCATTGGAGAACAATAAAAAGTGAAAATGAGTGATGATTGGTTTGGTCAGTCATGCAAAGTCACAAATTTCAAACGACAATTAAAATAAAACAACATCCTGTCAACAAATACAATGACAGGGAAATCAACAAGTTTTTATGTTTTTTTTTTTTGTAAAGTTTTAAACATAATTTATAGCACGAAAAGTAGCCTGTTTATGTAATAACTCAGGTTGTTATCTGTTGGGCGAATTTTATTTTAATTCGTTTAGTCATTTTTGATTAAAGAAAAAATTTCAAAACATTTAAACGAACATCCATATTCATTATATAAGTAAGGACTTAAAAAGCAAATATTTAAGACAAAATACTTTAATAACGACGGTGGATGATATAATTTTTTGCGCCAATACTACATGTACGAAATTTTTGCCACTCCAAACCTTTAAAAAACCGACAAACCAAAAATATATTTATTGGATATATCCGTGAATTCGTTTGATTATCATGATAAGGGGTAGCGTATGTATTAATCTATATTGTTGGCTATCTGTGTGCCAAATTTTATTTAGTTCTTGATTTGCTTGATTAAGTAACAAACAGCCAAACATCTAAACATCCAAGCATACACAGAAAAAATTACAGTTAAATTATTTAAAATATTTGACTAACTGATCTATTATTAAATTTGAATTATATTTTTAATTAATTTAAATAATTTTTATACCCTTCACAGTGAGTGTAAAGGTATATAAAGGTTTGTCATTCCGTTTCTGCAATATCCATTTGTGACCCCATAAAGTATAAATATTTTCTGAAAGCTTTTGAACAGTGGAGTCGATTACCCACTATCCATCTGTGCATGTGTATGTTGAAATCAGCTTTTTGAAGACCCCGACATCGACAAGATCCGTGTAAATTATTAAAAAATCAGAAATATTCAAGAGCAGATCGCTATTGAAAATCAGAATAATCCCCTCATTACTATCTGAGATATGATAAAATTTTTCAGTCTCAGTATAATTACAGACACGGTTGTTACTATTTGTAGATTTTATATGCCACTAGAGATATTCACAAAAATGTTTGAACAAATTGGTCACTAATCGTCAGAGTTATAGACAAAAATTATTTGAAAAAATATGTATTTGTGTTAAATATATGAAATTTTTTCAAACTTCTTAATAATTTTTAAACACGTCTAAGATACCTGATTATAAGCCGTCATCTCAGAAATGATTTCTAAGATAAACTTACATATCGGTTACAGGCACCAAAGTACAACTGATTCGATGGTTTTCCTAAAATTTACAAACGAATACTTTTCAGTTTTTATACAACCAGGCTAGCTAATATGGGGGACTTGAGTATTTATATTAAAAAAAAAATCCAAGAACGCGTCTTAGATTCAATGGCGAATATATGAGTCAAATATAGTAGTTACGGCTGGGTCCCCCTTTATATTGGTACCAAATAACAGGGATTGACTAGTACAATGTACTAAACCATTAAAAATGTGTAAAATGGCGTCTTAAACACAATAGCAGAGAGAATTTTTTAATCCCAACAATATGAAAACCAAATGAAAGGGCCTGAATACAGTAACTATGAAAAAATTAAAAACTAAAGATGGCGTCGGAAATAATAACGAAAATACCGTATTGCATGAAATCTAAAATCTAGGCTACACACCGATGTGGTCATTATAATTATGTACATGGCGATGAAGGGTATTATTAGATTCGGCACGGGCGAATATTGCTTGTTTTAATTAAAATTAAATTTTTATATGAATAATTTTATTCGATCTTTATATATTTGATTTTACTGTGAATCATTTTTATTTTGGCTCAAGTTCATTTATTCTATGATTACAATTCAATTAATTTTGAAAATGTTTTGTTTTGGGAAATTAAAATAATAGAATAAATGAACTTCAGCCAAAATAAGAATGATTCACAGTAATATTTAGTATTAAATTTAAAAAAAAAATAGAGATTTCTCTCAGTAGAAAAAAGTATATTGAAAAATAAAATAGAAAAATTTTTTTTTCCTTTTGTCCAGAACTCATTTTGATGAAAAGGTTTAATAAAACTTTACTAATCATGTGTAATAAGGAGGTCAATACTTAAAAAAATTTTCAATCAGCTGATTAAAGTACTAGTAAGAAAGTACATATTAACAAAGTTAAAAAACGGACTTTGATTTTAATAAATATTTATCTGTAGGCACCTTCCAGATAGCTATTTTACTAATTTCACTTAGTTTTGAAATAATTGAAATGAACATATTACCATAGTTTTTTTTTACAATTTTTATGTCAAAGAAAATAAAAAAATATTTTTAATTTTATATTGTATTTGAATAGAGATTTTTGTTAACAAATTAAAAAGTTAAAAGACTACATATCATAGAAAGCAAGGCGAATTCATACAGGTGAAATTATCAGCCCAGCTGATTGTGAAACATTTTGTCAAAATTGGTTGAATTTGCCTTATTAATGCAGGGAAGGGAAATGTGATTTTAAATTCTGTATTAAACAATTACATTTTTGATAAAAAATGTGCTAAATTTATGTCTATTTGTAGCTTTTGCGTCATTAATAATGTGTTTCAAACAATTATATCCTTTTTTTAATCAAATTTTATTATATTTAATATGTAAAAACACCTTTTCCATCCCTGATATACGAATTGGCCTTGACATAAAACATCACATGAAAAGTTGCTTTGTTGTATCAATTCGCCGTTGCATATACCTTATGGATATGCCTTGATAGAAAGCTTAAAATTTTTTGTAGATGGGACTGAATTCAATATTCCTTGCTGACCGATATACATACATACATACATACATATTCTGATAGATTCCAACTTTAATATGTGAGTAATTATTTGAATTATTTACCATCGTTTGATCAACATTTTTAAGCATTAAATTTGTTTGTGCCTAGGTCTAGGATGCACCCTCTTTACTTTTGAAAATATGACGTTCGGTTATGCCACGAGTTTCTAAATGCATATTGTTCTTTGTATTCTTATGATTTGTATTTTTGTATGTTAAAAATATGTTAAAAAAAATATGTATGTACATACATAGATATGTATGTACATTCAAAGTTTCAAAATTTTTTTTCGGGTTCTTTTATTAAAAATAGTTTCAATAATTTATATTATTGATACATTAAATACTTTATTGAAATTATTCCCAAATTCGTAATTAATTTAATTAAATTTTTCAAAATTCTAGGAATTTAAATTAATTTTTTAATATTGCTTTAATTGATACTTTTCATTTAAAAATATTAATTTTCATTTAACTAATAGTATCATTTTAGTGTTTAAAGCAAAATCAAATAAAATTTTAATTAATGGCATTAATTTCATAATTGGAATTCATATTTACTTTCTTCTGTGTACAAACATTCTCATTTAGTGTAAATTAACAAACTGTTTGTTGTGCTGAATATTGTAGACTATAGAATGAAATAGTTTTTTGTTAAAATTTAATTTTACCTCCATTTGTGAGCCTTTCTTGCCCATGCCACCGCCACCACCAGCGCCACCACTTTGTGCAGCATTCATGTTGTATCGGTTAAACTTACAAACTTTAGACACAAAAACTTGCTATTGAAGAGTAAAGAATTTATTTTTATTTTTTTTTAAACAACTTTGTTATTTTAAATTTTGTTTTTGCAGTTGGTTTTTTGCAAAAACTTTTTACCGACACCTTGACCAACAATTCAAAACTTTTTATAGTTTCATTTGGTGGAGAGTAATAAAACCTGGTGTTGTTGTTGCTGTTTGAATGTTTGCAATTTAAAATTCAGGTACATTTTAGCAATTTATTTTTGTTTTATATTTTTGTAACATTTAAAACAATAACACACATTGATACACATTTTTTCATTGTTTCATTTTTTATTTATTTCGTGGTGGTTTTGGTTTTTTGGTTTTTTCTTTTCTACTTGATTTACTCGCTCACCGGTTGCAATACTTGTTTCATTACAACCGTATTACTTTAGTTGTTGTTGTTATTTCCGTTGTAAATTTTGCTTCCGTTTCCTCTTGGCTTGTTGTTCTCTCAGCAGTTTCTGCTTAAACCCATTTATGCTGACAATAATACGTAATTTAATATGTCTTTTTGTTTGTTTGCGTTGTTGTTATTTAATCTTGATTTGTTTTCCCTTTTTTTAACTGTGACCTTCTGTTATTGCGTTGACATGGATCCGATAATATTACAGCACGTTTTATTGTTGTTTAGCTGTATATTTTTTTTTTGTAACTGTTTTATTAATTTATTTGTAGCAGGTTTTGTTTGTAATACGAGCGCGCTTTTATTTAATTTAATATAATTGTTTATTTTTGTTTTCCGTTTTCTTGCGCTTTTACTTATTTTTATTTTAATTGAATTGTACGTTTATTTTTGTTTCGTTTTTTAATCTTAATTGACTAGAAATTTAAATTTAATTTTATGTTCAAAAACATTTTAAAAGGATTTACTATAATTTAAGATTTAAGTAAGAGCTTTATTGCATACAAAATAATTTATTAAAAATCATGCAAATTTTGAAAATCTGTTGAGTTCAGTAAATAGTATTAAATAAATATGTTATTTGCAATCACGAGATCAATAATTTTTATATTTTTTTTTATTAAATTCTTCTAATATTTCGCTAACACAGGTAAAAGTTATAAACTAATGTTTAATTTTACGATATTGTTTAAAAGCTAATTAATTGAATAGTTGATTGAGTAATGTCTGATTAGTCGTCAGACCGTGTGTTTGTTGAAATTTTTTGGATTTTTTGGACCCACATCTATTTTAAATATTCTTAAGTTATTCTCTATACAAATCTAGCACAATTGCGCCGCAACTCTCTGAGATATGAGCAAATAAACGCAACTGGCACTGTTTTTACTTATATTTTAAACATAAAATATAAAATTTTTTTATCCCTTTAATAACTTGTAAAAAAGTCTGTTTCTATTCTAGGGCTATTTTAAAAATCGTACACTAATTGGCAAAGTTATAGGCAAATACTGTTTGGAAAAATATGTATTTTTTTAAATATATCAAGTTTCTCATGCCTTGAATAATTTTTAAAGACAATAGTGACGCCAAATTGTAAACCGAAGTCTCAACAATTATTGCTGAGAAAAACAATCAAATCGGTTTGTAACTAAGTGAGATATAACGACTAAAATACAACTTTTTCAGTATCACTCAAGTATCGAAGAGGGCTTCATCAGCAAAATTTAATACTTTATAAAAATTCAAAATTCGTGATGACACCCACTACAAAATGAAGTACATAAATATCTATGGATCAAATCTAATAATTAAATATGTATTCATTCGACCTCGTCAATATTGGTATCAAATAAACTGTGTTGACCTGTAGAATTTAGTAAAATATGAAATAGTTAAAATTTTAAATGATGTTCCAAATAAAATGGCGGATATATGGGTTAGATATAGTAATAACAGATTTGCCTCATTCAACCACCACTATATAGGTATTTAATGAAATGGCTATACTTTGGAAAAGTGTAAAATTTAATGGCGAATAATTTTGTTTCTAAGCCCATTCATACGGGAAACAAAAATACAGCCAACTTAAATATTAAATAAAAGATGGAGTCCAAAATAATAAGGAAATATTGTGTAAAACTTTAAATGTGTAATTTAGGCTGAGGTTCGATTTGG
The DNA here is from genome assembly GCA_941918925.1 of Phyto melanocephala. Lineage (NCBI taxonomy): Eukaryota > Metazoa > Arthropoda > Insecta > Diptera > Rhinophoridae > Phyto > Phyto melanocephala. Next base: position 132,459,989 of record OW799234.1, on the reverse strand, counting down.
TAATTATATATGTACATGATGGTGAAGGGTATTTTTATATTCAGCGCGGTCCGATGTAGCACTCCTTCTATCTCTATCGCTCAGCGTGCAACACACAATATATGTATTAGAACCTACTATAATTTAAAAGAGTATTCATACTGTGACATATGCTGACATAGTTTTGCCAGTCTTATTTTTATAATTCCAACTAACTTCTTACGTACTTCTCTGTAGTTGGTCACAGGAGGAAACAAGCCAAGTAATTGTCCCTTTACAGAAAATGGCAAAAACGTAACTAGGTTATCATAACCCACCAACTTTCGCAAAATAGTGATTTTACAGGACTTCAACTGGCGATAAAAAGATTTTATTTAGGTGACAAAGTAATGGTCTTAACATTAGCGTGTTATGGAGAATCATGTGGTTAAATGAAGAAGTATATAGAACTCATATACATTTGGTGAAAAACAGCTGACGTTTCATTAGATAATTTTGTTTGTTTATATGAATTGTTTAGGAAATTTAGCATGACTTTGCATTTTGAAGTGCATTATCAATGAAAAACTATTTAGTATTTTAGGAGTAATTCGCACGAATTATTTAAAAGTTCTGACAATGTAATTCACTTTCAAAATTTTTTTGCTGGGGTGTTTTTTGCAAGGCACTTATCTAAGAAGGAGACACATTGCCGTCTGATCGATATTAATTTAATGTTAATATTTATACCTCATACGTGTAATGTTACAAGAAATAAGTTTGGTTCTATGCATCAATCAACATTCATTGACACATCCGAACAATTTTTGTGTCATGTATATTTGTGTAGAAAGTATTGAAAAATCTATTTCACAAAAATACAAATTAGAGACTTTCTACTTGTGACTATCGATATGTTTGTACTCAATTTTTAATAAAAAGCCTATTTTTTCATCGTTCAAATGTCAAGAATCACACAAAACTCTCTGCTTCTTTAGTCACAATTTTAAAATCTGCTTTAAATATGCACATCATACATGTTACAATATATTTTGTAATAGTTTGTGCAACTCATACAAAAAAAAAAACCACTTTACCACATGGAAATGCTGTCATGTTAAAACGGAAATTAAACATCAACACTTTAAGTGCATCAGAGTGTGTGTGTGAGCATGTCAAAGTGTCACTACATAAGTGTATGTGTAATATAAAACCTCAGTTTTTAAAGAGAGAAAATAATAGTAGCAAAAAAAAAAAAACATCAAATGCAAACAATAAATACAACTCAAGAAATAAAAAATCCTACTAATGATGCATGCGTATGCAAGTTAAACAAACAATATAGAGAGAAAGAAAGGGAAGAAAGAATATGTTTGACAAGAGGAAATATTATTGCCTTTAACAAGATAATAGCAGGATAAGACATACATTAATCTGAGTTTAGTTTCTTTTTTAAGTTGTAATTTTTGTAAGTCAGAAGCTTACAGCATTTTTTGTCTACATTTTTAATTAATTTATTTCCAGCTGAAATTTCAAACAGCTCACATTTTTACTTGTACAAGGAGCTTAAGTGCTGGGAATGTAAAATGAAGAAAGAAACCTGCAAAGTTATCTAGTCATGTTTAAATAAAACACTGGTACTCTGCAACAATTTTCTGTTTTATATCAATAAGTACATATTTTGAGAGTTTTATGCATCCACTCTGTTGAATTTTATTTTTTAGTGGCTGTTTGTTTCCTGCATAAATTTGCTATAATTTTTGTTGCTTTTAGTTTTTCTTTACAACCAACTTAACGCCTCAACACTATTAAAACCATCACCAGCCATCGTTATGCTGTTTATTGTATACAGTGCAGCAACAAAATAAAGCCAAAATTAGCCCATTGAGAAACGGAATATTTGGAGAAGTTAGAAACTGTATCCCCTATTATGTCATTCATTATGGAAGCATAATGACAAAGATAAAACAAAAGTGTATGTGCCGTAATCATTATGGATAATTTCAGTGAAGCTTTAAAGTAAATGTCGAAGTAAAACGATTATGTTTCTGTGGATAAGACATTAGATAACAACTACGTAGTAAAGATATGACGTAATGATACGTGACAACGACTTACATCATACAAGGGATTAGATTTAAATTTGTGTGTAATTTCGGTTCATCACGTTTCCAAATTTGAATCAATGGCATAATAATTTTGTTTTTTTTTTGCAAAATTAAGTTTTGTTTTACCTAATTGCCATAGATTAAATTTTTAATGGGTTAATCTTTGCTAAATATCTACAAAGCTAAAATACAGCCATAGCGTAGTGTAAAAAATAGAGATGTATGTCACAACTACGATACAATAACCATCAGTGTTTCTATAAGAGAAATTAAGGATAAGCATGAAAACCAAAAACAGAATAAAGAAAAACTAGTACACATTTCACTTTATAGTCAGTTTTCCCTCTACTTGAGCACGTAATAGTATCAAGTTGTCTTTTTAACAAACTTTTTTTTCTTATTTTATTGCAACAATTTTATACATAAAGTGACATAGAAAAAGTTTCATGCTCTTGTTATTTTTTTAGTTTTACAGCGAACCAGATAAAAAAAGCTCCAACCTCTCACTCTTACTACTGCCTTTCCGCTTAAAAACTCAACTTATTATCCTTATTACTGTAATTTTTTTAATAATATAAAAAAATAAAGCCAACAGCTAAAGATGAAACCTAAACATCCAGCAACTAAAAACTTTTAATTTTTATATAGAAAAAATTAAAAAGTGCACACGAAGAAATTAAAACCCAAGCGTTTTCATACTGAGAATAGAACCAATTAATTCAAAGTTTTGAATTTGTTGTTGATCTCAAATATCCTTTTTGGTCTTTGTAATGGCTATTTAAGAATATTTTTGATAGTATTTTGGTATTATTATCAAAAAAATAAATGAAAAAGTCAGGAATGGGAAAGTTCTTAATCAGAAACTAATGCTTTTTTCAATATTATGTACCACCACTACCCTGTATAAACAAAACTCTGACTCTTCTATACAGGGTGTATTGTCACAACTCTGAAACTCTGTGTGAGTGTTTGTGTGTGTGTGTTAGCTATAGACTCCGAAACTGTAAAACCGATCGGACTCAAACTTTGGAAAGTTATTGTACACATTCCAGGGAGTGTTTATGGGTGGAAAAAAGTGGGCGGGCCACGCCCATAAAAATTAGTTATCATTTTGAGTTACTTTCACTTGACCGATTTTTCTGAAACTTTGCACACATATTGAGCTGTCATGACTTTATAATTTCGTGATTAGAAAAGTGGGCAGGGCCACGTCCAAAATAAAAATTAATAATTTTGGGGTACTTGCGCTGGACAGATTTTTCTGCAACTTTGCACACATATTGAGCTGTCATGATTATACAATTTCGTGGTAATAAAACAGGGCAGTGCCACGCCCATAAAAATTAGTTATAATTTTTAGCTACTTGCATTAGATCGATTTTTCTGAAACTTTGCACACATATTGATCTGTCGTGACTTTATATTTTCATGATTAGAAAAGTGAGCAGTGCCACGCCCATTAAAAAAGTTATAATTTTTAGCTTTTTGCACTTTATATTCAATTCAAATTCAGAATGCATTTTTATTCATTAGGGGGCATAGCAACGCGCGTCGGGGTTTTCTAGTATGTATAATAAATTAGAGTTAATATGTATGTTAATTTAGTTAATTAAATTTAAAAATAAAAAAAAAATAAATAAAAATTAAATTTAATTTTTTCAAATTATGAAGGACACCGAAAACAATCCTGTGGTAACATTGCACTCCCAGAACGCTCCAGTTACGCCAATGACAACGCTATATGCAACACTATATCCTACAGATACAAGAAACAACTGAAGCGTTTTACTATTGTATTTGTTAAAATCGTACAGAAGTACAAGAGAGTATTTAGTTTTGTAAACTTGTATTTGCAATGACTTTGGATACAATACTGTTGATACATATGTATATACTGTCCTTCCATTCTAGTGCCGTGTTGATATATAACAAACACAAAATAATTAAATTGAAAATAGATGCAGATAAACTATTTTGGTGGCGTGGTGTGGTAGCTGAAGCACAAAACTTCAAAGCAAAAGTATGTTATGTTCGAGTTACAGTAATGCATACATAAAATTTATAATTAAAGGAGAAATGAAAAATTCCAAATATTTAGCTTAGACCCAAACACATAAGTATAATGGAAAGGATATATGGACGGCTCATATGAAGGCGTTTTGTGGTTGCTCTTAGCGAACAAAGAGCAAAGTTAATTATTACTTGTTTACAAATAATGAAAACAAGCATCGGAAAAAAATCTTTTGCCAATATCATTTAATGTTGAGCCGACATTGTAAATTGGATAAACAGTATGTTGTTTTTGTGGTGATATACCCCCATCAACATCGAAACAGTGATGTACTGGTTATCTGGTATGATAAAATCTACCATATTCTCTATCATTTGCTGTATCGCTTTTTTGACCAGTAAAAAGACAACCAGAATTAAATGATTCATACAATAATTATGGAAAAAGCTAATCCGTAAAACTTTGCCTCTTTTGTGGCTCTTAATTTATTTAAGCGTTACTGTTAGGGACATGTTAAACTTTTTATGTTCAAAAGCAACTTAAAGTTAAACTTTTACCGTAAAAAATTCAGGGCAAAACTGTAAAGAGCTGCGCTGCTTACAGTTGATTTGAGTTTTGCGCCGCTGCCAGAAAATATTGACGATGATCCAATTTCGATCACAAGATAAATACTAGTAAATACAAACTAGGTAACTACTAAAAATAGTTTTATTATATAATTCCAGAAGCAGCCACTATTTATATAATGCGCAGTCTCTAAATTTAACGGTTCGTAATTGTAATTGTTCGCTGGCTGGTGTTCTTGCATTGGCAGGAGTATTTGTTCTGGCTGCTGTTATTGTTACTGCTGTTGTTGTTATTATAGTTGGTATTTGCCGGTGGTTGATTGTTAATTTCTTTGGTAATGTAGCTCAATTAAATTTTACACTCACACTTGTTTCATCTTTAGTCTTGTGGTATTTTTTTTTAACACAAGCATTTATCCCAACACAATTGTTGTCGCAGTCTTTTTGTTTTTTCCTTATTTGGCCCACAAGGACTGAATTATTTTTGTCACAAAATTTTCTGTATTTTATGGTCAATGACATTAATTTAGTTCATCGCAGACAAAATGTTTGAGTCAATAAAAGACACGAGCTATTGTTTACCGAAAAGTATGCTTTTAGTATTAACTTTTTTGGCATTGACTTTAGGTTGTTGTTGTTTTGGATACATTAAATATAAAAAAAGTTAATTTGCAAACAGAAGTTGCAAAAAGAAATTCCATAAATATTGATAGTAGTGGAAATGGTTTATATATTAAGCAAATGTCAATAAAATGGGTTGTAGGGATTTACGTGGCACACCACTACTACTTTACTAAATTTAGCTAAATTATACTATTAACAAATATTGGGTTTGGCGTTAAACCATTCTGATATTGCTTTTTATTTTTCAGAGAATTTCGTTTAACAGAAGAACTCTAAAGGACTCATTAATTGAAAATATGATAAATTGTTAAATCTGAAAAAATTTTAGATAAATTATTTTTTTTTGCAGGAAATCTTTAATAAATATCTTTAAAATAGTTTAAAAAAATTGATTATTTCTCTAATTCGATATGATATGATATGATATGGCATTTGGATACGTTACATTTGAGGAAAAAACTCAAACAAATATATTTATGTATATTTTCTAACAAAACTCAATACAATTTCAGTACCAACACAGATTATCTGTTTGATGTTCAATAGCTAACATCTATAAAGTCAATAAGCTTTTCTCCAATTCAAAGTATTGTCCGTTCTTATTTTCAATGCGTATTCTATCTTTTGTATATGTCCCTCTATTTATACTACTTCGCCATGACTAATTCTTTGTTTTCTCAAAATTAGCTTTATGGTGCTTGTTGTGCTAAAGCTGTTGTTTATTTTCATTTACTGTTGTCCATTTCACGTTCAACGACAGTAAAATCTCTACGTACATCTTCCAAAGGCAAAGGAAATCTTTGGATGGAGTATTTAGGTGAGTTATATTTATAGAACAAATAGACTGAAATATTCTTAGCTGTACTATGGCTTTTATTACAACATTTTTTTTAAGGTGAATTTATCCACGAACTTTGGAGAAAGTTGTTCATATATATTTTTTGACATCCCTCTTCTTTGGGAAGTGAGGGAGATAATATTGCTTGAATAATTGTAAGTTTCAATGAATATAAATTTAATCTTCGTCTAGACAAAGCCCAACTAAACTTTTTCCAGAAAAGTTGTGCTGAGTTGCCTCATCATAAAGTATTTGCATAGAAAAATGTTGCCATTTATTGTGGCAAAAATTTAAATCTATATATATAAAAATCAATGTGTGTTTGTATGTTTGTATGTTTATATGTTTGTATGTTTGTTTGTGCTTTATAGACGGTTAAACGGCTGGACCGATTTCCTTGAAATTTTCACAGAATCTTTCTGTATGTCTGTAAGTGGGCGGGGTGCCACGCCCTATTAAAGAATAAGTATTAAATATTATATATCACGAAAGTTAATGCAGCTAGAGTCTTCAAATTAAGTACGGTAAACTTTGACATCCACACGAACATTTGGGTAAAAAATGGGCGTACTTGCAATAGTAGGCGTGGCCACATGAATTAAATACTAAAATTCGTATATCTGGAAAACGATATAGATAAGAGTAGTAAAATTCTGCAAGAGCAACTTTGACACCTAAATGAACATTTAGGGAAGAAATGGGTGTTTTATCAATAGTGGGCGTGGCACCTACCATTTGAATTAAATACTAAAATTCGTATATTTGGAAAACGATATCGATTAGAGTAGTAAAATTTTGCAAAAGCAACTTTGATATTCAAATAAACATTTATGGAAAAAATGGGTGCATTAACAATAGTGGGCGTGGCACCTGCCATATGAATTAAATACTAAAATTCGTATATCTGGAAAACGATATCGATTAAAGTAGTAAAATTTTGCAAAACCAACTTTGATATTCAAATAAGCATTTATGGAAAAAATGGGTGCATTATCAATAGTGGGCGTGGCACCTACCATATGAATTAAATACTAAAATTCGTATATCTGGAAAACGATATCGATAAGAGTAGTAAAATTTTGCAAAATCAACTTTGATATTCAAATAAACATTTATGGAAAAAATGGGTGCATTATCAATAGTGGGCGTGGCACCTACCGTATGAATTAAATACTAAAATTCGTATATCTGGAAAACGATATCGATAAGAGTAGTAAAATTTTGCAAAAGCAACTTTGATATTCAAAAAAACATTTATGGAAAAAATGGATGCATTAACAATAGTGGGCGTGGCACCTGCCACCGGGTATTAGCTAGTGAATAATAAAAAGACAAGTATGGGCAATATTTAAAATAGAACTTTAAAATAAAAAAATCCAAGAAAGGAAATTCGAAAATAAATAATTTCAGTAAAGGAGTACATGTAGGATATTTCAAATGAATCCTTTGATTTTCAGGAATAACTTTTCACAATACGTAAATTACGCTGTAACAAACTAAAACTCACACTTTAACTATCCACCCAAAAATTAATTCACAAATTTGTATGAAAGAGAAAAGAAAAAAGGTCGTTAAATCAATATTAAATTAGAGAAAAGAAAATGTTTTCACGCAGTTATAAATCAGTGACTCTAAATTTTTTAAGGGTGCTATTAGTGGCACGAAAGTTTTCCTTTTAATGTTTTTTACAAATATTCTCGCTGGATAGTTAATGTTGGAAAGTGTTGTGTTGTTGTATAGTTAGGAATTATTTTTAATCGTAACTCAGGGTACACTTAATAAGGTGTATAAAGTGGCGAAGTCGTTTCTATTCGCTTTCTCGTGAAAAAAAATATCTAGAGGCGCATGTCTGTAATGGCTACGTCCTTAAGTGTTTTTTGTTGAAACTATTTAAATAAATCCTCCGATTCTTTAGAAACGAACAAGCAAACAGCTTTTGAACAAGTAATTCACCAGAAAAAGAAAGACGGTATGTGTTCTTGTCAGTGGGTTATTACAATATATGTTGTACAATGTGAAAAAGTTGCACAAATAGTTGTAAAATATGATTTTTGATTAATGCTTAATAATGTAACCCAAAAGATAAATCGGCTTTCTTTAAAGAACACACAATTTTACAAGTTGTGTTTGATTTGATCTGCAGAGACTCATAGTAAAATTACATATATTTTAGAACCCATAAAAGAAGATTGAATAAACAGTTGAGCCAGTGAGTGTCCACCAAATATTTGTTTACGCACAAGTCCAAGGGCACCTGTAAAGTGAATACGCCTAGAAACAACTTTCTTTTAGGCGAACATTTCACTTTACGATTATCATCACTGCATCCTTAGATGTTCGCCTATAGCTGTTTTCACTGTCTTCTGATGGGCAGTATACTATTTGTTCTGACTACATAAATTAATTCGCAATTGTGTCTCTGCCGTTTCTTTTACAAGTTATTTCGTAAACAACATTGTTTTGGTTATTGTCTTTGTGTTGGCGCCTTAATATTTGTAAATACTGATGTTGTTGTTTCATTTGTATTAAACATAAATCTTATGCTCTTGTTTATTATTTTATATTACGTTTGTGTTTTTTTTTTTGTTTATAGTTTATATTAAAAGACCAGCGTGAATGAAATTGCGATGTTTTTTATTTTCATAAGTGTTATAAATGCTTATAAATGTTGTTCGAAGAATGCTAATGCTATAAACACATGGACGACAGCAGGATACTAAACTATAACCTGTCAAAAAAAAAATACATGTGAGCAAATGAACTACATGGCTACACGACCACTGTTGTAGCTGTAACCAACTAATGGTTAAATTAGACGTGCCATAACCATAACCAGATGTATGTTTGAAGCAAACTTATGGGCAATAATGTATAAGATTATAGGTGACTGTCGTGATAAACACCCCGCAAAAAAATGTTGCACTAGTTCAATGTGAAAAACATTTTTTATGACTTTTAGTTTATAAGTGCAAGAGGCAGCATGAATAATGGCTTCTCTAAGTCAAAACTAGCAAGTCGATGTGCTTCAAAATATATGCAAATGCATGCACAATAAACATTTCATGTAAACAAACAATATTGACTCATGAAGTATAGGTTTATTTTCATGCGTTCTATGTACATATTGGAATGAAGTGAAACACATGAAAATCCAATGTCACGTTAATGTTAAAGTCATGCATGTTTCACCTAAAATGAACTACTTTATCCTGGGTTAAACTCATGCATTCCCTATTTCTTTTGCATGTCTTTTTTTTGCTGGGCATAGAAACTTATTGAGTTTTGGGTTCTTATGGCTATGAAGTTATGGCACATATAATTTAAACTTAATTTCTACTTATGAAAGCTACAAACAGCTGTTCGTCTTGTCAATTTTTTTTATCATAGAGTTGTGCCTTAGCCACTGATGATGTATTTCCTGGTGATCTACCCGCAGCCAAGTTGTGTGGCTAATTACAGCTAAAGGTTGGTAGACATTTTGATACGTGTTTACGTAACATATTTGCCATTCATTTAGTATTTTCTAAAACAAACAAAAAAAAAATTAAACCATAACAAAAACCATGACAAAATTATAGAGCTTGCTCGTTTTAAATGATCTAAAAGCTTCAGTAGTCTTTACTTTCTGCAGTGACGTGCCATCCGGTTGTTTAATTTCTGTAGTTACTTCTTTTGTAAAAGCCTTTCTGCCTTAGTTGACAGGGTAGCTTTGCAGATTATTATATTTTTTGTATATTTTCCCATCAAAGTCCATAAATATTTAAAGAAAACATTATAGTATTGGACGTTATATCCTAGCAGCACCTTTAAAATAAAGCCACTTAACTATCAGCTGTTTCTGTCAATGCCCGTCACTTAATGTTATATTCTAATTTCTTCAGATTTATTCGAAACAGGACAGAACGAACAACAAGCCACATGCACAGATTTTCAATTGAATAGAAACAAAACAGCTGGTCCAAAACAGCACAGAACGAACAAACTAAATCAGCCTTAAACCAGAAAATAAATATATACAATGATTCGCTCTAAGCATTCAACATCAATGCAACTAGATATCAAAAACAAAACATTCTGATAATTTTGAAACCTTGTCTGAAACACAAAATGAAACCAAAAACAAAATTACACACTATGCATTAGCATGTTCATACAGGTATATGCAACAGCAAATTAATACAACAAGCAACAACTTCATATATCAGGGATGGAAAAGTTTTTATGACATATTAAATATAATAAAATTTGTAAAAAAAAAAAGGATATACATTTTTTAAACACATTACTAATGACGCAGAAGCAACAAATATACATAAATTTTTTACATTTATTATCAAATAACTTAAGTTAAGTGTTTAATACCGAAACCAAAATCACATTTTGCTTTCCTACATTAATAATCAAAATCAAGGCAAATTAAACTTATTTTGCCATTAAGTTTCCTAATCAGCTGGGTTGATAATTTCACCTGTATGAATTCGCTTTGGTTCTTATCTTAAATTGAATAACGTGAATTACGTAAAGACGTGAATTAAAAATGTTGACAAGTAAATGATAACTTATTTATTAATTCAGAGCGTTAAATTCAAAAACTAAATCAGAGTCTGATGTAATTTTCTTTACTTGGTTGGTTAAATTTTAAAGCTTTGAGCAATAAATGTACAACAAAATAAAGAAATAAAATTTAAAAATTTCCAGTTATCTAAAAGTTTATCGGCTGCAGCTAACTGTCACTTATAGCCGTTAATTTTTGTCGCACCGCAGCGGCCGCTGTCATCGGCGGCGCCGTCTATTTATTATCAGCTTGTTACAATGTTGTTGTCGTCTCAAATATAATTAAGTAGCTGACTACGGGGCCACGATTGCATTCAATGACAGTTGTAGTCATGTCCCTGTTTAGCCTGCTGGCGTCTATGTGTTTATGGTGTAATGGTTGGTAACAAATAATTTACTCATGGATATGACGATGATTCGGTTGCGGTGTGCTTATAAGCAAAGTAGTTATTAAAGTTTTAAAAGTGCTCCATTTCGTTATGATATTTTTGATGACTTTGTGCACCAGGATATAAGTAAACAATGAAAACATAATACCAGTATTTTAGTAGCGAACTTCAAAAAAGTTTTGAAAAATAAAAAAATATTTTAAAAGTTTTTGAATTTTTTACTAAAAGTATTTAACCGTTTGAAACCCCTTAGAAGTTTTCCATATTCCATGGTAAATAATTTACTGAATTTACCCATCCATTCGACTAAAATTTCCGCAACAGAATTGAAAAAGTTTTATTTCTTGACAAACGACAAAACAAATTGAAAACTACTAAAGGCAAATTCTAGAACAAAAATAAAAAAAATATAAAGGAAGAACCAAATATTGTTTTACATTTTCGTACAATTTCTCTACATAAGCTGGCATCTATTCTTAGAAAATAAATATTTGCAAACAATAAAAAGGCAATTCAGAAGCGGAAACGTGCCGGAAAATGAAAATGTGGTTGGGGTTGGGAAACAAAAGGCAAATTGTGAAAAATGTTTAAAAAAAAATACTTAAAAAAATTACTTTTTTTTGTAAAAACAAATGTGGAAAATGTTTTCTATTTTTTCTATTTTTTTTTTGTTTTTTGTAATATTACACAGTTTCAGCTTACTTTGTCGTTCTGCTTATTTATTGTTGTGTGTTAAGCGTCCTAAATATTTATTTTTATTTTGTGCAGTCGTCCATGAGCTTAGAAGTCTTGTCTCTGTTCTATTTTAGTATTTTTGTTTACTCTCAAATTAGAACGTTGTCTTTATTTTAATGTTTAATTAGAAATAATGTGGGCCAAAAGCCAAATTGTTAAGGACAGCAAAAATAAGAAACAACATTAATGAGTATTTTAAATTTTAAATTAATCAGATAAAAAACTTTTTGTTTAAATTAAATTTTAAATAAAATATTCTCATCGCCTGTTTATTGTTACGAAACGGATAAAGTATCGAAACAAAGTTTAGGATGCTTTTGCTATCAGATTGCTTTAATTACTTTTGCATAATTTTAAGTTCACAACAAATAAACAAAAACAACAATTATTGTTTTTAACAGCGTTGTCAACTTGGCGATTATAGCTCTGTTTTTAGTGCTTTTTGAAATTATTGACGCGAAACATTTTCAAGTAAGTGCTCGTTGCTTTTTTTTAAATTAAAATCAAGTTTTAAATTTAAAATTAATTTTTCTTAAGGAAAACAATTTTTGTAAAGGTAATTTAATGTACAAAACTAAAAAATATTTACTCATTATAAAATACATAATATTAAGTTGAAAGTATAGAAAATATTTTAAAACTATTAATTAGGAAAATGATAAGAAATGGTAGTACACAATCAGATTTATTTTCAGTGGCGTCGTCGTATTTTTTGGTACCGTGTAATATTTACGACAAGAATGAGACCTTGTCGTTATTCTATCGTTTTCGACACAAAAACGACACGACAACGCCACTGAAAATAAGGCGGAATGTTTCTGTTATTATTGTTATTATAGTAACAAATAAAAAAATATATATTTGAAGTATTATTTTATATAACTTATTGAATTTTAATTTCGATATTCGTTTCTTGATATCCTGTATGGTTTATGAGCCAAAAAACACCTCCTCTATATAAAATTATATTCTCACGTCAACTTATTATCTAATAAAGTTTTAAGTTGATCGAACCTATTTAATATTGAAAGAACTACATTTGAATCTTAAACGTGATTTTCAGTTTGTATGGAGATGCATTAAAAAAAGCGGAAACAAAAACAATTGGTGTGCAAAAACTTTACATACCATACATGCCGTACAGCGCAACAACACCCTGATGAGCTAAATATTTACACTGATAGAAATGTTCACATTGAGAGCATCATGATATTTGGCCAGATGATATTAATAACATTGTATTTAATATAGAAAGGCCCTAACTCAAGCCTTTTTGTACATTAGTTAGGGCTTTTCTATATTAAGGTAACGATATATAGACTCAATTAATTCATCAATTAATTGATGATGGCGAGTTGAAAGATAAGTTATTCCACAGGGAAACTGGAAATTTGTTTTTTTATAAAATCGTAAAGCTGTAAGGTTAAAGTTGCCACACTGTTTAAAAACATAATATTTAATATAAAAATATTTTTCAATTTACCTGCTTCTTATATTTTTATATTGAAATTCATAATTTTATAAAATAAATAGAATTAAAAGAAAACAATTTTATACCATAGACAAACGACAGCGTTAATTTGCATTAAAATCTCACCAATGCAAATTAAAATTTTGCTGTGACAGACGACTGTTTCTGCATTTAGTAAAAATTGTAAATGCTCTAGCAATCACAATTCTGAACATGTTGTTACAAGTTGGGATGGCAGAAGGACACTCTGAAATAAGAGAAAGGGAATTGTGGAAATTCGTAGGTTTAATGGTATCTTTTCATGGAGGTTATAATTAATAAATATGTATGTGGGTATATGGTATTTTTTAAAGGGCCGTAACAGCACTTTTTAAGAAAGTGACGTGCTTACGATGGACGATACCAGTATTAAGGAAAACTTTCGCCTAAACAGAAAGGCATTCCAAAAAATATGTAAAAAATTTCAACATATCAAATCTATTCTTATTTTACATTTTTATTTTTTAATTTTTTGATTGATTGCCGACCGTGTTGCCATATTGAAATTGCTAAATTTGATTTAGTGCATTTACGTGAAATCTAATACACATTGGAATGGGGATAATTCATTAGTTAATTTGAATTAAGACTTTTAATGCAAATTAACGCTGTCGTCTGTCTATGGTATTAAACTCAGTGTTTTTTTTTAAATACGTGCTTTTTTTCTGGGTTATATATCTATGGTTATCTGGGTTTCTGGGTTATATATCGCTGGTTAAAGCATATCTAATTTTAAGATTATATAAATACATTTGTTAGAATAATTTTAGGTTTGTATTTTGTATGAGCAAAAAAGAAATTTTTTTTAAAAAAGTGCTTTTTATAATTTTCTGTAATCTAAAAGCATATTAGTCTAGTCGTAAAAATACGTGACTTTTTATGCGTATTGGTGATAAGATTAAATTTGAATAGTCACTTTGAAAGACAACCTCGCCAAAAATTATTTTCAAGCTTTGTAAGCAGGGCAGACTTTATTCCCTTCCGTATTGCATCCGTGGGAATTCTTAAATTGTTTGCTTACGAAAGCACTACAAAGTACGTCTTCTGCGCTGCTTTTTATTTTAGCAGTGGAAAAAAAGAGATGTATTTCAATAGTAAATTTTTTATATATCTCTTCTTCTTGCTGCTAACTATCATCAGCAGTGCTGTAAGGAGAAGGTATGACTTAACTATTCGTAGTAGGAATACAATTGGCGGTTATTAATTGCAAAAAAGCTAATCCTTATCGTCAAGTTGTTCTTCCCCTCGTCGTGGACACTGGCTGGTTTTAAATAATGTTTAGGTTGGGAATATATGCTGAAGAATTAAGGGGATAAACATTTTGGTTTTAAATCAATTATTTTACAACTCTGGGGAACAAAGTCTTGTTGTATAGTCCATGAAATCGGTCCCAAAAAATATCGTTTATCTTAGGAAAAACTGATTGCAACAGAGTCCTGTAATTTTTTCTGCAGTTGCTTTAGCACTTTGAAAATCTAAATCAGTTGTGTCCCTTTCTGTTGTGATAACCATTTGGCCCGAACCGTGAAATTAATAATTGTTATCCAAATTAAATGTCTTTGCTTTACTAAAAACCACACAGTGTACCAATCATTAACATGGCCTCTTATTTGAACGTTTCATGAGTCATATGCTTTCTAAAAAAAATTTAATCGATTTTCTTTGCGTTCATTCATTCAGCGGCGGTGTTTTTCTTTAGTTTTTTTATTTGAGGTATTTTCAGCTTGCAAAAGCCCTTTTTACAGTCGATATTTTTGCCTGATCACCAGCTTGAGACCATATATGTCGTGCTAAAAAAGAGAAGTTTGATCCAATTTTCAAGATTTTATCTTTGCGGTTGGAATTAAAGCGGTTGGAAGAAATACTTTTCTTGAATTTTTTACCATAGCTTTCAATATATTTTAAATATCCAAGCACAACTTCTCGCTCAATGGATCCCGATAGCAATATTCTTGCAAACAATAAAAATCGATTGTGACCTTAAATACTTTTTCTTCTCCATTTTTCATTAGTGTTTGTTGGAAAGTAATATTTTTCTTCTGATGAGCGTTCAACGAAGAATCAAATGTGACTTCACGCAAACAAATTTTAAAATGCAAATTGGTTCTACTATATGAAGAAAAAAAAAAAATATTTCTTTTTGGGTTTTTTTTTGGGAAAAGCAAAAATGGTTGCATTTAACTTTAATGATTCTAGCTGTTCATTATCTTATGGAAATGGCAGTTGCAATGGTAAACAAATATTGGCTGTCCACAAATAGTTATACAAAATAATATAACGTACTAAATTAAAAAACTTGAAGTGGTTCTATTTATCAAATCGAAAGTGAATGTATGTATTATTTTAGGAATATGGACATATGAAAACATAATATTAAAGAAAAACTGAATACCAAAAAGAATTTAATCACAATAATATTAAAATTAACAAAACATTAATCGTAAGTAAATCTTAAAACGTCTTGTTTCTGTGTTCAAACTGGTTGTTTGTGTTCAAACAATGCCTTGTGTTCATTAAACATTGCAACAACATAAACAAACATTTGCTTACTGATATTCCGGGGACTGGACAGACATCAAGCATACTCAGCAAGCATTGTGTTAGTTCTGTAAAAATGTTTTTTTGTATATGTTACAACGACAATGCGACAATAGGGAAAGAACATATTTAACATAAAAACATATTCCGTTTGTAATTTCTACAATTTTCATTTCCGACCCTATAAAATATATATTTTCTGAAAGCTTATGAATAGAGGAGTCGATTAAGCCCTGACCGTCTGTCCGCGTGTTGGTTGAAATCAACTTTTAGAAGCAACTATATGTTCCTCAGATCTGTATATGGTATCAATCTCTTGGAAATTTTCAGGAATGAATCGCTATTGAAATTCAGCACAATCGCCCCATAACTTACTGAGATATGAGCAAAAAACCACTACCAACTCGTTTTTTTCACAATTACAACAACAACCTACATACATACTGGTTAAAGTAAACGTGGCATCGAATTCCAGCTGAGCAAAAAAAAATGTTATTTTATTTTATTTAATATATTATTTATATTTTATTATTTTTTTTTAATATTTTTTTTAAATTTTTAAAAAAATTTTTTTGTTATATTTTTTTAATATATTTTTTTTAATTTTTTTGTTGTAATTTTTTTTATTATTTTTTTTTTTATTTTTAATATATTTTTTTTGGTATGTTTTTTACATGTTGTACGTATTTTATATGAGATAAATGGTGATACAAACACTTGCTATTGCATGACTACACGTTGTGAAGGGTATATAAGATTCGGCACGGCCGAATATAGCACTGTTACTTGTTAAACAAGAGACTGTAATTAAACGACAAGTGTTCGTGTTTAAACGATTACATATATTGTTGTCAAAAAGTGTATAATGGTCGGGTAGGTGCTCCATCGAGTAGTGACAAAGGGTAGTTTTGAGACTGCTCCGATGGGTTATATGGTCCAGCCCTAGGACATCGTAATGTAAAATCGACCGCGTTTTCTCCATACATTTGGATGATCTTTGGATTAGTCCTAGTCCATAACAGAGTATACTTTACATGCGTGCATGGACTAGTCGCGTTATTTGCATGGTTAATACATACTTACATGCTTACAAAGATTGGCGAAACAAAGACAGCAACATGGTCTTCTATTAAAAAACTACACAATAACACGAAACAATAAAAATATAAAAGCTCACAAGCATTACTTTACAAAGTGAAACATTATAATTGTGATTTCATTGTAAATTTTAAACAACCCATCCTTGATAAGTTTAGTCACAGTTGTGAATTGTGATATTTTAGTCACCGTGATGAAGTCACAGGTAAACAAGACTGTTCATAAAAGAAAGTTTTTCTTAAAAATTTTAAGTTTTCGTAAAATTTTTCTTTTGCGTTTACTAAAAGGTAAAAGCTGAATGCGAAAACCAAAATAAATAATCAATATAACGCGTTAATATAAATTATATCTTTTAGACATGAACTTGAACGTGACAGTTACACCGATAAAGGAAAACAACATAACAATGTGCGTTAATGAAGATAATGAATAAAATTTGCTTTAAATACTAAATTTTTTATGTAAATCAATGAATCCTTTTAAATTAGTTTAAATTTATTTAAAAATTAGAAAAACAATTATTATAAATGTTTGATTTAAAAATTTAATACAATTCTTTGCAGCTTTAAGGACTAAATCGTGTAACATATGCAAGTGTGTGTTTTATATTCCCATCAGGTGTCTTAAAATAAATCTGTTTTCACCTAAATTCAACGAAACAGAAGAGAAAAAATAAAATCTTTTCTTTTCAGTATATGAAGAACAACTGAACTAGAAAAGGGTAATAAAATGAATAGAAAAGGTGAAAGATAAAAAAAATTAAACCTATAAAATTTAAAAATGTAAATATTTGCATGGAAAAATATCTTTTAGAATTCCTGTACATATGGCCTTCCATCATAATCATCATCACCATTAACGTCATCCTCATCACTCGTAATAAAACAAGAGTGTTTTATCCGGCTGTGACGAATCTCTTACACACTTGACGACTAATTTATTTGCTTGCAGCAATAAGTTATTTAAACACACAAACACATATTAGAACAAAGTTCGTGTAATAATTTTTTTTTTTTTAAATGGAGGTAATTGTAGATTTTATGCTACAATAATTTCTTCAAGCACACAGAAGACAGCAGGCTATCAATTACAATCTTCATATACGTGTTTATAAAAAGACGTTTATTTTGATGGCATCTAAGAAATGCGAAGCAAATAAGTGTTAAAAAAGTCATAATCAAAAATTTTAAATTAAATAACAACTTTCTAAAATTAGCAAAAAATCTTTCTTTTTACACGAATTTCCTCATTTCATATATTGATAGTATAGGCTATAGACCAATTAATACTTTGTTTTAAACTGTAAAGTTCATTGGATTTCATTGACGTAACAAGACCATTCTAGGGGTGACACTGTTTTTGCTCTGCCTAAAATTTGAAAAGCAATTAACTATTTAAATCAATTTACATGAAAGTGAAGTTCTGTGTGTGTGTGTGTGTGTTAGCTATAGACTCCGAAACCGTAAAGCCGATAGGACTCAAGCTTTGGCAAGTTGTTCTACACATTCCAGGGAGTGTTTATGGATGGTAAGAAGTGGGCGGGCCTACACCCATAAGAAAAGTTATAATTTTGAGGTACTTGCACTGGAGTGAAACTTTGAACACATTTTGTACTGTCATGACAATACAGTTTCGTGATTAGAAAAGAAGGCAGTGCCACGCCCATAAAAAAAGTTATAATTTTGAGGTACTTGCACTGGACCGAATTTTCTGAAACTTTGAACACATTTTGTACTGTCATGACAATACAGTTTCGTGATTAGAAAAGAAGGCAGTGCCACGCCCATTAAAAAAAATTTAAATTTTTAGCTTGTAGCACTTGATATTCAATTAAAATTCAGAATGCATTTTTATTCATTAGAGGCGTAGCAACGCGTGCCGGGCTTGGCCATTTTAATATAAATGTAAAACTAAGTCAGTTTAAGAATTAGACTATCCACAGAAAACATTTTGGAAGCTTTTGCCACCCCCAACAAATTTTACAGCTACACCAATGTGAATTAACTACTAAATAACATAAAACCAGCAAAGCGATCCAGCTTCAGCTACTACCTTTTAAATTGTAAGGCAATGTTATTTCGATTAATCGACTGTTGTCGATACTTGCGAAGTTTTTATTTAGGATTACATTTCTAAAACTTAAGCCAATTTAAATACACCGAATACTGATTTAAATTCAGTGCTCCCACTGATTTAGGAAACAACTTTGCTGCTTGATGCTGCCTAAAATTTGACCCGAATTTTAAGTATGGTATAAAGATTGTAAAAAAAACTGTAGTAGTACTTATACAAAATATAATACATATTATGTATTACATAATGGCATTTTTTTTTGTCTGTCTGTCTTTCTGTTTGTTTTTCTCAACTTGATGGATATTAATAAAATTTTGTATGGAGGTACTTTGGTGCCTCAGTTAACATATAGAATACTTTTCAACGTAAGATAAAATAGTATCTAAATTGGTACTAGAAAGTTGATAAGAAGTAAATGAGTATACACACACAACAGAGGGAGCAATAAGTATGAAAAAAATTGAAGTTGGTTACGTAACTGCAGTTAGAGTAAAAAATATGAGGTTTCCGTTAAAAGCACGAAGGTGATCGTGCTTTTCTTTTTTACTTAAATTCTGATTTGTTTAACAGCACCCAGAAACCAAGCACTCAAAATCATTACCTATCGAATGGTCGAGTTCTTGCAATTGATCTATTATTTTGTGTCTTAATTTCTTGGTGCCGACTATTTATTTATATTCCAGAACGAAATTCTATAGATAGAACCGTAAAATTTTACTATCCCAACTAAACTATACGATTGACAGCATTCGTTTTACTCACAACCGATATTGTTTTCTCTGTGTGGGTGCTTGATTTCTACGAACTTGCAGACAAAAGGACATTGCTTAATCGACAGCTCTATCCGTAAGCTTTCAAACTCCATATATTTAGTTTATGGAATATTGTGGAAATTAAAAAATCAAATGGAAAAATCTCTTGCCAACAAAACAACAAGCGTGATCGAATGATTTGGTCTGACAAAATATTTGTAGGGTAGAGCAAAAGACAGTTTCAATTTAATGTTGTAAAACGAAATGAATTTAAGTAAATAAAGTTAAATCAAAAATCACATACACCATACACCAACACAAATGCATACAAATGAATCAAATATATGTGGGAGAGAATTTTAAGGACAAACAAATAAAAAATCTTTTATACAAAAAAGAACAACCAGCCACAACATAAAAAAATAAACAAAGCAAAATAGGGACAAAGGCAGAAAGCAAAAATAAAATCAAAAAGTTCTCTAAAGAAGCTAGAAAATAAAGGCCACAGAAAAAAACCTAAAAATCAGGCGTTGCCATCAAAACTCAAAACACATACACACGTAAAGACATTGAGGTAGTGTTGTTCAAATGTCTATTATATTCTAAGCAGAATGAACAGACTAGTATAAATTTCTTTATTACCAGCACTTCCCTTTAAAATTTCCTCTTCCTTTGCTTTTATTTCGCAATACAAAATGGTAATGATGGTACCGGAGAAAAGCCTATGAAATGTATGAATTTACTTTTGGGCTTTAGAATAACAAAACGTTAAGGAAAATATCAAAATTATATTCTTATGTAAGTAGATATGTAATAAACAAATATTTTCTACACATATTTTTTTATGATAATTTCAAATATGGCTTATTTCCAATAGGCAAAAGTATTCCATTTAAGAAGTTTGTTTCTGTTTTATACGTTCTCCACAAAAAGAAAAAGGAAAAGGCAAAAAAATTATGTTAAAATGTTTACTTTTAGCTCGAATAGCTGCTTCATTATTAAACAGCAAAAATAGCATAAATACAATTCAACATTAAATATTCATGCGTATGGATGGGGGCGGGGTTTGTACTTTAATCATATTTTATTTATTTGCAAGCATACTTTTAGGCAATTTCTATAAAATAAAGTATTTTTTGTATGAGACAACTCTTAAGAAATGAGGTTCCTTGCTGTTTAAGCCCTCAACGGTCACGTTAAAATTTCTTTTTTTAAAGATCAAAAAAGAAAGAAAAAAATGTTGCCATTTAGACCATCAATCGATTTAATTCTTGAAATTTATTAAAACTAGCAGTTTGTGAATATTACTTAACTAATGAAGAAAATATTATCACAATTTTTTTAGCTTACAATTCATTTACTGTTTGAATGCTATGACTGTAGGGATATAAGACTATGTCGCAGAGAATAACATTGTTCAAGTGAGCAAAACTCACGTTTAATCAAATCCACTTACAATCATGATTTGTCTTACAAACAGTGCATGAGATGTATTGACAGCTTAGTTCAATGCAGCAGAATGTTTTGCTTTCTTCGTGTTTTGTTAACAAAATCAAAAATTCTAATTAATAATAAAACAAGTAAAAGCGCTATATATCCGACGGTTGTGCCAAATAATTTTTTTCTACAAAAAGAAAAAAAAATAAAAATTTGGTAAAAACACAAAAGTACTTTTTTTTACTTCAGTAACTTATGTGGCAATGCAATTAAGTTACTTTTAAACATTAAAAGTTGCAATACCATAACTGAAAATTATATATGGTGTAACTGTGACCAAAATTTATTTAAAAAAAACGAAATCTTTTAGTGGATAATTTTGTTAGCCGCTATCTTTATCCATGTAATTGATCCATGAAACAAGATTTCCCAAAATATTGACAATATTATTTATATATGTATAATAAACGTTGCAAGAAGTTCCATTGAACCTGAAAAAAATATTTTTTTGTTTCGGTAAAAATTAGAGGCAATCGTGTTCTTTCGTTCATATCTTAACTTTGGTTTGACTAGTTGAATACACTTATCCATGTAAAGAATTAACATTTTTCTACCCTACTTTACTACTTGTAAACACTTTATACTCTAGAGAAATTCGTAAACAACTTTTAAACTAATGAGTTTCAAACCGGCAAAGTTATAGGCAAACATTATTCGGAAGCCTACATATTTGTAAAAATATATCAAGTTCCTCAAGCTTTTAAATGATTTTTGGACACACTTTCGATAACAAATTGAAAATCGTAAACTCGGAAATTATTTCTGAGAAAAGCGAATAGATTGGTTTTAACAATCTGAGATATAAGTTCCAACATACAACTGCTTCGGTGTTTGTCCTAAGAGTTACAAGCGAAAATCGATTTTTACGGATTCGAAGCAACCATGAGTCATCATGGGTATCAAAAGAAGGGACTTGGCTAGCGTAATATTATAAACTATTAAAAAAATTTTAAATTGTTGATGGCCGCCACTACAAAAAGGGCATACAATAAATTAGTATATGGGTCAAATCTAGTCCACTTCAACCCTCTCAACTTCGTCAGCGAATGAAAGGATTTGACTAGTAGAATACAGTGAATTATGAAATAATAAAAATTAAGATGGCGTCATGAATAAAATAATGGATATTTGGGTTAAATATAACAAGAACGGCATTCTCCGCTTTAACCTGAACAATATTGGTATTAGGTAAAAGTGATTGACTAGTAGAATACAGTAAACAATGAAAAAGTGAAAAATCAAAGAGTAAATCTGAAACAAAATGTTGGATACTTATTTTTCTTACTTAATCAATATGGGCTCAACTATGTAGTAGAATACAGCTAGGTAGGTAGGTAGGTAGGAAAGGGGGATGCAGGAAGCAGTGTCTGCCTCCTACACCCACACTCGGAGACCAATAAGGTCCATTGCGTTACCCTTTTGTATAAAAAGAAAAATAGAAAAGAGGTTTCCAAAGATATACAGTATAAGAATAATAGTAGGGTATAGAATAGAAGGAATAGAATAGAAGGAAGAAAGAAATACAGATTTTCTACGAGCTCCATTGCCTGATCACCAACCACCCGATCCCCATGATGAATCCGATAATATTTCCTAGCTTGCACTCTGAAACATCACCCAACTCATCGTGGAATCGTTTACCTAGCCACCTTAGCCTGTGATTCTGTAACCTTGGACAGTGACAGACAATGTGCTCCACAGTCTCCAGTTCGTCCTCATCCTCACACATCCTACAATAATCCGGAGTGCCGCGATCCCATCTATTAATCCTAGCCCTCACAGGACAGTGCCCTGTTAAAACCCCAATAGTGGCCCTCAGACATACCCTATCCAGGCCCAGAAGTACCGTAGAGTCCGCCGAGTTCAACTTGGGCCAAAAAGCCCTTGATACTCTGCAGTCTCTTCTGTTCCTCCACGCCATATCGGTCCTGTCATATACCCACGCCCTGATACGCCCGAAATAGTACCCTAACGGAGGCCTCGCCACGTCCTCCTCGCTCGCCGAGACCAGTGCCGATCCACCGCGCGCAAGTTCGTCAGCAATTTCATTGCCGACGATTCCCTTGTGCCCTGGTACCCAACACAGTCTAACATCGAAGAGGTTCATGATCCTATCGAGTGCCCTCCTACACTTCTCAACCAGCCTAGATTTGACATAATGTCCCTTCAAGGCTCTGAGCGCCGCCTGACTGTCCACATATAGAGTAACTTCCCTACCCCTTGGAACATGTTCCAATATAAGATCCGTCGCCTTATAGATAGCCAGTATCTCCGCTTGGAACACACTACAGTTATCAGAAAGCCTATAAGACCTCCTGATGTTCTCTTCCATAATATAGACACCTGCCCCTGTGCCCATATCCATCTTCGATCCATCCGTAAAGACTGCACACCCCTCAAACAGTCTGTCGGATCCGACCCAACAATCCCTATCCGGAATTACTAGCGGGGGTGTCCTAACAAAACTGATCTCTGTGACCTTGTAGTCTGTCAGATTACCCTGACATTGAGCATAGTCCTGGAGACCAGTTTCCCATAGAATTCTAGTGTGGCCCATGTCAAGTATTCTACCCAACCCTGACTCACCTAGCCTAATCAAGCTCCTTGCCGCCATTCCCTTCACCCAGAACTCCAAAGGAATAGTGCCAAGAATGGTGTCCAAAGACCCCTGAGGTGTGCTTCTCATAGCACCAGTGATACCGAGCGAAGCACACCTCTGTACCTTCGTAAGGAGCTTCCTATAGCAACCCTTTTCCAATGCCTCCCACCAGACAGTACATCCATATGTTAGAATGGGTCTTACCACCGTCGTGTAAATCCAATTCACCACCCTTGGTTGTAGGCCCCAACTCTTACCTATGGAGTTCCTACAAGTGTAATAGGCATTTAGGCCCCTTTTCACTCTCTCCCGTACGTTCTGACTCCATGACAGCTTACTGTCGAGAAATACACCGAGATATTTCGCCCCACCCGCTAGTTCTAACTCTACCCCATTAAGCATCGGTCGCCTAAACGCCTCGATCTTATATCTCCTGGTAAAGAGAACTAGCTCAGTCTTCCCCGAGTTCACACCCAGTCCATTCTCTGAAGCCCAAGAAGATAATGTACATAATGCCGATTGAAGTACCTCGCTAATCGTCGGAAGAAATCTTCCCCTGACCAGCAGAACTACATCATCCGCATATGCCACAATCTTTACGCCCTCACTCTCAAATCTCCTCAAAATAACATTGACCGTTAGTAACCACAAAAGGGGCGATAAAACCCCCCCCTGTGGTGTCCCCCTGGTCACTGTCCTTCTCGTGTCGAAATCTCCCAAGCTAGAATTTATAACCCTACTCTTCAACATCGAGGTTATCCAACTAACCAGAAAATCCCTGACTCCCAGCCCATACAGAGCCGCTCTAATTGCCTCTATACTAACATTGTTAAAGGCACCCTCTACATCCAAAAACGCCGCTAGCGTATATTCCCTATCCTGCAAGCTACGTTCTATAAAACCAACCACATCATGCAGTGCACTCTCAACAGATCTACCCTTCAGATAAGCATGTTGAGCCCCACTAATAATGTGGGGATCAATAAAATCCCTCAGATGTAGATCGACCAGTCTCTCCAGCGTCTTAAGCAGAAAAGACGAGAGGCTGATAGGTCTAAAATCCCCTGGCTTCGAGTGTCCCGCCTTACCGGCCTTGGGTATAAAAATAACCCTAACCTCTCTCCACCTCCTAGGTATGTATCTCCTCAGGAGACACGCTCTAAACACTTCCGTCAACAGTGAGAGAAAATGATCCGAGACGTTCTGCAGCATGGCAGGGATAATTCCATCCGGACCCGGGGATTTATAGGCCTCAAATGTATTAACCGCCCATGCTACCTTATCCGTCGTTATCATCTCCTCAGCAACTATCTCTTGTTCCCTACCGATCGACCCCAGGTCGACCTCTGTCGAATGAGCGTTCACCACATTCACACAGCCAGGAAAGCGTGTCCCCATAAGTAGATCCAGGGTCTCCGAGCAAGACTCTGTCCATGAGCCATCCGTCCTCTGAATATATCCAGGTACCGTAGGGTCTTTGGATAATATTTTCCTGAACCTTGATAGCTCATTAACAGACTCTATGGACTCGCAGAACCTCGTCCACGATGCCCTTTTGGCTCTCCTGAGTTCCCCTTTATACCTATTGAAGCACACTTTATAGCTCTCCCAATCGTCGGCCCTCCTACTGGCCTTCGCCCTATTAAAACTCTTCCTAACCATAGACCTTTGAACACCCAGTTCCCTGGTCCACCATTTCGGTTGTTCCCTCCTCCCCGGAAAGACTAATGGACATGCTGCCCCATAACTTTCCATAAGAGTGTCAGTGAGTTTCCCCACCACCGTATCTATGTCAGCGTGCTTACACTCTCCTATTGATATATCTCTAATGCCATACATAGTGGTCTCCCTAAAAGTCGCCCAATTCGTCCCTCGCGGGTTTCTATAGGGTTCTCTACTAGGTGTGGCAAAGTTCAATTCAAAATTGATCCTGCTATGGTCTGAAAACGAGTATTCACTCGCAACCTTCCATCCCCTCACAAAATCATTACCCCTATTTGTCAAAGTGATATCTATAACTGCCTCCCTATCCCTAGTTCTGAATGTCGGCATACTGCCCTTATTACAAATATAGAGATTGTTAGTAGTTATGAAATCAAAAGTTCTCTCACCTCTCTCATTTATGTCACTACTTCCCCACTGGCTGTGATGTGCGTTGGCGTCACATCCAAGTACGACATCAAACTTCATCCTTCTTGCGTACTCGACTAGCCTTCGGACGTCCATGCCTGGTGGGTCTGCAGTCTCATAAGGCATATAAAGAATACAGCTAAATATATAGAAAATCGAAATCAATATACATACGTATCCCTATACGTATCTCAACGACTCCAAAAAACTAAATTGTTCTACTGATATTTCAATAATATATCAAAACGTTCGTGGCTTAAATACAAAATTATCTGCCCTGTTCAATAATAGCTTCGCTTTTACCTACAGCATTATTGTGTTTACTGAAACATGGCTTATGGAAAATGTTTTAAATACTGAAATACTCTGTAGTGATTATCAAATTTATAGACGTGATCGTGGTTGTGGTATCAGAGGTGGTGGAGTTCTAATTGCAGTTTCCAGTCAACCTTCTTCTGAGGCGTTTTTAGATTCGTCATTGAACATTGAATTTATTGGTGTTGTTATTAAGCTGAAACGTAAGAAAATTTTCATAACTTCTTCTTATATCCCTCCAAATTCATCTGAGATGGTTTACCGTGAACATGCTGAAGCTATTAAAAAAATCGTAAAAGCTTCTAATGAAAACGATTCTGTTTTTGTTCTTGGAGATTTTAATATGCCATATTTATCATGGAATTTCTCATTTGATGATGGCTATTTCATTCCGATAACGTCAAGGATAAATACATATTATATTGAGTTCGTGAATTGGCTAATGGATCTTCTTATTAAATGTGCTGAGGCTTTCGTTTCTCCTCTTACAATACTTTTCAATATGTCGATAAAATCCGGTTATTTTCCTACTATGTGGAAGGACTCTTTTATAATACCATTATTCAAGTCTGGCTGCAGAAATAACATCGCTAATTATAGAGGTATTGCTAACCTTAGTACAATACCTAAACTTTTTGAGAAAATTATAACTGACCATCTTTGCCATCATGTAACATCTATATTGTCTCCGTTACAACATGATTTTCGTAAGGGTTGTTCGACTGTTACAAATCTGTTGCAGTTTACTACGCTTGTAAATCGTGGTTTTATTGAACGAAAGCAAACTGATGTTATTTACACCGACTTTAGCAAAGCCTTTGATAAAGTTAATCATAAACTTCTAATAAAAAAACTTGATGTAATGGGATTTACACAGAACTCCCTTAAGTGGATTTATTCGTATTTGACAAATAGAAAACAAAATGTTCGTTTTAAAAACATTATCTCTAAACCAATAGCCGTTGTTTCTGGTGTTCCTCAGGGAAGTCATCTTGGTCCATTGCTGTTTTCCTTGTTCATTAATGATTTACCAAATGCTATTAAATTCTCAAACGTTATTATGTATGCTGACGACGTAAAAATATTCCTAAGTTATAATAATTACGCCGATCATACCCTCTTACAAATGGATATAGATGCTTTTAATGTATGGTGTAAATTTAACTTAATGGAGCTGAACCCTGAAAAATGCAAATATATGTGTTTCTTTCGTAGATGTTATATTAAAGTTAATTATGTTTTAAATGGTTTTACGTTAAAAAGACTGGAATCCGTCTCCGATCTTGGAATCCTATTAGATGCTAAACTAAATTTTATTCAGCATATTTCTTTAACTGTTAATAAAGCACGTGCTGTCCTTGGATTCATAAAACGTTGGGCGAAAGAGTTTACAGATCCATATGTAACAATACAATTGTATATTTCTCTTGTCAGGCCTATTCTTGAGTATGGTTCAATAATTTGGGATCCAACTTACAATGTTTATATTAATAGCATTGAATCTGTGCAAAAACAGTTCCTGCTATTTTGTCTTCGTGGCTTACAGTGGAATTCGTTAAGCCTGCCGCCTTATACTAGTAGACTTGCACTAGTGAAGCTGCCAACTTTAAAAAGTCGTAGAACAATGTTAAACGTTACGTTTGTTCTAAATTTAATTAAAGGATGTATATGCTCTGATTTCCTATTAGCGAATATCTTTTTTAATGTACCATGTCGTTCTACACGTCGTTTTTGTCCGCTATCAGTCAAAGTTTTCAGAACGAATTATGCCAACTTCGATCCGTTTTTGAGGATTTGTACCGAGTTCAATAAACTTTATCAACATATTGATTTTTCTTTAAATGTTAATATTGTAAAATGTAAAATTATTTTGTTTTTAAATAACTAATATTAAACATTTTCTAGAATCCATAGACTTAAATAAATAAATAAATAAATAAAATATAATAAACAATGTACATTATTGTGAAAGATATAAACAAATTCGGTAAGACAAAATATATCACTCTTAATTGTTTTTGTACTGCAATTTTATTAACAGCGACTTTATATAAATTTTTGACAGCCAATTGGTAAAAAAAGAAATTGACCAGTCCGGCAGTCCACTATCATTTTGCTAAGCAGAGGTTTTTCTTTAATTTATTGCATATGACCAAACTGTTTTTAAAATTGAGTTATGTCGAATATAAGTTTTTACAGATATGCCGTTCTCTGGTTTACGCTTATAAGCGTAACATCATTGTAGGTTTTAATATAACTTAGCAGTGTAAAGATTTCTATATTTAAAATTCAAATATAACTTATTGGAAACAAATATGTTTTAAGTTAAAAAGAAAGATTTCTAATAACAAATAATATTTCATGGAGTTTGAAAACAAAATTTCAAAGCATTGACTTTGAAAAATTTATGAGGTTTTGCTAAAAAGCACAGAAAACTTTAACACTTCAGAAAATTTATGATAATAGCTAACGCTGAAAGCTAAGTAAAATTGGTTTACTAATCCAAAAAGTATGAACACTGAAAACTTGTCGAGTTTTTTCAGCAATAGAACTGAATTCGTTTCTTAAATAAACAACAGTATTTTATTTAAAATCCTTTTGCCTTTAGTGCACTATTTGTCTTATCTAAATTTTAATATGAAGTATCCTGGAGACGACCAAAGAGACCAACAATTTTTTGCATATGTGTTCATGTCATTTATTGGACTGTTCAATTAACATTTTAGTTTTAAGTTCGTTGTTATCGTTTGCAATATTGTCGTCGCCAGAGTACCTGATTTTTTTTATAAATCAAATATTTTTTTGTGTTGTTTTCTTATTTTGTAGAATATTTTTGTTTATGTTTTTTAATTAATAATATTTTTATTCAGTTTACACTTTAAAGCTAAAGCACGCATTCAAGTTCCTTTATTATTTAAAAAAAAGTCCAAGATGGCGTCCAAGAATCAATGGCGAATAAATGAGTAGTTACGGCTTTGTCCCCTTTAATCCCACAATAATGGCATCAAATAAAAGGACTTGATTAGTACAATGTAGTAAACTAAGAAAAAAGGGTAAAAAACAAAATTGCGGAAATTTCTTTTAACCCCATCAATATGGGTATCAAATGAAAGGGCTTGACTACTAGAATAAAGATGGCTTCGAAACTAATAAGGAAAATGGCGTACTACATGATATATAAGATCTAGGCTAAGCTACGATATGTTTATAACACCTATGTTCATGACGGTATAGGGTTTTCAAGTTTTTAATAAGTTTTATTTAAATTCAAAACAAAGTTTCTTATTATTTATTTTATTGCAGGCTATCAAGAAATTAAAAAATTCGCCTTACTGGAAGAAAAAAATTACTGGAAACCACATAATCTATCACAACTGGAGACGATTAAATAAAAACTCGTTGACCTGGGAATGACCACAATAAAGGAAGAGATTAATAATTACACCGAAAGATATTTGAATAGACTAAGCAACCACTTCAACTTGTTAGCTATTTCACTTCTAGACGATAGTGAGGAGATTCGTCGACTTAAGAGATTACATGTTCTTGATTTACCCTTTAGAAGAAGTTAAATTCACACATTAACATAATTATTTACATAGTTACAAATAATCAATTTTAACCAAAATTTCTTTTTAAAATTTATTAAGTTCACTGGAACTTAATAGAATAAGTTATTTTTTATTACTTATAAATTTTGCTTAATATTTAATATTATGAAATTATGATATTGTATCGTTTGTGCACAAACACATATAACACGCTTGGTAGTTTATTTGATTGACTTCACTTTTCGTAAAAAAATAAAAAATAATAATAAAAACAAACAATTACTTATTAATTATTAAGAATTTGTATTCATTGCTTATAAAAATTAATTTAATTTTATTTAAAATATGCCACTGGCAAATAAGATTTAACCAAATCAATTCTCTTATGCACATAATGAAAACCACAACAAAAATATTTTATTTTATTACGAATATGAAACTAGATATTTTGTGGGAAACAAATTAGACATTCTTAACAACATACATGCATACAAACATATATACGAGTAAGAATGTACATGTGAACGGAATATATATAAAAATTCCTTAAACAAAATGCATATTAAGCTAAAATTTTTATGACTGAACTATTACGCTTTTAAAAATTGATTGATACTCAAAAATAATCATTTTATTAATTGCCTGTAATTAAAATTTCTTTAAAAAGAATTCAAATAACGGGTGTTTTTTTTGTGTGCGCCTTTTTATTATCCTTATAATTTGGAAATTTTATGGTTTACATACGACTTTATGTATTTGGCCACAGCTGCTAGCGAGTAACGTAGTGTGAAATGGATAGCGAAAAAAAGTATGCGAAAAAGTAACTAAAGCCTTAAAAAAAAATTCCAAATGGAATTTAAAAGTTTACTCAAGTCTTTGATCGGAAGCTCTTGATGTTCTGGGCATGAAAATTCAGTGCGACGTCCGCTGGACTGAACATATTTTTCTCGTGTCTAAGGAAGCATTCAAGTGTCTCGGTTTTTTAAGACGGTGTAGAAAATACTTCACCTCATCCGATCTTCTTGGTTTTTATACCACCTACATCCGACGGAAAATGGAATACAACTCAGACGTATGAGCCGGTGCTTCAAAGTCTATTTTGGAGTTACTCGACCGCGTACAGGAGAGGGTGAAGGTGCTTATTAACGACAGTAGGGTAACGAACTCTATTGACTCTCTCGAAGACCGTCGCAATGTGGGTTGTGTTTCACTGTTCTATCGATATTACAATGGAATATGCTTCGATGAGATAAAGGAGCTTGTTCCTGAGAACCGCAATTTTGCACGTAATACTCGTTTTTCCAGAAGAGCACACCCATATGGGGTCGATTGGCCAGTGGATCGAACTACACACTACAGGGAAAATTCGCTTTTAGTCGTACTGTTCGTATGTGGAACAGACTCCCCGCTGAAGTTTTTCCAGCCACTTACAATCTGGAAAAGTTTAAATCAAATGTCCACAAACACTACTCGCTTTCTCCTCCTACCCATAACCTATTTTCCTGATACCAACACAATGCATGCATGAATAGGGGGCATCCCCTGAGTGTTGTATATTAAAAAAAAAAAAAAAAAAAAGTACACAACTCAAGGGGAATTTATTTGGTAAAAACAATTTTTGGGTAAAAACTTGGTTTTGTAAAAAATTCTTTAAGGCTCGTGGGATTAAAGAAAATACGTTTTTTTGCCAAACAATTTTTTCTCCTAAACTTTAATAATTTATGAGTCGATTTTTTTAATTCTTAATAGCAAAATCTTCAAAACTGTGACGAACACTTCCCGAAATTTGTTAAATTATATCTTAAGCGCTAGCGAAGTGTTCAGATTATGATTTTTAAAAATGACCTTGAAAGTATAACTTCAACACAAGTACCTGCAAACACACAGGTCTGTAAATAATCCTAAAAGTTGAAAAATAATTTAATATTTTGAACAAACATTTGTGTTCATATGAGAGTGTGACTATTAAATCGAGAAAATTATACTTATAGCTTTTTTTATTAAAATTGTTTTCCTAAAGAAATCTATACGCACGTATACGTTTTACGTACGTTTACGTTAAACAAGGTATGCCAAATGCGAATTTAGCAATAAAGATGGGACAAAAAATTATATTCCGAATATATTTGGAATTTTTTTTAGTTATAGGGAGAATAATGATTTGATTATAAAAGGCTTTAAACTGCAAGATTCCTTCAATGGTTTAAAGTAAAATGAACAGTTTTGAATTACGATACAAATTTTAAATAAACAAAAACGATTTCCAAATTATTTGCATGATTATTTTAATACATATAAAAATTATGCCCTTATATACTTTTTTAAATTTTTATATTTATTTGCAACACTTATTTGCACTGCACAAAATAAAGATATTTGGAATAATGAGAATTTTTAAAGCACAATAATAATTTGTTTGTTTTTTAACACTGACAATTTTTAAAACATTTTTTTTTTTATTTAATGAATAAAATTTTTAACTTAATTAACAATTGGAAGATTATTTATATTTGTAAATATGGAAGAATTTTTTTATTATTATTATTTTTTTTAAGTTTTCAAATAAAACCGCCGTTATCAATTGAAATCGTATACAATTTCCGGTGTTTAGCCATCGAAAGCTCACAGTGAACTAACAGATTTTGTGTCAGTAGGTTCTTTAACACAGAAAAACTAGAGTAGAAAAGAGCAATAATAACAAGAACAACATCACTTCGATGTGTGTGGCTGTGTGTTTGTAAAAACACGGAAATAAAAAAGCCAAATGAAAATTTAAAAATTTTGCTGGATTTTGTTTTCTTTTTTTTTTTGGGTGGAGTGCAAACAAATAGCTTTTTTCAGAACAATACTTATTAGCCGGATTGTTAAAGAAATACATACAACAAAATAAAAGAGAAAACGAACAAAAAAGCTTTTCGCCATTTCCACACATAATAAGTGAGTGGATGTTAAGCTTTTGCCAGAGCATCACGTGCTAAGAAAACGTGCTGTTACTTGCTGGTGGAAGGAGCACACGAGCAAAACAAAATCAAAAAAATATGAAACAAACAAAAACAACAACAGCGACTACAGAATCAAAGCCATAAAGGATAGGCCCAAAAAACAAGCACCAGATAAACGAGAATAGCAATTAAAGCAAATATATGAAGAGGAAGTTAGAGGGAGAGAGAATGAAAAGAAGGTCATTTGTTGAATAAAAATGTGAAGGTGGTTTAAGATGGTGATGATGATGATGAGAAATGTTGATAAAACTTTCAAAGGAATCTAAGGAAAACAAAAAGACTATAACAGTGTGAGTGTGTTTTAATATACAAGTGTGTGTGCGTTAAAACGTACAAATTTATTAACTAAAAGAGGAGGCATATAATCGTAATAATTTGGCGGGCGCGTGCTAGATGAAATTGAAACAAAGGAACAACGGCAACAATTCAAACTTAAGTAATTTACTGTAACAAATACAAAAAACATTATTTTATTTAACATTTAAACAATTTATGAGAAAGTTATGTGGCATGTACAACATCTTTATTGTGTTCTCTGTGTGGTCTTGTGATAACAAAACAAAAAAAACAATTTGCCTGTCAGTAAGTAAAACATACGGAAACATATGTACACACTATACATGTGTATGTATATGCACAGACAGGCTTTTTATCTTTGTGGGTTTATGTTATTGTGACTGGATTTTTGTTGATTTGATGGCATCCACTTAATACCAACAAAAAGTTAAGCTCAAACTAAAAGAGGAAATTTATTGTATGTCTACGAGTTCGTTCACTTGCTTAAAAGAGAATTATTAAAAAATAAATAAAATAACTAACCTGAGAAATTATATAAATACTAAAAGAAAAAAAATTTTTTTTGAGATTTAAGTTATATTCACATTTGGCAAATGTATGCGTAGAAAAGTGAGTGCACTATTTTTGGTAAATAATTTTTAAATTAATTGAAAAACGAAGCCAGGTATATAAAGTTTTAACATAACATCGCCTACGATAAATTCCTATGTTTGCTGAAGTCTATTGTGAGTTGGTAGCAATAATTACTTTTGACTTCTGTTGGCGTATTAAGAACAGTTAATCGTTAGCGTAAAAAACCTCAAACGGAGCGATTATTGTGATCAATAAGCTTTGCAAAAATCTAATTGGTCGGACATAATTTGTGTGCCTCATAATTGTTAATTTTTATATGCGCAATTATTTAATATATATGTTGAACCGGTTCTACTCAAAATGAACAAATTTTAAGTAGAGGCAAAAAATTTTTTTTTAATTATACTTAGGGGTCCAACTAAAACGCTTGATGATATTTGTAAATAAAACAAAAAGTTTTCAGAGAACAATCTTAATATTTTGTTTATTATGATAGAGGGATCTATTGAAGTTATGTGCGAAGCAAAATATCAGCATAATGATCATTACGGCTTCGGTTCATATTTTTAATGACAATGTGGGTGTGCAATTATTAAGCACGACGACAAGTCGAGACTCATGTCTGTGCTGCCACACTATCGCAAACAACAACAATGATTTCCGTAGAACAAACGAGCGAGCATGTACAGGCCCCTTTTTTATTTCGCCTTCAATTATCACAATTTTGATTATGCTTGATTAATCTGGCCAAAATAATCATTTAGTGGACGAAATACATTTGGTTTTAACGCTTATTTTTGTAAAAGCTATCGACAATCTTTACGCGTTAGTAAACTGTGTACCTTTCCGTGGTTGACTGTGTCGAACATTGAAACCAAAAAATGTCTATACATTAATATACAATAGATACAACTGTTTTTTTTTTTTTTGCCAGAAAGTAGAGAAAATAATGTAGGATTTTACAGTGGGTACACAAGAGCACTGCATATGGGTTTCTTACAAAAAGTCGAAATTGAAAAATTTTGAGTTGACCTACATTAGAGAACTGTCCCCAAAAAGGGTGACTTAACGTCATGCAAAAACTGGAGAGGTATTACTCACCAGAACGCAATATGTAAAGTAATATCGCTTTTAATTTTGGGAAGAATAATGCCGGTGGTGGAACCTCTTCTCCGCAAAGAACAAGCTGGATTTAGACCAAACCGCTCTTGTGCGGATCATATTAACACACTACGTATCATCATTGAGCAATCTGTTGAACATAATTCACAACAGTATCTTCTTTTTGTGGACTTCGAGCGTGCATTCGATACACTGCCTAGGAACGCTCTATGGAATGCATTGGCTCTTAAGGGTATTCCTGAAAAGATAATCAATCTTATTAAGGAACTTTACAATGACTCAACTTGCGTTGTGCGTTTTAACGGTCAGGATAGCCAACCTTTCCAAACAAACCGTGGTGTTAAGCAAGGCTGTGTCTTATCATCAACTCTATTTCTAATTCTCCTAGATTGTGTCATGCAAAAGACCAAGTTAGATTCACCGCGTGGGATCCGATGGAACTTGAACGAATTCCTTAATGATATTGACTATGCCGATGATTTGTGTTAATGGCACACCGTTTTTCTGACATAGAAGACAAACTCAAAGTTCTCACACAAAATGCAAGTGCGGTTGGTTTAAGAATCAATGCCAAAAAGACAAAACTGCTAAGGATCGGTAACACTTTAAATACTCCCTTAACATTGAATGGTGAAAATATCGAAGATGTTATGTCCTTCTGCTACCTCGGAAGCATTCTTACAAGCGACGGTGGCTCAGAAAATGACATCAATAATAGAATTAATAAAGCTAGAGTTGCATTTCATAGTCTATTTAAAGTATGGAGATCAAAAAATATTTCTAGAAAAAATAAAATCCGTATATTTCAATGCAGTGTTATGTCAATATTATTGTATGGCTGTACCACTTGGGGTACTTCACAACAACAAATAAGAAAACTTCAAGCATTTGTTAACCGTTGTCTAAAGATAATTCTTGGAATATTTTGGCCCAACTGGGTAACAAACGAGCAACTACTCACGCTATCCAACTGTCAACCAGTAGCAGCAGAAATTTGCCAACGTAAATGGTCCTGGATAGGCCATATACTTCGGAGACAAAGAGATGATATTGCTAGATCTGCCGTAGACTGGAATCCCCAAGCTCAACGCCGAGTCGGTCGACCTCGTAATACCTGGCAACGAAGTACTCAACGTGAATGTGAAATAGTCAACATAACATGGAACCAAGCCAAAGCACTGGCCGAAAATCGCAATAGATGGAAAGAATTCGTTGACGCCCTATGTTCAACAAAATGAACTTTCGTATAATTATTTTATCATTACTTTTTTATTTCTTTGTAGTGATTAATATTTATTATGAATAAAGGCTTATGAATGAATGACATTAGAGGAACCGGTGCGATATGTATTCAAAAAAAATTTATCTATTTCCAATTTTACACTGTGGCTTCACTTAAGAACAAAAAAAAACAGTTGTATGAAACTAATGCCTTAATAATAATAATGGCATAGACTCGCTCATCATTTGTTCAGATTTATTATTGATTAATTGTTAGACCTATACAAATGCATTTTATGTTATTTAGGAATCGACCTGTCATTAAGGAACATAAATAAAAGTTTTGAATAAAAAACATGACCAAAAAAATAAAAACAGGACATTTAAACAATGACAATTCGCCAAGAACTTTCAATGTCAAATAAGGTGTTAAAATGCTATTACACATCTTTTAGAAGCATTCGCTACCCAGAGTTAGCCATTTGAATTCATTATTGAAACACGGTGATGTCACTGGAGGCAAATATATAAGACGACTGCTTACAAATTAGAAAAATTAGTAAATAATTTATCAATCAGAATTCTGCAGCTGTGCATATTTTGATGGCGTAGAAATATCATAACACACGTAAGAAGTAAAGAACTTCATAAACAACCTCATACAATCATCATTGTCTTGTGTCCATGTATAAACATCCAATAACGAACGCAAACTAGCTAACTAAGTACATGCTGATCAAAGTTTAACATCAGTAAACAATTGTTTATTTATGTTGTTAACACAATGAGTTTCGTTTGGTGTTCGGTGAAATTGTTCAATTATTATGTGAACTTAAAATTTTAAGTGATATTGCGTTTTACACGCGCTTATGGTTTGCTTGTTTTTAATGTGTTTTAATATGTTCTTGTTTTAACATGTTCGAACAACGCTGAACTGTTATTCGTGTTACCTGCCTTCATGTTTATAATTATGATAGCAAATACTAGTCTGCTTGTATTTAGTGATCATTTATGTTCTATGGTAATAAACAACCACGATTTTAAAATAAAAAAAAAATAAAAAATTAAGTGAGCGTCTTCAAACACAGGCTTTCTGTGTCCATGCAGCCTTTTAGTATGCCGATTTTTAAGTGAAAGTTTCTTGATTTTTTTTGCTTGGGCTGACATTACTGACATTAACTTCAAAATAAGAAATTTGTATTTATAACTCCTCTTTTCTTTAAGAAAAAGTTTTTCACTGGACTGATTACGTTGTAAACAGGATTTTGTCTAAACGAACGAAATCCAGTAAAGTTCAGTAGAAAAAAGGGAACACTTTTGATTGAACCCACGAACAGAAATTGTAATTTGTTAAAGTCATTTAAATTAATGTACGTATTTTCAATTTTTTTTGTAATTTCAAGGAAAAAGCAAAAATCATTTGTAAGTTTTAATTAATTTCATAAAATTTTTTTGTTCTGGATTCTTCCACTTGCAATTTTATGCGTGTTCTACTGTCTTATAACGAAATCCTTTACAATTCAATCGTTTTGCACTTGACGAAAATGTATGCCAGCTGAATTTTGTTTTGTATACTCCAGTGAATGTTTCCGTTTTTAAAAAAAATTTTGTTTTAAGTTAAAATATACAAGCTGAGAATAAATTTTGGAGGGGGGGAAAAAATCATATAAAAATTTTTGTATGTTTATGTTTGTTTGAATGTGTACTGCCAACAATAACAACAATAGTTTAATATCAAAAAAGCGACAAAAAAATAGTTGAATCTAATAAAAACTTTAAATGTATGCAAAGTTAATGCACAATGCAAATGTTGTCTGTTGTACAGATTTAAAATGGTTTTTTTATGGAAAATAATATTGCATTTTTAGGAAGAAAAAACTTAAATTAATTTTACAACAATTGTGATTTTCTCATGGAATAACAATATTCATATAAAACTACATTAAAGCTTAAAACAATATGCGTCAAACGATATTAGTTTTATAAATGTATTCTTTAGTAAAAACTTTTATTTTGTTCTAGCAACACATTTGCAAAAGATTTAATTCAATATTTACTGTCAAATATTTTTAAAAAAGTATGGCCAGAATTTATAATGTCAATTAAATCAAATAAATATTTATTGTAACGTAAATTTGTTCGTAGTAATACATTTAAAATTACAAAAGCCTCAAACGAATGCTTTAAAATACACACATAAATATTTTGACACACACACACACACTAGTATGTACTCACAAGTTTTATGAAGCATTCCAAAATGACACCATTTGATTGCCATATAAAGTTCTTTCAAATAGTTATTGTTTTTTGTCTCCATAAAAAAATTCAACAATTTTGTATCTGCTTTTTATCACAGAAACACAATAAACCCTTGAAGTATGCTATACATATGCAAATATTTATAGAAGTTTATTATTGGCGCCAAAAACTTTAAGTGCAGTTTATTTTACATGTGTATTACGACACGTTGTTAGTGCACAATCATTAGACTGGCTGGTCTTTGACATTCTCGGCTAGCTAACTCTTCCAATAAGTAGGACTGACATTTTTAACTTTGTTGCCAACATTTTCTGCAACAAAATTGCAAAATATTGATAATTTGTTGCTTTTGGCACGTTTTAAACTTGTAAACTATAATAAAAAATCTTAAGAAGAGGAAGAAGCAACAGTCAACTATTAAAAGTGATAGCTAATTGATAAGTTAAATTGAAGTGATAGTGTTTTAAATTTGGCCATACGTGAGTCAAAACTACATTTATTTTTAAAAATATTAAAAAAAAATATATTAAATAATTAATAATTGTTTTTTTTCTAACAACATTTTCCACCAAAATTTAATGTGTTTCTGTAGGAAGCTTTGCTTTTTATGGCAAATTGTCACTTGGAACCATTACCTTAACAAAAAAACAAATTTTTATTTGTAACATTTAGCTGTGGTATAAAAGCTTTTAGTAGGCGCCTTGTTTTTGCCTGTAAGATTCGTTTTTACATTTTTTAAAATACAATCTGAGGATAGTGGTTTCTTTATTAATATCCCTTTAATACATACAAAATCGTTTTAATGGCTTTCGTTTAGTTTACTGACTCTCAGTATGAAAAAAATTTTTTTTTACTGAATTTTGTCCGAAGAACATTTATTAGACTAAGAATTTTCTGAAGATGTGTCAACCATTTTAAAAAATGTATTCACCTTTGTGCTCTCTATGCGTTGAGCTTTATAAAATGTATGTTAGTTTTTTGAATTTATTTGCAAAATCTTTAAAACTAGTGTCACAATTTTAATAGGAAAACGATGTGGCAACTCAGCTAAACGTTGTGTGTATAAATTTAAGTCAAAACAATTGAAGATTCACGCTATTATCATGTGAAAACTCTTATAATTGTAGTGGAATAGACGATCTAAAGGCTGTCTACTGCGTATATAATATATCTGTGCCATAAAGGGAAAACTACTTAAGTTGACATATGACAAATTTGAGATAATCACACAATTGAAAACACGGAGTTCTAAACTACCTTCAGGCAAATTTCAACTATTTTGGACAACTTTACAGAAATTATAGCATAAATACTTATTGCCTATAGTTGTTCAAAGAACATAATCATTTGAAATAAAAAATTGATTTTAACTTATGATTTAGTTAAATATACAAAAATTAATATGCTCTTCAATTGATATGACGCAAAATAATTACAATAGTGTTTAAAGGAATCAATTTTTAAAAAGCAATTTAAAAGTTCTTTCCCGTAAGACTACGAAAACAGACATAAGCTGTTTTGCCTTATTGCAACAGATATATTGATTTAAGTAAAACTACGACACGCTCAGTCACAATGTTATTTGATCTTGAGTATGAAGACGATATCTGCCTACTTTCTCCCAGTTACTCTTATATTGAAATTTAAGTTAACACGTATGTATCTTAAAGTCAGCTCAAAATTTATATAAGCAAAAAAAAAAAAACGAAAAAAGGCGGAAACAGCGATTACATCTTCACAATAGATAACAACACCTTAGAAGAAGTAAGAAGTTTTTTCATCGTGGGGCTACTTACTTATCGAACTAAGAAGGCTTCACAAACCTACTAACCGTAGGTCAAGGTACAGAAGTCTACAGCTCTCTCTCGACTTGTTTAAATTAACATTTTTATCTCCAATGTACGATCTACATTATTATACGGCTGAAACACGTGAAATGGATCCTGCAGGCGTTGAAAGTTTTTTTTACCTCGAATTACTCGTTCACAAACCACATTGAATAAAACGTTATGATACGAAACTCAGCAGCGACGTATAGCCATACAAATAAGAAGACATAATATTGATGGATATATACGGAACTTGCCAGACGCTTCTATCCCATCAAACTCTCAGAAAACTCGCCGAAGAGCACGACTTGATCATACATGGCGAAGAAAAATCAAAACAGACGACAGGCACACTACCTTGAATAAAATAAAGATCGGAATGGGCACATCAAGATCTAAGAATTATTTTGATGTCCTTTTCTCCTTATAAGAACAATGGAGAGATATCTGCGGACTTTTGACAAAACAACCTAAGTCAAGTAGAAGTAGTAGTAATAAATAAGAACCGGTACTGAAGATATGTATTTCAATCAGGCATTACCTTCGTTATAGGTCAAGGCTTTTAATGAAGGAAAGAATTCAAAATGTCCATTGATGTAATAACACTACACTCTAGAAAACGTAATCTCCTCGTGTAAAGTGCCGGGCAATCGTAGAGGACGTGCTCCGCGGTCTCATTATCCATATCGCGAAATCGGCACGTCACTACATTCTAGATGCCAATGTTACTTAATTGATATCTGAGATTGCAATGTCCACTCAGAAAACCTGATAATATTCGCAGGCTCTTCCTGTTCAGGGATTTGGCTCTTAAGAGAAACGCGAACCTCTTAGTCGGACGTCGACGCTAGCTATTCGCTAGTAAGAAGCAAAATTAGCGTCGAGGAACCTTAGTCAAGATAAGAAAATTTTATATTTCAGACAAAGAAAGACAAGATTTTTAAAAATTTTTTTTTTCCACTGATCCGCGTCATTCTATGTAAAACACTTTAAGGTATACGACGTATTAAAGAGTTTAAAATATTAGTTTTTTTTATGCTTTTTATTAAAAGCCTGTTATCAAAAAAGGGGCATATTTTCAACTAGTATTCGTTTCAAATTAGTTTTTTTTTTAAATGTTAATTAAAACAAAGAACCAAACAAACAAATTTTGCCGACGAACCAGAATCGTGCGTTCGAATCACTATAATCCAATCCTTAGTTTAAGGTATTGCCAGTGCTACACACTTTTGATTGCTGTGTAAATGTTAGTAAGAATTGAATTCAGACATCTACGATCAATAATCGAATCAACATAATGACTGTAAGTCAGTGTATTTGTGTGAACAAAACGCTGGATTCTGTTGAATTTTAGTTAAAAATTAATTAATTAAATTAAGTTAAAAATTCGGACAAACGTAACTTGCGGCTTATGTACAAAAATGTATTCAAAATTACTTTGATTATGACGTTGCACATAAAAAGATAGCTAAGCGAACAGACATTGCTATTATTTGGAGCAAACAATAGTTTTATGTCTACTAAAATGTAGGTTTAAAACTTGTATTCAAGAGTGGGGGAAAACTCTTAGTATCGTTACAATCTATAGTGTTGTAGGGCATAAGTTGATGTATGAGTACGAATAATATTTCAAACTAAAAAAAATTTAATGTTTCTTTGATTTAATTTTAATTAAATGCAAATCAATGTTTTGAACAATTTTAAAAACATGTTTCTATGAATCCTTTACTTGCATTGATGCCATAAACAAAATTAGGTTAAAGTACCAACTGAGTAATATTTGTTTTGTATGCGCTCATACTTAATTAAATATCGGGTGGGAGAAAAAGTATATTGCAGAAATACATATGTGTCATGTTTTTTTCTTTTTTATTTAATTTTCTTAACCAAATTGTTTTATCATAAAACATAGATCATTTACATGTGTATTTGTTATTTATTTTCTAGAAAATTAATCTAACCTGCATTAAAAACATGTCTTTTGTGTCTTCTCTTTTCAATAATTGCTTGTTCTCTTACCTTAGACTTAAATCAACATTTCTATATTTAACTATGTAGTTGGTAAATACATTTGTTTTTGAAGCTGATTATATAATGCATAAAAACTATCAAATACATATTTGCACATGACTTTACAGACAAACATACGCATATTAGTTACAGATATTAATTAAAATTATTCAAACTGATGGGTAAAAACAAAATTAAAACAAAACATTTATGTATTCAATAGAATTTTAAAGATATCTTTTTCCAAATATTTATGTAGAGAATAAATTTTTTTATTTTTTGTAGCAACCATTAAGTATCAAGAATATTAT
The DNA here is from genome assembly GCA_941918925.1 of Phyto melanocephala. Classification (NCBI taxonomy): domain Eukaryota; kingdom Metazoa; phylum Arthropoda; class Insecta; order Diptera; family Rhinophoridae; genus Phyto; species Phyto melanocephala. The sequence goes on along the minus strand of OW799234.1, from coordinate 132,417,516 downwards.
TTAAGGCCTGGGGCCGAATTACGGCATTCGAACGTGATCGAAATTGTAAAATTCTTATCAGAATCTCTATACTTAAAGCACAGCAAACTCGATCGTTCGAGTAAAATTTCGATCCTGATCGAATGCCGTAATTCGGCCCTGGATTCACTATCGAATAGTTCTGCGATCTCTCAAAAAAAATCGTATGTGTTCCAAAAGTATTAAAGCGTGAACTTAAATACTTGTTACAGGTCTGTCCGATTTGGCAAACTTTGTGAAAAGCTTTAAAATATGATAATTTCTATACGATAATTGTTGAATTTTATAACAAAATTAATTTCTTCATTTCTATAAAATACAGATGCCAAAATTCTTTTTTAATTTAAAATTAATTTTTGCAAACAAAATGCATTTAATTTGCAAAATAAATTTAAAACATGCGTTTTTGCAATTTTTTTGGATAATAGTGTGGCATTGCCTTTTTTTATGTGGGACAGAATTAATCAGATTTTCCTAAGAATGAAAAGTACGATTGTGTAGGACAGTAAAACCAGACCCTTAAAAATCACCTCCATCGAAACAACAACTAAAAATATTAATGAAGATTGAACAATTATAAAAAAAATATACAACACTTAGAAAATATAACTTGTTTAATAATAATTTTTTTAAACTTAAATGTTTGTAGTCATTTGTTAAAGAAAAAGAAACATTGGCCCATAATTAAAGGCCACACTCAAGCATCACCCTATGCGCTCGTAGGTCGAAAAATTTTATAACATTCTCAACACGACTGTTAACAGAACTCACTACCAAAAAGAGTGAAAGAACAATAATTTCATTTATTTGTATGACAGCTTTCAAACAAGCGTGTCACCACATAATTGAGATATCAACTTAAGAGTAGTACACTTTGAATATTGTATTTTAAAATGTGAAAAGTAAAATGTTAAAAAAAATTTTCTTCAATTTATTTAGTTTTTTCATACTTATATTTATTTTATACATACATATATAAAATATGTTCTTTTTAAACGAAAACATTCTTAACAAAATTTCTCCCAGTGCACACAAGACACATTCACTGCTACATGCACATTATTAAACTGTCTCGCTTCGTGATGAAGTCTGCACTTAAATAGTTTTTATACCCTTCACCTGTGGTGCACAAGGGTATATATAGCTTCGTCATTCCGTTTGTAATTTCTACAATTTTCATTTCCGACCCCATAAAGTATATATTTTCTGAAAGCTTATGAATAGAGGAGTCGATTAAGCCCTGACCGTCTGTCCGTCTTTCCGTCTGCCCGTCTGTCCGTGTGTTGGTTGAAATAAACTTTTAGAAGCAACTATCTGTTCCTCAGATCTGTATATGGTATCAATCTCTTGGAAACATCAAGGAATGAATCGCTAATGAAATTCAGCACAGTCGCTCCATAACTTTCTGAGATATGAGCAAAAAACCACGACCACCTCGTTTTTTTACACAATTACAACAACAACATACATACATGTAAAAAACATACCAAAAACATTACAAAAAAAAATATATTAAAAATAAAAAAAAAAATAATAAAAAAAATTACAAAAAAAATTAAAAAAAAGTTGAAAAAAAATTTAATAAAATTTTTTAACAATTTTTTTAAAAAAAATTTTTTTAAAAAATATAAAAACAAATAATAAATTATATTACAAATAAAATAAAATAAAAATTTTTTGGCTCAGCTGGGATTCGATGCCACATTTATTCTAACCAGTATATACATATGTACGTATTTCATATGAGATGAATGGTGATACAAACAATTGTTATTGCATGACTACACGCTGTGAAGGGTATATAAGATTCGGCACGGCCGAATATAGCACTGTTACTTGTTTTATTATTATATAGACATAATTGAAGCCAATGTTTAGATAAGCCAGTTTTAAATGAGTGGTACGCAATATGTGATAAATTCTATCACAAGCAAGTGGCAACCTTGGTATTGAAAAGAAGGAAAAAGAAAATGTTATATATTTATAAGCAATTAAAAAGAAAATTTTAAATAAAACAAATATTAGAAGAAGGCAAATGACAGGGAGGCTAACTCTAAACAATATAATTGTTTACAATAACTTCATATGATGACAGAAAACAGCTGTTTTAGTGATTTCAACTACTTAGGAACAGCTTCTGCTTGTGTTGGAGTTAAAATGCGCTTTAGAGCTTAAAGAACACATTTATATTCGTTTATAAAGAGTAGACTTTTAAAAGAATTAAACTACATGACTTTTAAAACGTACATATAATAACGGTACATCATGAATGCATGTGTGACATATCACTTCGCATCTTTTGAGTTAAAACCATCACGAAGAGTTAAGTACCCAGCACAAAAGTCTATGACAAAAAAGTGAACTTGCAATGAAGAGGTGTCATTGGATATCATGTGTTTACATGAATATTTTAATGAACGGCACTCTATATTTGGTGAAAAGCATCCGCTGCTACATGAGTTAATTTTGTTTGTTTACATGAATTGTATAAGATATTTTGCATTATGTTGCATGTCATTTATGACAAATTGCTTCGCATTTTGGAAGTCATTTATAATTATTGATTTTATACAATTAATTTAGAAGTCTTTAAAATGTAATTCGCTTTGCACTACTTCCACCTTTTTTTTTTTGCTGGGTATTTATCGATTATATTTCATAAAGAAATTCTTTACAGATATTTGTCGAATTCACAAGATGGTCTAACGTATCGTATTGTCATAACGTTAAAATTTCCTAAGATATTAGAATGAATAAAAATTATAAAATTGTTTATACACAAACATTTTTAAACCTCCTTAAAATTTCTGAAAATTGTAAAAGTATGGCAGTGCGACAGTTGCCACATCTTGTGAATTAATTAATTATATTATAATTATATTAAGCTGATATGAATACGTAAGTCACATTCATTGCCTATCGTCACGTTAGACACGTTTTAAATGTCTTGCTGACAGAAACGAAGTCGTTGAAATTTGACAATGGCTTAAGTATATTTCCGAAAATTAAAAAATGACTGCCAATTTTAACAAAGTGCTTTCAATAAAGGCTACGTTATTTAATGGTGTCGACATCGTTTTTTTTTGTGTTACGTAGTTGTAACATAAATACAAGACAAATCATAAGAAATTTAAAATTAACTTAATGTAACTTCCTTAATACAGCACACGTTCATTTCTTTAATATTCCGATATTGTTTTCTTGATAAGCCTTCGGAAACAGATGGCTAAACCAATACTTTCATTTTCAATTTCTAGACAGAGAAAGAAGATGAAAAAAAATCTTGATAAATACCATCAGTATGACAATGAAGGAATAATAAAACTTTAAGCAACAGGCTAAACGATTTAGACAAAAGCATCCAATAAGCTCTTAAGACAAATGACAAAATAAATACAGAAAGAAGTAGCTCATTCATTATGTATTTACACTTAAATGCAAAATGTTAAAGATACATTTTTTTTGAAATGTTTGTACTATTTAACGAGAAAGTGGCTAAAACATTTATATAATTAAGGCCAGCTTAGAAGAAACCCCTAAAATTACCAAAAAAATTTACTTTGCGGTTTAATAATTAAAAGTTCTTAAATATGATTTGGGTTAAATAAAAAGAAAGAAATAAAACAAAAGACAGTAAATTTATTTTTACATTTGCTGAGAAATATTTATTTTTTTAAAACTGTTTGCGGTTAAAGTGGTTTAGTAAACTTAAATACGTATGTAAGAGTGCTGTGTTAGGCTGTGCCGAAACATTAATTGCCTGCAGAAACTACAAGTTGTTAACAAGTAGATTTTTTAATTTTGATGGCGATATATAATACAGGATGTCCGCCGGGAAGGTATACTACTTTGTCTTGCCGCCATTTTGGTTAACATTTGTCTTGACAGTTCATATTTGGCAGCCGTGAAGTAGAGACGTGGCAAATTTATTATGGAAAAATATTCGGTGAATCCGCGTGTTTTAATCGTTTAAACATTTTATTAAAATCAATTATCGATTACTATGATGATGAGAAAGTTACGTGAAATTTTTGGGAGAAACAACATGCCAACAAGACGCACTATTTATCGAAAAAAGGGGGACTGTAGCTGATAGGCCCAAGCATGGACCACAATGTACTACAAAATCGGTTGAAAACATCACTGCTATTCAAGAAAGTGTTCAAAACAATCCATCTATCTCGATTCGATGCCGTGCTTAGGAGCTTGGTCTCCAAAAAACAACTTTGGCCACAATTTTGCATTTATTTCCATTTAGGATTCAGTTGACAAACGAGCTTCTTCTAGAAGTCCATTTAGGTCGTCGTACATATGCCAATGGGATGTTACAGCTCGCCCATGACAATCTCAATTTTCATGAAAAAAATCATAATGAGTGACCAGACAAATTTTTATTTTAATGGATATGAATAGTCAAAAAACCCTCAAATTATTCATCAGTCACCTTTGCATCCATTAAAAGTGACATCCTGGTGTACAATTTGGTCAGAAAGAATCATTGGACATTACTTATTTGAAACTGAAAATGGCGTAATGGTAACTGTCATTGGGAAAGCGATATCGTGATATGATTTAAATCTTTTTAACGTCATAACTGCATGCTTTGGGCTTGACTTACATGTGGATTCAAAAAGACGGTACCACATCGCATACAGCCAGGATTACAATGGAATTACTGCGAGACATCTTTCCTCAGAGAAGTTATTTCAAGGAATGGTGATGTTGATTTGCATCAGGCCTGATCGCTTGATTTAACTGCTCAGGACTACTTTTTGTAGGGATATTTGAAAAGCATGGTTTATGCAAACAAACCAGAAACCCTGGGGCAACTCAAACAAAATATTCGTGACAAAATTAATGAAAGACGGCGTGAAATGTGTAAGAATGTAATGAAAAATGTGCTCAAAAGGGCTAGCATTTGTGAGGCCAACAGAGGCGGACATTTATCTGATATTGTATTCCATACCTAATCGCCGTCATTAAATAAAACATTTATAAATATAAGATCCATTCTCTTTCAATTAATCCAAAATTATAAACAAAGTCTTATACCATCCTGGTGGACACCCTGTACGAAACAATACTATTCAGAATTAATGTTTCTCTTTTTGGCCATCTGTCTGTTATTATTTATTTTTATTTTAAAAACTTTTGGATGATTTTGAATAAAATTATGTATGGATATAACCCGGTATCTCGTTAAATATAAAGGGCAGTTTTTTATTGCGAGATTATATCTCATTTATAACAAAAAACAAGTAGTATAAATAGGCAGATAAGAAATAAATATATTTACAAACACGAAACATGGAGTTTGAACTTACTTTTTTGTTTTTAAATAATTTTGAAGTCACTTTTTACTTTTTATTATACCCGCCACCAAAAAAATGGTGGGGGTATATTCATTTTGTCATTCCGTTTGTAACACATCGAAATATCCATTTTAGACCCCATAAAGTATATATATTCTGAATCAGGGTTTGATTTGATGACGATCTAGCTATGTCCGTCCGTCTGTTGAAAGCACGATAGAGGTCGTACCGAAAAAGCTAGGGGGCTCAAATTTTGCCAGAATCTTTCTTATAGACAAGGTTTGTTTGGTATTGAAAATGGGCTAAATCGGAATATTAGGAAGAGAGTTATAGCTCGAAAAGCAAGGGTAGGTCGAAAAAACCGTGTCCTTCGAACATCGAATAAAATGGAATTGTGTCCAAACGCCTTAACGTAGACTCATGAAACTTCGAATATATATTTCCTGGGCAAAGACAATATTTTCCCCCGAAAATTGTCTAAATCTATGCATTAGGAGAGGAGTTATCGATCAAAATGTACGAAAATTTATACCGCACAGTGTATTTTTCGGTATATTTAAAAACAAAAACGTCATAAAAGCAACAAAATTGGATGTACGACTCTGAAATTTTGCACACTTTGCTTTTTGGTAACACGCTTTCTTTTAACGGCAAATCAATATGCCACGCCCACTTTTACGCCCACCTCCCATATAACGTTTTATTCAAAATTCATATAATTTCTCTATTAATAAAGATTTTGGAATTACAAAGGGCTATTTGGAAACACCTAAGTTGTACTCATTCGCAAAAATAACTTTGACACGCCTACCATAACGCCCACTTTTTACGTTATCTACCGTTAATGAAATTTAAAAGCTCATAAAACCGGCAAAATTAGAGGTATGATGATACAATTTCCTACGTACATCCCCCTAGGCAATGTCATTACTGTGCCAGAAAATTAAGGTGCCACGCCCACTTTTACGCCCACCTCCCATATAACGTTTTACCTAAAATTCATATAATTTCTCTACTAATAATGATTTTGGAATAATAAAGAGCTATATTGAAACACCTAAGTTGAACTCATTCACAAAAATAACTTTGACACGCCTACTATAACGCCCACTTTTCACGTTATCTACCGTTAATGAAATTAAGAAGCTCATAAAACCGCTAAAATTAGAAGTATGATGATAAATTTTGCTACGTCTATCCCCCTAGGCAATTTCATTACTATGCCAAAAAATTAAGGTGCCACGCCCACTTTTACGCCCACCTCCCATATAACGTTTTACCTAAAATTCGTATAATTTCTCTATTAATAAAGATTTTGGAATAATAAAGGACTATATTGAAACACCTAAGTTGTACTCATTAGCAAAAACAACTTTGACACGCCTACTATAACGCCCACTTTCACTTTTGAATTGTGTCCAGACGCATAAACGTAGTCATGAAACTTCGAATATATATTTATCGAGTCAAAAGAATATTTTTCCCTGAAAATCGCTTAAATTTATGAATTAGGAAAAGAGTTATAGATAAAAATGTACGAAAATTTATACCGCACAGTGTATATTTCAAATCTAAAACGTAATAAAACTGACAAAACTATATGTACGATTCTGAAATTTTGCAAACATGGCTTTTTGGTCAAAGTCTTCGTTATAACACTTTTTTCTTTAAATTTTTATAAAAATATATTAGTCATATATATTAGCATTTATTCATCTTACACTGTGCCATTTATTGTACTGTAGCTAAATATAAGATAAAGATGATAAGATAGATGACTCTACTAGCAACTACTAGATGGCATGCTAACAACTTATGCTTATGTTCTCCTGAAGTTATGCTCTATTTAAAAATGGGAATTTAGGAAAATTTTGACCTAAGTCAAAAAAAATTGTCTCTAAACATTATAAACAATTTATTTTCATGTTCTAATGGCTAACATATTTTAAAATTATACAAAACTTATTTCGTTTGAAAATCTTTTAAAAGCAAAATGTTATAGAAGTTTAAAAATCAAAATCTTACTAATAAATATCCCGTTTTAGAAAAATGCAGAGAATGTATATTTTAAATCACCCTGTGGCCCTTAAAATTTAACCTTAAATTCACTTTCTTTCTCTTAAATTCATGTAAATTCTCTATGAATAAATATTTTGGAATACTAAAGGACTATATTGAAATATGTAAGTTATGTTTATTAGAAGAAACTTTATTGACACGCGTATTTTAACTGCCACTTTCATTGAAAGACTAAATTTACGAAAACATTTTACTAGCATACCGAAGTTATAATGGGTGGTTTTATTTTAAGGGACTATGTTGATTTTGAATAAAATTATTATGAAATTATTATCATTTATTTTTATAATGATAATATTTGTATGCTTCAATTATGTATGGAACAAAATATCGGCCAAATGGCCCCCCAACATAGGCGGCACACCACGATCCAATAGTCCATATTTTCAATGACACTGTTGATGCTCGATTGTTGGGTACGATGATGAGTCGAGGTTGCTTGCTCTTTTGCCACGTTATCGTGAAAAACAGTAATGTTTCCCATTCAACGAACTAAGATGGCATTCACAGATGTTTTCAAATTTCATACAGACCTGCTTTGCAGACATTTAAATATTGTTTACAATTCTCACGATTGTGGACGAATTCGAACGATTATGTTGACCAAAAGAATCACGAAGTGCACAAAATGCATTTTGATTTGAACGCCCATTTTTATAAAAATCTTTAATATTTAAAAGCGTTGCTCGATTGCGTATATTTCCACGGTTTAAATTGAGTTAGTCTGAGATTGAGAAATGTCAAATGAAATACAAGAAAAAAGTTTAAGTTTAGATGTGGTTCACCTTAAACATAGGCCCTTAAAATTTAACCACCCTCTACAAAGAAAGTGATACATATTTTATTATAAAGAGATTATTCTATAGCGATTAACAAAATAATAAATATTGTGCTTTAAATGTACACAAAATTGGTGGTGGGTATAAAAGATTCGGCACAGCCGAATATAGTGCTCTTACTTGTTTTAAGAGTGCTAATTATTGTTTGCAATTAAAGAACCCCGATTATAAAAAGGAAATAAAACAACGTTTACAAAGAGTATAAACATGGCAATATCTACTTTCTTGGTGTAACACACGGAAGGACTAACCAATATACACATAAACACAGATATGGCAGAGGGTAAAAAAAAATACAAATACATATACCAAACATGTACACACATACACATGAAACAAATGCTTTCATATTTGCTTTTGTCTGTTAAAATAGATAAAAAAAGAACAGGACTACATCAAATATAATAAATTGCAAAATATATTTACAATAAATATTGAGCTGGAAATAGTGACACTGTTGTCATATTGAAATACATTGATGACTTTGGCAACCAATTTGTTAAAGCGCCTTAAGAAGAGCTAAGTTCAAAATCATCATACATAAATGGTGAAAGAAATGTTATCGTTGTTATTTTATAAACGAAAAGTATTTGTTTTTCGTGATCTTTATTTCAATCACTAAGACCATGTAGCTTAACTGTGTAAATAAAATGTTGTTAAAAGTCTATTTTGTTTAAATTAATTTGTTTTAGCAAATAATGCAAATAAAACTTTCTTTAAACCCTACAATCATTAATTACCCTTGTTCGTTTGATGAACTAGTTGCTTCTTACCTAAACAATAAACAATTTAAAAATTGTTGAATCAACAGTCTGATGGGCACTACACATGCAGGATATTATTTTTCTTTTGTTTTAAAACAAACTTCTTGTGTTCACCTTTGAGTTGGATCATATAGCGAGTTGGCAGTGAAGAAGGAAAACAATTTTCATTGTATTACAAGATGCTTTACAAATTATGTTTCACAAGTGTAAGCAAGCGGGGCAAGAAAGAAGAAATTACGCATTGTGCTAAAACCATGTCTCAGAGCCATTAGCTGTCTCAGGAAGTGGTGGTGAAGTTTTAGTTTATTTTATTTATTTAACATTACACATGCCCCCTTTCATTATCAAATAAATTAATGCTTAAAACATTATGCTTGCAACTTTGTTTAAGTGTTTGTTTAAGAATTAAATATATAAAAACTTTTAGTTCGAAAGCTTAGTAAAGATTTTAAAAGAAAATATTAACCACTTAAAGCTTCAAACTGTCAAAGCGGCTGTAAAAATGTGTAGAGAAATTTTGAAGCAGACCGTAACAACTACATATCTTTTTTTGATACCCCTCTATTTCTTAGTGATTTGAAGCTTACTAATTGGTATCTCTTCCTTCATAGCATCCATTAGAGACGATAATGTATTTTTTAATACAAACAAACTTTAAGATAATCTACATATTCACATTTAGTAAGAGTTTGCCGAAAAATACCTCATTGATATCAACTCAACAGCACAACTTGTCTGGGATGTTATGCATCCTTGAATTGGTCGGTAATGCACGTCACTATTATTTAAAACCAAAGATGGTAACTGGATAGCTGATGGTCTTGCTAAAACTGGTGCATCACATAGTGATTAGGAGATCGATCACTACTGTTGTATACTACTCCCAAGTACACTTCCTATAAATAAGTATCACCAAATATCGGCCCCATCCTAAATGGATGAATAATTCTGGATGTAATATTACGAGTATGACATGGCCTAAAATGAATCCTCAACGCACCAAGCAGCTGGAAAGATTTGACAGGAAGCGGCTGAAAGATATAACAATCGCAACGGTGATTGATCACTACCATTTTTGTTATCGAGCCAGGAGAATGATACTACTATTTAACGACCTTTTGTGGAAGTTTTCTTGACGAACAGGAAAAGGAGAATATTTGTCACTTCCTTCGTCACTGTCCAGTGCTAGAGAACTTTTTAAGGACTACTTTAGGAAATACTCTATTAGAGGTGGTAAAGTTTCTACCTTTATAAGGCCGTCTGGGCGGCTTCCTGAACTAGTCCAGAATTGGGAAACCTACGACGTCCATGACAACTTTCCTCGAAGCGGTTGACGAACCAGATAACGACTTCTCTACTTTTTGGTATTTCCTTCTATTTTCTTCAGTGTTAATAAACTATTTTTTATCTTTTTTCTTACCCCAAAGGAATCAACATGATGGACCCAAGTGAGCTGCTCAACAGCTGCCCATACGTTAGTGTTTCAGAACTCGGCATTCGATAACAAATTTTTCATATTTAGAGTTACAATATATCTTGGCCTCTGATATCTAAGAGGTATTTTTCTTTCAGTATTTAATTTCCGATTTCAAAACCACTCTTAGGTCTATTAACATAATATACAGTTAAATAAATTCAACGTAAAAGTTTAATAACTTCCAGTAAGCTTAAACTAATGTTTTAACTATAAATTAAAAATGTTCGTTAACAATAGGCAAGAGTTAGTTAACTTGAAGTTATCAATTATTATGAATGAATTTCAAAAAGAAGAAGAAATGTATACATAAATATAAATTCTTAATGTGCACCCATCGGCTGCTAATAAATTTATTAAAAATTGAATGTATTTTGAAATAATAATTTGCTATAAAATTAAAAATTCTCTTAGATAAACGATATCTCATGAAAAACTCTGCATCATGTAAATTAAAATGATCCATTCGACTTCTGTGGTTATATTTTCTTTTCATACGATAATAAATATTTACTTTTTATAAATTATACAAATGTGTAAGTAAATGTTTTTAATCGTAGAGACATCTTTCAATTATTTAAACATGGCACAAATATAATATGTTTAAATTCAAAAATCAAATATTTTCTTCCTGTTAAGAACTTAAACACCAAATAGTACTCGGTTGAATTTAACTGAAATTTGGCAAAATAATCTAAAAGTTATAAGATAAATGAACTTTGTGTTAATGGGTTTTGGCTAACAAAGGTTTAAACTTTGAGTTTAGTATTAACTGTTAGGTTAATTTTTTTACTGTTAGCTTTTATGGAGGCTTTCATACTGACATTGGCCAGCATTTTATTTATGAAGCTGTTCTGGGTTAAATATTACTTTAGCTGTCTTACCATAATGAAAAGGAGCAAGAAAACAAATCTAATGCAATGATTAACTGAAAGGAGCAAAAAAGTGACATTGGCCCTTTTAGCTCCAAGCAACAGAAATTGTTTATGTAATTTTTCTCTCCTTCGTTGAACAGCTGTTCAAAATAAAGTATGCACATTGAATGAAAATTAGAAAAAAAAGCGAAAACATCTTCGGGTTATTTTTTTCACGATTGGGTTTTAGGGAGAGGGAAAACTATTCACGATAGGAGTGATTTAAAATATTTTATTTAGTTGTTTATCAGTTGATAATAGAAATATTAAAAAATATAAAAAGGAAAAGCCGTAACTAAAGAATATTACGTCTGGGTACGATTTGGGTAAAAATCGCTTTTTAACGCTTTTTTTTTTTTTTTTTGCTGGACAAGGGTTAAGTTCTTGTAAGTGTACTTAAAAAGTTTTGCTGGATTGTTTTGTAGCAATTAAAGATTTGTTCTATTTAAAAGCTTTTTCAAAAGCTCTTTTATAAGGGCAACTCAAATTCATTGAACAATAATTCGAATAGACAAATATTTATCATATTAAATGATAATTTATTTATAATTAAAATATAATGAAAAAGGCCTTCTAGTGATAATAAAACATGAATTTTATAACGGATCTTACATCTAGAAGAACTTTGATATTTCGAAAAATTTTAATGCCATGCAGTGGATAAAATATTTTATTTTCCTACTTAGTGTTGTATGCAGAGGAGGTATACGATTTTTTTTTACTTAAAAGCAGACAACTTATGTTAAAAAAAGACCCTACATTTTTTTAAAAATAAATCAAATACGAATAATGAGATTTCGCGTAAAGGCGTACGAAAATAATTGCACATTGCCGACTGGTGATTGCCTACCTGTAAGCCTTAGTCTAGCGTGATCTAAGTCTCCAAAACCTTTTTAAGTACGAGATCGAGAATTTTTATCTATCTCGATTACAGTTATTCAACTCATGCGCTCCATCGGCATCTGAATCTCCTCATCCTCTTCATGTAACCAGGTGTTGTTATGTTATTTGCCAATCATAATTTTTTGAACACATTTTTCAGAATTTATTAGTAATGAACCAAAATAATTACACTAAAATTAGCATCAAAGCCTTTAAAACAAGACACGGATAACATAAATGACAATTAAAGAGTTGCAATCTAAACAAATAGGAAAATTTTATATTTAAATAAACAAAAATAAATTCTTAAATATTCCGCATAAATGCTTAATTTGTAATGTTTTAAAAATTCTTTGTTTATTTACTATTCTCTTGAAAAAGTCAACAAAAATTCATGAAATGTTGGGATAAATGTAATAAAATTGATTTTTACTTACGTGAATAAATTTAGGCTGGACTAGTTTATATTTTTATGGCTTAGAAGTGTACACAGGTACCTTTAGATATATTATAAAGAGACTAAGGCTAGTATTTAATAGGGTGGTTAGGTTCCTGTACTCCGTCAGATTTGGTCAGCATATTTCATCGTTTGTTTTGAAGTTTTTAGGATTTTATTTTATGGAATTTATAAATTTTAGAAATATTTTACACTTTTATTAGTTATATAAGTGGCAGATACCTAAATATTTAGTTAAGTTTTTTAGGTTTTCTAGATCTAATAGAAAAAGACAGTTGATCATACCAAGATTGACCTCAATTTCGGAACGATCTTTTTGTGTGAGAGTGGCACGAACTTATAATAGGTTATCGGATACTTTAAGGACGTTTGATGTTAATATTGATTCCTTTAGGAAAAAACTTTTTCGCGAGTTGTCTGAGAATATTTAGTACTTAATTGAATGACCATTCTGTATCCATTTACATATTTCAATCTTGGTCTCAAGTTTGGTTAGTTTGGCTTATATTTTCTTTGCAATTTTCTTGTCATTATATTTTTAATTTCTTTATATTTACATATATTTAAATTATTACATTATATTTTTATAGTTTAAGTAAAAAGAATTGTAAATTTTTTTTAGTAGAAATTTGTAGCCAATTATGGCCTGCCTAGAGGCTTGGTTGCCAAAATTTAAATAAATAAATAAATAATTGTTTAAGGTAAGATTAAAAGGTGTTAAGACAAAAAATGCAAATTCTGTTTAATTTTACACAAAATAAAAATTTTTGTGTATTATTGCTTGAACATGTTCACATGCACTAAAATGTAAATTAAAGGAATATATAAGTCCTCATTGGCATAGATAGACAAGAACAAGGTTTAACCTCCAAAGATCATATCTAGCCTCCTAAGAATTGTAACTTTTTCATAAGATTTTACATATTTTATTAGGTAAGTATTTCAAAAAGGGGCTCATCTTTGAAAAATTTTCCAGACACTCAAAGGATCACAAGGTATGATCAGAAGGTATAAGGCACAAAAATCTAAAATACAATTTAATGAATCATGAAGCAAATATATATATAAATCTTTTAAGGTGAAAACACGGATTTAACAATATAAGTTAAGATATTGTATAAGGACAAAACGATTAATTGCAGAAACAATAACAAACGCTGAAACATTTTTTGATTGCTAACTGTGATTTACTAAATTTATTTATATAAATTTTAAAACTTTTGCATGGTATATATTTTTTAATTTTATATTTTCTAGTTTTTAATTTAAAACGACATTTTAAAAATCTGAATTTGAAAATTAGAACCTTCCTAATACATTTGTCTATGTATGTCTGGCCGAAGCTTTACAAGTTTTGTGCGAAATAGCAACTGTTATACAAGTTTATAGCTTAAAAAAAAATTATTTCCTAATAGGGTTTAGATCCTAGCTAATATGTTTAAAAGCTCTAAGAACTAGTTGCAATGCAAGCTTATCATAGACAGTGAATAGTAGTAGCGAAAAAAGATTCTGATGACTTAACTTATTTAAGTTTAAAAATAGTGAAATTTCCGTGCAGACATGACTAAAAAAATTAAAAATAAAATACTATGTTATAAAATAAAATTTCATACTCAAATCAGAATTTTTGTTGTTGTTGTTTTAACATAAATTTACGAACGTAACTCATGTGCTCTCATGTGCTGTTTTAAGAATGCAAACGATTACTTTGAGGGGACGTTTTGCGTTTAATTTGTTATTGTAGAAACAGTACATTTGTTTATTTACTTAAGAGCAAACGGTAAATGGTGTTATAGCAAAATATAAAAATTATAAAATTAAGAATTACTTTTAAAGTTATTCTTTAAAAGTTTAAAACAGCTTTATTAATTGGCGTAGGATATAATTTTATTTTCTTATTAGGCCAAAGTTCATTGTGGTGATAAAAGATAACTAAGAATATTTATTTTAAATATATTCGAAGATGGGCACAGTTTAACTGAGCTAATAAATTAAAACTATAATAGAAAACTTGTTAAAAGGATCTAAAATAAATAGTTTTATATCAATAGTTGTTTTATTTATTAGGCGTGAGATCAGTTCTTAAGAAAAAAGATTTTATAAAAAACTGATCTTAAGCAGACCGCAGACATTTTCTTAATAGTTAATATATATTTTTCTTAACATCCTTGAATATCTTAACCATTCAAGATTATTCATTATTTTAAATGGGTTTCACAAACAACAAACTTCATAACATGTGTTTTTATTCGCCTTGATTAAAAAAAAACACTGATGCACTTTTTGGCAACTATTGTTTGCATATTGCTCACATAAACTCACAGTTTTTCAAAAGAGGAAAAAAAATAAAAATTAACCTTAAAATTTTCAAGTTTAAGGTAAAGTGCAAACACACTTGACAAATATTATGAAGGAGAAACTAAGAAAGCAAACAAACTAAAAAATTTAACAACTGAAAAAAAACTGCAAAACGTTAAGCAAATGTTTATGTTAAACACTTCAAATGTTATATTTTGTTATATTTTTACTGTTAAACGGTAGAACTCAAATGTGTGTAAAAGTGTCGGTACATGCGTGTGTGTAACAGTGTGTAACAGTGCTGCCAATTTTTCTAAAATAAAAATTACTGGAGAATATAGTTTTTCGAAAAAATATTATAAACTAAAGAACTAATTAAAGCAGATATACGTTTAAAGACCTGTTTACATAATAGAGAGAATGGTGGTTAAAAATATTAAAAAAGGTTCCTTTTTTTAAGTTTAGTTTTCTTTAAAGTTTTTTTTTTTGTAGTGCATATATTAATAAGAACTTAATTAAAGTCAATATAATTATATCTAGATCAAGTTGTACATAAAGCAGTTGACAATACTAAAATCAAATATTTACCCTACACATACACTCAAACTCACTCATAAATAAATAATATGAGTTAGATAATATGAGGAGATTTTTTTGTTTTAGATTAATGTGCTGTTTTTACAAGCCGATTGAGTGATTGTCTTGGACGATTTATGTGTATTTTGTTATTGTAACAAAAACATATTACACATAAATCGTCTAAGACAATCACTCAATTGGCTTGCAAGAACAGCACATAAGAGATATTTATAACTGTAAGATTTATTTTTTAAGCTTGTTTTTACCATTGATTATAAATAAGTTTTCAATTTATCAAGTTTTGGTTTAAGATGTTTTATTTTAACCCTAAATTTAATTAGCTGGTAAAGCTTGCAGCTTGCCTTTCACTGATCATATGAAAGCTGATGATTTACAGTGGCCGACAAAAGTCTACGTACGACCACAATTTTTGACATTTTAGAAGTCTAAAAACGTTAAATAAAAAACTAATGCAGTTTTGTTCCAAATTCAATTCTATTGATATAAGCAAAAAAAAATATATATTTTCCAACATTAACTTAAAAAATTATCCAAGGAAAACAATTAAAATACGTTGACAAATCCATCGAAATGATTTTTTTAATTACTTAGATAATTTATAAAAAAATATTTTAGGCTTATCAAAGGCTTACTCGACAGATGTTGTATAGAAATTTGTTAAACAAGCTTCAATAAACCTAAAATATTTTTTCTGGATACGACAGTTAATGTTTAAATAGGATTTCGGGCATGTGATTGAATTTCATTTTCGTAGTAAATCAGGCTGTATTTTGCCAATAGTTGCTGCCAAGTGCTTTTTTTATATCCGAAGAGAAAAAATGTAATCGCAATAAATCACTTGAAATAGTAAAAAAATTTACTTCTTAAAATTGTTCTTTTGACAAATGTTTCTCTCTGTGAATCGCTTTAAACACCTTCTGTGGCACCATCTTGCTGAAATCACATGTCTTCGGTACTAATGCCTTCTAATTAAGGGCCGAAAAAGTATGTAAGAATGTTTCTTAACGCTCACCGTTACCTGCAACGTTCTGGTTATCGTTATTTGTGAAAATTGATGTATCAGTGGTTCCATTAATACAGTGTGTTTTCTGAGTGTAATTGTACTTTGAAAATGACTTGTCGAAGTTAATTGTTATTTTTAGAATAAATTGTAACAATTTAAAAACCGTAACTGTGACAAGTGAACTGCCAAGTGAAACTAACATCAAAACAACAAGGAAATGTCAAATCATATGCTACGTGAAACAGTGCTTAAAAGTTCTGTGCCACAAAAAAAAAAGACACTTGTTAAGGTAGGTACACATTTTGCAACAAGTTTACGCAACACGTTTATGTTTCAGGTTGCTTACTTTTTTACACACATTGCAACCAGCAACTAAGCCATTAACGCAACTTCACTTGAGTGTTTTGTGTTCGCATTAAACATGGCGAAAGATTTCATAAAATGAGTTTCCCGATATCATTGATTATTTTTATACCCTTCACACAGTGAAAAAGGGTATATATAAGTAGGTTTGTCATACCGTGTGAAATTTCTACAATTTTCATTTCCGGCCCCATAAAGTATATATTTTCTGAAAGCTTATGAATAGGGGAGTCGATTAAGCCCTGTCAGTCTGTCCGTCTGACCGTGTGTATGTTGAAATCAACTTTTTGAAGCCCCCCGAAATCGATTGGACCCGGGTGAGGTATTAAAATATCAGAAATATTCGGGAGTAGATCGGTATTGAAAATCAGAAACATCGGTTCATAAACAACTGAGATATGAGCAATAACCCACGACCACCTCGATTTTTTGTATATTGGTTAAAGTAAACGTGGGATCGAATCCCAGCTGAGCCAAAAAAAATTTTTTTGTTTTATATTTTTTTAAAATTTTTTTTTAATTTTTATATTATTTTTTATTTGATATATTATTTATATTTTTATTATTTTTTTTTAATTTTTTTTTTTAATTTTTTTTTAAATTTTTTTTTATTTTTTGTTTGTTTTTTATTTATTATTTATATTTTAATTATTTTTTTTTAATTTTTTTTTTTTATTTTTTTTTATTTTTTTTAACATATGTACATACGTTAATTTTTAATTTTACAATGGGATGTTTTTATATATGTATTTTTGTACGTATTTCATATGAGATGAATGGTGATAAAAACTACTGTTATTGCATGACTACACGTTGTGAAGGGTATATAAGATTCGGCATGGCCGAATATAGCACTCTTACTTGTTTATTATTAATTATTAAAATTTTAAAATTAATCGTCTTCAATAAAAATTAAAAATTTTTAAGACAAGTAAAGGAAAGATATATGAAAACATTTAAAAAAACCCTTTTTTAATTAAAGAAAAATTAAACAAAAAAAAAGATTTTGTTGAAATTATATTAAAAATCTAGTTTTTAACATTATTTCTGGTCTTTGGCAACTCTGTTAAACACTCAACATAAAACACTTATACACAGACGGAAATAAAAATAAAAAAAAAACCAACTAAACTTACAAAGTTTAGTTTAAAAATAAACGAGAAACGACAACGTAAGCATGAATTTAATGAAAATGGCAACAAGACAAGAAGCACTATGCAATAAAACACACATACACAATCGTGCATATTATATGTTTGTGTAAAGTATACTTATCAGCATATAAGAGTGAATGAGAAATTTGTAAATTAGCCAATTCACAAACTTAGTTGAATTGTTCTGTGTTGTAAGCCAAAAATGATTAAATTTATAATAGTTTATGAAATTGAACTTTACAATTATAAATTATTTTTAGTTTAGAGAAGTTGAACGGTCATATCTAATATTGATGTTGATGGAGTCATATCTAATATCGATCTCATCAACACATTCAAAACAACAAAAACTAGAAACCATAATAGTCAAAAATATTTTTTAAGACATACATAAATACAGCAAGCTGTGAATAGGACAAATGTTCTGTGTTCGCCATGTAATGTTTGTGTGTATAAGCTTGTGCGATGAGAAAAATATGAAAGTGACATTTAATGACTGAAAATAACAAAAATGTCTCCAGCTGCAGTTCTTAAATGTTTGTCGAGACAAAAATAACAACAAAACTATTATAATTTGTTCACTTTCAATAACAAATTGACACACAATGTGGGACTTTTGAAGAAGAAGAATAAAAAAACGTATTGTCGGGTGTAATTACACAGAGTATAAATTTTTAAATCTTTTTTTTTGGTAGGAAATGGGGACTTACCCCTAACATGATTAAATGGACGTATACGGCAGTAGGACGGTGGACTGCAACGGGGCGTAAATATGTTGTGGACCAGTTGTATAGAGTACAGAGATCAGCATGCATTGGGATAACGGGAGCGATGCGAACTAGTTCTTCGGAGGCGCTGAACACTATGTTGCATCTCGTTCCCATAGATATTCATATATTGGCCACATCCGCAAGTAGTGCGGTGAGGCTTAATGCGACTGGCTGTTGGAGATCGAGGACGTATGGCCATGCAAGTATATTGGCCACGCTGCCTTCGAGCGTGAATCAACCCTCTGACTACGTTACGCCCTACATGGACTTTGATGGGGCGTTCAGGGTTTTTATTCCCTCCAGGTTCTATGACGGAATGTGGTGTTGGATCTGGTGTCTTCTCTGATGGACCAGAGATTTAACTCTCCTTCCGCCTTCCGGATAATTGCAGCGTATTTCAGGCGGAAATACTCGCTATCAGGGAAGCATTTAGGGTACTGAATGACGGGAATACCCACGGGAGTATTGGTATATTTGTCGACAGTCAGGCGGCACTCTTGTCACTCAGGTCGTACATTACTACGTCTTATTTAGTTGGCCAATATAGAAAGGAACTGTCAAGGCTTGGTCAGCGGGCTGACGTTACTCTAGTTTGGATTCCTGCGCATAAGGGCCATGGTAATGAGCGGGCTGATGAACTAGCCAGGATATGATCTGCTTTGGATATCTCTAACGCAATTGCAGTTGCAATCGTTAGGGACTATAAAAAGCAGAATCTCCAGACACTTTCTCCGGAAGGCTAATGACAGGTGGCGTGGGCTGAGCACGTGTAAGGTAGCACGGCTTACGTGGCCCTCTTTTGATGCACGACGTACATTGCAACTTACCAGTCGAAATCGGAGGGACATATCGAGGTTGCTGGCGGTACTGACGGGTCACTGGATGTTAGGCAAACATGCAAGTCGACTCGGACTTTCCAGCTGTCGCAGCTGTCGGGATAGAAAGAAGGAGGAATCGGTTTTCCACCTTCTCCGCGAATGTCCTGCACTGGCGGCTAAAAGACACAGATTTCTGGGCGAACATATACTGGATGGCCTCTCTGCGGTATCTGAAGTTGGACTGAATTATCTACTGAGATACCTCACGGCCACGTGGTGGATCTAGTACCCTTACTCTTGGATTTATTCTTAGATACATTAAGAGCTGACGAGTGATGTGGTCCTGTCAAAACGGAGTCATATAGACTCTACTTGACTGTTGGCGTGCAGCGAACTACCACGATAACCAACCAGCCAACCAAATAGATTTTTAAATACTTTAGCTTTACCTAGTTGTACATGTGTTTACATATATATACATACATATTTATGTGAACTACCCTTATACACAAAGATAATAAGTCTATTAATGTAACTACTTTTATGGTGTTAGTCTTTAAGACATTTATTTATTTATTTAATTTTAATGTTACTACTTATGTTATATTTAATATCTTTTATTACTTTATTAATTAATAATTAAATATTTTCCTAACTATGTTCTAAATAATGTTATTACCGCAACCTTTATGCTATTTTTTAAGTCTATAAAAGAGCTTACGTTCCGTATAACTAAATCATTATAAAAGTTGACGTCAAGAAAAATCAAAATATATTTTTTAAGTCATTGTTATTAATTATAAAACAAGTTTTTTGGTAGTTTTTTTTTTTTTTTTTTGCTAAAACTATTTTCATTATTAAACCATAGTTATATTTAGACAGTTATTTTCTATTATATTTTTAAAAACATATTGCTGCCATATTTCCATGTAATGTTTATGGTTAAACTATTTTTATATTTAGCTAAGCTTTCGTGTTTGTTACATATAGTCAAATTGATTGCCGCATAGATTTTTTTACAAATGTTTTACTTATAAATTTTCCTTTTTTTATTGGTCTGTTACAACACTTTGTTAAGAAATGAAAATTTCCTACTTGTTCAACTTTATGTTAAATTCTTAGAGAATTCTTTGGAATTTGTCCCTTCTGTTTCCATTGGAATCTTATCGACTTACAAGAATCCGTATCATAAATATTGTTGTGTTTTAAAAGCTATTTACATTGACTTATTCAATCACCGATCAGACATCTAAATATATTAATGGATTTTTACTTATTTTATTTCAGGGTTGGCAATATGATAAAAATTATAAATTTTTTTTCTATGAAGAATATTTAAAAATGTATAAAATTTAAAAAATACATAAAAGAAAATAGACCGCATAAAAAATAAACCTTTTATTAAGAATAAAAATTTTAGTTTAAACAAGTAAGAGTGCTTTATTTATAAATTTTTTATATTTCGAGTTTACAAATTGTTTCAATAGCGAAGTGACAAGTAAGATTGCTATATTCGGCTGTGCCATATCTTAATATACCCTTCGAACTGTAGATACTCAACGATAAGCCTATGCACAGATATAAATTGTTTGTGAAACCGATTTAAACCTGGGGGCAAATTACGGCATTCGAACGTGATCGAAATTCGAAAATTCTTATTAGAATCTCTATACCTAAAGCTCAGCAACTCGATCATTTCAGTAAAATTTCGATCGTGATCGAATGCAGTAAATTGACCCCCGGTCAATCTTTGCAGGTGCTAATTCATGGCATGTCATCATGTAGGTACATAACTTCTAGTTCCGTGTGATCATGTTCGTGCAACGTACAGTAAAAAAATGAGAACTTTCGCATTAAATATATTCGTACACAGTAATAGGCATAAAAAATATACTTACTACAACAAAAACCCAAAAATTGTTTACCATTATACATACCCACATCCATATATCTGTGGCTTGGAGCTAAAAGGGTCAATGTCAAAATATTTACTTTTGCGAAAATTTGAAATGAAGTTTAACTTTTATAGAGGCTTTCATAGAGACATTGGCCAGCATTTTATTTATGAAGCTGTTCTGAGTTAAGTATGACTTTAGCTATTTTAACATAATGAAAAAGAGAAAGAAAACAAAACTCTAAAACGCAAAAAAGTGACATTGGCCCTTTTAGCTCTAAGCCACAGATATATTAGTTCAGTAACGTCTGTTTTTCTTGTTGTTTTTAAAGGAATTTTGTTATTGCAATCTAAGTGAAAAACAGAGATACATATGATTTATGCTTATATCGCAACCGCTGATGGAACAAATTGCAGATTTCTGAAAAGTTAATAACACATACGAGTTTGTGGAATATATAGGGACATCAAAAACTTGATTTAAACGCTCACACGAACGGACAGACGGACAAGACTAAATAAACTTCTTAACCTATAAGGATTCCGAATATATTTACTTTACCGTAGAAATTAAAAAAGGAACGACAAACTTAAATATACCATTTTAAACTCTCCTGTGAAGGATATAAAAAGTGGTTTAATATTTTGTTAAACGTCAGTTGTCCATACCTGGGTTGTTTGTATTTGGCTTTACCTAATTTCTATGGAATGCTTATCCTACTTTGTATATACTTAGAAGGAGTGTAGAAGGAGGATAAAATATTTTAGGCCCAGACAAAAAAATATTTTGCAGTCTTTGTTTTTTGAACGTTAGTATCGATATAAATAAAATGTATTGGCCAAGTGATAGTTGATTGCTATTACGAATTTCTTATGTAAACATGCCAAAACCAGCCGTTAAGTCAGACAACAATACTAAAGCATTTACAAAGTAAACAATAAAAAAACAACAGCAACGCCAACATCAAGTTACATCTTCAAAACTTATGTATTATTGTGAGCAGGTGGAAGAAGACATTTTACGTTGATGACTAATAGAGATAAAACTAAATTTGCTAAAATAAGGTGGGATTTTATAAATATAAATGTTTAATATAATTACACGGAATCATGCAACTTAGTAGCAACTCAAAAATGGTTTGTCAAAAACGTGGTTTACAACTTTATTTTTATTACTTTTTAATGTTGAACTAATGGTATACTTTAAGATATTAACGTTTATTAGCTTTACGCTATTTAATATTTTGTTTTCACTAAATAAAATCAGGGGAATTTAAAAGAAATTAAAAAAAAAAAATATTTTTAAATATTTCTTAAATGAACAGTTGAAGAATAAAAGTATTAAGACTTTATAATATGGCGTAAAAACCATGAGTCAAGACCGTTTTAAACAATTTTCTTTTTATTACTTTTTAATGTTTAACTATTAGTGGCATCCATCTTTTAGGACTTTAACATTTATTACCCAACAATCATTTAATAAAAATGACAGCTTTTTTCCACATATTTTGTTTGGAAACAAAAGGCAGTGAAAATAAATGTTTTTTGTAAACAAAGAGCTGCGTAAAATGTTCCAAAAGTTAAGTGTTCTATTTCACACTACTTCCAATCACTATGTTTTAGTGTAAACATAACAAAACTAAAAAAGCAATACACTCACTAAAATTAATTAAACATCACTGGACATATTTTTATACCCTTCACACAGTGAAAAAGGGTATATATAGGTTTGTCATTCCGTGTGAAATTTCTACAATTTTCATTTCCGACCCCATAAAGTATATATTTTCTGAAAGCTTATGAATAGGGGAGTCGATTAAGCTCTGTCAGTCTGTCCGTGTGTATGTTGAAATCAACTTTTTGAAGTCCCCCGATATCGCCTGGACCCAGGTGAGGTATTAAAATGTCAGAAATAGTCGGGAGTAGATCGGTATTAAAAATCAGAAACATCGGTACATAAACAACTGAGATATGAGCAAAAAACCACGACCACCTCGATTTTTTTTTTACAAAAACAACATTATAACAAGTAACAGTGCTATATTCGGCCGTGCCGAATCTTATATACCCTTCACAACGTGTAGTCATGCAATAACAATTGTTTGTATCACCATTCATCCCATATAAAATACGTGCATACACGTTAGAATAAATGTGGCATCGAATCCCAGCTGAGCCAAAAAAATTTTATTTTATTTTATTTAATATATTATTTATATTTTATTATTTTTTTTATATTTTTTTTAAATTTTTTTAAAATTTTTTTAAAAAATTTTTTTAGAAAAATTTTTTTTTTGTAGTTTTTTTTATTATTTTTTTCTTATTTTTAATATTTTTTTTTTGTAATTTTTTTTTGTTTGGTATGTTTTTTACATGTATGTATGTATGTATGTATGTTGTTGTTGTAATTGTGAAAAAAAACGAGGTGGTCGTGGTTTTTTGCTCATATCTCAGAAAGTTATGGGGCGATTGTCCTGAATTTCAATAGCGATTCATTCCTGGATATTTCCAAGAGATTGATACCATATACAGATCTGAGGAACATATAGTTGCTTCTAAAACTTGATTTCAACCAACACACGGACAGACGGGCAGACGGACAGACGGATAGACGGACAGACGGTCAGGGCTTAATCGACTCCTCTATTCATAAGCTTTCAGAAAATATATACTTTATGGGGTCGGAAATGAAAATTGTAGAAATTACAAACGGAATGACAAAGCTATATATACCCTTGTGCACCACAGGTGAAGGGTATAACAACAACATGCATACATACAAACATGTATACTGCTTAGAGTAAGCATGGCATCGAATCCCAGCTGAGCCAAAAAAAATTTTTTTGATTTTTTTTTTTAATTTTTTTATAATTTTTTTTTTAAATTTTTTTTTTAAATTTTTTTTTTAAATTTTTTTTTGTTTTTAATTTTTTTTTTGTTTTATATTTATTATTTATATTAATTTTTTTTCTTAAATTTTTTTTTTAATTTTTTTTTATTATTTTTTTAAATTGTTTTTCTTTTTTTTTTAACATACATACATACTTACGTAAATTTATAATTTTACAATGCGATGTTTTTATATATGTATGTACATACGTATTTCATATGAGATGAATGGTGATACAAACTACTGTTATTGCATGACTACACGTTCTTACGCGGTCTTACTTGTTCTCTACAGCTCATTTCGTTATTTGCGTTTTCAAACAAAGTAGCGTCTTAAAACAAAAATCGATAAGTAAATCAAAAACGGTAAACCTAAACATAAACAGAGATTATAATAGAACACATACAAAGCACGCAAAAATTATAAACAGCAATGTTACCTAAAAGCAATCTAAAGAGCATAGACCTTCTTTAAAGGCGAGTTTGTTAATACATGTGAACTATATTCATTACAGAACATTAAAACTTAAAGATTTTCTTTGCTTCAGGTCTACTATCAAAAAATCGATATATGTTTTGAATATTCTATTTCAGTTCTCATCTTCTATTTGGTCTCTGTTCTGAGTCAAATTTATTTTATACCAACGTAGTTCTATTTCAGTGTTGTTCTGTTCTTCAGTATTTTGATCGTAAAGCATATGATAATGTCCTCAAAATAATTTTTTTTTATAATTCTTATGCAATATTTAAAAATCGTGGTTTTGTGAAAATTTGGTCAGAAACTAATTTCTTACTTTAAAATGTCTTTGCGTTAAAATAATTGATCACTGATTTAAAAAATGAAATTATATTATTCTGTTTTTTGTTTTGTTCAGTTGTAAATCTATCTATTAGGCAAAAAAGTTATTAAAGTCATGGTGAGAACGGTTCAAATATAAGTTTGTTTGAGATAAATTTAGAATCAAATTAAATGTATTTTGTTATTATTTATTTTATTTATTTATTATTTTGAGTAAAACTCCCAAAAATTTTACAATTTGTTTATTGCTAAAGATATTTAAAAGGGGTTTAATTTGTGTACAAAAACCACTCAAAATTTTGTACGAGCCAATCTTTAAATCAAGGTAAATTTTTTTAAGAAAAGAAAACGTTAAAAACTTTAGTTCGATTACAACTATTTGATTTTTGATTTTTAGTTTGGGAAAAAATATTTTAATTGTAGTTGAGTCACAAATCTATAATATTTTGCTCGAACAGTAGGGCTTATGTTTGGAAAAAAGCCAACAAATAGTTAAATCCCAACCGGTTGGATCAAAGCAAGGTGATGCCCGCGACCTGACACATAAAAAGTGGTTATTTTGAAACTGACCAAACACAGTTTCTAGATTAAGTTTAAGTTAAACAATTTTTGGCACAAGATGATGTGCAAGGAACTGGTTAAAAAATTGAATTTGTCATATGAACGATCTTAGACAAAAGGAATAGAAAATATTGTCTACAGATTTTATTTAAAAAGGAATTGTGCAAACCATTTCTAAATACTTAAAAAGATTTGCAACAATGTACCTTGGGGTAAATTACGGCACTCGATCACGATTGAAATTTTGCTGGAATCTTTGAGTTCGCTGTGCTTTTGGTATAGTGATTCTAACCAGGATTTTAATTATCGATGACGTTCGAATGCCGTAATGTGCCTCACGAATGTAAATATTTATATTTTTTGAGACCAAAAATTTGGTAGGACACTTCAACTGTCAGCAGCGATTTTAATTGCTTTTGCTTTTATCGTTAAACTTAAATATTTTTAATTGAGAAATTCTATTTATTTTAAAAATTCTCAGATGACTTATTTTCCACAGTACTTTTTTTAAATTTATTTAATTTAAAAATTTAAACTTTATCATTTTAGTTCAAATATTTATCCTTGCCTTAGTTTTACAATAACTTTGTGCCTTAAACATATTTTTTATTTCAATTCCCGTACATTCTATAAAACATTCTGTACTTGCACAAGACATGTGTTTCCGAATAAAGAGTTTGCTCTCCAGCTCTGTTCACTCGCCACAGATAACATTTTTAAAAGAATTAAAAGTATTAACTTCTATATTGCTTTTAATTTTCTGTTTTAAAATTTACAAGAAATTTACATTTCATTAATTTATTTTCTTTTTGTACATTCAAAGTATTTTCATTTATTTAAGAAGAAGTTTCCAAAACAATTTTTATTTTGTTTTAAATAAATGTTCGTTTTAATAAAAAATTTATAAATATTCATAAAATGTTTAAGAAACAATTTCTTTTAAAAATAAAGTTTTGCCAAACAAGGAAGCAGAAAAAAGTCTTCAAACTTTAAAAAGAAACACAAACACAAACATACAATTATATTTTATTTAGAAATTTGAAGACTTGTTTTGATGTGATTTATTACATTTGGCAGAACAATAAGACCAACAAAAACCATTTTTTAAATTAATTTACCAGATTATTACTTAGTTGATGCATATTAATGGCTGTTTGTATCCTACACCAGCAACAATGGCGACAAATATGTCATTCCATATGTTACACAAAGAAACCTCCATTTGGTGGAATTAATTAATTCGTGTGATATTTAATTCTATCTATATGACTGCGACTGCTACTTTTAATATTTTTGTAACTTATTTTTTACAAATTTAGTTACTCTCGTACAGAATTTGATTAAGAAAATACAAAAGCGCAAACAATTTCTTAAATTTATGACTTTTTTGAATTCTAATCAAGTTTAAGAAGTTTGTGTCCAAGAAAAGTAAGAGTCCCTTGTTTACTGCTACTAAATTAATTTATTAAAAAAAGGTTTGAATAACGGTTTTGATTAACTAATTTTATTTTTAAGCCCTTAAGCTGTAGAGTCAAGGGTTAAAATGGCTTTTTCGTGGCGGTTATAATTTCCACAATATTCGTTTCTGACCTCATAAAGTTTACATTTTCTGAATGTTATTACATAGGGGAATGCTTAAACTATGTCCATCCGTGAATATCAACTTTGAAAAGTTCCCACATATTGCACAGATCTGTATGTGATATCTGTCTTTTAACAATTTTCGAAAATGAATTGCTATTGAAGTACAGCTCAATTACTCCATAACTTTCTGAGATATAAGCAAATTAACAAGGGCGCTTCTGTTTTTAAATTTTTACTTAAAAAATCATAACATTTTAGCACTACAAAATCTGTCACTAATCGGCAAAGTTATAAGCAAAAGTTACGGAATATTTATGTGTTTTTAAAAGTATAAAGTTTTCCAAACTTCTAAAAAAATTTTGGACACGCTACTGACTCCTAAATCAAATCTAATAATTAAAAACGAAATGCCTGCAAACAAGTACAAGTTCGTACCCAATGAGGTTGAATGTGAATGACACTTCAAGTATTTTTCTGTATTTCATTTCACTTTTCGCAATTTCAGACTAACTCAATTTGATCCATGGAAAGATACGCAATCGAGCAACGCGTTAAAGTTGTTCAGGCTTATTATGAAAATAAGCATTAAAAGCAAAATGCATTTCGTGCATTTCATGATTTTTTTTGGTCGACATAATCGTTTAAATTCGTCCATAAAAGGAAGAATTGTGAAATTGTCTGTATGAAATGTGTTCCATACATAATTGAAACATACCAATATTATCATAATCAAAAGAAATTACATTAATTTCATAAATAATTTGTGTTTTATTCAAAATAAACATCGGCCCATAAAATTTAACCACCCTTTATATGGACCGAATAAAGTGATTTCGGTTAGGTCCCCTTTGATACCCGCACAATATTGTTTGCAAACTATGTGGATGAGCCAGAACTTTTTTCTGACACAAAGCAGAACTGTTATCTAAGTTTCTTCAATGGCTTACGAAGGATTTACACAACTGACGGAATATGTTCTTTATTGGCACTTTACTCTTTACTATAACAAAAATGAACTGACTGATTTAAAAGAATAAGTATATGTACTGATTATAAAATTGTAGAGACAATTGTATGTGACTAAAGCTAAATTTGTTTTAAATTGTTTTTTAATGTATCCCAGCAAAAAAAAAAACAGTCCACTAGTTCAATGCGAATAACATTTTCCATTTCTTCTAATTCATAAGCGCAAAGAAGGCATGAAGCATGCCTTGTCCAAATACAAAATAGTTACCTTTTAATAATGTGCTTCAAAGTACGTGCAAGTGCATGCAAAAAATCTTGAATGATTTATGTAAATAGACATTATAACCTCATGAAACATGGGTGTCTTTTCATCTACTGTGCATGCGTTCCATGCACTAATTGGAATTGAGTAAAATGTATTAATATATTCACATTAACACATGCTCTCCAATGATTGATGTTGATGTTAAAATTATGCATGTTTCATCATCAAATTGCACCACTTCATCATCAGTTGAACTCATGCATTTACTATTCCTTTTGCATGTCTTTTTTTGCTGGGATGTAGAAACAAAAAGTACATTGTAATAAAAGTTGTGCATTTTGTTGTTTTAAAACGTTTTTGTATGCAAGAAAGCCCCTGCAGGAAATTTGACATAGACCTCAACACTATGAATAGAAATATAAAATCCAAGTTGGCGTCTAAAACAAAATGGCAGACATTTTTTTGCTTTAACCCCATCAATAGTTTTCAGTATAAAATGAAAGGGCTTGGCTATTATAACTATTAGTAGAAATATAAAATTCAAATTTCAAAATGGCGTCGGCAATAATAAAGCAAAATTGCATTTTACATTAAATACGAAATCCGAGCTACGCTACGTTGTATTCATTAAACCTAATTACATGATGATCAGATTCGGTATGGACGAATGCAGCAGTTCTACTTGTTTTTTCTTTTTTTATTTTAAACATAAAGGAAGTTTGACCAGTCGTCAAATAAAATAAATAAATTTTTCCAAAAATTAGTCTGAAAAATTGTTATTGTACAATATTTTTTTTAAATGTGTACGTTTACCAGTTTCTGTATAAATAATTCCTCTTTAAAATTGCTCTCAAAACTCAGTGTACCAAAGTGCTTTCGATTAAATAAAACAAACTTTGAAAACAATAGAAAAAAATTAAAGAAAAACATTATTTGCAGTAGTGTTGTCCAGAAAAAAATTTAAGAGAAAAATGCAAAAAAAGAAAAAATAAAAATATATAAAAATGTAGAAATAGTAAGTGCATTTCAAAGTTTCTTAATGTTGAGCAACAGCAAAAGTTTTTAATGGATAGAAAAACATAAAATTATTCGAATTAAAATCAACGCTGCTCAACGATGCGTATGAGCGATAAACATTTAATTAAAGAAGTACATTCTTAAAACACACTTTGTTAATTAGTTGGACACAAGTGGGGTGTTTTTTTTTTAAGCATTTAATACTACCTGGGTTTTCAAGGGGAATTGTATTTGCAGGTGGTGGTGACAGCGCTGCTGAATTATTTTTTTCTTCGCAAAAGTTCTTTATGTTTACACAGTTCAAGTTTAAAAAAAAAGACAAATAAAAACAAAATCTATGTTGTTTTTGACAAATCGACCAATTGTAGCATGTAATTTTTTTTAATGTTGTACTTGTTGTAAATAAGTTAGTCATATGCTTGTTTCAAAACCGCTTCGTTGGACAATCGAAAAAAGCGTAAAAATAGTTAAAATGTACTACCGGAGTGGTGGTTTTAACGTGACTTTCAGGTTGATTAAAAAAAAAAACACGGCTAAATATTACGACCATCGCTGAAGAAAATTTTGTTTGAAAATCAGCATTGAAATCCTGTTGCCCTAACCAAGTTTTAACCACCGCTCTTATACTATGTTTAAACAGTTACTCCTTCTTCGATTGTTAAACTTTCATATTCGTTAATGAAACACTCTTAAAACTACTAATATTAAACAACTAACAGCATGATGCCAAATCGACCAAGAAATATGAAGGCATTCCGTGTTATTTTAGGAATATAATATAATATATATTGTAGTGTACCTCACAAGTGTCTACTGCACACACATTGCCCACTCTGAAATTCATACAAACAATCCAAATTAAAGTAGAGTATACAATAGATCAAATAACTGTATTTATCAATTAACCCACATTCACTAGAATATAGGACAAGTATGCATTAAAATGAATACATGTTACTCAATCAGAATGCAAACAAACCACATTGAGTGTTTTGATGTAAATGAGTACATGAGTACCAACATTCTGATTGGCTAGAACAATTGCAGAGAGAGTAAATCTTGATATATCCATGGTACCGATAAAGACAAATAGAACTTTGTCAATAAGTATAATAAGTAAGAAAGGTTAAGAATTAATTTCAAACTTAGTATATAAGAACAAGTAAAATTGAATGAAATCAGACTTGAAATTACAATACTAATTCGGCAACAACCTGCCTTGTGTTTTAATCAAAAGCCTTAAAAACAATTCGGCAGTTCCCTTGAATGCCTTGCAAATCCGCTGAAACCCTGACAGCTACGAAAAATAACCAAGGGCTATAGGGAACTTCTACAACACTACACAAGAAAAACCATTACAATATGTATTTCTGCGTTTATCGTGCCTGTTGTCACGAATGATTATCTTTTCTTTTGCCAAAACTGCAGTTGGCTTGTCACAACTGCAAATGGCTTATCACACAAGGAAATGTTTTTGTTTTTTTTTTGTCCGATATTGTTCGTGAACATTACTTTGTCCATTAGCCACATAATAATCATGACTCGGAAGTTGTAAACATTCTGCCAGAACATAACTTTTATTATCTACAGCACAACAGGTGTGTTTTTTTTAAAAGACTTAAATTTTTTCGCTCGTTGTTTTGCTTTAAGTTTGTTAAAAGTATAGCGATCTACATCTTTCTGACCTTTATAAGGGCAGAGTACTTTACAATACAGACAGCTTTTCGGATTCAGGTGTTTGAAGATCTTCGAAAGAGTTGTTCCACAACTTTTACCTTATCAATATCCATTAAGACCTTTTTTCTTACTGATCCAGGTTTTATTTAATGTTCGAGCCGTCCTTATACTGTCTAAAGGCTTTTGAAAGGATATTTTGATATTTTGCTGGAAGATCATGTTGAAGTTTTTTGAAGTTTTAATTATTTTTTCATGTCCTTTTTTTGCAAAAAAAATATTATAAATTAATGATATAAAGATAAAATCTGATATAAAAAAATAATAATTTGCTTGGCCAAGGTTAAGTTTTTCTAACTCACTCCTTAGTATGTACAACACGTAAAATTTAAAATCAACAATAGCGTTAGAAAAAACTGATGCCGTATTTAAGCGTATGAATAGTAAACACATTAAATCTGATATCTAGGCTATAACAAAATCTTTATTGGAAATCTGACTTCAGAAGTTTCGGTACAGGCGAATATGGCACACTTGCTTCTTGTAATTATGATAATTTTTTTGATTCTAGTTTAAAAGGAACGTTACTATTTAACACACTATCTGCGACAGTTTTTACATCACAGCCCTGGTTTTCAAAGGTTACCTACAACTTAATTGGTGCCTCACAAGAAGTCATACATTTCGTGTTGTTATAATATCATAGTTTCCTGAAATAAGCAAAAACAATTGTATTGTTTATTGCAAAATGTTTAGACATTTTTAAAATTTACAAAAATCAATGCATTATGACATAACAGCACTTAGGAAACCTATTAAATTAACCGAATATAGATTCAGCGTGATTAACAATTTTGCAAAATTTGCCTTTAGGCTAGAGTTTTAGATGTTATTTGTATACGTAAGGCGTTATGCATAATAACAAACTGTGTGCTAACTAAAGAGCTGCTATTTTCGCCTAAAGGAAATTTTCTCTTTATTAGTTAGCACATGGTTTGTTATTATGCATAACGCTTATAATGATTTAGAAGGTACGCTTCAAGTTATTAAATTAATTTATCTCTTTTGTCTCATGCTTCGTTATAAATAAACGTGCATTGCTTTGTTTTTCCAAGTATTTGTAAGTGGCTTGCGTAAGTTCTAGTTGTAATATTAAGGCTTATTCAGATCTTTTTTTATATACACGAATATTGTATACGTTTATTATTTTTTTCACAGAGTAATGATATATTATCGTCTGCATGTATATAAATTTCAATAAAGTTACTTGTTCTTTTTTTAATTAATTAATAATTCGTTTTCTTAAGAAATAAATAATTGAAAAAGTTCCATCTACAAATCCTCTTATTTAGGAAAACACACGTGCAGTAAGAAAAACTTAAAGAAAGAAGAAGCACACATACACATTAAAAAAATCTACTTTTAATGAAAATCTATTTAATGAGTTTTTTTTAATAATCATTTCGAAAAGCATAGATAACCAACCACAGAAAGGATAATGAATTAAGATGCTTTGCTTAACAATATTAAATATTATGGCATAAAATAAAACAAAATAAGAGAATATTCTCTTTATTGTTTCGTGTCTGTATTTGTGGCAAAAATTTATTAGATTTTGCAGGTCTTTCGTTCTTAGTTCTAACCACTATTTACTATCTAATGCTAATCTTATTTGGTCAATATGGCTCTTCTTATTCTTTGCAAATTTTCCTTTTTAACAATGTAATTTATTTACTTGCACAGAAAATAATTATTAAGATTCTAAGCACTCAACAATACAAAATATAGCCAATGGAATTGCAGAGAAAAAAAATCCTATTCTTTATGTTTGTGCGTATGTGCATTTTTATTATAAATTTTGCCAACAGAGTTTTGTTAATTTTCCAATTAGTTTTTGTGGTTTTAGCAGTTTTTATTTTCTGTGTGTGTCTGTGTGGGGTATACGTTTGTGTGTGTGGGTGGGTGAATGTTAAAAAAATAAGTTTATTAATTTTAAATGTATGTCTGTTGGTGTTTAAAGATTTGTGGTATTTTTAAAATTAAATAATATAAAACTTAATTGGACTTTATGGATTATTTGTGGTTAAGGATTATATATAAGGCTAAAGTATAAAATGTGCAAAGGAATATTAAAAGATGTTAAAGAGAAATTCTCTTTGTGTGATAAGAAAATGCTGTAGAGTTTTAAATTTCTTATAATTTTAATTTGTACTTGGAAAAGTTATTTGGTATTTTACAGACATAAAGCAAAAATCTTTTAAAACCTCTAAAAATTAGTTTTTATAATGCCTTACAATAGTTTGCTTATTGGCGACCAGTTAAACAACCCAATCAGAGACTGGAGTTTATCAAAGTCTGCTGCTGCTGCTATTTTTTTGTGAAAATGCTAATGGCTGCAATAGGATTAAAAAGTAAATTTTCTTGGTTCATGGCCTGTTTTCATATGTTTGTCAAAACGAAGTCTAAAATGTGTTCTCTTAATCAATGTGAATGAGATGGGCGTCTTCGTTATTCACCAATTTGTTTAGACAACGAGCAATTCTTCATAAGCCCAACCTCCGGCACCGCTAAACAAAGCTTTTTTGCATAAATTATTTGGTTTATTGTCATTAATATTGCGTTACTCAACATACTATGCCTAAAGCCATAATCACTACCTGTGTGATGATATGGTGCTGCTCAATCATAACCACAGGCGGAAGTTCCAACTTACAATAAATAGTCTGTTACAGAGTAAAATGGATTTAATTGAAATACAAATTTTTGTGTATTTGATGAATTTTCTAAATGCCAATATACTTATACTAAGTGATAGTTTAGGTGTCACAAAAATAAGAGCCACACAAAGAACAATATTGCTGAATAACATTCAAAATATGGTGTAGATTGGAATAAGGTCACTGGAACATAGCATTACACTTGTGGTAAATCAAAAATATCTAATTTGAAAAGCAACCGAAGGGTCAACGTTAAGAAGTTAAACAAAGTAGCCACTTTCAATATATTGACTCCTTCTTACTATGGCTTAATTGTAATAGTTACCAAACAAATTATCAATCATAGGTTGACATTTTTTTTTAATGGTAAATTTATGACAAGAGTTCGGGCTATCTATTTCTTATCACTGTTTTTAGTTACGATGCTATGAGTTTATTTAGCGACAGGATCGACTGTTCAGTCCGAAAGAAGCTAAACAATGCAATAAGTTACTACTGCTGTTTAAAGGCAACAGAAACCAGGAACATATGTATATGGTGTCCCAAAATCCTTAGGTCCACCACGTCTGCAAAAATGATTCATTAGACCATCAATTTTTTTTCTGTTGAGATGGTTACAGCGCCCTTGAAATAACAGTGGTTGCCCGAAATTTAAACAAGGTCAAGCATCAGCCATTAAACCTTCAAGTATATTTTTCAACTTGGAAGTAATCACATCCACCACGTGCTCTTCGAAGAGACCTTACCAATAACCAGTCAAGAACAAGTTGTAAAGGGCTTACTGATGCCCGTGAGACGAGAAAGGTTTTTGGTCAACCTCAAACTATTCTATGACTAGAATTTTAGTTTACCGATTTATCCTGTACTGGCGCGCCTAGGCCTGACACTAACAAAGAAGACATGCTCCCGGAGGATGCTTGATATGGCCACAGCAAAGCTGGCGGTTTAAATCGAAGAAAGTTAATAGCTCCTAGACCCGATAGGAGCCCTGTTGTATGCAGCACTTTCTATAAGGTAAGCAAAAAAAAACGATTGCTCTCTCACGTTAAGAAAATACTGACAATTACGTGTTGTTCATCAATGACCATTCATATGTATTTTAATAATTATAATGGCTTACGAATTGGTTTTTATAATTGTATTGCTTCAAAAATGAAGAAGCCTTTTGTCATTTAGAAAATAAGACTTATTTTATGAACTCATCCCTTTCTTCTTAATAAGAAAATAGATTTTTTAAAAAAGTAATAATTTTGCAAACGTTGTTGTCATAATACAATTTTGAAGGCGTAAATTAGTTTCTCTCTGGGAACCTACTTCATCGAAGACTTGGTTCCTATCGCAGGATTTGTCTCATGTGAAGCGATCTAATCGATGTTCTGTTCTTGTTCAAACATCATTATCAGAACATTTGTTGAAACAACGACATCCGACATCGAAAGGCATTTTAAACACAGACAAATTATTGACAGTTGCTTTGCCGATCTCTTGTGCGAACAAATCGATGGCAAATGGAGTAAAAGCCATGTCAGTAAGAACTTTAGCCTCGCGTTGCGTTAGAAATTCGTTTTGACATTAAAGATGAAATAGCCGTTCTTATATGAAACATGTCACATAAAGCACTTTCAACGCATAAAGTTAACCAAATCTCAGCTTTTGCGTGCTTTGACAATACGTACTTGCAAACTTTATAGGTAAACAAACAATGCGTAAGTGTTAGGGTGATCGATTCGGTTTTACAACCGGTGGAAAACCCGGTTTTTTACTCTTTCAGCTGGCGGTTTTTTCCAAATGTTAATTTTTCGAATGTCGAATACACCGGTTTTTTCACTCACAGAAGCCGGTTTTTTCATTTTTAGTTTTATGTTCATTTACCTTTGAAACCAAACGTACCATTCTATATTCATTACTCATAAAAATTTAAAAAAATCAGCAAATTTATTAAATACTCTTCCATAATATTGTAAGAAATTTATTTGTTGTTTCAAAAACAAATGTAAAATAAGAAATATAATTAAGCTTTATTATTATTTGTCTTAAATGGAGAGCAGGTATTTTATACGTTGCTGTGCTAATAATTTGCTATAATAATCAGCTGTTCAGTTAAGTTTTTTGACCAAATTATTGTACTTTGCAATACTTTTTGATCTCATATTCGAATTTTATAATATTTTGCTTCTACGAAATATAGAGACTTGTACTAAAGACTACCCATAGCTTCACTAATATCTCTGATAACATATGACTTGTATACTAAAATAGTTTGGCACACAAAGGGTCATTATTACAACTTGCCTATAAAGTTAATGTTAGTAAAAGGTAAATTTGACTACAGTGAGCAGTGAAGTGACTTTTTAATATTTTTCATTATTACAACCTCCTTGTAAAAAAGTTTGTTTTTTTAATATGGCAGTTCCAGAGCAAAACCGATTACTTTTAACAAATTAATTTAGTTCTTAAAAAATTTTACATAACGAAATAACATTTTGGATGATTAATTTACTGTTTTGTGTCACTAATATTAAAAAATTAAAACTTAAAATAAAAAAAAATTAAAAAGGTCGAAGTAGAAAAGAAATATAAATCACAATTTAGTTGCCATATTTTATTTCATGTGGAGAAACAATGGCATTTTTAAATTTGTAAACCTAACCATAAAAGTTAAAGGTAACTAAATAATAAAATTAACTTTTCGGTCACTTTTAGGTAAAAAGTGTATGTCCTTTAACATCTTTATTTTAAATAACCGCATTTTATAATAGTGCCATTGAATGTGTGTCAACTAAAAATGCAATTAAACCATAGAACAAACTAGTTTATACCTTCATATGCATCTGTGTCATGGGTATACGAAAGAATTACATTTTATGTATTCGACCGGTTAACCGGTTTTTTCTAAATTTTTAAAAAAGCAACCGGTTTTTTCTTTAATTCAAATTTTCAAACTATTTAAAAACCGGTTTCTTAAAAATGTCGAATAATCGATCACCCTAGTAAGTGTTGTCAAAGTTTTCATTGTGGCATACACCTTTTCTCTAGCGCTTTTCTATCAAAGTTAAAAATGTCACGCAAAGCGACCAGGGCCTTAAGGGTTTTTTGTCTTTTGCACATTATTTGAAAGTGAGAGAAGGAATTTTATCTCAATTGTTATTTTTTTTTTGTTATCGAAATTTGACATGTAGAACAGTAATGGAAAAAGGGGTATAATTTTTGGTCACTAAATTTTTTTTTTAAAATATGGGATTCTTTTGCAGCTGTGAAAAACCGTTATTATATTTTTAAAACTCCAAAAAATAAATGTAATAATTTATATTTCCAATCAAAACAAATGACAATAAATGGACTACTTTTTTTCGCTGTTAAAGTTTAGGTTTTAAGTTTCTTTTTCATTTTCCTTTTTTAACTTCTTTAACTATTTTTTTTAGGAATAAAAATGTTTAAATTAGAAAGCGTTAATAAAAATAAACTGAAATTGGAAATTTTCCATTTATTTCCCACCCAAAAATATTTTTATTCACCTTCTTTGCGGTAATATCGTAAGTTGCCAGTCGAAGGTGGTAAAAGAGTTTATTTTTATATTTGTGGCAACACGTTGTTGTTGCTGTTGTTTGAAATGCCGCAAAACTATTGTTTAAATAGAATAATTTTATCAAATACTAAAAACAGAAATAAAAATTGAATTTGAGAAATGAAATAAAATAAAATTGCTGCCAACAATATTGTATTAACTTAAAGCAGGCGTGTATCCACAACACGCATTTAAAGGTGGGGTGGTAGTTTTTATTAAAATATGTAAATTGTTCGTAGAATGGCTGCCAAAACTTTTACTTATAAAAAGAAAAAATTTGTTTTTTAGAGTTTTTATATATTTTTTTTCTCCCCCTGGATCCGTGCTTGACATAGAGAGCTACTTCAATAAAAAACCAACATTTAAATTGTTTAAATTGTCTGGACTTGCCAACAAAAAAGAGTAAATGTATTTGTGGCTAATTTTCGTTTCAGAAAAATACAGCCAGACACAGTTGATACAATGTTAAAAAAATATAACAAAATGGATAACAACGCTGCTATGGATATTCTCTTTTTTGCAACAACAAGTTCGTTCAACTTTAGTGCTAAAGATTTAAGACAAATTTAAATTTGATTAAAAAATATATTCACTATAATATCGTACACACATATGCTTCAAAAAGAAAATGGAAAAAACAAACACAAACTGTTAAATTGTGTAAATGTTCCCAAAACCATTTAAAAGTAATGGAATGTGTAAAATCATTGATGTGGAAATGTCAAGATAAGCAAAAAGGAAATAAAATATTTGTATTTATAGTTAAAATATGTTCCAAATAAAGTCACTGGCAACTATTAATGTTTTACAAAAATACTGATGTCAGACAATTTTTTATTATAAACACAAAACATTTATTTTAAAATTAAATGTTCTTTGTAGAGATAATAAAGTCACATTAAGTACATATTTATGTAAACGGATGCAGGCAATAACCTAAACAAAATTAATATAGAAGAGAAAAATGTTTTAATTTATATGTAATGCTAGTTTGAAAAGTCTGCCTGGAATGCTAATGCAAAACCATTCCATGCACTTCCTAAGAAAAATTGTGATAAAAGCAAAACATAATTATTTAAACTAAAATTTTCAATTAAAAATCTTTAAATATTCAAACTGAATATTTAGTACCTCTTGAGTGTAGACATTTAATACAGCCACTTAAACATACACTTTTAAAAGCCCATCAGCTGTGACACATTGTGGGATTTTAAACAACTTCCGTTGTACTTGGCAATGCTGCCATTGGAAATGTTGAATGATTTCTGTTACTGAGTAAAGAAAATAAAAACTTTTCGAAACCAATGCGTAGCAAAGAAATAATGTTTTCTAGAAATGTAATGTAAATGACTTTTGCAATGACATAATGACAGCACAGATTACTGTTAAAATATAAAAAGGCATTTACGTCACTAATAATATTCTATGCATTTGTGAAAGTGCATTATTTTATTCTTGTGGGCGCAAGACCTGAATTAATAAATATATGTAAGGGCACCCATCACAACAGTGTAATTATGTAAAAGTAAGCGTATACATACAATTTGTTTGTAAAAGAGATTTACATTTGCTCAATCTTTGCCCACAAAATAAATTCATGGTATGTCACCTTGTTGTATGTTATCATGTTCGTGCAACGTACAGTAAACAAAAACTTCTTTTCCATTACAGACATTCGTACACATGAATGAGCATGTGTAATATAACAAATAAAATATAAGCCCAAACATTTTTTACTATCATTTACCCAGTGGCGAATTTGATGTTACAATGACATTTTTATCAATGAATCATTATCTTAGAATCAATATGCAATTTGCACGAAACTATCGTAAATGAATATGTCATTGATGAATCCAAATGACAATGACATAAAGTGAAGTATTTATTAATGACAACATCATTGAAGTGTCTGTATAGTTTAGAAAACTTAACGACATTTTCTGTTATAAGTGCGCAATTAAATCTTTTTAAAATTTTTGAATTGATTTTTCAAGCTCGAGGTCTTTATAAATATTTGTTGATTTATTTATAATTCAATATTTTGCTACTCCTTTGTGTAGCGTCTTCATAATCTTCTTTCTTTCTTCAGGAAAAAGACCTCGAGCTTGAAAAATCAATTAAAAAATTTTATAAAATTATGGTCAAATAAGAGCAATAATAAATCTTTTTAATATTGTCTGTTAGGACTTGTCAATAGGCTGAGACCTACGAGACGAAAGCAACCTTGGTCATCTATGAAAATTTCGACATCACATATATATTAAAAGGCAAGTCGATTTTTTGTTACGCAATTTACGCTCACATTATACAACCGATTTTAATAAAAAAATGTAAATATACCTTTTGATAGGAATTTTATTGCACAATCTAAATTCTATCAAAATTGGTTAGAGCTATAAGCGATTAAAGTTGCTACTATTGCATGTACTAACATATAAAAAAAGTCATGTTGAATCTACGTTGTTGATACAAATTGTTTTTGCAGGAGTGTTTTTTATGGTATAAAAAAAAACTAATTAAACTGGATGGGTCGAACGCACAACAGGCCAGTTTAATTTAAAATTTCATATATGACGCCAAAGAGAAATCAGCATATGTCATCGATTACTTAACATTGTCAACGTTTGTCACAATGAATCATGATGACGTTCGCCACCGGGTGCATGCATACATATAATCATTAGTGTGTGTAAAAACCGACCACTTTTGATGTTGTTGCAATATCAATCAAAATAGAGGCATATGTATTTTTTTCCTCATATCTCTGTCGCTAATAGATCAAAATTGCTGATTTGTAATACTAAAATTGTTGGAAGCGTTTCTGATAAACTAATATATTAGACGAGTGTATTATGTTATGCGGTGGCTTTAAAAATAGATTTCAACACCCTCGCTAGTAGACGCAGATATATAAATCACTTTATATATAAGGATTCGGAATTGGTATACTTTTTCGGACCGCAAAAAAATACTGTAGAAATTAAAAATTACTTAATTATTTAATGACCCTTTTACACTCTTATGTGAGGGGTATAGAAACGAAGCAAAAATTAGGTTATGACTTGCTCTTGCTAAATAACATACTTTTTAATGACTATTACATATCGTCTGTCTTATTAAGAAGTATTTTAGTAATGACTTGATTTACAATGTGATACGTAAATACTTATTTTAAGAAATTTGTTTACACGCTTAGGGTGTCCTGCGTTAATAACTATATTAACAACAGTGGCAAAGCATTTCATTAACAAAGTGATGACTTATAAATTTTTTACTGATTTTAAAATTTGAAATTAACGTTTCGATTTTTCGGCCTTAAAAGAAACGAACGACTTCTGTAAGTCCATAATATTAATAAGTTATTTAGGCTTTTAAATTCAAGTATTTATTTATTGCTATACATTTAAGGGCCGTATTCATAAAAAATATTTTAGGTTTATTAAAGGCTTATTTGACAGATGTTGTATAGAAATTTGGCTTATTTGACAGATGTTGTAGAGAAATTTGTCAGATAAGCCTTCAATAAACCTAAAATATTTTTTATGAATACGGCCCTAAGTATTTATTTAAGTCCCTATTGTTAAGCGAGAGTGGTAAGTACTTATTTTCGTCCCTATTTGTAAGCCAGCCAAATTGTTAGAAGTGAAAAACTGTTTTTCAGTATATTCGACTCATTATTTTTCAATGAGAGTTTTTTCTGGGAATGAAATCCTACAACAGAAGCACTTTTTCATAATTTTTTACTGGGGTTTTAATCCCGAATTTAAAAAAAAATTCGCAATTTTATTTTTATTTTACAATTTTTATTTAAATGGCTGCAACAATTTTCTTTAATTTTTGTCACAACCAAACTAAGGTCTTTTTTTTTTAATTTATCTGAAATAAGAGAACGGGTAGTGTGCTTTGTGTAGTTTTTTTTTAAATATTTGTAGTAATTATGTTAAAGTTTTTACTATTTTTTTAATATTTGTGTAATCGTCTTCTTATATAAATAAAAATAAAATAAACATGCAGGAAGCATTAGCGGCGAACGACTGTATTAATGCTGTTAATATTATACAAAGATTATTTAAGAAGGCGTGGTACCTTTCCTACAAAATAAACAATTTTCTCAAATATTCAGAAAACTGTAATTCCTTAAGTCTTCAAAATTAGTGTAGGATATTATAATAAATTGTATAGTTAATCTTAAAACGTTGTGGAAAAGATGAATTATATAATAAAAAAAATTTATAATTCACATAAATAACTTAATAGGATTAATTAAGAGGGCGTGGCACTTCCTACACAAATAGAATATATTAAGTGGTACATTTGTTAAACTACAATTGTTATAGGACTTAAATTCCGTATTATTGTCAGTGATATTAGTTTAACTTGTAGAGCATAAAATCGATAGGATCAGAGCAGGGGACATGGCAACCCCGATACAAAAAAAATACATTCGATGTCATTTCTTAAAACCTGTAATCCCTATCTGATTTAAATTTTATTCGATCTAGTTTTAATAACACTTTCCTAATGAGAAAAAAAAACGATAAGGGTAGGAGAAGGAGAAGAGAAGGAGAAGAAAAGCTTCAAACGAATGAATTATTATTTATTACAAAAATAGCGTGCCTTACAAATGATGGCATATAATACAAAACAAAAACTTTGTTAAAGCCAGCAAACAGATCCGGACAAAATTTATTACTCCTTTTTATCACCAAGTACCATATAATGCGGTTGCAGAAATTCTTAATTTTCCCTTACAAGCCTGCTTACCAGAGTTCCCATTAAAAAGTAAAGCGTTAAAAAACTAAAAGATTTCCTACCAAAATAAACTTCATTCTCAAATAGCGCTCCTTGAATCGCTTTCTTAATGCTTACCTGCTTTCTGTAGCGTTCTAGAAGAGATCCTTTTTTAATGCGATGTCCCACTACCTTAGCTTCTTTTTTGCAATAAACAAGCGCTAATTTCAGTCCTACCAGGAGTAACTAAATCATAACTTTATCTTATGTACTGCTGAGAAGGTAGTAGCCCGTAAGGGAGCAATATTAAAACTGAAATAAATTTGATGCAATACATACTTTGTTATGCTTTTATATAAAGGGTGTTTTTTTAAGCCCGATAGAACTTGAAATTGTAAAAAATAACACAAAAAATTAAATTGTAATCAAAATTTTTTTTTTATTCGAAAGATCAATACGTGACATTAACATTTGAAGATGATTTCGGGCATATGGGCACCGCGGCTGTTCTTGACGAAGCGCATTCCGGACGTCCAATTTTGGGCCACTTTTTCGAGCACTGCTGGCCGTATGTCACAAATAATACGAACAATGCTGGCCTCCAAGGCGTCAATTGTTGCTGGTTTATCAGCATAAACCAGTGACTTCACGTAGCCCCACAGGAAATAATCGAGAGGTGTCAAATCGCACGACCTTGGAGGCCAATTGACAGGTCCATTTCTCGAAATCAACTTATCGCCAAATTTTGATTTCAATAAGTCGATGGTTTCGTTCGCCGTATGGCACGTAGCGCCATCCTGTTGAAACCACATCTCCTCCGGATCAATGTCATCCATATTTTCAAACAAAAAATCATTGATCATGGTGCGGTAACGATCTCCATTGACCGTAACGCGAGCTCCGGCCTCATTTTTGAAGAAATAAGGTCCGATGATGCCACCAGCGTGAAAACCGCACCAAACGGTGCATTTTTCTGGATGTAATGGAGTCTGTAGGGTCTCTTATGGATTGGTCTCGCTCCATATGCGGCAATTTTGCTTATTAACAAACCCGTTTAGCCAAAAATGCGCCTCATCGCTGAACACAATTTTGCGATAAAACAACG
The DNA here is from genome assembly GCA_941918925.1 of Phyto melanocephala. NCBI lineage: Eukaryota > Metazoa > Arthropoda > Insecta > Diptera > Rhinophoridae > Phyto > Phyto melanocephala. The sequence goes on along the minus strand of OW799234.1, from coordinate 132,374,001 downwards.
GACGTCCAGAATGCGCTTCGTCAAGAACAGCCGCGGTGCCCATATGCCCGAAATCATTTTTAAATGTTAATGTCACGTATTGATCTTTCGAATAAAAAAAAAATGTTGATTACAATTTAATTTTTTGTGTTATTTTTTACAATTTCAAGTTCTATCGGGCTTAAAAAAACACCCTTTACAAGCAATTAAAGCATTTCCATTGATGCAATACCTCCAAAGTGCAGTGCCTACAAAATTCGAAACATTTGTTGGTGGGTTACTGTGACAAAAACCTTTCTGTAAACGCCCCTATCATGTCTGTTTTAATAATATAACAACGAGCAACACTGTAAGAAAGAAGAGTGAGCTCTTTTATTTCTTTTTATTAGCCCAATAATTTTTCCAAAGGTGCTTACTTTGCTGCATTTCAATAGGATATAAAAGTAAGCGCCTAAATAATGCATGCCCATTCATTAAAGCTTTCAAAATTCTTATTTTTTTGCAAAGTTATAAACATCACACTAGTTATAAAGAAGATCTCGAAGCTTATGTTAATGTAATATTTAACTCTACACAGTTTGAATTTTTCAAACATTTCTAAGACAATAACCAGTGACGTGAATACTTTTAATGCACAAAATGAAGGTTGATGTATTAAAAATGTGTGTCTTGTTTAAAAATTTAAATGAACTTTACAAAATATTTATTTGAAATTTAACATAGTTTCACCCCCAATTCTTGGAATGCAAGCAATGACAGAGACAAGCTCAAGTTATTTTTATGAAACGATTGAAGAGTTGTAGGGAGCAGCAGTAGTGGCAGCAACAACAGGGATGTGAGGGTGTGCATTGTGTGTGTAAATTTACACAGAAATGTGTTAAAAATGAAAAATATAATAAAATAGTTAATTTCCGTGACAAATGAAGTGCAATTTAACAAACCATGAGGGTGTTAGCATATAAACTCCATTTAAATAAAATGGCGGGTATGAAATATATTTTATTGTTAAAGAAATATGGTGTGTAAAACGAGGTATGATCACAAGGTTGTAGAAAGTAAATAAGAGAAAGAGAGAGAGATAGAGATTTTAATTTAGATGTTAATTTGGTAAATAAGGCAGGAATGGTTTTGATAAAAGAAATCAAAAATATCGCCAGTATTGTCCCTGGACGTAAAGTAAAGGAAATAGACAAAACGAAATACAATAAAATTTTCTTTTGCTCTGAAATCAGACACTAGCGTATTTTTATTTTTATGTATATTTTTAACAAAATTTTAATGCTTGTGTTTGTATTTCTCAATTAAAATTTTAATCAGGCATCAGCGAGATAAGCTTCGTTTGAAAGTAAAATTAAATTAGACAATTTGGCTTTTTTGGAAAAAGTACGTGAATTTGATATCGACATTTTTTATTGCATTAGTCACAATTGGCAGTATCAAAACACGCATAGTTATAGGGTCACTGTTTTGGATTTTCATCGATTAGTTCTGTGTCTTAGAAGCACATAGTGATACCTTGGAGTATACAGATGTTTGTGTTGATTAATATTGATACAAAGTAAATGGAATATAAAAATTTAAAACAAATTCAATCGAAATAGCAAGTACGAAATTAAAACCATTTCGAGAATGAGTGACGTGCACATTTCGTTCGTATCTATCTAATTTTGAACGTTATAATGTGACTAAGTAGGTGAATGCAATACAATTTTTTGTAAGAAGATTTTTATAACCAAAAGAAACAAAAATGGTAGAGGTGCAACACACTATGATTGGATTGTATGATTGTGGTTAAAATATAATATATTAATTGCATGTTAATGAAAATATCATGCATTTTTCATATAATGTTTCCAAATGATCATTTTTAAATCCCCTTATAATTGAAATAAAGGTTGGTTAAACCAAAATGCACGATATTAATTGTAAATAAACAAAGAGTTTTCAGAGAATTGTGTTATTATTTTTAACTAGTACAGAAGATACCAAAATGCTCGCCACAGCTTTAGGGGCATACTTCTATCCGATGGTCCATATTTACAGTGACATAGAGACATAATTGAGGTTCAATATGCCAAATTAACTCATGTTTTAGCTTTTGAATTATTCTTAGCTTATTGACGTACAATTTTTCTTTTAAATATCTCTAACAAAAGAAGTCCAACGGTATCAAATCACATGATTACAAATAAGTAAGATGATGCCACTATCTCACAAACCGCACCAAACGGTCACTTAACAATAATCGTAGATTCTCATTTACCCAAATGCGGCGATTTGGTATGTTAACGAATCCACAGAGGTGAAAGTGTGCCTCGTCGCTGAAGATGATTTTCTTTGTAAAGTCACCATTCATTTCTGTCTGTTTAACCAACAATCCAGTAGCCTTTAGCTCTTGGGTCAATTGAAACTTGTAAGTGTGTCAATTCAAATATTTATTCATAATTTGCTTCAGTGACGTTCGTGAGATATTCAATTAATAGACACGACGACAAATCGAGGTTGACGGCCCTTCGCCACACTATCGCAAACAATAGCAACTTTTTCCGCGGAACAGGAGTTGTCACATTTTCAACAGACGCGGTTTGAGGAAATTTTCCCATTCACGCCCATTTTTATAAAAAGTTTTAAAAATCGTAACGCGCTGCTCGGTTGTGTAACTCTCCATGGTTGAATTTGTCAAACACGAAAAAGTAGACATTGAGTTGTGGCTCACAATTAAATCGTTGCTTGGAACACCCTTTATATCTCAATTACTTGCTGCTACCCTTAGGCTTTTGGCTAGGGATGCTTATTAAATATAAAACATAGACCATATATAATAAACATGCCGTCTACAGGTGCTCTTCAAAGCAGGTAAGCAGTAAGTAAGCACTTTGTGAAGCCCATTTTGGTAGTTAAGATTTTTTGGTTCGATAGAATATATATTTTACAAAAGTAAAGAATTTCTAGGATGTATTATAAAAACTTTTTTTCTATTCCTATCGACAATCGCTGTCTTACTTGCCTGCTATTTTTATTCAGTAAAAACTTTACTCAAGTACAAAATTTTTTTGTACCGCCTCTCGTATCGTATTCTATATCCATACTCTTTTACACTCATATACGGTGCAGCATAAAGTGTGAGTACGAAATATTTTCTCGCTTCAAAAATGCCATTTAAATCACAAAACAATACAGTTTTAAATGCCATTGATGGTTCTAAATTTATTTTTCCTAAAGAACAAGAATAATAATAAAAAACTCGTAAGATTAATAGACTGATTTTGAAAATAAATCTCACTCGTCTCGTGTAGGAAGAAAACTTATTATTTCCGTCCATTTTTTCATTATCACTAATATTTTTATAAATTACGTGAAAAGTAAAATTATTTAAAACTGAATACAATTGGAAGCCAGTGTATTTAAAATTGGTTTCGGATTTACAGTTTGTAACGGATTTTCTACTTGTATTTGGCTTAATTTTAAATATTGCAAGTTTTTCTTTGCTGCCACTGGCTCTGTTAAAAAAGAATCCAAATTGTTTTTGTCTAACACTTTGTCGAGTAGTGACTGATTTTGAGTTTTGAAAATTAAAAAAATACACAGAAAAATTGCAAGAATAAACAATATATTAATTTGGAGAGCTAAAGGATGCCTGGCATTTACTTTTTTAATATTATTTCATGGATTATTTGATGGCCTCTTTCGAAAGTCCAATTTTTGCAATTTTTTCCAGCATCCCGGCCAGTATTTTATCAATAGCACCTGCAGTATTATTTTGCAGGGTTGGAATCGCTGCTGGCTTGTTGTTGTACAAAAAATACTTCATGTACACTAGGGTAATCGATTATTCGACTTTTTTAAGAAACCGGGTTTCAAATAGTTTGAAATTTAAAATTCTAAAAAAACCGGTTAACCGGTTCGAATATATAAAATATAATATTTAAAGAAAAACTTAAAAAATATTGTAAAAAAAGATTATTATTAAATTTATATATGAATATGAAATTTTTACATTTTATATACATTTGGCTGCACAATTACGCAATAACTGACATGAATGCAGTTGACCCATTTAGTTTTAATTAGTTGAATTTAAGGACAAAAGGTACGATTTACAAGTAAAATAAATAAATACAATTACATACAATTTTTGTATCCCCTTAGGTACATTTTTTAAATATTAAATAGATCTTTAAAACTAATGTGCACTAACGTATTCTGTTTGAAATTATTTCTGTAATTTGGAAACTTTTCACGTTCTAAATATACTTTGGTACGATTGGTTACAAATATACATGAAAATAAACTTAAAAAAATAAAAAACCGAATTTTTCGGATAAAAAAACCGGTGTATTCGATATTCGAAAAATCAGCATTTAAAAAAACCTCCAGCTGAAAGAGGTTTTAAACCGGTTGTAAAACCGAGTCGATCAGTCTAATGTAAACTAACAACAAATTGTTTAATGTAATCAAATCGCATGATCTTGGCTGTCAATGGATTGCTTTAAAACGTCTGATTAATGGCTTACCAAACTAGCCTCCCAAAAGGGTAATCATGTATCGTGTTTCATGTGACACCCTTGTGTTAAAACAACATATCAACCAAATCCAAGTTTTTGTTTTTTGAGTACCTCGCTCCCGTGACTGTAATATTGCGATTTTCATTATTGTTGAAGAACTACACATACCGATTAATGGACTAACAAAGTGAAGGTGGAGCGAAAATTGAGCACAATATTTTGAGTGGCAGGTTCGGTGGATCAATTATGACAATGAAATTTGATAATTATGACAGCAAGAATTTTGATAGCAAAATTTAATACCAATACGACATTTACTATTTTTAATTATATTCATCCAAATAGTACTCCTATCATGAGCAAAGAAGAAGCCATCGTCCGCAATGATTTACGCAAGCGTTTCTCAGTGCATATCTTTTAAGAGGGAAACAATTCCCATAGAATGTCACTTCATGCTATAAAGCGACGTTTGGTAATCGAATTATCTCAAGATATGGACCAGTAAATTGGCCACCTCGTTCGTGTGATTTGACACCTTTGGCATAACTTTTGTGGGAGTACGTCAAACTAGCAACGATTGGCTAATGCACAAGCATGCTAAATTGGACTGCCAGTATGTTGTTTATAAGACACCGGAGCGGAGACCGAATGCAAGCAGTTGTTGTAATGCTAACGGCAAAAATTTGTAAGCTAATAAAGTCAGCGTTGTGGTCGTTCTATTTAGTTTTACAAAAATTTGTATTCCTCTAAAACATACCCTACATCTTAGCAGATCGCAGACCGAATTAGCTAATTTGCAATACTGATTTTTTAGCTAAAGTTTGATATCACATGCAGGTATGTGGCACATTTTTTGACTTCATTAGAATGTGTGTCGATAAACACACGCATATATAACAACTCAAATAGATTTTCCTGCTTTACGAACCGAATGATAAATCTAAATATAGCCTTAACACCGCTTCTAAAATAAATAAGTGTTATTTTGTCTTTGCCCATGGTATTTCGTAGTCACACTTTATAATAACAAATAGCGAAAATGGAGGGTTATAAGAAAATAAATGACATTTTACAAAATAAATGATTTGAAATAGTGGTAATAACTTTTGCTACAACAACTGCAAAAACAAAAGGGGAAAAAAAGAACGTCAAGGATAATGTAGAACAAGGTACTTGAAGTAAAATTTCAACAAACATATTTGAAAACTATTGGCATTTCTCAGTTATGTAAAACTTAAATTTTAAAACTGTTCAAGTCTTGTAAAACAAAAATGTTTGAATAAAAATGATAAATTTGCTCCTCAAGTTGGTAAATAGAAATTTATTCTTTAAGTTGTTGATATCGAAAGTAAGTAATAGACGTTATTTTGTTTCTATTTGGCGTACCATGGCCGAGCAAAAGCAAAGTTTTTAGATTGTAACAAGATACCAGAAGAATCAAATACGTTTTTTATGTGACACTACACACTTTATCAGCATTTGTGGTTGTTATGATTATTATACCTTTGCAGAGAATATTCAATACATTAGATATGTTGCCGTTAATAACTTAATTTGTGCAAGAATTGTCTACGATGTTAGGCTATCAGCAAAAGCCTAAATCCACCATTTATTTCCGTAGAAAAAGCCAAAAAAATCATGAATTTATTCACAAATTGGCTGTGAGCGAAAAGTAAATTTTTACTATCTGCTGGCTACGTCAACCAGCACAATTACAGAACTGATGCTGCAGTTCATTATAAACCCCGTTGTACACTTTAGGCATCTCAGTAGACCTTTTTAAATTTTAAAATATTTTTTTTCAGTTTCTTTTTTTAAATTCTTCTTTCATTTTCACTTTCAATATCATATTTCTTTCCCAATTTTGGTGTCAGCAAAATTAAAAATCATTCTTTCGAAATTGCTAACAAATTTAAAACTGAGAATACATTTCTTCGTTGTGCATTTAAGTGGAATGAAAACGTTCATTGAAGAATTGTACAAGTGTGTTTGTGTGTTTGTGTGAAAATAAATTAAAAGTTAAATAAATGAAACTTAATACCGTTTAAATAAGAATATTAATTTTTTTCGCTAAAAAAGGAAACAACGTTGCTATTAGAAATACTAGTCATTAAGAGGTTTATTCATTTGTATGAAGAAAAGTAGAAAAGGATTTATATTTCAGTTAAATTAGAGGTAAATAAAATGTAGTTGTCAAAGAAATATAATATTAAAAAAAAAACATTTTAATTAGACTAATTACAATAAATAGGTGCCAATTGAAAAACAACACTGTCTGTTTTAATGTAAATGAAAAAGTGTTTTAACAATAAGCGCCTTTAAAAATAATTCTAATTAGTGACTAGTCAACTGTTATCGGAAGAAAGTTTTAAAAAGAACACTTTTGTTTTGTTTTTAGCTACCCAACAAAAAATCTATAATAAAAAAGTGAATTTGTAGGGATTCAACTGATGACGAAATGATTAAATTTTTGTGAAAACATTAATGATTTAAACATTAGCGTGTCATAGGAGATCATGTATTTACATGAATATTTTAATGAATTGAACTCTATTTCAACAAGTGCACAGAACTCATGAGTAAATGGTGAAAAGCATCCGCTGTTACATGAGTTAATTTTGTTTGTTTACATGAAATGTATAAGATATTTTGCATGATGTTGCATTCATTTTTAAGCACAATATTTATGACAAACTGCTCCGCATTTAGGAAGTCATTGAATTATTTAACACAATAAATTTAGAAGTTTTTAAAATGTAATTCGCATTGCACTACTTTTTTTTTGCTGGGTATTTTATTAAATTAGTCAAATGGCCGCCATGTTATTATTGACGTACATATTTTTTGATGAAGTTTCCTTCACCATTTTCCACAAATGTCAAACAACTTCGTTGATGCAACGTTGTTCCTCCTTTTTTAGTAATAAGGTCGCTGTGGCGTTCTTGTCACGTTTTTTTAATTTAAAACAAGTAAGAGCGCTATATTCGGCCATGCCGAATCTTATATACCCTTCACTACGTGTAGTCATGCAATGACAGTAGTTTGTATCACCATTCCCCATATGAAATACGTAGATTCATATAAAAAAATAAAAAAAAAAATTTAAAAAAAAATAATTAAAATATATATAAACATAAACAAAAAACAAAAAAAAATAATAAAAAAAAATAATAAAAAAAAATTAAAAAAAAAAAAAAATAAATAATAAAAATATAAAAAATATAAAAAAAATTTTTTTTGGCTCAGCTGGGATTCGATGCCACGTTTGCTCTAACCAGTATACACGTTTGTATGTATGTATGTTGTTGTAATGTTGTTTTTGTGAAAAAAAAATCGAGGTGGTCGTGGGTTTTTGCTCATATCTCAGTTGTTTATGAACCGATGTTTCTGATTTTCAATACCGAGCTACTCCCGAATATTTCTGATATTTTAATACCTCACGCCATGCGATATATATGGGCTTCAAAAAGTTGATTTCAACATACACACGGACAGACTGACAGAGCTTAATCGGCTCCCCTATTCATAAGCTTTCAGAAAATATATACTTTATGGGGTCGGAAATGAAAATTGAAGAAATTTCACACGGAATGACAAACCTATATATACCCTTTTTCACTGTGTGAAGGGTATAATTACCCCGTAACAGGAAAGCAATTGTTGCGAACTTGATCACATAATCTGGGAATGGGTCAATTCTGATTAAAGCAATGAAAGAGGATACGAATGGGAAATTTGATTGACTTACTGCAGTCCTACTATATATTTAGGGTGTATTTTTTGGATCTTTATAACTTCCGATAGGGATATTTATAAGACTTGCTATGATAAAAATGAAGCCTGGTAGACAATTTTTTAGTATACTGTGGCAAAAATAAAGCTTCCAAACTGTTAAAACTTATTTCCAATATTCGCACTATGTTCGACAAACTTATTAAAAATTTCCACCGTTTCAACATAAGGGCGCCACATGCCAAAGATGGCGTGAAACCATTACTTTGTTAAGTCAAACTGTAAATTCATGAGGTTTAATATTATTTTTCTGATCTCTTCAAATTAACCAGCAACACTAGATCATTTACTTACTTCGGCACTTATGCCAACAGAAAAATTTTTGCATATGGAAATGGGTAAACCTATTTTTTATAATAGAGAAAGAGAGAAGTAAATGCAACCGCAAAGAATTGCAGTTTCTTGTATATTTTGAAGGCGTCTTTGGCCTGTTTGTATTTTTTTCGATAACTTTGCTGGAAATGTTATTTCAGTGAAGTGCGAAAGATACAGAGGCATGATTATGTGTTAAATTACAGGTATTTTTGATACCAACGATATGGGGTAACATGTCCTAAAACAAACGATTGCAACGAGTTCGACTATCATTTTATCAACTGTCTTGGTTATGGTATTTAATGTACTCGATTCAGACACTTTACAGTTTATATCGTCAGAGCAGCTCGTATAATAGACTCAGCAACCGCCAATTAAGTTTTGGAAAGTTTGAAGAACAGGACAAATACTTCAAGGCAGTCACATTAATCAAATAAATCATCGCAATGTTTGTGATTTCCATGATTCAGAAGTTTTCATACATAAGCTGCAAAATACATTTTTATGTTTCTCATAAATGAGATTTTTAATTTTTTTAAACAAATGTATAAGTACAACTTATAAATAAAGAGACCAATAAGATCCACTGCGTTACCCTTTATATAGTAAAGATAGAAAAGAGAGAGAGGATTGCCAAAGATACAATACATGAAAAAATAGTTATAATAAGTTAGTAGGAAATAGAATAGAAGAAAGAAAGAAAAACAGATTCTCTACGAGCCCTATTGCCTGTTCACCAATCACCCGATCCCCATGATGAATCCGATAATATTCCCCAGCTTGCACTCCGAAACATCACCCAACTCATCGTGGAATCGTTTACCTAACCACTAAAGCATGTGATTCTGTAGCATTGGGCAGTGACAGACAATGTGTTTCACAGTCTTCAGCCCCTCCTCATCTTCACACATCCTACAATAATCCAGAGTGCCGTGATCCCATCTACTTATCTTAGACCTCACAGGACAGTGCCCTGTTAAAACCCCAATAGTGGCCCTCAGACATACCCTATCCAGTCCCAGAAGTGCCGTAGAGTCCACTGAGTTCAACTTGGACAATAAAGCCCTTGACACTCTACAGTCTCTTCTGTCCCTTCACGATATATTGGTCCTGTCAGATACCCACGAACTGATCCTATCGAGTGCCCTCCTACTTTTCTCAATTAGTCTAGATTTGACATAATGTCCTTTCAAGGTTTTAAGCGCCGCCTGACTGTCAAAAAACGATAACGAGCATTGCGTAATTCAGGCGTAATGTAAAGAGCTTACAAGAGACTGTTAAAACAACAGGTGATGGCATGATTGACTAGGCTAATATAACTGTTGTTGGTAGGCAATGGTATTATGGCTGCAGTATTTGCTGGCAGTCAATAATTGAGCTTCTTCCATTAGGGAGTAAATACAGCAAAATCTAAACCTACCGTAAAACATTCGTGAGTGACCTATTTTAACTAACTCAAAACGTCAGTCGTAAAAGCTATGTTAGCGATGGCACAAAAGCTAGCAAATTTTAATAAATATAACCTTCATTTTGTGACAGTAGGAACCACAAGACACAAGATACTTCACATATAATGTGCAAGAAATTTAATTTAAATTTACAGCTCTACATATTTAATAACATTTATTTTCCTAACACAGTGTTTATGATGTATTACAACGGTTAAAATGGAAAATATTCATTTATCACACAATATTAAAAAGGCAAATAATAAGTAACACAAATGTAGTTTAAAAAAACTTTGACTTTTAAACAAGTAAATAAAAAAATTATCTTCGTTTAAGAAAATAAAAGTCAAATTCAAATATTAAAGAAATGTTACACTAAAAAGAAAGCCTTCAAATACAATTAAACCATCATTCCTTTGTAGGCGCTTTAATCACCGAAAAAGAAAAAAAAAAACTAAATCAAACTGGTTTCTCAAAGTCATGTCACTTTCAAATTACCAGGTGTTTATGACTCTTAATATTAACAAACCGTTTTAAGTATCGCTATGACATTATACACAAATATTTACAGTAAACACATATACACACACACACACACACAAACTAAACACATTTAACATGTAATTTCATAAGTATGCCTACAGATTTACCTGAAAAATCACAAAAAACACATTAAAAAAATAATTGTTTACATAATTTAAACATAAATACGCTTTAAAGACTTTTTTGAAAATTATGTTTTTTGCATGTGTACTTGGATGTGACTACAGAAAAGGTCCTTTAAAAAGATTTTTGACAACGTTATCGTTTATACTGCTGCAAAAAGTACATTGTGATTTGTCTGCATACTTTCCTCTATTTATTTCAACTCTCTTACCGCTTTTATGCCTGAAACTCTGAAACCCAATACAAAGACATTGAGTCATTAAAGCTTTAACTTAAAGTCAAAGTCTCCTGCTGTTTTACCTGTACCACGAAATAGTCTTAGAGGAAGGCGCTTTGTATACAAAATGTGTATGTGTTTGGCAGTGTGTACGGGTGGAAGGCAGCAAGTATCTGCTGTGTGTGTTGTTTGGGCAAAGGTGGTACAAATACTTGTACTGAAGGACTTACACACTAAGGCTAATAAATAGGCTATAAGTAGCAGCAACATGGAGACTTTTGTTCACTTGTTTCAACAGCAACAACGACAATAGAATTTTATAGTCAATCTAGTATAAATAACTGCTGCTAATGATGTTTCTAATAGTGCTTTTTTTACAACTTAAATATTTTTAAGGCCATAAGGATTCAAATAAAATGTGTTTTATTTTATGTTTTTACTTGCCGTCTTTTCATTAAACAGTCATTAATATGTATTATGCTTAAATTTTAATATTTATGAATAATTGCAACTAATGTTTTCCACAGCCTTAGAGTTTGTAATGTCACAAAAAAAGAAACAAACAATTTTCCTTTCTGTGTTGTAAAAAAGTCTTATTTGAAATAAATATCATGGCACAAAATAAAAAAACCTATTTGCTATTGATTATAAACAATAAATTTAATTATACAGGGTGGGCCAAAAGTCACCATAGGACTTAACAACTTAATAACTTTTTAATCCTAAGAACATATCGCCGGCATTCAAACGTCAAAATTGCAATCTCTGTATTAATGATTCGTTGTTTCGGTACTTGTCATCATCGTCATAGCACCGTAAGAAATTTGCTTCGAAACGGTAGTTTACGTTTAATTTGTACTGTGGAGAACACAAAATGTATAGAGCAAAGTGTTAGCGAAACACCGATAAACATCAATCAAAAAGAGTTCTGCTTCGTTAAGAATGGCTCGTACGTTGCCATTAATGCAAGAATTACAACCCACAGAGCATCGAAGAAGTGCGGAGAATAATGATCATGTAGAGTAAAGTTTCAAAGAAAAACACGAAAAATCTACTAAAAGGCGTTCCCATTAAGACCAGGAATGACTTGTAAGTCAGTACGGTGCATTAAAAAAAATTTACTGTAATCTATATATATAAAAGAGTAAGGTGACTGACTGACTGACTGACTGATTCATCATCGCACAGCCCAAACGCTAAGAGCTAGAGACATGAAATTTGGACAATCGGTTCCTCTTTCGATGTATAGCCCCACTAAGAAGGAATTTTTTGAAATTCGTAATTTAAGGGGGTAAAAAAGGGTAAAAACTGGTAAAATGGGTAATCTTATATCTGCTAAACTAAAAATGACACAAATTAAATTGAAAAAGTATTGTAATTTGCATAAAAAATAAGCTGACAGGTGTCTGGCATTTTTTGGAATTTTCAACGAAAAAACAGGTAAAAACTGTAATTTGGTACTTTTTTGGTACCCTATGTAACTTCCAAACGCACTTCTTTCAAATTCATATGTATAAGGGGTAAAAATGTTCCCTTTTTTTGGTACTTTTTTCAAAATAAACTTTTCTTATATTATTCAATGGGACAAAAGTTGACAATTATTATTTCCTAATAGAATATGGACAACTATTTAGGTGAAATTTTTGGAAACTTTTCTGGGGACAAAAAAGGTACCAAAAAGGGGAAAATTCTGGCAAATGTATGTAATTCCTAATTAGACGGCCAATTTTCACAAAATTTTTAATTGGGATTTCACTAGAAATTAAAAACTATGTAATTTAGTAAAAATTGAAACACATCATAACAGGGTAGAAAAGGGAAAAATCGGAATTTAGAACATAATTACTTTTATGCAAAAAGGAGTAGATTTACTGACTTGAAATCATGTTTATTAAAATATTTTGTTACATAGATATTTGAACATTTCAAACTTGGAATTTGGAACTTGGACCAAAAATGTACTTTTTCGCTTTTCTATGGTACTTTTTTGTATTTTCTACGTTTATAAAGGTAGAATTGTAAAATAAAGAACTATTGATCCAGGTAAGACTAAAAATGTTATGGGTGACCAAAAAGGTACTTTTTTGAATTTTTTTGGTACTTTTTATATATTTTACGTTTGCGAAGCTAGAATTTTAAAATTAGTGGCTATTGAGACCGAAAATTTTATGGTCGATCAAAAAGGTACTTTTTTGAATTTTTATGGTACTTTTTGTATTTTCTACGTTTATAAAGATAGGATTATACAATCAAGGTCTATTGATTCTAGGTGAGACAAAAAATGTTATGGGCGACGAAAAAGGTACTTTTTTGAATTTTTATGGTACTTTTTTGTATTTTCAACGTTTGCGAAGCTAGAATTTTAAAATTAGTGACTATTGATACAAGGTGAGACTGAAAATTTCATGGGCAACGAAAAAAGGACTTTTTTGATTTTTATGATACTTTTGGTATTTTCTACGTTTATGAAGGTGGGATTGTGCAATGAAGGACTTTTGATTCCAGATGAAACTGAAAATGTTATGGGCGACCAAGATGGTACTTTTTTAAATTTGTATGGTACTTTTTGTATTTTCTACGTTTATGAAGGTAGGATCTTACAATCAAGGACTTTTGATTCCAGTTGAAATTGAAAATGTTATGGGCGACCACAAAAGTACTTTTTTGAAGTTTTATGGTACTTTTTATATTTTTAACGTTTGCGAAGCAAGAATTTCAAAATTAGTGACTATTGATACAAGGTAAGGCTAAATATGTTATGGGCGATCAAAAAGGTACTTTTCTGCATTTTAATGGGAATTTTTGTATTTCCTACGTTTATAAAGCTAAAATAGTGAAATAAAGGATTCTTGATTTAATTTGAAAATTAAAATTATAATGGAGACACAAAAAAGCCTTTTGCGTATATTTATTGTACTCTTTGTATTTTTACGTTTGTAAACATAAAATTAAAATTAGTGTTTTTTGATCCGGAGTCTAAATCCCAATATTATGGACGACCAAAATTACTTTTTCTCTTTTTATATATTTTGTATACATAGAATTCTGAAAAAAGGTAATAATAAGCCAAGTGGAAGTTTTAGTGAAGGAAAAAATGTTACTTTTATTATTTTTAGTGTAATTTTTGCAAAATACGAATCTTAATTTTTGAAACTCAGTAGCATTGATCTTGCTTTTAGTTAGGAAATATATGCCCGATATATCCTTACTCTACTTTTTATTTTTCTAAGTAAATTGAATAAGAGATACAAATTTTCATAAATTGAACCAAAAATATTTAATAATTATAAATAGAACTTGAGTATTCAATAAATAGTAAGAACTGCTTTAACGAAGTAGCGGGTTAAATGCTAGTTCCCATATAATTGGAGCAAGAATTTAAACCCGCAGATAATAGGCTGCGTCTAAATTTTGCAGTTGAATTTAATCATTTGGCCAAAAATGAAATCTAGTTTATGGAAAATCTGATTTTGAATGACGAAACTTCATTAATAAGTTTAACTGTACATTCTTGTATTCTGAAAACTCAAGAGACCTACATACATCAAAGTCAATTGTACCACATTCGGTTTAAAGTATACTGAGTACTGGTTATAGTTGTACATGTACTATTTTCCTTCAAATGTTCTGTTTAATGCACAATAACCAAATGTGCTAATGTTTACTCTTTGTACTGTTTTTTATACTTTTTTAATTAGAATACCGCCTGATCCCGATTTCACCCCAGCCGGTTTTCGTAATCCACGTTTGGGTTAGTGAGTGAGATTTATTAAGGAATATTTATATTGCACGAAACAGGTGAGTCGGCTAAAAAATAGTAGTAAATATACAATCAATGCAACAATATAAAACTATAAAAAAAATTTTGTTTTTTGAAAATTAATTCAAAATGCTAACAGCAAACATTCCTTACAAACGAAGTGAAAGAAATGGGTAACAATTTTCTAAAACACTTCACTCTTAAACATTAAGCATTATTTTCTTTCTTTTAACGGATAACCTTTAATTTTTGTTAAAACTTAAGTTTTAAAAGTTATTCATCTGAAAAACTTTAACTTTATGTTATAATGCTCTAGCCAACCAATCATCACAGTCACTACGCATGATGCCTTGGGTTAATTTCTTGCACGAACTGAACCTTGTATACTGAAAATGAATAAAAAAAAAAATTTCATAGAGCTTCTAGAAATATTCAATAACGAATAAAAGTCCCTGGATTCCGTTCACATTTTTCCTTACTTCGGCTATATTTTCCAGTAACCTCGGCCAGAGCAAACAATGGTGTTTTTATTCATTAGCTTGAACTAAATTTTTTCTGCTCAGTACTTTTATTTTTGTTTTCCAAATTTTAAATTTGGGTACCTCAGGTGTTACGTTACATTAAAAAATATCATTTTGATTTAGTTCTTCAAAAATTAAGATAAAAATTTTCCTACCTGTAAATGGAGAGAAGTTTCGGTTTATGACAGAATATCACCTGTAATTTCAGCCCTAGACACAATCACACTTTTCAATAAAATTTTTGGAAAGCGATATTCTACAAATCGTTATTGAGATTTAGCCCGCTTTCCTTTATAACATTCTGCAATGTTAACAAATAAACACTATTGCCTCTGTTCTTTCCCATCTTTTTAACAAAAAAATAAAAATTTTTCAGCCCTAGTTTAATGTATAGAAATGTTTGCTACTCTTTATGTTGTCACCAAAAATTTGGATAAATCCTAATGAATATTTGGACATGTTAAAGAGACCAAAATATAATTTGCAGTCTCAAAAATTATTGCCGAGATAAACTGACAAATCGGGCTAAGGCATGAAAATAAAAATGCTTCGGTGTTTTTCCAAACGAAAGTCGATTTTTTCAGCTTCTGCACAATACAAAGGGTACGCTATGGATATAAAAAAATTTTAAATCCAAGATGGCCGCCACTATAAAATGGCGTACAATTAATGTATATAATGGTGAAATGTAGTAATTACAAATGTACGTACTTAAACCCCCTCAATATTGATATCAAACGAAAATACTTTGTCAGGTGATTAATGTAAACAATGAAAACGTTAAATTGAAAGATGGCGAATATATGAGTCAAAATAGTTAATACTGTTTTACCCCTTTCAACTTACAATATGGGTATCAAATGCAATGTAATGTAAAATACAGTAAACTATAAAAAAGGTACAATCCAACATGGCGTCCTAAACTAAATGGCGGACATTTTTTTTTTGAACCATTTTTGTTCTGTATTCATTATACATTTTAATATCGCTGTTAGTGTAAACTAATAGTCTTTTGTTGTAAGTACAAATTCTTTTTTAATTCACATTCTGTCGTGTCTGGTATCCCTATACCAAATATTATTAAAATTCATCTAGTCGTTTTTAAGCCATTTGAGTTCAGATAGATAGACAGACAAACAGAAATTTTTGTATATACCGTCATCAAAATAAAAGAAAACGAGCGCTATATTTTTATATACCCTTAACAAAAGTACATATAAGTAAGAAACTGTAAGCATATATTAGTTGTTTGTGAAACATATTTTCTTCAACCTGTCTCTTATTTAGACTTGTTCAATCTATGCTGCTGTTATCTAATAGCATGCCAGCATGATTCTACAATCTTGTTATAATGTTCTGTATATCTTCAAATCATGTTCGTACGACGTACAGAAAAGAAACGAGAAACTTTGCAATTTCATCATTACTGTCGGCGAAGTCCTCAAACACATCAGTAGGCATACAACAAAAAACCCACACAGTTTGTACCATGTACATAAGTATGTACTAGCGACCCCTTGCTTTAGTTTTTGTTGCCATTATACAATTTTGATGTTGCAATCTCAATAAAAAGTTGATATTTTTAATAGTATCTCTGGCAGTTACGGACCGATTAAATTAAAATTTTCTATTAATGTTCTATTGTCATTCAACAAGTGCGCTCAAAAAAGTTATCAAGGAGCTGAAAAAATTAACTTTGCTTACATACTTAAACAAAATGTTGTGATGTTAAACAAAAAAGAATTCATTTGGGATATGGATGATTTGATAAAAAAAAATTATGTATTTAAAGAGAAATTTTAATTGAAAACATTAGACATTTGAAAATCGATCAAATGAATGATAGTGTGACAGAAGGCTTGTTAAACCCATACAACGAAAAGAAAAAGTAAAAATGAGAAAAAATTTTAATGCCTGTTGTCAAAAATTATTTAAACTGGCAAAAATATATGTAAATTTAAGAGCTTGAAATACCAGAGGGTCTTGGCTTTTTAATAACAATTTAAAAGTCCCAAGAACAGTAATTGAGTGCTTAAAACATTAACCCAGGCAATACATTGCTTCGGGTTAAAAAATCACAATTTTTATATTTTAAATGGCAAATAAAATATTTGTGCTTAATAAAGTTTGACAGTTAACAAAAATAAATTAAAAAGTTATAGGAAACGCAAAAAAAAATTCTAATTCCAGTCAAAAAATACAAAATTATATTTCAAGATTATTTATAAATTTTTTAAAACAGAAAATTTTACTAAAAAAATGCAAATTCAAGAAGAATTTTTTATACAAAATTGTTTGAATAATTAAAAAATAATATCAATCATATATAAAATGATTATAAAAATATTATTACAATAGTTAAGTTATATAAAATATAATATTTTCAAAGTTAAAAGTTTATTCCAGCAGTAAATTATTGCGAAACTTCAATGTTCGCTGATGATACAGCTTGATTATGCTCTGATGTTCTTGCGGCTGACGTTTTATAAAAACTGGAAGCTGCATTAAAAGAAATTCACAAATTTTTCACGAAATGGCAAATAATGATAAATATTTAAAAGATACAAGCAATATACTTTACGAGAAGGCGAAAACCATGTATTCTACCACAAAACCCAATAAATTTCAACAACCACACAATAAGTTTTGAAAACAGTGCAAAATATTTAGGAGTCATACTAGATCAGAGACTTAAATTTAAAAATCACGTCCCATATATTGTTGACAAGATAAATAAGTTTACAAAAATATTATACCCTCTTATGAACCGAAATTCAAAACTGTGAATATTGAGAATAGAAAGCTAATATTAAAATCTGTTTTTCATGCGTTAATGTTCTACGCTGCTCCAGATGGTCATCATCTGCTCAGTGTCACATAAAAAAACTGCAAACAGCTCAAAACAAGTTATTGAAAATGATCTACAATTTATCTTGCCACTAACTACTTAACAAATCGTCTCCACGCACTTGCAAATATCGATCTCATTATAGATAAAATTCAGAGATTGACTTTAAGTTTTAACACCCCATAATTAACCAAATGGTTTTCAAGAGTATTTGTTTTAAAAAATATTTGTAAAAGAAATTTAATCAAGATTTTCATAAATTTAAAATCTATTAGAAATTGGAGTGCAATACCGTTGAGAACTGTTTTTGACTGGAATTGAAAAAAATTACCTATTGTACATAAAAAATAGGTAAATTTAAAAATTTCGCCCCTCTAAAAACAATTTTTTTGCTTTTGCCACCTTTAGAAAAATTTGTAGCTACGCCAATGATAATTGCTGAACTCGAAGAAAAATAAATTTCCTGATACTAGCCTAATGAATTAAATTTTAAAAATAACTTAAAATCGAAGCATTTTGTTAAAAAATAAATTTTATGTATAACCCTTATTGTTAGTAGTCGTGGGCATTATATCTGTGGCTTGTAGCTAAAAGCGCTAATGTCAAAATATTTACTTTTGAGAAAATTGGAATTGAACTTTAACTTTTATTGAAGCTTTCATAGTGACATTGGCCAGCATTTTATTTATAAAGCTTTTCTGGGTTAAGTATGACTTTAGCTGCTTTACCATAATGAAAAAGAGCAAGAAAACAAAGTGAAAGTGACATTGGCCCTTTTAGCTTTAAGCCACAGATATATTCTATTAGTTCTAGTCACTAAATATATGACAAAGATTTTAGCAACTCAAGGGCTTTAAGAGAGTTTTTCTTCATTTTCAATTCTATAGTATTAATTTAAAAATAAAACTAGTTTTCAACACGACATCGACACTCGTAATAAATCTGATTGAATACCTAACAAACAGAAAATACGATTATATTAAAGAAATCATATAAAAATTTTTATAACGACGCTGCCATCATCAAAGTATTTTTAAATTTTATTTTTAATTTAATGAAAGTAAAGCAGGACTTATTAAAAGGCTCACGGCACATTCATTACTGTCAGCTGATGAGCTAACAGATTAAAAATCTAAAGACCATTACATTTTACAAGTTCGTGTTGTATTTTATACAAGTGCAAAGATTATTAAACAATTTTTTTGTTTGAGTTTAATTAATGGAATATTTTTTTAGGCAAAACTGCGTTTTAATTTATACATAAAATGTATTTAAAAAATACTTAGTAATTTAAATCTATTTACTTACCGTATGCTGCTTGTTTTTGTTGTTATTGTAATTATTTGTAAAAAAAAATCATTTAATTGTTTTTAGTCACAAAATAGCGTTACATAAACATTTAAGCGCGCGCACACACACAGACACATATTTACAAATAAAAATGTTTAAAGTAATTTTAATATTTTTTAAAATTTTTTTACACATATTTACAATAATTTAATTAAATTTTTTTAGTTTGTATTTTAGTTGTGGTTTGAAGCATTTTCATGGTTGATTGTTTTCGGTATTTTTGGGGTTACAAAAAAATACAGAGAGAGAGAAAAAAAAAAGAAAAATATAAATTTTATTAGTTTTATAATTTAACAGACAGGTTAATTTAATTTATAATTAAAAAAATGTACATACAAAACACTTGAACAAATTATTTACTTAAAAAAAGGATTATAAGAAGAAAAAAAAATAGTTTATATAAAATAGAGGGGAAAAGCAAAACATTATAACAAAATAAACTTCAACTACTTTTAAAAAAATGCAAGCAAAACCTTTAATTAACACCTTTAAGCAAAATGCTGTTCTTAATAAAAAGAAAATATTGAATATTTTTTAAACAAGCCAAAGGGATTAAATATTATTTTAAGTAAAATATTAATGAAAATATAAAATTACAACAACAACAACAAATAATGAAACAATCGTGAGCAGCATAAAGAGATAGGAATGATAACATTTTATTTAATAGACATTTAAACATATTTCAAATGCTTGTGAGTAAAATAGTATGTTTATGGCAAAAATGTTAAGTGTTGTATCGCAAATATAAAAAAACAAAATTTATGATGGATATTATTATCTACTTATAAATTTTTATTTGTTTAAATTTTTGTATGTATGTATGTATGTATGTATGTAACCTGCAGTCAGCCTGGGGCCAAGTGTCCCTTTGTCAACACTCTTTTCTCTAGCGACAACTGCACTAGTGAAAAAGTCGACAACCTTTCTTCTGCGCACGAGAAGAAACTAGCTATAGACAACAGATTTAGTATATTTTTTCAGATCTAGTTTGTTTTTAGAAAGTGTTCAATAATTAAAAAAAAGGTGATTAAAATAATGTGTATAAATAAAAAAAAAAATAAAAAAATGTCGGGCGAACATGCCAATCCCTCAAAAGGAAAAATAAAATATTTTCCACCCTAAGGTAAGTTTTATAATTGTTTTAACATTAAAACCTGAATTTTTTTAGTATTATAAATTTTACTTTTTGTTTTTTTTTTTAAGCAAATCCAAATTGTGCTTGCTGCAAAGAAAATTCAAAAAGGCTTGACATATTTGAAAAACAGCAAAACACTATAATTGAGATTGATTATATAATTGAGCACAAAGTTTTACTGGATCGGTTGGTTCCTCAAAATGCTTCCGTAGAAAACATCATGGGAATTTTTTTAATAAATACAGAGGAGAAGCTTAAAGAATTTGACACTCTTTTAGCTACACAATCAGACCCATATGTAAACATTTTACCTTTCCACACAAAAAGGAAACAAATTTAAATTATCAATTCAACTTATTTTTTAGAAAAGGCATATAAAAACTCTTATCAGTGGTAATGTCAAGCGCAATTTACATCAAGTATTTGGTCAAGGGATAATAATAAATTTTAATGTGGACGGAAATTTCGGTAAAAGGCGACTTAAGGAATTCGGAAATGTTTTTGCAGCTATAATAGGTAAAAAGCTTGTCAAACAAACAAAATAGTTGGTGTAATATACACTTTTATTAAAATAATAACAACGGATTTCTTTTATAAGTTGTGTAAATTCTACAACATATAGTGTAATTCTTATTGAAGTTACTATAGTTAAAATTAACACAATTTATATAGTATATAATTGGACTTTGTTAAAATTTAATTTTCAAAATTTTATACACTCGTTTAATTAGAGTGTACTTTTTTCCAATTCATAGATGTAATATCATCATTCAACAACTCTGCCGATAAGACTTTAAGAGCAGATTTTCAACGACAAAAGAAGAATTATTTTAAGCAAAAAAAACCGCAACAATTCCAATAATAAGACGAAAAATGAAAATAAAGAAAACGAAAGCATCTCTTCTGTCGAAGAACAATAAAATTGTTCTTGTTTGTCTTCGCCCTTTTGCCATTTTATTAAAGAAAATGAGCTATAAAATATTAAAAACAGACTGATTTAAATAATTTTTAGTTGTATAAGGTTCTATTTAAAAACTATGTAATTTTAGCTTTTCTTAATAAAAAATTTTCTTCAGACAAAAAATATATGTGTTTAAGTGTATCGCCTTAACATCTGTAAAAATCTAGCTCCAGAATCGCCTGAGAAGCGCCAATTATGTAGATCAGAGTTACTAAAATGCACTAGAGAACCTGTGGTTCAAATGTCTCCATGTGGTCCTAAAAGAACTACCACGTCAGTAGTGATAAGGTCTACTGGTGGATTTTCAATGACAAGCCTGTGTTAGATGTCAATAGTAGATTACGTTGGCTGGGGCATAGCTGGTCAGTAGTACTGGTGACAATGTCACTAGTACAACACTACAGTTTTACTACTCACATTCCCTGCAGGGTATGTATGTATGTATTTATGTATAAATATCTTTGTTTATCTGTAAATTTAATAGAATTCAGCGTAAATTTTAAACAGTTTGCTGCTTAATGTACCATAATGTTGAAAAAATTTATTTCTAATGAGAATTTAAATTGTGATTGATGGGTTGCTAAGAACCCTGGTATGTACTTGTTCAATATGTATGACTTATATTTGATTTTTATTTACAAAGAACGAAAAATTACTATAACAGAAAGAATTGATTGGTTACTGCGGAGGCCAGAGTCGTCTCACTCTAATGTACACTTTGTCTTACGTGTTCGACAATTAGAGAAAAATATTAAAATTTTACAAAAAACTATGAAGCAATTACTAATAATTTTTATTTATTTTTTATTATATAAATTTTATTGACAAATAATTCAATACAATAGTTTGTCTCAGCGCCTAAAAGGCATTGTTGAGACGAGTTGGCAAAAATATAAGTATTTACATAAAATTTATATGTTACAAAATAAGAAAAATATATTGACATATATACAAGAAATTAATTTAAATTATGAGATCGGTTTATAGAAGAGATCATTATAAAAAAATCTCATTTATATGTTTATATAATGTGTTGTTTGAGAAGTCTTTTTTAAAAAGAAATTCTATTTTCCTTTTTTTAATACTTGAGGCAAATTATTGTTTTCACGACTACCCATAAATTCCACGCGCTGTTTTGTTGTTTCGAACCTACACCAAGAGATTCTTAAATTTTCATTATTTCTTGTATTTATCATATGATTAGGTTAGGTTAGGTTAGATCCGGCAGCCGCCCGAAGGCATAGCTCACTTGGGTCCTCCGAGGGTCCCGTTGTGATACCGTAGGCACCATCGCCCGTTTGTCTATGTTCTCTGATTACATCTCATAAAATTTATAGTATGATGCCCAATATTGTGCAAAGACTTAAAAACATATATTAGAAGTTGCATTTTCTAAATACCATGTATAAGTAAAACTGTTTGACATTTATCAATATATAGAGAAATAGTGGAATATGTTATTGGTAGATTATATACAACCTTTAGGGCTTTGTTTTGCATACGTTGAAGCGACTTACAGTCATTACTCTTCTTGTAACCATAACAAATGGTTAAATAACTAAAATGGCTATGAATTAAGGCATTATAAACTGAAAGTTTAGTATCTTTATCAAACTTATTTTTTAATTGATATAAAATACCAACAGCTTGAGCAGTTTTAGTTCTCAAATTTTGTAAGTGTTCATTCCAAACGAGATTGTTTTGTAAAATTATACCCAAGTATTTTACAGAGTTGGTTTCAACAACTTCTCTACCATTAACATGTACTGAAAATGTGTTATTATGACGGCTAGACTTAGATCTTAGTAACTGCATTTTATTTCAACTTAAAACAAGTTTGTTTACTCGCGCAAGCTCAGATATCAAAGCTGCATCGCGTTCCAAGTAAGACTTTACCAATTTTTTAATTAATTAAATTAAAAAAATCTGCGCTATCGAAGTAGCGGAAATATTGCTATTAATATAACTACTTAATGTTGGACGTATGCTCAGATATGGAAACTATACATTTATTTAAGAAAATAACATTATAAGCACTTGTCTCCAGTGACATCGTCATGGTAAAATAATGCATTTCGATACAAAATTGTAAGTAATGAAGAACTCTATTTAAGTGCTTCTATACGCAATGTTTCGTAATTATAATTTTTTGCTGCGATATCAAGAAATAGTTTTCAAGCTTTTGTTGGCTTCAGTACACAGGCATTGTAACATCGATATCTGCTTATGCACTCCGAATGGTAGGCACTTATCCTGAAGTGATGAACAGTAAGGTTTGCTTTCGTCACTAGAGGAGTAATAGTTACCTTCTGTGATATTCGAAGAGGACCGAACTACAAAAGACAATGTGACAATGATGGCGGTTTAGCAATAATACTGTTAACTTGAGTATCAATGAAAATGCTAAAAAATACATTCAGTAGTGGCACTGGAAGCGGGTGTACACAGACTAGTCTGTCTAGATCCAAATTATTAAAAATTATTGCGAATAAAATTAAAAAAATTTAAAAGAAAACAACCTCTTTCTCATATGATATGCACGATAAGATCAGCATACTTTAGTCACTCTTGGTTAAAGGCACTTTAAAGGGAAACACATCCACCCATCCGTTGAAAAGTAGCCCCTCAAAATTAAAAAAATTTCAAGAATTTTTCCTTTTTTTTGACTGAAGATGATAATTTTTTTGTCGCACCAGCCTTTAATATTTTCATTTGTATAGAAATATGTTTCATAAAGAGATAGAGAAATTGATACAAAACGAGTTCCGTGAATGGCATCTTAGTGCTAACTCCAATTACTTGTATTAATACCTTATTTACTTTAACAAAACGTACACTTTATAGGTAGTCTATTGCCTACATCCTCTATGAGAGAAAATTTTGATACTAAACATAATAGGATTCTGATTCTTTTTATGTGATAGGAATAACAAGTGCCTCATTTCACAAAATGAATTCAATCAACCAATATCCTTCATTAGTCATAAAACTTACACCTTTAAAGTAAATCAAAATCGTTTCTCAGACTGTTATTGTGAATAAAATTGAACCATAGTCCAATAACTACTAAGCAAATTATAAATTTTTAAGGATATGAGTTAAAAATCAGAAATATGAAACTAGCAGCAAAATATTTACATACATAACTAATGGTGTTTTCTTTTCTGACTTTAATGTTGCATTAATTCTGCCCTATGCCTTCTTTTGTGTTCTTTTCTTAAAAATATGCAATATTATAAACGGGTGACAAGTTCTTTTGTAATAATGTTGCCATAAAAATAACAAAAAATGTTACATGTTGTACCCTGAATTAAATCAAAGGGTTAGAATATTGCACTTTTTAACAGTTGATATTAAAAAGGAGAATTAAGTTTTTGTAGTGATTAAAAATAATTTATGGTCCCAAATTATTAAAATGGAAGCCAGAAATGCAGTTTTACATAAAAATACAGCTATCATGTAAAAAAGGTGAAAATTTCTGTTCTATTCTGCTGATTATAAAGGTAGCATTTTGTTAGGGTGTAGGCGACCTTTGAAAAGTGTTTAACTATAAAAGGGCAACATTGTTTGTTAGAAAAGAAAACACCATAAGAAGAAAATATTTTGAAAATTGATATTCTCTAATACGGTTTTGCTACTTTTTTATTTAATCAGAAAAAAAAACTTCTTAAAATCCAAGAACTTATTAGTTTGAAAATTATGCTTTTCGTAATTAATAAAACACTCGCCTCACTCACATTTCAGTGATTAATGATACAAAGTTTCGATAACATTTTTCAATTGTCTTTCCCCCCAAATCAAAACACAAAATTGCATTTTTATAAAAACTCTTAGCCCCCAAAAGACATGTCTCTGACTTCCTTATTTAGTTCTAGAATCGTTCCCACAAATAATAATTTATGTTTTTATATCAACAACAATGTCAAGTAAATAATACTGTCATTAGAGTGTCATGTCTGTGCTTCGCCTTAATTAACTTTGATCTCAATATTATTCTAACTTTAGACGACTTTTGTGTTTTCTTTTTTAGTTGACGATAAAAATAAATTTAATTTAGATTAAAACAAAAGTAATAAAACAAATATTGATAGATTGATTTGATGCGACACAAGAAGCTTATTAGAAAAGAAGAATAAATAATGACAGCCATAAATAAATAAATAAACAAATAATGACACAACATTACGATTAGAACAAAGAGTGTGTGAAAACATTTCCTTGAGATTTATTTTAAAATTTAAACATTTCCTGAGAGCAGCTTTTCATATTTAGAGAAATCCCTAGAAGTTCTTACTTACAGTTGACATATTAAACTTTGTAAATTTCCCTTAGGAGCTTTAATAAGCTGCGACACACAAATAAATACAAATTACAATACAAGCTTTATGGCACAACATTTAGCTGCGATTTAAAAATAAATTCACTTTACTTAAGGCATGATGTTAATTTCAACAGATGCTTAAATAAAAGTCCCTACAAAACATATAAATACAACCTTTAATACCAGATAAATTAGAATTTACTGTTATTATTTGTCAAATTAATTGAAAAATTAAAAGTAAAGAAAAAATACAAACGATACGTGACGTAATGACAGGGTAGTTGGCGTTTAATTATTTTTACAACGTGCAAATAGAATAAAATCAAATAGCAAATTGATACTTAAATAAATGTGTACGTATGACATTTATATAAATATTTACTTATTTACTTTATAGGTAAATCCATAAAATGTTTTTGTGTGTAGACCTACGCAGCGTATGAGCAATAAAATATGTATTTTACCCATATTATTATCACGTATACGTAGTGGTACTTTTTCTGAAGGGGAATTTTTGGTAATGCATTTATTATCAAAATAGTTTAACCCTAATCAAGTCAGGAAAACCTTGTAACAAATCCAGTTACAATGTGCCTCAGATGCACATACAAATAATTAACATTTATCCTGCAAATATATATTTTATTCTATTAAATTTTTTTTAGTAATTTACGTGAAATTAAATACTTGTTATTTATTTTCGAATTTAAAGTAAAGCATGACTTTAAAGCACATGTGCTTGCATTGATGAGATCAGCCGAATCAAGAAATAATCTTTGTGTTGTATGGAATGAATATTGGACTCATTTGGAACTTAACTTACCATTGTCATGTTTTTTTTAAATCCATAAATTTACTTTTCTTTAATTTGGGTGGGAGAAGTTCAGGTAAACAAGTAAGAGCGCATATTCGGCCGTGCCGAATCTTATATACCCTTCACAACGTGTTTTTATGCAATAACAGTAGTTTGTATCACCATTCATCCCATATGAAATACGTACATACATATAAAAAAAATACATATATAAAAACAACCCATTTTTAAATTATAACTTTACTTATGTATGTTAAAAGAAAAAAAAAATAAAAAAATAAATTAAAAAAAAAATATTAAAAAAAAATTTTAAAAAAAATTAAAAAAAAAATAATTAAAATATATATAATTAATATAAAACAAAAAAAAATATAAAAAAAAAATTAAAAAAAAATAATAAATATATAAATAATATATTAAATAAAAAATAAAAAAAAAAATTAAAAAAAAAAATATAAAAAATTAAAAAAAAAGTTTTTTTTGCTCAGCTGGGATTCGATGCCACGTTTTCTCTAACCAGTATACACGTTTGTATGTATGTATGTTGTTGTTGTAATGTTGTTGTTGTAATGTTGTTTTTGTGAAAAAAAATCGAGGTGGTCGTGGGTTTTTGCTCATATCTCAGTTGTTTATGTACCAATGTTTCTGATTTTCAATACCGTTCTACTTCCGAATATTTCTGATATTTTAATACCTCACCCGGGTCCAAGCGATGTCAAGGGACTTCAAAAAGTTGATTTCAACATACACACGGACAGACGGACAGACGGACAGACGGACAGAGCTTAATCGACTCCCCTATCCATAAGCTTTCAGAAAATATATACTTTATGGGGTCGGAAATGAAAATTGTAGAAATTTCACACGGAATGACAAACCTATATACACCCTTTTTCACTGTGTGAAGGGTATAAAAAACGTCTTATACTTTCTCGATGTACCAATGCATGTTAAGTCTCCGGAGAAAATCGATACTTAGAAAAAATGAAGATTTTGAACATAAGGAATGAAAAATAAGGACACTTCTAATATTCTAAAATATATATTGAACTCTTATTGCTCTTATTTGACCTTTATTTTATAAAATTTTTAATTGATTTTTCAAGCTCGAGGTCTTTATAAATATTTGTTCATTTATTTATTATTCAATATTTCGCTAATATTTACTCCTCTTCAGGAAAGAAATTGTGTGTTTTACAACATAAAAATATTTTATAAACATTTCAAAAAAAAATTTTTTTTTTTTTATAGTGAACCTTAGTCGTCTCTTTCGGAGCTAGTCTCATCATCTGAAAACATGTTTCCGACCGTTTCGCTAGCTTTATTTTCGTATGAAAATACTTTATGGCTACACCAGCCTACTTCCACAAGCATCGCATCTATTTTTTTCCTTTTAGCCGCTTTTCCAATGGGATGGTTAATTGGTGGAAGTGCTCACCTTGCTCATCAGATTCTATTGAATGATTATTTAAAAAGTGAAGTCTTAATGTCATGGTCACGCCGATTGCTTGGAATGACTTAAGCATATTTTTTACTAAAACTTTCCATTCGTCGACTCGATTTTTTCCTGGGACTCTTTCTATAACTGCCTTAAGTGCGTCCCACGCAATTTTTTGGAGTTTTGAGTAAGATTTTGTTGTTTTTTTGATTTTATCTCAAGGTAAAATTTGTAAGACCTGATTAAGAGCTAAAAATTTGCCGAAAGGAGTCAGGCAATATTTCAAATAGTTCACGAGATATATTCTTAAGAATTAGTACATGTTTTTTTAAAATTATACTAAAATCCAACCCCCCAGTCGAAAATTTAAAAAATGAATCAAAAAAACCTTGGCTATTAATTCAAAACCCAGCTAGGGTTTTTCTTCTACTATCATAAGCTTTCAGATTTTAGGGGTGTCAATTGGTTCAAGATTTTAGTGCTGCACTGTGTAATACAACAATTAAAACCTTCTTTTTTAGCATATTGCTTAAATGAGTGTTAGATTTAACAACAACCGAAGAGATGACATCGGAGACAATGATACAGTGAATTAAATCGGCCACAGAACTAACATGTTAAGTTGGTGGTAAAACTTCTTTATAAGTTGGTTATCGAATTAAACTTTGTCTAAAATATTTTTCGATTTCTGCGATTAGCAGAGAACTCTATTCAGTTCCTCGTTTGTCCTTATCACTGGTATCAAATCAATTTCCTTGAAAATACTCTCAATTTCTTCTGGTTTAACTATATTTCTTTTCGGCGTTGCACAGAAAAAAGTTCCGCTTTTATACTTTCTTATTTAAATCAGAAAACTAAAGAAATTATGCAAACTCGAGTTAAACGTAAAAAAAAGGGGATTCCTAGTATCAACTTTTATTTCGTTGTATCTTCAAATTTCATATACAAGAGTAATAGTTAATGTTGCCATATGTTTCTGTTAGGCACATTAAGACAGGATCACGTGCATTAATAGTTTTTGAAATAACAAAATAAATTAAAATCAAATTATAATTAAAAGTTTTTTAATTCTAAATAAAACAATTGAGACAAAGAATTCAAGGAGCAGCAAGAACTATAACTTAAAATCAAGGAAATTATATGAGTTTAAAGTCAAATATGTGCCTGAGAATCACATGTTGACTGGAGAAGGGTTAATATTGATTTATGTACTTATAAACAAATACATGTTGTCATTTTTCTCATCAAAATGCAATAATCAATAGAAAATGAGAATAATTTATTTAGGAAAGTAGTAAATAAGTAGATGTATATTACAAAACTATAGTTTTCTAATTCAATGAAAATTGAGTTAAATTTAGCTCAATTTAGTTTATCAGTTTTAAGTATTTATGTTCACTCTTATTATTATAGCTTTGACACGACAGTGTGAAAGGGTACATGAGTATGAACCTTTGTTATTTCGTTTGTAATTTCTACAATATTTATTTCCGAACATAAAGTGTATATTTTCTGAAAGCTTATGAAAGAAGGAGTCGATTAAGCCATATCATGTCTGTCCGTGTGTTGGTTGAAATCAGC
Source organism: Phyto melanocephala (assembly GCA_941918925.1). Classification (NCBI taxonomy): domain Eukaryota; kingdom Metazoa; phylum Arthropoda; class Insecta; order Diptera; family Rhinophoridae; genus Phyto; species Phyto melanocephala. The sequence goes on along the minus strand of OW799234.1, from coordinate 132,344,347 downwards.
TTTTAGAAGCAACCACATGATCCTTAGGACTGTGTATGCTATCAATCTTTTGAAAATATCCGAGGATGAATCGCTATTGAAATTCACCAAAATTTCCCCATAAATTTCTGAGATATGAGCAAATAAACGCGAGTGCCTCTGTTTTTTCCCATATTTTTACCACAAAAATTAAAATGTTTCAGCCAAAGAATAATTTATAAGTAACTTTGTAACTATTTGCAGTAATAATGTCTCTAGAGATATTTGTGAAAAATTTTGGAGAAATATGGCTCAAAGGGAGAAATAGGGCTTAATATGGCAAAGTTATAGGCAAAAAAAAATTTTTTTTAAATATATTTTTTTCTGCTTCTAGACAACCAAGAGAGTCAATATTAGTATCATCTGAAACGACTTGACTAAAGCAGTATAAGGCTCTATAAAAAAATTAAAATTCATGATCGCCGCCACTATAAAATGGCCGACAATAAATTTGTATATGGGCCATAACTGGTATTTTAAAATGTAACTCCTTCAACCCACACAATATTGGTAACAAATGAAAGGGAAAAATCCAAGATGGCGGCTAAAATAAAATGGCGGAAATTTGTTTTCTTATATCTATCAATGTGGGTATTTAATACAGTTAAGTATGTAAAAACTCAAAATCCAGAATGGCGTCGGAAATAATAAGGGAAAATGGCGTATAACACGAAATCTAGGTTAAGCTACTATATGGGATTATACGTATGATGGTACACATGATGGTGAAGGGTATTATTATATTCGGTAATGCCGAATATAACACTCTTACTTGTTTTCCTTATTATTTATTTTTTTACTGGGTAACTCAAATAAGACCTAACGATGTTAAGCACGTATAACTTTTTTAACTTGTAATATAGAATGTTTTTTTAGAGTCACAACTACGCTTTCTAAAGACCATCTAAAATTGTCGCGTTTTCACCAATGTTTCGGGCGTACGTGGTATCATTTCATCAATAGCACGTCTAGTTACTTCTAAAAGATCAATCGGTGCTACATAGTATCAATTGACAGTACATATATTTATATAAAATATAACATACTTATATAAAAAAATCATTTTGTTATATAAATAACAGAGTTCCCAGCTTTTGACAAATTGGCATATCGAACTTTAATATGCCCACAAAATGCTGTAACACCATGTAATTCTTCAAAAATATGGGTTCTAATTCATATCAATTAAAATAAAATTGTACCTTTTTAACTGGAAAAGTAACTAATTGAATTTATGCTTCCTATTTCGTATACCCTCAGATAATGCTATTAAAATTGTGAGGAGTATATTAATTGAACTAGATATGAAATTAAAATCAGTTGCTTTTGTTACAGTAACTAGTCATTTGTTATGTCTTCTATTTTCAAATAAGCAGTGTAAAACAAATTTTTATATTCCCATATAAATGTGGCTTCATAGTCATCAACATCAAGCTCAGTTTTATCACTAGAGCAATATGAGCTGCTGTAAATGACCATTTAAAAATATGAGAATCAAATCTTTATGTTGTTCTTAATAAACTTTATATTGACTATTATATAAACGTACATCTAAAAAAAAAATCCAAAAGATAGCTAAGTAAGCATGTGTTCAGCAAAGGAAGAGAAGAAAATCCATTTCCACAAAATATATAAAACCAAGTGCTGCAACAAAGATTTTTGAATAAAAAATCGTTAACATATTTTGGCTCTTAATTACCTATAAAAGTGATAATAAAATATAAAATCAATATGAAGATATTTTCAAGTTAGTCCCTGTTAAGCTTTAAATTAACTAAAAGGAAAACAAAATACATAAATAAATAAGTTTTAAAATATGCTTTAGGAAATAAACGGAAATCAAATTTGCCAAAGTAGAAAAAGGGGAAAAGAAAACAAAACCAAACTGAAAGCAAATTGAAAAGGATGGATGGCAAATCCCAAAGGTATTGGGAAATGAAAAGATTTTCAAAGATATTTTTAGAAGTAAATTTTGTATTTTCCTATATTCGTCGTCTAGTCTCTTTACATTAGATTGGCATAAACTTGAACAGGGAGTGGGTGTTTTTGTGGCGATTCATATTGGAGAGTATTTCTTTTTTTTTATTGAATTTATTTAATTTGATTTTGCTTGAGCATATTAAATTTCATACTTTTAAGGACACAAATATGAGGGATGAAAGTAAATATGTAACTAAAATGATTTCTTTAAATTTTAAACTAGTATTGACGAAATATTACTTTTATAATGATAGAATAGGCTTTCCAACAACTTTGATAAACATTGAATTTATTAAATTTCTTTCTTAAATTCCCAATCGATACAAAATAGTTTGCTCGTTAATTTTTAATATTTCTTTTAACTTTTCTTCTGCTTTATAATTTTTATTTAAATCCTAAAGTTTCTCTGTTGAATAAGGTAAACGAATACTGCTAAGCCTTTCACAATTTTTTTTTACAATTTTCTAATAGAAAAATTATTGCTATTTGCCCTGTGCTTTCTTCTGCTGTAAGCCCTGACATCATAAGTCAAACAATTTTTTATTTTTTTTTATCATTTTTCTGGAAACATGAACTATTTTCTTTTACAGCGGTGACTATACAGTGTTACAAACAGTTTACTGGGGTTTCAACATCTTTGCAGAAAAAAATTCTAGCGTTATGGACTCAAATCTGAAAGTAAAACGGATGACCTTTTATATTCTAAATCACTTCTTTGGAGGCTGATAACTTTAAAGTTAGCATGGTTGTCTTGAGGTTAGTTTTTTTTTTATCATGAGTAGACCAATGCCGGAGAAAATTTTTTACAATTATACTAGATTCATTTTTTAATTACCCATTTTATTTTTTTAGGGATAAAGCACACAATTAAGTCAACTGACAGAATTGATAAACAACAGGCCACTGTCAAAATACCATTACATTCATAGAAACTCACTGCTTGATGCTCTTTATGGGCTGGTAGAACTATTTGTCCGTAAGTCGTCACAAACAACGTTTCAGCTCACGTTGAGCGGTATAAAGAATTGGTAGCTTTTCTTTGGTGTAACAATGGAAAGGTATTTTTATTGTTGACATGCAATGTTAGCAGGAAGGTACCACATACAATGCGCGTTACATCAATTTAAGGGAAGAGACATTTGACAAGCAATTTGATTTCCAAAAGTGGACCTGTTAACTGGCCGCGTCGTTTATAAGAATTATTTTCTCTAGACATATGTATAGTAAAATTGGGAGCGAATATTCGAAGGAATATTGCCGAAAAAGCCACACTTTACTGTAAAGGGTATAGAAAAAATTTTATCTCCAGGTTACGCCATTAACGTGTTAATAGGGACAGCCATGTAAACGAAATCATATTTAAGCACTACGATCATATATTGATCTTATTAATAAAGACAATTGGACATTTTGTTTTAATTTAGAATTCTATGCCTCTGCGAAAAACACCTGTTACATATATTTTCCTGGCTCTACGCCAGCAATAATTTAGCGGTAATAAAAAGAAAAATAATCTTTTTGAATTCATGTTTTAGGATTGTTAAACATATGCAGCAAATGATTGATTAAACAGTTTTAACTCTTCTCATATCTATAGATGCCTCAATAACGAGTTTCTCAATTAAGTAGCACAAGATACTTATAACCGCATGAAATGATGGTGAACCCATTCGCTATCATCAAATAATTTTATTTATTTATTGTCTCCTTGCACAACAAGACAAACTCTTATAATTGTGCAGAATGCATGTAAGGTCCACATCAGAAAGGACTTTTGATGTAAACGTAAAGATATTAAGATATTCAAAACGTCAACTCACCAAATGCCGTCAAAATTGCTTGACAAATCATATATAAGGAATGCCACTGCTGCAAAAAGATTTCAAGCAGACAAAAATTAGATAAAGTCGCAGTATTTCAACCAAAATTATAAAGATTTCCTGGTTAAATAAATCTTTAATTAAACACAATAAACTGAGAAACATTAAGGTTATTCAGGCTTCATACAACTTCTATTTAACTTTTTGTCTATGCTGACATTTTAGTTTCCAGTTATTGTCTGGGGGACGCAGGTTCGATTCCAGCCATAGACTCTGTTCTGTGTTTCAGGAACCTACAAATGGTCTTCGTTACTTGGCTCGGCTAGTTAGATTTAAATATTATTTGTTATTGCATTGTTATACAAATAAACAAATTAGATAAAGGGTAGTCCAAAAGTCACATTTAGGCTTAAAAATTTTTGATTTTAAAATTTATAATTTTTAGGAATAAGTAATAAAAGAAAAAAAATTTAAACCAACTGATAACTTTTGGCTCAAACTGTATTTAATTTATTTACAAATTCTATTATAATTAAATCAAACTAACAAAGGTCTTAACTAAATTCCTAATTGTTATAAAAGACCGAGATTTTTATTTAAACTGTATTTTCTGTAAAATTATAAGCCTTCTGTTTTCCTCCAAACAGACTTACATTGTTCAAAATAGAAACGTATACCCCACTTACTTCTTTGCAAGTGATTTATATAAAAAAAACAACAAAAATTTTCTGTCATAGACATTTTGTTTGTTACACACAAACAATATTTCATTCATTTGATATTTTTGCACAAACAAACTAAAATGTACAAGTGCCCTTGAACTTAATTTTACTCAAATGCAAAAAAAAAGATCCGAAAAATATCAATAATTCATGATGGTTTCTTTGACTACGCTAATTGGGTATTTGGAAATTTTAAACGCTGGAGGGCTTGTTAAACATTTTTTAGAAAAACATTTAACAAGTTCTTAAATTGTACGGTAAACCCATCATAGTTGCAATCAACTCTTGCACCCCCCACATTTTATTTGCTCTTTTCTACATTCTTTGCAAATATTTATCAAAGTTTTGCCATTAACAAATTGCACCATTTAAGGTTTACGAGTAAATAAAACAAAACTTTTACCTTTAAACCCTCAATAAAGAATTTCAATATTTTTACCCTTCGAACAGAATAAATAATAAAAAATATAAACGAATATTCTATAAAACTTTGGGTTTGTGTTTTAGCAGTAGCATTTGCTATTTGTTTAAGGGGAATTAAGAGAAATGGGAGGTAAATATTGCAAAACTAAAACACTTTCTGAACACAGAACATAAAAACGACAATATTGGCAAAAATATTGCAAATATTGGTAATAAATAGTTTTTGTCTAATCGTACACTCTTTCTCCCTCTCTCTATTCCTAGTTTTTCTGTTCAACTGCTGCTTTCATTCGCCATAAAATTTTAACATTTGTTTCTATAAAGTTGAAGCAAGTAGTCCGGGGATGGAAAATGTTTTTTTTTTATTTGCATAAAATATTTGTTTTAAATCTTCATTTATTTGATTTCAATCGCTGCAATCAACGATTATATATTTTTAATTTAAAAGTTTCACAAATACTCTATAGAATTTAAGGCAACAATTCGGCGGTGCCGTATCTGATAATACCCTTCACTATTATGTACTTAGGTATAGTGACCACATCGTAGCTTATTCAAGATTTCAGATTTTGTATTATACGTCATTATCTTTATTATTTCCGACGCCTACCTTGATTTTGAATTTCTAAAAAGTCAACTGTATTCCACTAGCGAAGACCTTTAATTTGATACCCATATTGATGAATTTAAAAATAAATGCCGCAATTTTATATCAGACGACATCTTGGGTTTTGTACTTATATAAAATTGTACCGTATTCTACTGAACAATCGCTTTCATTTGATACCAATATTGTGGGCTTTAAAGCGGACAAAGCTGTAACTAATATATTTGACTCCTATAATCGCTATTGAATCTAGGACGCCATCTTGAATTTTTTACTTTTTCAAACTTAATTGTATTTTACTGGTGAAGCTCTTTCATTTGATTGGGAGGAGCAAGGCGGTACATTTTGAAATACCAGATACGACCCATATTACAAATTTATTGATCGCCATTTTGTATTAGTGGCCATCATGGGTTTTAATTTTTTCAGTGCATTTAATTTTATTGCACAAGTCAAGTCCTTTTATTTAATACCCAATGTTTCTCTCTCTCTCTGTAATATAGAAACAGAAAACCAAAAGATTTTTGATTGTAACTTTTAAAACAAATACCGAAGCAATAGTATTTCGGTGCTTATATCTCAGTTGGTTTAAGCTGATTTTTTACCAATTTTTGTTACAATTTCTATGAACATGGTTTAAAATTTAGTGTCTTTTAAGTGTGCAAAAATTAGTTAGGAGCTTGACAAATTTGATATATATATAAAAAAATATATATTTTTCTAAATAATTTTTGCTATAACTTTGCCGATTAGTGACCAATTTTTCACGAATATCTCGAAAGGCATATTATACCTATAAATGGTCACAAGCGAATCTAAAAATTATTCTAGTGTTGCAAAGTTTTATTTATTGTGGTAAGACTAAGGGAAAAAGCAAACGCAGTCGTAGCTTATATCTCACTTAAGTTAAAGGACAATTGTGCTGATTTTCAATACCGAAATGCTCCCGAATTTTTCTGACATATTAGTAGCACACACGGGCCTTATCAATGTCGGCAGAATTCAAATAACTGATTTCAATATACTCACAAACAGACGGATAATGCTAATTTGACAATGACCATCAAAGTATACTTTATAGGGACGGAAATATATAAAGTAGAAATTTCACACGGAATAACAAACCTCTATATACCATTACACTCTCTGTGAAGGGTATTATAATAGAAAACTTACTTTGAATTGCAAATATGAAATAAGAATCGAATGGATGTACAGAAAAGAAATGTTTGTTACATGGTTTTTATACCCTTCACACAGTGAAAAAGGGTATATATATGTAGGTTTGTCATTCCGTGTGAAATTTCTACAATTTTCATTTCCGACCCCATAAAGTATATATTTTCTGAAAGCTTATGAATAGGCGAGTCGATTAAGCTCTGTCAGTCTGTCAGTCTGTCCGTGTGTATGTTGAAATCAACTTTTTGAAGCCCCCCGACATAGGTTGGACCCGGGTAAGGTACGAAAATATCACAAATATTCGGGAGTAGATCGGTATTGAAAATCAGAAACATCGGTACAGAAACAACTGAGATATGAGCAAAAACCCAAGATCACCTCGATTTTTTTTTTCACAAAAACAACATTACAACAACAACATACATACATACAAACGTGTATACTGGTTAGAGAAACCGTGGCATCGAATCCCAGCTGAGCCAAAAAAATTTTTTTTTTAATTTTTTAAAAATTTTTTTTTTACTTTTTTTTTTTATTTTTTATTTAATATATTATTTATATTTTTATTATTATTTTTTTTTATTTTTTTTTTGTTTTATATATAATAATTATAATTATATATAATAATTTTTTTTTTCCAAATTTTTTTTTTTAAATTTTTTTTAAAAATTTTTTTTTAATTTTTTTTTTTCGTTTTTTTAACATACATACGTGAATTTATAATTTTACAATGGGATGTTTTTATATATGTATGTACGTATTTCATATGGGATGAATGGTGACACAAACTACTGTTATTTCATGACTACACGTTGTGAAGGGTATATAAGATTCGGCACGGCCGAATATAGCGTTCTTACCTGTTTTAAATATGTATGATCTAAAGCTGAAGCGATGAAATTAGTCTCATCATTTCATAAATTTGCTTAGAAATTTAAAAATATCATAATTGATGAGCAATTGCTAGAAAATATCGTATGGACTTCAGAACTTTTAACAATAAACAAATACAAACAGAAAACACTTTCCCATTCCCGTTCACCACTTCATATAATTTCATTAGTCATGCAGGTTTAAAAAAAAAGGAGAGAAAGAGAGAGAGCCAGAGAGTACTAATTTTGTTTACATTTTATTTTATTCGTGTCGAAGACAACAATAAAAATTGTAGACAAGTACTTGTACAAGAGCGAGTGTGATTCCATTCCATATTGTGTAGTGCACTTAAAAACTGTTAAGGACATTTTTTTCTGTGACTGTGTGTGTTTGTGTTAAAAGTTCTCGACTAACATAAGCATCAGTTGTATTCGAACTCGTCTAAAATACTTAGTAATGGGTTTTTGGTTATAAATGGAAAAGAAAATAATGAATGTTTATCAGGGACATGCATGCAACTTTAACAACAGCAACACTACTGCTGCTACACTACAAGTAATATTTCAACACGTGTTGAGCATGGGTAAGGTTTCCATTAAATAGAAGCAAACTGTAACAGCAGCTGCAGTTCCAACATAAAAATTTAAAAAAAAATTGGTTTTTTGTTTTGCGTCGTAAAAACTCTAGAGATTTTGTTAAACATTGATTGCAACATGGTACACAATGGTGGAATATAAAAAAAATTAAAAAAAACCGCACTAATATTAAATAAAGATTATGGTTTAAAAATGAAGGCAAGTGCAGTCAGTTTTTTTGGAGGTAAAAAAGTGGATTCGTTGAAAAGTGATAATTTAAAAATGAGGAAATGACTCAAGTTTATTTAGCCGTTGCATAGTGTTTTGAGTTTAAACTATAAAAAAATAAAAACTAAAAACAAAACTATATCCAGCTAACTTAGGAGCTTAAAAATGTTGGAAAATTCTAGCCGAATGTTTTTGCTAACAAGGAAAACTGTGAAATATAGAATGAAATCACAGTTTAGTGAGGATTTTGGGCTGGTGGTATCATAAATTTAACGCAAATAGCAAGCACTAATGATAAGTGACAAATAAATGTTTTTAAGAACTATTAAACAATATAATACGGCTTTAAAGAACCCACAGTGAACAACACTATTACAATTTCACCTGAATGTTATCTGACCTCCAAGAATATACGATTTTACCTACGAAACACAGATAAAGTCAATCGTGGGAATGCGGAATTTTTGGAATTAATTGTTTTTATTTCGGAATTTTTAAAATTGTTTTTATCTTTGTATACCAGTATGTTTATATAAATATGGAATGACTAATTTTTTATCAAAATGAAAAAGGGCATTATTCTATAAATATGAAGTGGATGCTACCCCTTCGTCAGAAGTTTTGTCGTGAATCTATATTGTTGTAAGACCTAAAGTTCTCATAATTCATGTGGGCGATTGTCATGCATATTCTGTGTTCCATGTAGAATTAAGTTATTTAAAACAGTCATAGCATTGATATAAAAATGAATGCTGCAGTGACGGTTTAGGATAATTTTATTAATTTGGATTACTGGCACGTATACAGTATTATAGAAAAGCTAGAAAATAACAGGGGGTGTGGCAACTTAATTATAAATTCAATATATTTTATGGAATATATGAAAAGCTGCAAGGTCTATAATATTAAAACTGTGTGTGCTTTACTCTTATATCACAATGGCTCATTCTAGCCAAACATATTTCGAGAATTCCCAAGTTAAGAGCAGGGAAGCAATGCTCCCATACATATCAAATACACAATGTAACAAAGAAGTTATAGGCTAATAACTTTAAGTGAAGCAATGATTTAAAAGCAATATCAACAATACGTTTAGTAAAAAAAGAAACAAAAACAATGCGCACTGCACTCTCAATGCGTTCAAAGCCAAATTCTTAAGAAGATCTTGCAGAGCTCCTACTCTCTTACCACTCTTAGTAAGTGTGGTCCAACCATCACGTAAGATGTTGATTGTGAGTCAGACCTTAACGGCTAGTTTTTTGCTCCATTTAATTTAAGATTTTTTTGTTTCGATGTTTGACAAATTCAACCATGGCGAGGTATACAAGCCGGCAGCGCGTTACAACTACTGAGCTTTTTGCAAAAATAGGCATTCAAATAAAAAAGCATTTCGTGCACTTGGTGATTTGTTTAATCAATAAAATCAATCAAATGTTACCATAAGCGGGAGATTTTGAAACAAATTTCCTCAAACCGCGTCTATGGGAAATGTAAAATCACCTGGTCCGCGGAAAACATTGCTGTTGTTTGTGATAATGTGGCAGAAGACCCGTAAACCTCAATTCGTCATACACGCTTACAAGGTTAAACTGATTCAAGACCTGAAGCCTACTAAACATTTTAAGCGATGTTAATACGCCAAATTTTTGGATGAGCATATAAAACTGAATAGTGACTTTATAATGAAAATCATCTTTAGCGTCGAGAAGCACTTTTATCTCAGTGCATTCATCTTCAGCGGCGAGGCACAAGTTCACTTCAGTGGATTCGTTAATAACGCATTTCGGCAAATTAGATTTCACGAGTGATCATCGGGCCGTAATTCTTTGGAAATGAGGCGGCCAAGCAGTTATCGTGAATTGCGAGAAGGTAACGCACTTTTTCTGACCACATATCTAGGATCTCACATTGTGGCGATTTTAATTGGCCGCCAGGAACATGTGATTTTACACCGTTGGACTACTTTCTTTGCGGATATCTAAAAGTGAAAAAAAGTCAATAAGCCAACGAAATTCTAGTGCAAAATGGTGAGATAATTCGGCCCACTAACGACATTATACCTCAATTATATATCAGTGTCGTTGAAAAAATGGACCTTCCGATTAAAGTACGCCAGCGATGCCTTTGCGGGTGTTTGGCCGATATTTTGTTTTACACATAATTGTCATCAATCCTTTTTTCGTAATAAAAAAAAATATTAAGATAAATCCTTATTGCTCTTATTTGACCTTTATTTTATAAAATTTTTAATTGATTTTTCAAGCTCGAGGTCTTTAGAAATATTTGTTGATTTATTTATTATTCAATATTTCGCTACTCCTTTGTGTAGCATCTTCAGGATAAAAATTGTGTGTTTTTACAAAATTTTTATATAATTTTCTATTCTGAAGATGCTACATAAAGGAGTAGCGAAATATTGAATAATAAATAAATCAACAAATATTTCTAAAGACCTCGAGCTTGAAAAATCAATTAAAAATTAATATAAATCTCTAAAAAGGCTTGGGAAAACCAGCCTGTATAAGGGGAACGAATCCCGGTACTAGGGGTTTACATCTGGATCGACCGTTGCACTTATTTATTAACGTTGCGATCCTTAAATGATCTCTTTTATTTTACTGACTCCCTTAGACTCATTCTGTATTACCACAGACTGAACATTATTATTATTTACTTAAAGCTTGTATGTAATTATAACAGCGATCAGTCTAAAGCTGTGTTTAGATTTGGCAAATAATTGACAGGTTAACGTAACAATAGTATTTTCGTGCTCTGAAAAATAAAACTTTTTCAATAGTAATTTTTTTAATTCAAACTAACTGTAACATAATTCATTTTTGGCCATTTAAAATATATATGAAAAATATTTACTCTTGTTTACATAGCCCAAGTGTTTATTGCTAGGTATCTTACAAAGTCAAGTGTTAACAAAGCATAAGAAAATTATTATAAGAGAATAAATCTAATTTTTTTCTCGAAGTCTTTAAATAACTTCCTGTTTAGTTTAACATTTTTTCTTAAATCGCATAAAATTTTTGTACGATTTTTTGTTTTGTAATAAAAAAAAAGTTCAAGTAACAAAGAAACGTGTATATTTAAGTTTAATATTTTATTATTCATGCATAAAATTAAATAGCTGAAGCAAAAGAGAAATATTAAAGTTTACACTACCTTGATTATTTCGTGTAGTTATGAAGTGAAGAGGAAAAAAAGTGACAAAAAAAAAAGAAAAAATATTTGCATTGAAAAAGTTTCATACCAGTACGAACTGAACAAACTTACTTTCGACTACAAATACTTAGAAAAGAACAAGAGAAAGTAAAAGTTTCCATTATTTATTTTTTTATCGAACAAAATGATTTTGTTTAATGTTTTACTACAGAGAACAAATTTCATAGTCTATGGCATCTAAAAGCTTTAAATATTGATTAATGTCCTTGTCAACAGCTACTAATTATTTATCTAATAATAGAAGAGATGTATTTAATTATTGAAATTTAATTTACTAATTGGTTGCTATGTAGTTTAGACTTAAAGGTGAAACTAATTAAGCATGACAGAAACTCTATAAAAAAGTTGTTGTTTTAAATTAAAAAAATATATATATTTTAATAAAAAGGAAGGAAAAAATAAAAGAAAGGCGTTTACTTACCCCAATGCGACCTAGAAGTAGAGCATCCATTTCGCCACCATTAGCGGAAACAGGAACTGTTGTTATAACGGACACGGTTGGTTCTGCCGGTGCACTCATATCGACCGACATTTTGGCTTAACGAGTGTTGACTTTTATTTTTAAAATTTATACTTATTTTAATTTATATAAATTGTTTGGTTCTTTTTTAACAAAAAAAATTTTTATTCTTTTGTTTTTTCAGCAGGTATAAAAATATTGGGATTCAAAAGTTTTATGATTTTTTATTTTGTTTTTGGTTGTTGCTTTTTCTAACTTGAGTTATTCATAAGATTTAACGTTTAACGTTTAGCGTTTTATTTTGTTTCTTTTATCTAATTTAATGTTTCAGTAGTTTTGATTTGTAAGTTGGTGAACTGGTAAGGTTAAAGATATGTTTTATTGTGCTAAGTTGACTTGGAAGTTTTTGCTTTTTTATAAATTTATTACTTCTTTCTTTTGCAAATTTGTGTAGAGTTTTGTGTCTTTTTCTGTATAGCAGCTATTATGGAGGAAGTTGTTAAGGTCTTATTGTAAGAAAAGTTAAGCATAAAGTTGTCAGTATTTTGAAAATATTTGTATTAATTGTAAAGTACGTTTAAATAGTAGCGAGCATTAGAAACTCAGTGAAAATAAATATATACAAAATTTCGGCCTTATGAATAAAAACTTATAACAGGCTTATGAGTCGCTTTTAAGCAAAATTTACTATAAAATCAAAAATTTTATTCTTTAAACCAAAAATAGATAAGTGCAATTTATACAAAAGAAAATAATAAATTTAACATATTTTAAATTAAATAAAATTAAACAAATATAATAGTGATGTAAGAAAAACGTAAGCAAAATTGCAACCCGAATACTTTTCTTATCGTTATAAACAAAATAGGTTAATAATAATGTTTGGATTATAATTTTTGCTCAAACGTTTTCATATACAAAAGTTAATACTTTTTATTTTTTTTTTTTGACGTTCGTTTACCTGATAACCGGGTAAATCTTATAGTAGTAATGAGTGCCACTGACAATAAAATGACAACTGAATATAAAAAGCGTTGCCATACATACTAATTAAATCACTACAAACATTTAATAACTATAAAAGTATTATTGTACGTTTATAAATTCAAATTCTTATTATTTCTTAGCGTTTAATAACTATTGTACATTATAACCATAAAATAACTATTTTTTTGCATATGGCCGTTTGTCTTTAGAGTTCTCTTTAAATGTACTGTAAAATAGGAAAAAAACGATTTAAGAAAAATTTTCCATAAACCATAGTTTAGCAACAGTTTGAGCACGAGGTAAGTTTAAGAAATATATAATTTACTTTACAAAACACACAATATTATTTAGAAAAGTGCGTAAATGCTAAACTTGTTGGAAATTTATCGAAAACCAAATTATTAAACAAATGTTTTTTTTTTTATTTAAAAAAGGGAAAGCGCAAAAGAAAATACCCATCGCTGACTAATTCTTTTTACAATGGCTCAGACAATTTTAGGATTATATTTCGAAAAATTATCAGTACTTGGAGGCAACCTGCAAGTTATGATGCATCCGCAAAAACAGGTAATCTGATAAGGTTAACCTTAACGTAGACATCATTTGTTTATTGCCAGAAACGCAAATAAAGAGTTTTTCGTGCCTCTTTTATTTGAATGTGTGTTTCAAACGAGTCTACTTCATTTAATATCGATCAGCCGTAAAGCAATTATTTTAATGACAAACACAAAGTATATGTGGGAACCCAACCACAAATGACAGATTGCGGTATCAATAGAAAACGATCTGGCAACTGTTCCCGGGTGTACGGTTTTAACCTCTAAGGTTTTCTGATTAATTTAAATAAAGGAATTATTTAAGCGAAAAATAAAGTGTAATCCCTTTGAAATATCCTATACACATTTTTTAATTTTGGATTTTATCACGTTTTTAATATCTGCAGTCAAGCACCCATGTCATGGATATCGGCAGTCGTGTTTTTTTTTTATCATATCTCAAAGATATAGGGCGATCATGCTGGATATCAATAGTGATTCATTCTCAAATATTTGCAAAATATTTATAACACATACAGATCTAAATTACATGTGGGGGCCTGTTATGGTTGATTTCAACCTACATATGCAGATCAACGGATGGATGGACAGAGGGACAATCGATTTTCCTGGTCATAAGCTTTCACAAAATATATACTTTGTGTGGTCGGAAATAAATTTTGCAGATGCAATTCTATTTTAGCATTTAAACTAATTAAGCCAAAGTAGAAATGATTTACAGTAAGTTTAATATATAAAAGTTCGAATTCAATATAAATATATAATTGTAACACAATTATATTCCGGTGGACTAGTCAGTAGTGTGCTGGTCTGCTAGTTTGGGGGTTGCGGGTTCGATTCTCGCCAGAGACACTGGTGTTGTCTGCTTCTCTTCTCTCTTTTCTATTCTATTCTTACTTTTCTATTCAGTTATCACAATGGGATCAATAAAATGGACCCAAGTGAGCTGTATAACAGCTGCCTGTTCTACCTAACCTAACCTAACCGAGCCTAAAGCTTGGTTTTCACTATGTCATATGAAATGACAACAAAAACTGCCTCAAATGAATTCTCGTCAGTTAGCGTCAAATGCGTTTTCACTGCATTTTAAAAACTGACAAAAAAACTAACGAACGACAAACAAAAATAATTGACAACTTGTTGTCAAATTTACTTTGAAAAAAAATGCTGCCATATCTGCTGACAAACTGAAATTTGGCGTTTTCACTTATTTGTCAGTTTAGATGGCAGTTTGTGTGCATAACTGACTGCAAACATAGATGACGCCATATGACAACCCGTTTTCATACAATTGCCAACAATTTGGGCAATTTGACAACAAAAATGACATAGTGAAAACCAAGCTTAACACACATGACAGGGTGTTTATGACATTAAAGAATTCATTGCTCAGTGTCAGATAGAATTATAAATGAAAAATAACAAGTAAGAGCACTATATTCGGCTGTGCCGAATCTTTCATACCCACCACCAATTTTGTGTACATTTAAAGCACAATTTTTATTATTTTGTTAATCGCTATAGAATAATCTCTTTATAATAAAATATGTATCACTTTCTTTGTAGAGGGTGGTTAAATTTTAAGGGCCCATGTTTAAGGTGAACCACATCTAAACTTCAACTTTTTTCTTGTATTTCATTTGACATTTCTCAATTTCAGACTAACTCAATTTGAACCGTGGAAAGATACGCAATCGAGCAACGCTTTTAAATATTAAAGATTTTTATAAATATGGGCGTTCAAATCAAAATGCATTTCGTGCACTTCGTGATTCTTTTGGTCAACATAATCGTATGAATTGGTCCACAATCGTGAGAATTGTAAAAAATATTTAAATGTCTGCAAAGCAGGTCTGTATGAAATGTGAAAACATCTGTGAATGCCATCTTAGTTCGTTGAATGGGAAACATTGCTGTTTTTCACGATAACGTGGCAAAAGAGCAAGCAACCTCGACTCATCATCGTGCCCAACAATCGAGCATCAACAGTGTCATTGAAAATTTGGACTATCGGATCGTGGTGTGCCGCCTAGGTTGGGGGGCCTTTTGGCCGATATTTTGTTCCATACATAATTAAAGCATACAAATATTATTATTATAAAAATAAATGATAATAATTTCATAATAATTTTATTCAAAATCAACATAGTCCCTTAAAATAAAACCACCCATTATAACTTCGGTATGCTAGTAAAATGTTTTCGAAAATTTAGTCTTTCAATGAAAGTGGCCGTTAAAATACGCGTGTCAATAAAGTTTCTGCTAATAAACATAACTTAGATATTTCAATATAGTCCTTTAGTATTCCAAAATCTTTATTCATAGAGAATTTACATGAATTTAAGAGGAAGAAAGTGAATTTAAGGTTAAATTTTAAGCACCACAGGGTGATTTAAAATATACATTCTCTGCATTTTTCTAAAACGGGAAATTCATTAGTAAGATTTTGATTTTTAAACTTCTATAACATTTTGCTTTTAAAAGATTTTCAAACGAAATAAGTTTTGTATAATTTTAAAATTTGTTAGCCATTAGTACATGAAAATAAGTTGTTTATGATGTTTAGAGATAATTTTTTTTTACTTAAGTCAAAATTTTTCTAAATTCCCATTTTTAATAGAGCATAACTTCAGGAGAACATAAGCATAAGTTGTTAGCATGCCATCTAGTAGTTGCTAGTAGAGTCATCTATCTTATCATCTTTATCTTATATTTAGCTACAGTACAATAAATGGCACAGTGTAAGGTGAATAAATGCTAATATATATGACTAATATATTTTTATAAAAATTTAAGGAAAAAAGTGTGCGTGGCACATCTATTTTCCGTTATAACGAAGACTTTGACCAAAAAGCCATGTTTGCAAAATTTCAGAATCGTACATACTCGATAAATATATATTCGAAGTTTCATGACTACGTTTATGCGTCTGGACAAAATTCAAAAGTGAAAGTGGGCGTTATAGTAGGCGTGTCAAAGTTGTTTTTGCTAATGAGTACAAATTAGGTGTTTCAATATAGTCCTTTATTATTCCAAAATCTTTATTAATAGAGAAATTATACGAATTTTAGGTAAAACGTTATATGGGAGGTGGGCGTAAAAGTGGGCGTGGCACCTTAATTTTTTGGCATAGTAATGAAATTGCATAGGGGGAAAGACGTAGCAAAATTTATCATCATACCTCTAATTTTAGCGGTTTTATGAGCTTTTAAATTTTATTAACGGTAGATAACGTGAAAAGTGGGCGTTATAGTAGGCGTGTCAAAATTGTTTTTTCTAATGAGCACAACCTAGACGTTTCAATATAGTCCTTTATTATTCCAAAATCTATATTAATAGAGAAATTATATGAATTTTAGTTAAAACGTTATATGGGAGGTGGGCGTAAAAGTGGGCGTGGCACATTGATTTGCCGTTACAAGAAAGCAAAGTGTGCAAAATTTCAGGGTCGTACATCCAATTTTGTTGCTTTTATGACGTTTTTGTTTTTAAATATACCGAAAAATACACTGTGCGGTATAAATTTTCGTACATTTTGATCGATAACTCCTCTCCTAATGCATAGATTGAGACAATTTTCGGAGGAAAATATTGTCTTCACCCAGGAAATATATATTCGAAGTTTCATGAGTCTACGTTAAGGCGTTTGGACACAATTCCATTTTATTCGATGTTCGAAGGACACGGTTTTTTCGACCTACTCTTGCTTTTCGAGCTATAACTCAGTTCCTAATATTCCGATTTAGCCCATTTTCAATACCAAACAAACCTTGTCTATAAGAAAGATTCTGGCAAAATTTGAGCCCCCTAGCTTTTTCGGTGCGACCTCTATCGTGCTTTCAACAGACGGACAGACGGACGGACATAGCTAGATCGTCATAAAATCAAACCCCGATTCAGAATATATATACTTTATGGGGTCTAAAATGGATATTTCGATGTGTTACAAACGGAATGACAAAATGAATATACCCCCACCATTTTTTTGGTGGCGGGTATAAAAATACAACTTTGTTTTAAATAATTCTAGCCAAAGGATGGATATTGAAAATTATAACAAAAATGTATTGCGAATACAAAAGAACATCTGACATGACAAATTCCACACTGAAAAATACGAACAGGTCGTGTGTTACCTTTAAAACATTACTTCTGTAAAAAAGCATGTGTTGAGACATCTGACAAAATTTCAATTAGAAAGCGCTCTATTTTCTTCTGTGAAAACATGTGACATCAGCCGTTGGCAAATATCTCAGCCACAAATGCCTGTAAAAGTACAATTTTGACAGACATGTAGATTTACATAAGCCTCACAAATTTTAAAGTCAGATGTAAAAAATAGTCATGTCGTGTATTATAGCCTTAAGATTCCCTAATTCTAGTTTCATTAAATTTAAACATAAATAGCAGTTTAAAATTACTTAATGATTAAAATTTGATTACATATAGAAAATGTTGGAGGAAATTAAAT
Organism: Phyto melanocephala; assembly: GCA_941918925.1. Lineage (NCBI taxonomy): Eukaryota > Metazoa > Arthropoda > Insecta > Diptera > Rhinophoridae > Phyto > Phyto melanocephala. The sequence goes on along the minus strand of OW799234.1, from coordinate 132,326,216 downwards.
AATAAAAAAAAAATAAACTTGAGCCAAAACAAAGATCATTTACAGTAAATTTAATATATAAAAGTTTGAGTAAAGTACTAAGATATAAATAGAAAAATAAATTAACCCTCTAGTGCCCAATACCTCCTGTAGACGGATTAAATTTAATGCTCGCTTATTTGCTTTTCAAATACTGTTTTGCTTTGTTTGGTATTTTGTTTAATTCGGGGAAGTCCAAAATTTATTTTTATTGTATTTACAACAAATGCTGATGCTTTGGGCAGCTATCGTTGTCATTTGAAGTTGAAAACTTGTGAAATGAAGACTAAATAATTATTTTGCAAAGCCTTAATTTCAAAAAATCAAAAAAAAAAAGTATTAAAGTGGACAAGGTTAACAAAAAAAAATTATTGCTGTATTGCTGAAAGTGTAAAGAAAGCCGATCTTTGAAATAAAATTTTCTAAACTTCCTTCACACTTTTCTTTTTATTAAACGTATTAATCGTGTAGCGCGAGGGACATCCGTTTCTTTTAAATAATAATATTATTATTTTGCATTACATTTAAGCTAATATCCCCTCTTTTCCGTTTTTTTTTTTTTCGATGAATAACTTATGTATGATTTTCAAAACAATTTATTTGTAAAAATCATATTAATTCTTCATCTCAATAAAGCATGTGACCTTGTGCCGATACTACGTACGTAAATACATACATACATTTAATGGAATATATTTTCAGGGTTAATATGAAATAACTTTGCTGTTGGAATATTAAAGCATACTATTTTATATTTAATATAAATAAGATATTTTTATTTGAATCACCGAAAAAGATGCTTTTGAAAAAAATACGAGTTAGGGCCTTTCTACCTGTGATCATATTGATATAATAATTAAATAAAAAAAATTATTGAAACAATAGGAAATTAATATTGGATTATGTTAATAAAAGAAAAAATATTTAGTTTTTACTGGAGATGATAAAAATTGGTTTCCTTTTTAAGCCACTCTAGGAATAAATGTGACTTTCTTATGCTTGAATAAGAAACCAATTGATTGATCAAAAATAAAACATCATAAAACCGTTGCTTTGATTATTTAAGCGAAAGAAAAAATTATTTCTTTTATTTAATACTTTTTCTTTTTTGTTGACTAAAATTAGCAGGCACTCAGTCGATTTAAAGTAAATATTTCTTTTCTCTTGAACCCTATGACACTCCATAATACCCTTTACAGAGTAAATTATGCCAAGAAAAGACTAAAATTTTGTTTAACAAAAAGGACAAAAAGGCATGCTCCATTTACAACAAAACACAAATTAAACAAAAGCAAAAAAACAAAGAAGAAAATTGAAGAAAATATGCTTAAAAACCAACTTAAATTATTGTTTGATCTCAGTTGAAATTATGTCTTAAATAAATTACCACAAAAAAAAAAACCCAATCAAAGAAAGAAAAGAAGAATAAACAAATTGAAGTGGTCGACCACTTTTAAGCATTTTCAATACTTGTTCTTTTCCTTTTCTCATCTAAAAGTATGAATATAATGTCGGCACATTAAAGATTTCCTTTATTATTTTCACAGTTGCTTTTGTACAGCCATATTAAAGCAGCCCCATAAAAAATTTTAAGATTATTGCCACAAATGCCGCAATTGTAACAAATAAAATGGAAACAAAATTGTGGCAAAAACAATTTCTTCTTTGACGATTTAAAAGCATTTCTGAAGAGGTTAAAAACATTTTATGCGAGCAACAAAACTAAGAAAAAAAGTTAACAATTTATACCTCCTAAACAGTGTTGCGATATGTCAAGATTTATTTAATTTCTAATACACTTAGATATGCGGAAAAAATACTAAAAGGTTATTAATGGATACAAATTTTTATTGTGTGTGGACCAACAATGGGCGATAAGGTTTGCTTACTACGTCGATATGTCTTTAATGTAAGAAATCACTACAATATTACGCTTGTATTGTGCTAGATGACATTAAGGTTAAAGAGACGGCAAACGCTTGCATATATCATAAGGGTGAAAAAAAGGTATGGGGGAAGAGCAAAATACGAAAACTATAAAACACAATACTTTTTATGTTTTCAACTTTAATTGAGTATTTATTTTAGAGACAATTTATGTGCTGTGTTTACAATTCGAGCGATAGCTTTGATTGAACATTCTGTGTGTAAAAACACATCTACAATTTTCATTCAATACAATTGTTTGGTTTCTAAAAACAGCACAATGATATTCACAAATTTAACACTGCCAACTACAAACGGATTAAGTGTTAATTTTGTTCAATAGTGTTTTTTTATTTTGATTAATTTTATAATAACACGACTATTTGTAAGACAGTTGTGAAGGTTAAAGGTAAAATTCTGTGTGAGGTGTATGTATATTTACTGTTTTTCTTTACATCTGTTTTAACGAAAGTATTTCTATTAAAAGGCAGATAGATAGAAGCCTGGAACAAAATCACTTATTTAACAAAGAAAGCGTTTCAAGGCCAACATTCTTACCTCTGATCGTGTAGGGTACTTCTACAATTTTTAAACAATGCTTAAGTTATACAGGAATATTAGAAAGTAAAATCTATAACATGTAATGGCATGTTGTTTTTAATACACCATATGGTAACACTGTTCATACACTTAAGAAAACCGGACGTTAATAAAAAAATATAACAAATATTTAGGACTGATTCGAATATATTTATTAATATTTTTAGTAGGCAGAGGCATCGTGAAACAGTGTCTATAATTTAAATAAAAATATTTTAAAATTCTGTTCAAAAATTAAATACTTCTGAGAACTGAGATCGAACTGAGAGAAGTTCTTAGTATTTGAAATTCTTATATTAAGTTAATTATTCAAAATTAAAGACTCGTACAAATAGGCAAACAAAGATTAGGGCAGTTTAATATTTTTTTATTTGAATTTTATCTGATTTTGAAAAGAACTTCCTTGAACTTTAAACATATTCCTCAAGTGAGGAGAACGATTGTTAAAAATATGGATACGAATTTTGTATATTTATTTTATTTGAATTTTATGTTTGATATCTCAAACGGTAATGTATTTAATTGTTGTTGTTAAAGTTATTTTAAATATTAAAAAAATAAAAATTGTTAGAAATTTCCACACTTCAAATTAAGGAATGTAGAATTTAGGTTGGGTAGAAAAAGAAGGGCATTAAAAAGCCCAAACCCATAATAGGTATACACGTATGCCCAAATCGGCATGTTGTAGGAAATGAAAATAGCCCCACTAAAGCCATAATCACAAACTCAACTAATATGACGAGTAGGTAATTCCTTAGGGATATCCAACTTGAACTCCTTAAGCATTCCAAGTTCGACATATTACGCAAGTAGAAGTTCTCGTGTCTCTGCGCCCAAACGCAGGCATTGTCAAAGGAAATAATCCAAAGCCACATTTCCTTCTTGGCATGCTCTACATGTCAAATCATCTCACATTCCTTTGCGAACTAGTTGTGGTTTCAGCTCTTTGTGAGCTATTACTACACTAGTTTTACTTCTCAGCGTTGGCCTACACAGTTTCGGAATCTTCTTCGATTTCTCAATGTTAGGGTTAGCAATGTTAGGGTTGCCTCTGTTTTGGCTCATGTTATATAAACCCATTTAAAATCGGTCACTTATCTTTTAACCGTCTGTCTAGAGATCGAAACTTTGTGTATTTTTTACTCTTATTACTTCAATACATCTACCTCTTCCGGTATTATAGTTAATGCTCTTATATCCCATTGGAATTTTGTCACATATTACCTCTGTGATATTTCCGAACGGTAGGATATCAAATATTCTTTGGTATCTAGTTTTATTGTCTCTCATCAGACATTCAATTATTAATATTGTATCGCCCAAAGCTGCTTCATATTTCGCTTGTATCTCCATCAGCGGTATTAATAGTATATTTTCTGTAACCATTGATGATATGGTTTTTATAGCAACACTGCAACACTGTCTTAGGATCTATTCAAGAGATTTTATTTAAACCTTCTTCTGTTAAGACGTCGACCACACTATCGTGCTTACGTTACGATTTTTTGCAGTACGCTTTTGTATTGCCAGTGTGTAAAAATTATTTGAGGTTTTCTTCACTCTCAAAGTGGGCTGTCCAGACTATGTCGAAAACTGAACATTTACACACATTCATTCCTCATACTCGTATACAGACAGATTTCCATCTGGTTAAGGTTGAAATTAAAACCTCGCTTCTTTGTCCATTTGTAAGATGTGTGAATTTAAAGCTTGTTATGCTCTCTTGCATAAAATATCTGCATTTTTTGATCCTGATCAGTATCGCAACATCATCTGCGTAACAGATGGTTTAAAAATCCTCGTTCGATTGAATTCACAGAAGACAATAGTGACTATCCTTAGCAATGGAGATAAGGTACCTCCTTGCGGTGTTCATTAATTTCATTTCGTCCCTATTTCTTTCTTTCTCCAGTATGTAATCTACCTGTTCCTTGAAATATTGCTAATCCACGAAATTAGGTCACAATTTAACGCTAAGTTTTTCAAGAAACCGCTAACACTTTACAAGCTCCCTATATGGTTATAATGACAGCTAGAATATACACACCTAGGTCGGAGGATTTTTCGATATGATATGCCCTTGATAAAGGCGTGCTGTTCAAATTTAAATATAAAGTACAGTGAACTCGCAGAAACATGAACATTCAGTAACATGAACTTTCCAAAAACATGAACACTTTTTTTATTACATTGACTACTCTAAAACGTAAACAAAGGCTGAAGGCTCTAAAACGTGAACTTTTATCGAACGTTAAAATTCAATTTTGTAAGCTTTTTTAAGATTTTTGGGATTCCCCGTAGACGGATTTCGTAGTTTGTTTGTTTTAAACAACTTTTGTTGCATGATAAGTAGCTTTAGTATTAATACGGCTGTTCTACTGGAAGCATCTCTTTGTGCTGACTATACATATAGGTATATAAATAATATTGTTACAGATTTATTTTTAAGTAGCTTAATTTACATTATAATTTATTTTAGTTGTAGTAGTTTAAGTTACTGTAGTTTTATTTGTATTAGTTTATTTCGCTGGTTGTTCGAAAATGATGTTTTTTATTATGTGTAGCATACTTTTAGGCACTTCTATTATTCGTGCATTATACTTAATGTCTTAATTTAAATGTAACGGTTTTCGAATGTACTAGAATGTACATACGAGAACTTTGTCGAATGTTACCGAACACCACTATGTTACTATAAATAGCCGAACAACACAGCTAACATGATCAGTATTACAATAGAGGTTGTAAAGTGTGTATCAAAGTGAGTTTGATAATAAAAGTGTGTAATCATAAGTGTAATAAGTAAAGTGATATTAAAGCAATCTTTCAGTGTGTTTGAGTAAATAAAGTGCTCTTAATTTTATAACGAATTTCAACTGTTTTTGATTGCAATAAAAGAACTCAAAGTTTATTTAAAGGAAATAATCCAAAGTTTATAAAAGGTATAAACGTAACAATATAAACAAGTGATCCCTAAAAATATTTTTTTTTAAATATGTTTAATAAAAAACCAAAAGTGTTAAATCTTCAATAAAAGTCAGATATTTAAAAGCTTTTACGCAAAGGTTCATCTGTAACTGGTTTGTCGAAAAAGTGTAATGTCGATTTGTTCAATAAGAAACAAAAAAGATGCAATTTCGAAATGCGTTTATAATACATTTTCGGGTTCTGGAAAACGGAAGACACTGCATACTTCGGAGCTTCAAAAAATAGAAAAATCTCTATACAAATGGTTTACTCAACATCGAAATAAAAACCTACCGGTTAGCAGCATTATGATTTAAAGGAAGCTATTGAATTGCACAATCAAAATAAGGAAAATAACCATGCTTAACCTCTATTTTGGATGAATTCAATAAATAATTGAGAAATAAGTATCTTAAAAACCTTTTTGCAAACCATAGTAGCTATGTAGTACATTAAAATATGGCAAAAACTTACAAAAAGTTGAATCAACACATGTTTCATTGGTGAAAATAACGTACATACTTTATTTTAAATTAAATAAAAGATAAAAGAGACTAAAATATGTTATAGAAAAAATGCAATCTAAAACGTGAACAAAATCGAAAACGTGAATACCTTTGGTAAAAGTTAGTTCACGTTTCTGCGAGTTTACTGTATATCTTTTACATATTTTCGAAATTTAGACTTTAATAATAAATTCAATTTTATTTAGCTTTCTTAATATTAATTATTGGAGAATTGGCTAAGTTCGAATTACAGGTTCACAATACTCAAGTTTCAATATTAATATTTTCTTTTTTTTTGCATTTAAGAGCCATCATTTTGCTGCCGCACTATTTCATAACCCTAAAGAAATACATCATTGTTGACTACAACATAAAACGTATGAATATTCCATTACATCTAAGTAAGAGAAAATAACTAAAAGGAATATTAAAAGAATTTTGCAGCTATAATATATTAAATGTAGGAGTGTCAGGAAAAAAGAACTCAATTGAAATTCACAATGCCATAATGCTTAAGGCCAATTGCCATGCTTCCTTTATTGACAACGAAACGAAAATTGAGAGCTTTTTACAATAAAAAAAGGGATACAGTTTATATAAAAGGAAGAATGTGAAAAACAAAACAAAATATAACTAACAATAACCTATAGTCGCATAATATTAAAGCTTTAAATTATGTGCTTAAACAGAGAAAGCAAAAATCCTGCTAACAATATCATAGAGTAATTTAAGTCCTTATTACCAAAAGGATTAACAAATAAATTTGAGCTCTCATGCATCTCACTTGGAGTTATTTAACAATAGTATTAAATTTTTGATTGACTTGATTAGATTAGTAATGAGGTAAGACAATGCTGACCCTAAAAATATTCCAACTGATTTTTTAATTTTTTTGTTTTTTGGTTACATGTCGCAATATGTTTGCATGAATTCTAGACGTAAAGCTGATTTAACTTGACACGTTTAATTCAGTTGACCAACGTACATGTGGCGTTTTGTACATCCTTATAAGTTTTCATTTTCGACATTTGATATGTGTTCGTATGTCGGACATGTTACTTTTTATACTCAAGAGAATTCTTAGAAACACTTGACAATCTTACTCACATTTGTAAGGATGGCTAAAAACAATTCAGCACAGGCAGCAACCCTGCAGTTATTATAGTAGTAATACAAGTGATATTTTCAACGCAATTTGGCTGTTCAGAAGAGTTTAGTTAATATGTCTTACAGATTTGTTTCTATTTTCAAATATAGAGTGCTGTTTACAGGTATAGATTTTTTTAAATCAAATAAATACTTACACCAACTTCAATGATGTAATCAAAATATTGGCTTTATTAGCTCACAGACTTTTTAATATTTTATATTTAAATAAAATTTCGGGCGTATGGCATACGCGACTGTATTTTAAGAACGACATAATACCGTTCCGGTTTTGCCCTACTGTTTTCGAGCAGCGTCAATTGTGCACCAAATGTTGGCATCTAAATGATTAAGCGTTGCTCGAATAAACTCGAGTCGTCTGTCACACTCTGCACTTATTTACGACATATAGCCTACGCGACTGAGTTTTACGAACCCCATTCAGGCGTTCCGGTCTTATTTCGTCAGTTATGTATTAAGTATATTCTTAATGATTAATCGTTGCTCGTTATCACAGACTAAATTCAAAAACTCTGATTTACATAGTCGATGGGTTCTTTTGTGCTCATGAAACGGATTCAAATTGGATTAATATTATCTAAAAGAGTAAATGTGTTCATGAATAAATCAATTGTATTCATATTTGCTAAAATTAACGATAATGTGCACCGTTAACTTGAGTGCTCTGTAACTTTGGGGAACAAAGCTTTGGCAATTAATAAAAAAAACGATCTGTAAACGCTTTTCGGTGTAAGTCTTCGCAATGTAATTTTCCAAAATATACTAAAAACACAATCTAACACATTTCGTTAGTATGACAGATTGTTTTGTAGTCATCCATTTTTGAAGTTTTATACCTCTAAAAGAACACTTTTTACATTGAAGGAATTCACAAGGAAAACCTTTTTAGAAAATACATTTTTTAAAAATTTTCAAATACAAAATAGTTGTAGCTTTGGTAACTAAAAAGGGAAAATTAAGTTCTTGCTATGACACACTAACTACTAACCAATCAAACCCACAAATGTATTAAGTGGTCAAGATATGCTATTGTATAACAATTCTTAGAGCTACAAGGACATTTTTTTAATTCAAACACATACACAACATCAAAACATATCGTCACATGATTTTAATAATGCCGTAAGTTACATTGAACAAATTTTTCAGGAAAAACAAAAAACTCTCTAATATGAAGAATTAAATTAAAAGTTTTTAAAGTTTTTTTTGTTTAAAGAAAAATATACAGTTTCTTTTAATTATTTTTAGAGATATAAAACTTACGCCTTTGAGGATTTGTTTGCTTTTGGAACCGAAAGGGGCATAACAAAATGGCTTTTGTAATCTTAAGGAAACATTTTCTTATTTTCTTCATTTAATAGTTCAATCAAAAAGGGAAAATTTTGATTTGTTGTGGCTTCGAATTGCAACGGTGGTATTTATTTAATTTCTTGTTGATCACATTTTTTAAAAGGGGATTTACATGAATGTATTAATTTTTTAGTTAATTAGTTTTCTAATTTCTTGATTAGAATAGTGGGCAGGGCCACGCCCATAAAAAAAGTTATAATTTTCAGCTACTTGAACTTCACCGATTTTTCTGAAACTTTGCACACATATTGAGCTGTCATGACTCTACAATTTCGTGATTAGAAAAGTGGGCAGTGCCACGCCCATAAAAAAAAGTTATAATGTTTAGCTTTTTGCATTTGATATTCAATTAAAATTCAGAATGCATTTTTATTCATTAGGGGGCGTAGCAACGACCGCCCGGCTCTTCTAGTTAATTATAAAAATGAAGTCATGTCTATTCGTTTGTATAGAAAAACAGAGAAAGATGCCATTCAAAACTAAAACTCAATATTTTTCTAACAATTATATTTGGAGGCAAATTTAATATGCAGAGAAATGTGATTTAATTTGCATTATTTCGATTACCGGCGTAATTTTTAGAAAAATTTTTTTAACATTATTTAAGCGAAAGGAGTGAGTTACATATTTGCTTTTGGAATTTTTGTGCTTTCACTTAGGTCTTTTAGAATTAAGTTAATGAGATCGCTATTTTTAATTGTAGAAATGCAAAATTTTGCCGGAACATTTAAATAAATACGATGCATCATAAGCAATCAAAAAGTCGATTTTGGTAGTTTTGTAACTTAGGGCTTTTTTGAAAACATGTGAAGATATAATAATAGCAAAATACAATCAGGGAAAAAACCACATTTTTCGAAAAAAAAAATTTTAAAAATCAATTTTTTTAATAAAAAAAAACCAGTTTCATGTATTAGAAGGCAACGCTTTTAAATGTTACTGTATTAACTTCCTATAAAAATATGGCCACAAGTTTTTATTCATGATTTGGAAATTATTTTCTCTTAACCCCAAACCATGAAAAAGTAAATATGTATAAGTTTTCAATTTCGTTTGCAATCACCTTTTGAAGAGTACATATTTGAAACTTATATGGAACGATAAACCGATCTAACGTTGTCCACAAATACATAGATAATAAAACTAAATTCCTTAAGCCCATTGAAGACCCATTGACCGGTTTGCACCACTAAAGGATGCATATCTAACAGTTACATTTAAATTTTTGGATTTTTTTTATTACTTATTGAGAACAAACTATATCTGGAAAACACTAAAAACATACTTCTAAAGCGGTTAGTATTTAACACAGATTGTAAGAAATTTATGTGAAAATTTTCCGTCCAGAAAAAACCCTTCAGTTGAGTTTATAGTTATTTGTGTTCAGAGTTGATAAAGTTGGATGATAAATAGACAAAAAATCAAAAACCGCGCAGATATTTGTCTTGTTCAGCCAAAATATATATGCTTTAACATCCACCAGCATTAACTAGTAGTCGTTCAATTGTCAAAATTTTCTTTTTGTTTTTTTGATCAAATCTGGTATTTTTGGGACTGCTGCGGCGTCCATTTAAGTGATAAATGTGTTACTTCGTTCAATAGAAAAATTAAAAATTCCAATAAAGTAAGAACTTTGAAAAGCATGTAATTTAAATTCAAAAATTTTAACTTTAACCTAAAAGATATAAAATTATTCTGTTGAGATCTTGGTTTTTCTGAAAAAATTTCATTTCATTAATCTGCTTCATAACTTTTGGCCATACTAGTAGTCAGTGACCCATTGTTTTCCACTTTCTAAGTGAGATTAACAAAGTGTTTGGAATATTCATCGAAGCGTTGTTGTCTATAACAACAAAACATACGTGAGTATAGAAGGAATCCACACTGAATGTGTGTCTGCATATGATTTTTAGTCTTTCGTTACCCAATGCTAATAGATATTCGCATACTACATGTCTTGTTGTCTTAGCATCATCCATGAACATTTTACGAACATCCTCGATAAACTTCTTTTTCGTAAGATATTTAAAGCTTCCATGTCCCGTAACCAACGCTCAAGCTTAACGAACACCAAATTAATCCAAGTATCTTTACTGTAGCAATACCAATAGGCGCTTTCAGCACCATACAGGCTTATCAACATGTGACTCCTTCCAACCACCTTTGCTAGTTTACAGACTTTAGCCAATGAAAAAATTTTTCACGTACCTTTAATTTTGAGTTGTGATCCACAGAATATTGTCGCAGATCAATTTTGGTTCATTCGACGCTTTGTTTCCAATTATGTCCGCTTGTCCTAAAGCTATACCATCATCTTATTTGTAGCAGAAGACCTAGACATGCAAGCGCACAAACATTTTATAACCGACTGTTTATCAAATGCGACGGGAATACTTATCTTCTGCACCCGACATCCCAACAGGTAAAACAATACGCAGAGTAAACCATGCATCTCTGGTTAATATAATAACACGTACACCCTTAGAATCAAGATGCTAAGTTTAACTCTAGTAAGTCTACACCACCACCTGCCCAACCGTCCATAAAGGACCCATCTCTATACAAACAATAACAATAATTCTAAATAATTTGATTCTGCTCAGAATACAGGCCAGTGACACAAGCTACGACAATTATTTGAGCAAAAATTATCAAAATCGCCCTATAAATGTCAAGATATTAAATCAAATAAGACTACTTCTGTCTCATTTTTAATAATTTTCAGTAAAGTACACACTTGACAAACACAAAAAACTAAGTGGTTGTCGTTTTACATACCAGAAAGATTTTCAAGTAGATGATATGTAGGGTACCCAAAATTCGGTATAGCCGAATATCATATGGTAACATGTTTTTTCCCTGACTTAAAAAAAACTTTTCTCTAACTTTCTCTTAGTTTCGGTTATATAAAGTGTTTTTTGTTTCAAACTAATTTACTAGAAGCAACATTTTTCTAATTTTATTTAAAGTTTGTATTAATGCTGACACGAGTGTTTGTTTTCTTTTATTAATACTTATGGCAAAGCACATAATTATAGATTACGAAAACAGAAAACATTCAATATATTCACGACAAACAAAAAAAAGTATAAAAACTTCTAAGTTGACAGGATACAATAGCGACAGGAAAAACAATGCTCTAAAATCCATTCTACAAAATAGAAAAATCAAATTTAATGTCGTCATTATTGAGAACATTAGATGTAAAATAATAATATTTAATGTTTTTTATTGAGATCTAAGAAAATTTCTTTGTTGACGTGATGAAAATCACTGTCTCATCTTACACAATCCCATTTATTTATCTCTAGCTTTGCAGTTTAATCTTTCCAACCTGGGGTTTTATTGGGAAATTATGCTTAAGCCATTAAATAAAAAGAAATGTTTTTATGCAGTTACACCTACACTCATACTAAATTGATTTGTTTGCTTGACAATAAAATGTAACGACTATGCCATTGTCAATTTTAAATTCATTTAGATATTCCACTTTTATTGTCAAATGACATTATAGAGAATCAATACTTTAGAGAATATTAATTGAAAATTGTGCAAAACTACAATTCATCTCCTTAAGCTTAAAATGAATTTTTTTTAGACTCAATAGAATTAAAATATTAACAATAAATTATTTTTGCAAATTTTTTGCGCAACATAACTTTTTTTCAGTTAGAGAGAAGTATAAATTTAAGCAATTTGCTTCTAAATAAACATCAAAAGCTAAATGGTTTAAAATATAACTAAATAAATCTGACCGATAGATTTTTCAGCCGGGTTTATCAATGTCGAAATGGACAAAAATGTACTAGATCTGATGCAGAATGATTCTTTTCTTTTTTGTATTTCAATGATGCACCTACATATACCATTAGACTTGATTACGACATCGCTTAAGCGTTCGAAGTGGTGCCAAATAGTGATACAGGTTTGAGTGATAAAACTTTGAATTGAACAATAATACATACATTCCAGATAAGCTTAAATGATAACCAGCATTATATTAACTTTGTTGAAATTAATCGAGAGTTTTAACATGTTTCTGCGGAAAACTCAGCAGAAAACGTTAAAGCGATATAGTTTTGTCATCCTTTTAAAATCACTTCTCGTTTACATTGATCTAAATTTTTCAATTTAAAATAAAATTAAATAATTAAAACTCATCTGTGACACATGTTGTGAATGATAATGTCTTTAACGCATTAACAATGTCATTATCCAAAACCACCTGAATGGAGGATAATGGTTACTAATTGTAGATTCATTGTCGTCGATGGAGCCTTGTTTAAGTCGCGTCATTCTATATATAAAAGTTGTGCTTGTAAAGAAAACCATTAATCTTATCATATTAAAATTCTCTACCCAACCTCACTTAGGACAAACAAGAGAGTGAACAGCAAAAAACATTGATTTAAAAGTTTCTGGCTTATTTGGGTAGCATCTAAGTTTTAGATTTGAAAACTAATTTTATTGTCTGCACCTTCGGGCTGTTCGGCTTTCTTTCATGGATGCTTGATGTATGATGTTGTAATGTTTGATTACCGAATCAGATGTCTTAAACTTGACAATTCAAATTTGTAGACTCGACTTTGTTTGATCACTAAATTCGCTGTTAAATAAGAATTTTATAGAAAAAAGTAAGAACGTATTTCCCCACCTCCAACGTGATTACGCATTAGCTACTAAATAAATAAAACAATATACTAATGTATTAAGTTATAACTGAACTGAAACTTGAGCAGAATTGAATTAAAACTAAAACCGAATGAGGGCTAGACAAGAACTGAACTGAACTAGAACTAAATTAGAACTGAACTAGTTCTAGAACTGAACTAGAACTGAACTAGAACCAAATTAGAACTGAACTAGAACTAAACTAGAACTGAACTAGAACTGAACTAAAACTGAACTAGAACTGAACTAGAACTGAACTAGAACTGAACTAGAACTAGAACTAAACTAGAACTGAACTAGAACTGAACTAGAACTGAACTAGAACTTAACTAGAACTGAAATATAACTAAACAAGAACTGAACTAGAATTAAACCTGAATTAAAAAATGGCAAAACCAAAAAAATTAGAACTGAACTACAATAGAACTTTACTTAAACTGACTGAACTAGAACAGAAATGGAACAAGACCAGAATTGAAGAAGATCTGCACTAAACCTGAACACAAACTAAGCTAGAATTAAGAGAATATGACTGCTATGGCTGGCCCGTCAGTACATTATCCAATCAATTCTAAAAAATTGTACTCAACAAAAAACGACAAATTATCAGTTTCTTAAAACGATCATGTTCAGGTACACTTTGCGACAAAATATTAACGTATTAATAATATCATTCTATTTTAAGTGAACAGAAAAACGGTAGTTAAAATTTCTGTCTGTGACATCTTCATTCAAACCGAACAAATTTTTAATGCTTTCCACAGATAGTTTTAGTATAAAATTTAATTGTTACTGTTTTAACAGTCTGTGCGGTCATTAAATAAATTTTGTTAAATACAAAACTATAAGTTTGTATGTGTGAGTGTTTTAGTTTTTAATTTATACAGTTATAAAAAATAAACATGATTTTTAATAGAATTTAAAATAAAATAAAATGATAAACATAAACATAAAAAAACAAAACAACCAACAATTAAACCGCTTTGTATTTAGATTCAATGTGACAAAACAGACTAAATTAAATGCGACAATCTGTACATTACAGTCGGAAAGAAAATGTTTTCGTTAAATTTTATGTAAATTCTATGGTTTTATTTATAATTTATTTTCAACATTTTATCTTTTTAGGGTTAAACATTAAAATATTACAATTTCTACTGTTTGCTTCAGTTGTTAAGTGAAGTCAGTTCATTTCTTCGTTCGCATATCTTTTACGTTGCGCATAAATTATCTCAAGAGATTTATGAAGTAAAAACACACACTTTATTTTTATTTTAACATAAAAGAATACATATCTCATGCCCGTAGTGGAAAGCTTAAGGTTTTTTTATATTTAAATAATATGATGTAAGAGAAACCACAAAAGAAGTATGCAAATTTTATAGAAAAACTACTCTAACGATTACTAACAAATGTTATCTGACCATTGGCTATAAGTCAATTGGTGTAGAGAATATTGATTTAAATTGCATACATACAAAACAGGAATTGTAAAAAAAAACAAAACTCAGTCGTCAAATTTGTTTCGTATTTTAATACCTCACACTACTTAACTTTCTTATTAAATTTAATATTGAAACGAAACTTCCACAAAATCTCTTTAAATATACAAAGTTTTTCGTATTCGAACAAGAAATTTTATCGGTTTAAGTTGCTTCGTTCGTTTTTACTTTTTTTATATCAATACGTGCAAAGGAAAACCATTGATACTACATGATCACAACGATCATATTATATTTCCTATAACAATGTTTTGTTATTGAAAATACTACTTTTTATTTTCATTAGAAATTTAATTTGCAACGATAATCAGGCATTTCTTTGAACTCATCAATGCTTTAATGAAAACTTTGGTATGGTAATCCTTTAGAAATATAATGACTTGCAATATTGTTATAACAATAATGTTATGATTTTCATGCAAAACTAACATTATGTTCATATTTAGTTAAAACTAAAAATAACCACATAACAATTATGCTATAATTTTTTTAATGACAATATTTATTTTCAACTGTTCTCCTATCGGTTTTAAACATTTTTATTTTTTAAAAGTTTGATATGACATATAAAAGGTTTTGAAAAATTTAAAGATAAGTATACTTTTTTCTGCTAACGGCAACTCTGAAATTAGACAGCCGTCGCAAATGTTTATTCAAATTATTAAAAATGAAGCGGTTTAAAAAATTGCGAAAACTTAGTATAAAAGTTTTGTAGAGACCGAAGTCAAACTTTGGAGAGTATTCTGTCGAGAAAGTATACCTAGTATGTCATCCGTTCGAAGAGTGGTCAAAAAGTTTGAAAAAAACTAGATCGGTTATGAATGGGTTAGTGAGAATCCTGTGCATCAACGTACTAATCAGTTGACTAGTAAATGTAAATGAGAGTGTCGCCGAAAACCCAAAAATGTCAATTTGGTATCAAAAAGTTTGAAAAAAACTAGATCGGTTATGAATGGGTCAGTGAGAATCCTGTGCATCAACGTACTAGTCAGTTGACTAGTAAATGTAAATGAGAGTATCGCCGAAAACCCAATAATGTCAATTTGGTATCGCTCAAGTTCAAATTTCTCGAAGCAATACGCACCAAATTTTGACAAAAGACATCTACCTTCTGCGTTCAAAATGTAACATACTCTTAAGCTCAAAACAACTCCAGTGGATAATAGGGCAAAGTAAGGTCAAGGCTAATTTTTCGAAAAAAATCATCTCCGATAAACCGCATTTGCATCTGAATGGCCTTGTGAATACATAAAGTGTCGAATTTGGGACTTAGAGAATCTTCATTCATTTTATCAGAAACAAATGCAGCCACAACATGAAACTGTTTGGTGCGGTTTTTGGTCGGGCAGCTTGATTGGGCCTTACTTTTTTGAACATTTGGCTGAACTTACTAACTGTGAACGAAATTCATATCTGGATGAAGATAACGGAGTTCTCGTGGTTTCAACTGGACGTCATGGATGTGAACGACATGTGGTTATAGCAAAGCGGCTCCACCTGTCACACCGTACATTTAATAATCCATTTATTGCAGCAAAGATTTCCAGAATAAGTTATCCTAGGAAATAAATTAAGCTAGCCACCAACAGTATAGGTTTTGCGAATAAGTCAGAAATAATTTTTTAACTCAAGTACAAGATCCAACGTCAAGGTCCAAGAGTCATGAAAAATTTAATGAAAAAAGTAATGGTCAGTCTTCAGAGCAGTTGAGGCCATGTAAAAAATATTTTAATCCATACTTAATTGGGACATGTCTTCCCTACAATCCATAAAAAGAAAATTATCATAATTATCTCTAAAATAATGCGCTTTTGTTTTGAAATAAAAAAGTTCATTTTTACTGAGACACTCTTGTTCCGAGATTATGATTATCGCCACCATGTTTTTCTTTGCTTGTGCTTATAATAAAATTGTAAAAAAAAAACAGTGTCTTTACATAAAACTTTTAAAAACTTTAGTGGCGATGTATGTATATATTTAACGATATAGGATATAAAATACTAATTTTAAAAATTTTTGCCAACCTGTTAGTCTATCTTTCCTTCTTTATATCTATCTGTCTGCTGTTTTTCTTTCTTCTTAAACACGATTGGCTCTAAAACTACTGTTTGGTTTTAATGTGTCTCAAATCAATATACATATAGGGTATTTTTATCGCGAGACAGTAACTTATTTCCAACCGAAAACAGAAAATAAAATGGTCATAGAAGGTCAGTACGAAATGAATTCGCATATGAATACGACAGAATAATAAATATAAAATAATTTTGGATTAACAACAATTAACAAAGATATCAGAATTTATCTTTAGAAAAATGCAGTATAAAAATATTGTTGGTGTCAGAAATGCGGCCCAGGTTTAGTAAGTTTATTATGAAATAAGTGAAATGCATGTGTCAAACTTTCCGCCACACTTTACGTAGACTTCACTAAGTGAATTACACTTTCCCGTTTACCAGCATCATCGTATGGAGCCAAATTACAGTATTCTAAGGCTTTCGAAATTTTACTCGAATAAACTAATTCTCTGTACTTTTGATATTGAGATTCTAGTCAGAATACATAAATTGCAATATCGTTTAAAGGATACATTTGATTTGCCTTCCACAATTTGTTATTAAGTTCTAAAGAGCAATAATAAATAATAAATATGTAAAATATGTAAAAAGAGTCTTTTCCATGTGATTTTATTTAGAACTAACTGAATAATACTGTGGCCGTCTGCCATAATTTTTTATAAATAAACTTATAAATTCTTTAATTTTATTTATCCTACCACGATGTAGTTGTCAGACAACTACTTAAAATGTTATTTATTTATGTTTATTATTTTCCCTCTATTTGATATTTATTCGTGAAAACAAAGATGTGCTTGTTATTTGTTATCTTTCAAATGTGTGATTTTCATTTCCGTTTTTCCGTAACATTTACAGTTTCAGATAAGGTGGCAAATATTTATGATAGCCAGTGCATGTGTAGATTTATATTCGCCTAGTTTATGGCTATGAAAATAAATTACAGCATGCTTTCAGGCGTTTACTCCATTACATGTTTGTATACCCTTCTTCTTTGGTACCAATGATTTGTTTGTCGTTCTGTTTGTAATTCATTAAGAACTAGAAAAGCTCGGCGCGCGTTGCTACGCAATTTAATGAATAAAAATGCATTCTGAATTTAAATTGAATATCAAGTGGAAAAAGCTAAAAATTATAACTTTTTTTAATGGGCGTGGCACTGCCCACTTTTCTAATCACGAAACTATATAGTCATGAGAGTCCAATATGTGTGCAAAGTTTTAGAAAAATCGGTGAAGGTCAAGTACCTAAAAATTATAACTTTTTTATGTCAGTGGCCCCGCCCACTTTTCTAATCACGAAATTATATAGTCATGACAGGCTCAAAATGTGTGCAAAGTTTCAGAAAAATCGGTCAAATGCAAGTAGCTAAAAATTGTAACTAATTTTCTATGGGCGTAACCCCGCCCACTTTTTGCCACCCATAAACACTCCTTGGAATGTGTATAACAACTTGCCAAAGTTTGAGTCAGCTTTACAGTTTCGGAGTCTATAGCTACACATGTAGGGGGAATATCGAAGCAGACCACTACTATCACGGGTCCCTATAGCTAACAGACACACACAGAGTTTCACTTTTATATATATAGATTTGTTCATAACTAGCCTGTGCCCTCGACTTCGTCTGCGTAGCTATCCGCACGAAAGGTAGCCGCTTTATGTTATAATTCAGGTTGTTATCTACTGGCCACACTGTAGATAACAACCCATTTAAATCAGTTTAGTCATTTTTTCATTTACTTTAACATACAGACATTCGTATATATTATATTAGTGGGATAGGATTCAAAATTCTCCTATAGATGACGTTAGATGATTTAATTTTTTTCGCCAGTGCGTGTTAATTTTTGACATTCAAAACCTTGGAACAAACGACTAAACAAATAAAAAAAATATTCTTATTGCATAGTATCTCAAATTCGCTTGACTTTCGCGACCAAAAGGTGGCATTTATGTTTATCTAGGTTGTTCTGTGTGCAAGATTTTATTTCATTTAGTTTGGCCGTTTTTGCGTGAATGAGTAACAAACCTCCAAACATCTATACATTTACATTTATTATATTAGTAAAATTTATATTTAATTAGGGAAGTCGGTTAAGCAATGACCGGTTATAAAGACCACCCAAATCGAGCCATAATATTGTAATGAAAAAATTCAGATCCTCGTTTTTCCTACACCATTGTATTTAGACTTAGTTACTTAAATCCATGAATTGTATGATTTGTATAATTGCAAACTATCGGGTGCAATTAACTACAAAGCAGTGCAACCGTGAAGAATAATAACACAGTTGTTTGTTACGTGTTTCAGGCATACTAACAACGCAACTACTGTTACGTGTATAATATGTATGGGAACGTGCTTTTTCACCTGACACACTGCGTAAGGCAAGCAATATCCGTATGCGTGAATATGTATACCCGCGGAGAAGCTACAAAGGCAAAAACATTTTAAGGAAATAGAAATCGGTGAGCCATTGGCGTACAGGTTAGAAAATATTTGCTGTGTAGTTTCCAACTCCGCAAATATACTCTTAGTTACAGGCATTGCAATGGGTCATAAGAAGCTTAGTGAGGAGTTGTAAACTCCCTAACTATTCCTTTACCACAAGCTCCAGACGGGATAGAGGGAAAAATGATAGGGAGTTGTGAGTTTCCCAATTGCCTTTGTAGTACACGGCGTAAGAGTATAGAGTATGTGAAATGCCGAGAAGTTTACGCGACGGCGTAAGAAGTTTCTGACTCACGGCATAACTTTTTCAGCATTTGTGCCATTGTGAGATGTTAAAGGCTATTGTCTTATTTTCAGCACGCTTGTGTGACAGTACTAGAAAGCCGTCGGTGCGATAACATTTGCAATATCATTGCAGTAATAAAGTTTGTGTAGCGTTTAAAAAGTGATATTTGTTGTGTTGTGTTTTGTAACGACTCTGAGCAACTGCAAGTCTACCCCAGCAACTAGCGGAAAACGTAAAATATAATTTAAAAAAAATTACTTCATCTGTTGCTGCCGATATCTTTAAAACAAAAATTCACATTTTCGACTCTCGAATAATCGATAGACTTTTGTAATGTAAATAACTATAGAATATACCTTTAGGATTATTACTCGTATTAGAAAGATTTAAATTAATCGATCAAAAAAATATTTTTAAAATTGGTTTGAAGTAGATTGAGATACAGGCTCCAAAATATAACTTCCTCGATATTTTCCTAGAATTTGCAAATGAAAATCAAGTGTATTCGGTGTCAACACAGCTGATAGATGAAAAAAAGGGAATTGGCTAGTAGAACAGAATGAAAAACATTTCAAATCTTGGGGTCTGAAACAAAATTGCGGTTTAAATATTGTCATTTATTTGTTTACACTAAATATTACATTTAGTTAACGCCCCATAATGTTAAGGTCATTACCGTAATTTTCACATACATACATGTTGGTGAAAGGTATATAAGATTCAGGTTGACCAACTTGAGCACTCTTGTTCTTGTTATACCCTTCACCTGTGGTGCACAAGGGTATATATAGCTTTGTCATTCCGTTTGTAATTTCTACAATTTTCATTTCCGACCCCATAAAGTATATATTTTCTGAAAGCTTATGAATAGAGAAGTCGATTAAGCCCTGACCGTCTGTCCGTCTATCCGTCTGCCCGTCTGTCCGTGTGTTGGTTGAAATCAACTTTTAGAAGCAACTATATGTTCCTCAGGGCTGTATATGGTATCCATCTCTTGGAAATATCCAGGAATGAATCGCTATTGAAATTCAGCACAAGCGCCCCATAACTTTCTGAGATATGAGCAACAAACCACGACCACCTCGTTTTTTTCACAATTACAACAACAACATACATACATAGATACATGTAAAAAACATACCAAACAAAAAAAATTACAAAAAAAAAATATTAAAAATAAGAAAAAAATAATAAAAAAAAACTACAAAAAAAAATTTTAAAAAAATTTAAAAAAAAATGTAAAAAAATTTTTTAAAATTTTTTCTAAAAAAATTTTTTCAAAAAATTTAAAAAAAAACATTAAAAAAAATAATAAAATATAAATAATATATTAAATAAAATAAAATAAAATTTTTTTGGCTCAGCTGGGATTCGATGCCACATTTATTCTAACGTGTACGTATGCACGTATTTTATATGGGATGAATGGTGATACAAACAATTGTTATTGCATGACTACACGTTGTGAAGGGTATATAAGATTCGGCACGGCCGAATATAGCACTGTTACTTGTTTTATTTAACTTTTGTTTTCTATTTACCGCAGTATTGCCGCCTAAATTTAGTATTATTTTTAGCCTGCACAACAGCAAAAACATGTCTGTAGCATCAAACACATTTTCTTTGGCATTTGATAAATGAAGCGTTTAAGCGAGCTCTTAATTTGTGGCAGAATATTATAAATATTTATTTAAATTTTTTTTTCTGATTTATCATCACTCTCCTGATTACAGAAAACATTTATGAATTGTTTGTAAAAACTTAAAAAGAAATTTTATTTAATATAAAATATTTAATTGATAAAATTACGCTACAAAAAATTTATTTTCTTTTGTTTGCCTTTTTTGTTTAGATTTTAAGGGTCAAATGAAAAATGTAACTGGTGAAACAAAAAAAAATTTTTTTCCAAGAAATTTATGGTTTTTTCAAAATAAAAAAAAAACCTAATGAAAAGACTTTATTCTTTATTCTTTAATTACTACTCTGGGTTATTTAAAAGAAAGGAATGTTTAAGTGCGCATTCAACAAATGAAATATATTCACTGCAAGTAGAAATAAGTTTTAGCAACAACTTTTGTTTCAATTTTAAAAAGCACAATTTAAAAATTTATTTTTAGAAAAGGTTTTAATACAAAAAAATATTTATTCGAACTTTGTTTTATTCTTAAATTTATTGTATTTTTTAAAGTTGTATTTTAATTTTTCATTTGTAAATCTAACAAAATGATAGACACATTTGCTTTCCAAACTGCCAGCCGACGGATGAACATAGGTTAGGTTAGGTAGAACAGGCAGCTGTTGTGCAGCTTACTTGGGTCCATTAAAATGATCCCATTGTGATACCTGAATAGAAAAGTAAGAATAGAATAGAAAAGAGAGAAGAGAGAAGAGAAGCAGACTAGTCCAGAGTCTCTGGCGGGAATTGAACCTGGATGAACATAGAAAGCATTACAAAAATGTATTAAAAATATGAGAGAATATGAACCTGAAGAAAAATATCATTTGATAAGAAACGAAAAAGACAAATTTGGAATTAGATGCTGTGCTTCCCAAATTCTAATTTCCTTAATAGTAGTTTCTGAGTAACTGGTTTCAAAAATGCATTCTACTCGGCTAATATCGGTATAGTTTTTCAATATTCTTAAAATGATTACAGTCTAATTTAATTTAGAAAATGTTTTAGAAAGTTTAATGAGAAGAATATGAACTTAAGCCAGAATAAATGATTTACCATAAAATTAAGGTTTTAATACATTTAAACTTGCATTTTTATTACACCCTTTACTAGAACATGAGGTCTTCATTTACATAAGTTTTCCATGTTAACAGTAAGAAAACTCTTACGACACTTTTAGTCATCTAGTATGTGTTGGTCCTTTTCGTTTTCTGAAAGCCTATGGAAAACATCACGTAAAAACCAAATCTAACTAAATGATATTTATTCAAGATATTCATAACTTCCACATACAGTTTGGAATTGAACACCAATTAGATCGAAAAAATATGAAAAGTATCAAAAAGATTTTTTTTTATACTTTTACTTATGGAACAGTTTTCAAGCACACCCCGGAAGCTAGCTGATTTATAAGACTTGCTGTATTAAAAACTATATCAAATTGGTCTAAAAGAAAATAGTCTTTGAGCAAAGTATGGGCCAAGATTAAGAGCAAAAAATAAAAAAAAGCTGTAATTGTGCAAAGCCAATTAACAAAAAATAAAACTATAGTCTTAACAATTCAAACTTACAAACTTTTTAATTTAAATATTAAATTGTACCTGAACTTTAGTTTAACCTTGTTCTTTACCCATGTAGTTGTAGTATTTGTTTTGAGTTTTACTTAATTTTAACAATGTCTAGCATATGCATGAACGCACCCAGAACAACACAAAACAGGTAGTCGTTCATAAAAAGTTTAATTTATTCTTCTAGTTTTCCACTTGTTCGCTACAACATTCAAAAACTATTTATGTGCCACTGCACAATATGTACGTGAGTATGCGTGTGTAAATGTGTAAGCATAGTATAACACAAACTAAAAGCGAAGAGAGAAGAGAGAAGGAATAAACAACTACAAATAATGGTTATGAAAATGTACCACATTTTAAATATTCATTGTGTAAGTGCTTAATACACAGCTACAGAGCCATAAACAGAGCAGAGATTTATTTATGTCAGTGAATCGTGTAAAATGGAATTTTTTTTTTATGTGCGAACACAATAAAGTAAATCAGTCAGTACTTGCTGTTTAGAGTCTCAAAAAAGGTGTACGTACAAAATATACTAAAATGAACATTTTTTATTACAGATTCAATAAACAGATTCTTTAATTCTTAAAGGCAATATTTTATTTTCAGTTCATTTGTATTAATCAACGTATTAAAATTATTGTAGTTGAGCAGGGTATCAATTCTCGTTCTATGAAACTATATCCTTTGTTATACAAACATTTTTTCATTTTACAGTTTCACAGAACGAGAACTGAGCCCCTGGTAGTAGAAAAAAAAGAAAACAATTACATACGCAAATGAAAGATAGAGACTGCTTTGGACGTAAGTATTAGAGTTGTGCAACATGTCAGATTTCTTTTAGTTACAGCAACAATATCTGAGAAATCAATGTGTATACCTCATCACAAATTCTTCTAAATGGTTCACGGTTAACCTAGTTTGATCTATAAAATTGTATATAAACGGTTCATAAGACCTAAAATGCTCATTAGAAACATTGATACATATTTGACGTTGAGTTTTCAATTCAATTTTACTTTCAATTATATTCATGACAAATGCAAAATTGGAAACTTCAGTTTTGTAATGTTAGGAGCATAATGAGTGATTAACGACTTCGATATGACGGTAAGTTTGTATTAGGATTCCAACGAAGGTTACGAAGGCAGAACTGCAAAAATTGTTTTTGGACTGACTCAAGTTTTTGAATGTTCACATCATCTTGGAAATCTCAAATTACTCACCCATATTCGAGTAAAGGTCTTACCAATGACGTGAATAAGTTTTTTGTTACATAAGGATCATTAAATTCCTTAGCCCATAGCTTTATGAAACTTAATACCCCATTAGCTTTATTTACCGTCATTATTTATATGTGAGTTGAACTTTATTTTTACATCAAAGAGAATTCCAAGATCCACAAACATATCAACAACATCTAATTTAGAACCATGTAGAGACTAAACATTTAAAATCGGTGAATATCTGCAGAAAGTCACAGATTTGCATTTTGTTAAATTCAGTTTTATTTTTTTATTTACCGAACACCAATTAAAGAAATTATTTTAATCAGTTTGGAGATAAAAACTGTCGTTATCATTTCTATTCCATAAATTTAGTTTAGCATCTTCAGAAACCATTAAAATATCACTATTAAAGAATAACACTTTTCCTTTCTCTTTCTGACATTAACTCAAACTAAGATCACACTTAGTTAAAAACATTCACCAAATATGATGCCAATTATTATTTATTAGATTTTTTTATATATTTTTTTTTTAATAACTGTCATATTGTCATAAAGTTATAATTTCCTTACAAATTTTAAAATTATTTTCTAGTTTATTGTAAATTTTTTATACATTTTTAAAAATTTTAAAAACTATGACATTATGACAATACAACACTTAGGACACATTATGAATTAGCCAACTATACAGTTTCCCTCAACACTTGTTTTAAAGGTAATTATTTACGATGATAATGAGATAAGAAACGAATTGACTTTTTATGCAAAAATAAAAAAAAAACAAATAGGAATACTTGTATTCAAATGCATGGAATTGTATAAAACATGTCATAGCAAAGTTAGTAAATTCTAACCATTAATCGTCAATGAAAATCGCTTCATGGACATCATCCAAATTTTTTTGTGGCCGAAAATTGATAATTTAGACGTAGAAAATATGTGGTTTCAACAAAATGGTGTCACTTGCCACACATCAAGAGAAACAATCGAGCTTTTGAAAGAAACATTCGAAGATCGCATTATTTCTTATAGAGGACACGTAAAATGGCCAACACGATCGTGCGATTTGACCCATTTAGGCTTTTTTGTGGGGTTCTTTGAAATCGAAAGTGCACAGTAATAAACCCACAACAGTTCAGGAGCTTAAAAACAACATTATCTAGCAGATATCAACCATTAACAACAGTTTATTGACAAACGTGATTGAGATTTTTCGCCTGCCGACATAATTTTTCATTTTTAACCGAAACCTACTTGAAAAAAAACTTAAAAAAAATTCTAGTTTTCATATCTCAAAAAACCATTTTTTTGCAATAAAATTAATATGGTACCTTAGATTTGCGCACCCTTTACATAAAACATAACGACTCAGTGTTAAATACAATTATAATGGATAGTTTCTGGTGGCGTAATAAAGATTTAACTCAATAATAAATTTGACACTAAGCGTTTGTTCAATTCACAAGTCCCTTCCTATTTTGCATCGTCTATTAAAATACAAATTTGGTTCTTAACTGCCGAATCGAAATTCTTTATATAAAATTTCAATTATGTGTTACTTTTCAAGTTTAATCACTTCAAATATTTTAAGGCTCTAAAATATTTAATTATTCTTCTAACATTGACAGCACCAGATCTGCTCATTTTCATTTATGAAAATAAAAATTGGACACGAAGGCTATTATGATGACATTAAAATCTCTACATTGCATTTTTAATAGAGTGTGTGCAGCAGCCAGCTGTCGTCTGTGTTTTTAATATATTAAAGATAAACTGCCTTATTCATAAAAGTTTTTATAGTTTTATAAAGGGTTAATTAAACTGATTTTCTATGGAAAATTGACTTATAAACCTCCTATAAAGCTCTTTTAATTTTTATGAATTAGACCGAAAAAATCTAAAACAGTAGCAGCTTTATAATTATAAAATTGCTACAGTTCGATTAATTTCCCTTTATTTACTTTTACAGAAAATAAGATATTATTTTTAATAGCTTCATTAACCCTAATGAATATTATAGAAATAAAAGACATTTACAAAAATATATGTAATGCAAATAAATAGACGAAAAGAGAAGACAGATTCGAAAAAAATTTGGAAAATATCGAATATGTTTAGAAAGAAGTTATTATTTCTGAGTTCATATTAAATTCCAACAATATAAAAGTTTTACGATTTAAACCATTTAATAATGACGATTTGAATTTTTATGTGTTTGTTGTCGGACAAGTTATAATCGAGCAGACATCAATTAATTATTTAGAAGTAATTTAAGGTAGTAACCGTAATTGGAATCACCATATTTAACATATAAAAAAAAACAAAATTTCACCTATTTTGTACAAATTTAAAAGTAATTTTCAGAAATCTACTAAATTGCTTATAAATAATGCTTTAATGCAAAGTCATTTCAATTATCTTAATATATTTTGCGCTCGTAATCATTACAACGAAATCAGATAATATCAGATCTTCCTGTAACATACTCTACAATATCATTGTATCGTGATTAGGGTTTGGGATTTCCCAGTCTTTTTATTTTCCCGGGAAACGGGAATTAAAAAATCGTCTTCCCGGGAATTCACGGGATACCCGAAAATAATATTTCTTTTAAAATAAATAATGTTTGTTAACTTTAAAATCACGACTTAGTTAATAATTCATTGTTTCAGTAGTAGTTTATTTTCCATTAGAGTCCTTATTGTGTCAGCATCACATCTTCCGGAAATATAAACTTAACCCAAATTATAACATGTAAACAGATATCTTTTTCAGGCAACACTACCCCACTCGTCTAATACAAGAGCAAACCTCAAATTGTCGCAAATTTGACTCGATATTGTTTTCACCATCGTATTTTTAACGGCGTTGTAATATTTTATTACAATGTTTTTAGCATCAGTTTCATATTTTTGTAACGTCATATTTTTTACTGAAAAAACATTTACGAATAAAAGAACCTTGTGTAATTGTTCGAATAGATATTCCATCGACTGCTGCTAATTTTGAAACAATTTCTGGTAATGTTTGGGTGTCTAAAAAACTTCTAATGGTGGAATTATTTTTTTATTTGGTGCAGGTGTTGAAGAATCGTTTTCAAATTTTATTTTATGAACCAAAAGAAGGTGCCGTATGAGACCACTAGTACTACCGCCCTTGGACATTAATCTTTTCAAGAAAATATTACATTGTGCTGCGTTGTCTACTTTTTGAAAATAGTTCCAGACTTCAGACATTTTGCTTCTAAGCAAAGTGAATTTTTTAAAAAAGTATTATTAGAAAAATTCAATCATTAATAAAAAAAATTATACATACAAATTCTGTGACCACTTTTAAAAACAATTTGTACATACGATTATATTTATAAAAATGAACCACGGAAACTACTGCTTATTTTACGGTTGTTATAGAAAACATTTATAAACAAGAAAACATTTAATTATGTATGTATATAATTAACTCACTTGAAATTTTTAAGCACTTATTAAAAATAATTCGAGAAAGTCGTTAACTTTGCCGTGAAATATTTTTGACCCACGATGTTTGTTTTCTTTTACGTCTTCTTATTTAAGAAAAGTTGCAAATACTTAACAAACAAAAAACGCTAACAAATTAAAACCCTTACTTTTTATTCAAATATTCTTTAAATTTACCAAAACAGATAAGAAATTAAAAATAAAATTAAATATATTTCCTAATGTACTACATATTTTTTATTTCCCGTTTTCATGGGAATAAGTGCAAAAATTTCCCGGGAACATCAACGGGTTCATTCCGTTTCCCAAACCCTAATCGTGATGTATTTACATTTATTTTACCAATCCATGGGCTTTATAGATTGCAATTGTTAATATACGCATTTAAATGCTTTTAGTTATAATATTGGTCACCACGAAATACAATTCTTAAGGAATCAAACAGCGTTCAATACAAGGAATAATAGCAATACCAACATATTGTTAATTAAGGACCACACAAAAACATATATGATTGAAATTAAAAAGATGAAAAATTTTTTACTGCTAACATTGCCATTAAACTGATAGTTAAGGCAAAAAATATTATAACAAAAAACTGATAGTAAAAAAGAAAGACTTACAATAGCAGAAAAATACTTTAGGGAGTAAATTTCGTTTATTGGTTATTTACAACCAACACTAAAACACCGAACGAAGAGTGCTGATTATGGTTTTAAGAAAGAATTCCACTCACAATCTCCACTGTCATAAAAAAAACTGACTTATTCAGTGTACTCTTTCATTATCGCAAATAAAATTTAATTTCTTCATAATTAAAACAATTTTGAAAATTTTACAAAATTAATAGCCACATTGTTATACAATTGAAAATAGTTGTTCGAATATTAAAAATATAAAAAAAGGAAAACATTTTAAATAATTTTATTTAATTTTATTTTTCAACAAGTTCACTGCTATTAAATCCAACAGTATCGTATTTTAACCAAGTATCTAAAAAAAAAATTGTTTAAACAGAAAACTGATTTTAAATGAATACTTAAGGACCCCCCGAATGTATAATTGAAATCTTACTGTGAATACAAAATTTGCTAGAATTAAGTGTATTGTCATACGTCATTATTTTAGAAATTTTTAAGAAGATTAACAAATTTTATAATAAACAATTTTTAAGTATGAACAATAATAATAAACTGTAATAAAGAAAATAATAATATTATAAATATAATAAAAACAAGTAACAGTGCTATATTCGGCCGTGCCGAATCTTATATACCCTTCACAACGTGTAGTCATGCAATAACAATTGTTTGTATCAGCATTCATCTCATATAAAATACGTACATATGTCTATACTGGTTAGAATAAATGTGGCATCGAATCCCAGCTGAACCAAAAAAAAATGTATTTTATTTAATTTAATATATTATTTATATTTTATTATTTTTTTTTTTAATTTTTTTAAAAAATTTTTTAAAATTTTTTTTCAATTTCTTTTTAAAATTTTTTTTCAATTTTTTTTTAAATTTTTTTTTTTTATTTTTAATATATTTTTTTTTGTATGTTTTTTACATTTATCTATGTATGTATGTTGTTGTTGTAATTGTGAAAAAAACGAGGTGGTCGTGGTTTTTTGCTCATATCTCAGAAAG
Source organism: Phyto melanocephala (assembly GCA_941918925.1). Lineage (NCBI taxonomy): Eukaryota > Metazoa > Arthropoda > Insecta > Diptera > Rhinophoridae > Phyto > Phyto melanocephala. The sequence goes on along the minus strand of OW799234.1, from coordinate 132,297,091 downwards.
TTATTGGGCGATTGTGCTGAATTTCAATAGCGATTCATTCCTGGATATTTCCAAGAGATTGATACCATACAGACCTGAAGAACATATAGTTGCTTCTAAAAGTTAATTTCAACCAACACACGAACAGACGGGCAGACGGACAGACGGTCAGGGCTTAATCGACTCCTCTATTCATAAGCTTTCAGAAAATATATACTTTATGCGGTCGGAAATGAAAATTGTAGAAGTTACAAACGGAATGACAAAGCTATATATACCCTTGTGCACCACAGGTGAAGGGTATAAAAAAATAGTTTTTAGATTTCTGGAAAATTATGACAACACGACACTTAGGAATTCTTGTGAGGACAGCAAATATTCCGTGCGATACTCAAGGTGTTATGGAAAATTAAATTATATTTATTTAACTTTTCATTAGTATTTTATAAACAAACATACCTTAAACCAAAATTTATAAAGGGTGGTTAATTTTTAAGGGCCGATGTTGAACGTGAACCACACCTTAACGCCAAGTTCTTTTTCTGTATTTCATTTGACATTTCTCGATTTCAGACTAACTTAAAAAAAGGAAATGAAAATAATTTAATTTAAAATTTATCCACCCTTTATATACGATGCATAGCAAAATGCCACTTTATTCACCTAAGTGGAGGTCAATAGACAAATTAAAAGAGTTTTGCACTAATTTGTAAACAACTATTTGAAACCGAACGAACGCATATCGTTAGTCATTAAAGTCAAAGAGAGAAATTTCTCATAAAATCCCACAATTAGTACTAAAACAAACCATGCAACAACAAATAACAAGCCAATTTCAAATAAAATTGTTGACACAAAATTACACAATCAAAGTTCTAAAGCCTCTCTGAAGCTGTTAATTAAATCGAATACACAAATATGTACGTGTGCATGTGTGCTGACAATACAATATGAATAACCCTGCAGTTTTTGGTTGAATTAACAACTTTTATAGCCACCACCCACCAAAAAATTATCAGTTTGTCATTCCGTTTGTAACACATCGAAATATCTATTTTAGACCCCACAAAATATATATTTTCAGAGTCCCGGATTCACCTCTGGATGATCTAGCTATGTAGGTCCGTCTGTCCGTCGGTTGAAAACACGATAAACCTCAATAAAGTTAGGGGGATCAAATTTTGCCAGGATATTTTTTATACACAAGATTTGTTTTATATTGAATATAGGCCAAATCGGTATATTAGAAAGACAGTTATAGCAAGAGTAGGAAAAGAAATCATGTCCTTCCAAAAACGAATGCGATTGTGCGATTATGCCTAAACGCATTAACGAAGACCGATGAAATTTCGAAAGCATATTAACTGAGTAAAAAACATCGTTCCTTGAAAATTGCTTAAATGTATGCATTTGGAAAGGTGTTATATATCAAAATGTACGAAAATTTATACCCAACAGTTTCTTTTTCGGCATATTCAAAATGTAAAATGCAATAAAACTGACAAAATTAGATGTATGAATCTGAAATTTTACAAATGTTACTTTTTGTCAAAAGACTTGTAATAAGGAAGAATTAAGGTGACACGCCCACTTTGACGCCAACCTCCCATATAACGTTTTATTATAAATTCATATAATTTTTCTGTGGAGAAAGATTTTGAAAGAATAAAGGACTCCATATTTAAATATCTTAGTTGAATTTTTTAGCAGAAACTACTTTTACAGGCCCACTTCAACGCCCATTTCTCTCATAATTTACAGTTAATGAAATCAAAAAGCTCACAAAACGGACAGAATTAGATGTATGATGATGAAATCTGGTAAATTTAGTTATGCCAATAAAGTTTTATTACAAAAAAAAATAAGGTGACAGGCCAACTTTAACGCCCACCATCCATTTTAGCGCTTCATCTTTTATTCATATTATTTCTATATGCGCAAAAAAATAAAAAAAGGAGCTTTTAATAAATTATCTAAATTTAATTCAAACATTAACTTTTTAAAGGTAGGTGGCAGAGAAGCAAGCCGTATCGGCGCGGCTGGCGGCTAGCCGCTTAGTTAATTTTTGTATTTAAGTCGCGCCGCCGTCGATGCGTTCGGTTGACCGGCGGCTCAGTTTGAAGCCGATTTTACATAATTGAAATTTGATTTTTTTCTTCTGTTAGAAATGAATTATAGATCACTGCAAAAAATATCTCGGAATATTATTGTCAAACTTATCACAAAATTGATTTTGATAAAAACTAAAAACCAAGGCACATTTATTCAACAAGTAGTCTTGTTTCGTCATCTGATTATTCACTTATTGAATTAATATGCCTTGCTAAAAACTATATGCTTATGCTTATTTTGATTTATTTATTCGACATCCAACTAGTTTTTTTTACAGTTTTCTGCTTTTTTCGATTACAGATATTTGGTAATATCAATAGTTGATTTTTTAAATTTTTTTGCAATGAAAATGAAAAATATAAATATACAAAAAATTGGTGAAATACATTTTCAAGACTTTAAATTAATAATGCAAAAAGATTTATTCTTTATGACTTTCTAAATGTAAAATAATTTAGCATTAATGAAGTAATTCAAAATGAATAAAATATGTAAAATATCTTAAAGGAATTATGTAAACAACTTATGAAACATTGGTTTCTTTTTACCAAATAGGCATGATTTCTATGCACTTATAAAATGAAGTTGAAGTTCTGCAAAATCACAGGGTACATTCGCAATATTTTCAAATAATCGTTTTACAATTATATTACATATTACAGCTATTTATTCATGATAACAACTATATTGTCGAACCTATTTTAACAAAGTCAGAAAACCATTAAGAAAATGCTTTAAAATATTTAAAATGTAAATATGAAATTGTTCAAAAATAAAAAAACAATACTAAAAATTCGGCTAAGCCAAATATTTTTTTCAGCCGATAAAAAACTCGGCGCAGAGCCGATTAGCCGGCGCCGCCGCCGACGATTTTTGCTTTTAAGCCAACGCCGAAATTTTTCAATCGGCTTGCTTCTCTGGTAGGAGGTGCTATGCCCACTCAAAGCTAACATTAATACCAAAATCTGGTCTTTAGTTTCCGTAAATATTCAACATTGAAGTAAAATAGAGTCAGTAGTACCATTTTTAATGTAGGTTTCATTGTAAGAATAAATTCAAGAAAATAAATTAATAGCAAATCAAGGTCACACAAATAAAGTGATACATATTTTAGTATAAAGAGATTATTCCACAGCGCTTACTGTTAATAACAAAATAATATATTTTGTTCTATCAAAATACACAAAATTGGTTGTTGGTTATCATTCGGCACAGAAGAATATAGTGCTTTTACATGTTTATTTTGCAATATATTGACATCAAACAAACATCAATTCTTGTCATTATTGTCATATGTGTTTAATACATATGAAAGAAACTGCAAAATTTTCTTTAGGATGAAAATATTTTGTATCAATTTCATTGAATTTGTTTAACCGGTAGTACTAGGGACAGTAGTTAGAACCAAGAGGATGATATGTTAACGCACACAATTTCCCAATTCTAAGTAGAAGGAAAAGTGCTGTATTGGTAATAGCAAAACTAGACACACAATTAAGTCAATTTCAATATGAAACGCATGACAAATGTGTGTGCAAATATAAATGTCGCAAAATAAATTAACCTCAAAGATCTGTAAATAGAAACTGTTTTACACATGAATTATTTATATATGAATTATTATTATTTTTATTAATACCTGCTTCTGTATAATAAAAAAACCAAAACACCAAAACACAAAAAAGAACAAATAGAAAAGAAATAATTGATGAATTTTTTTGCTTGAAAAACTGTGACCATTATTTATCATTCTAATGGCGCATTGACATTTTTGAAGTAAAAACCAATTTCAAACCAAAATGATAAGGCATCACAATTTCCGCTTGATTTTCTTTAATCAAAAAAAAAAATGTTTGACACGTAAAAATATTCTTAAAATTATTAAATTCAATCATAACGAAAAAAAAGAAGGAAAAAAGATGTAAGAGAATAGGAAAATTACTTACAATAAAAAAAGTGGTATGAATTCAAAGAGTCATGATGACAAATTATTTTGTGCTTTTCTTGAGAAACCTGCATCAACATCCGTTAACATTTCACCTTGTCATAACGAACGTGTGTTATTGGCATTTTATTTAATAATGGTGTTTATTTTATTTCTATTTTTTTTGCAAGTTACATTAGAACAAACAACGTTTTAAATATTTATACCGAAGAGATAAATGCAATTTGTACTGGGGCTTGCCATTAAACCTGTCACACGTTTGAAGGTAATAAATATTAGAAATATCACAGGGTTTAAAGGCAAAAAAAAAAGACATAGAAAAAGTAAAAAAAAAGTAAAAAATTGATAATAATATATTTTTGGGAAAATTTGTGCGTGTGTGAGTGTGTTAAAAACTGAGGAATGATTTTGTAACTTTGCCATATCAAAGTAAAACAAAATTTTAAGAACGTTAATGGGAAATTAAAATGAAATTATCTGAACATTTTACCAAAAGCTTTAACTCAGATTTTCATTGAGAAAAAATCCTTTAGCTTCAAAATAAACCAAAAACACGATTGAATTACAAATCATACTAAAAATAAAGTAATAGACTTTAACTATGACAAGTGACGGAACGTTGAGCAACTCAAAACTGAATAAGTTAAAATTAAACTCAAAATAAAATTTAGCTTTTATATATCACTATCTGATAATACATAGCTTATAAATTTAGTTTGCAGCAAATAAGAATGCCGAGTCTGGTAATAACCCTACACAATTTTGGACATACCAACAGTTGCCACAGCGTATTTACACCCAGATTTTAGATTAAATGTTATTCGATATTTATCTTTATTATTTCCGACGCCAGATTAGATTTTGAATTTTTATATAGTTAAATATATTCTTCTATTCAAGCGCTTTTATTTGATATTCATATTGATGGGGTTAAGAAAAAAATTATCCGCCATTTTGTTTAGGACGCCATCTTAGATTTGATAGCATTTAATAGCTTACTGTATTCTGATGGTCAAGCACTTTCATGCGATACAAATATTATATATAAATACTTTAACACAATTTCCTTCTCATTAATTTTTAATTATTCTTTATAATAATTTTATTCATTTAAAAGCATCCTATCGTAAAACTATAAAACAGTTTAATGTATGGTGGAGAACACTATCACCTAGTTCTCTCTTTTAGGTGTGCTCGTCTTGGTAGGGTTCTATTTTGATTAACATGTTCATTTAGTTTTTATTTATTGTGCTTGTCTCTGGGCAGTTGTTGTGGGTTGGGACCTACCTTGGTGATGCACGCGAGCTGGCTGGGAGCACAACACTGCCCCTTGGAAACGACATGTTACAATATGGCTTGGATTGAAACCAAGTTCGCTCTAACTAGTATGATACGTTTGTATGGATGGGTTGTGAAAAAACAAGGTGGTCTTGTTTTTTTTTTTTAATCATATCTCAGTTGCTTATAGATCGATTTTCCTCGAATATTCCTGATATTCTGAAACCACACACGGGCCTGAGCGTTGTCGTGCGGCTTTAACAAACAAACAGACAGACTAAAAAACGGACGTTGCTTAATCTACTTCCCTAGACATAAACTTTAAGAAAAAATACATTTTATGAGGTTGCAAATGAATATTGCAGAAATTTCACACGAAATGGCAAACCTATATTGAATTTGTGCTGTTAACATAAACTTAAACAAGCAAGAGTGATATATATATGGCCGTGCCGCATCCGAAAATGCCCTTCACCATTACGTAGCTCAATTTAGATTTCAAATTCAATGTTATTTGTACGCGTTTTTGCTTCATTATTTTTGACACCATCTTTGATTGTTGAATTTTTCCATTATTACCTGTATTTAATTAATCAAGCCCTTTCATTTGATACCCAAATTGATGAGGTTATGAAAAAAGTATACGCCATTTTGTTTCAGACGCCATCTTGAATTTTACACTTTTTCAAAGTTTACTGTATTCTTTAAATCAAACCAATTTATTTGATTTTAGTATTTAGGTTTGAAGAGAAAAAGATGTTAATAATATGATTAACCGCCATTTTGTTTCAGACGCCGTCTTGGATTTTAACTTTTAAATAGTCAAATGTGTTATACTGATACCCATTCTGAGGGGATTGTAGGGTATACATTTTCAGTTACTAGTTTTGACCGATATATCGGGTGTCCCAACTAGAACGCAATTTTTAAATTTGGCGCCATTCGAAGCGTCATTGTTTGACATTTGAACAATTGTTATTGTTTGCCAGTAGAAGGTATGAGGTTAGTAAAAATTGAGCGCTACACGAATGAACAACGCATTCTCATTGTGAAATTGTTTTACCAAAATGGTGAAAGTTTTGCGGCTACAGTTCGCAAATTGCGATAGTCCCATTTCCATCTTGATGGCTTCGTCAATAGGCAGAATTGTCGCATTTGGGGTGAGGAAAATCTTCGAGTGATTCACGAGCAGCAAATGCATCCTCAACGTGTCACTATGTGGTGTGGTTTTTGGGCTGGAGGAATCATTGGACCTTTTTTTTATGAAAATGAGGCAGGTCAAGCGCAAACAGTCAATGGTGTTCGGTATCGTGAAATGATAACCAGTTTTTTCTTGCCTAGAATTGAAGAAATGAATGTGGAAGGCATGTGGTTTCAACAAGATGGCGCCACATGTCATACAGCCAGAGAAACAATTCAAGTGCTGCATCAGTCATTTCCCGGTCGTATTATTTAGCGTTTTAGAGACCAGAATTGATCGCCTAGATCGTGTGATTTAACACCTTTAGATTTTTTTCTTTGGGGTTTTTTGAAGTCGATGGTTAACGCGAATAAGCCGACGACGACTCAAGCCTTAAAAGAGGAAATTGGACGCTGCATTAATGAAATACCGCAGCATTTATGCAAAAAGGTCATTGAAAATTTCATTAAAAGATCGCGTGTGTGCCAGCAAAGCCGCGGCGGCCATCTGCACGATATATTGTTCCATACATAACCTCAATCTGTCTACTTTACGATATAATAAAGTTTCACGATTTTTTTTTTTTCAATATCTGTGTTTTATTTAAAATTTAAAAATTGCGTTCTAGTTGGGACACCCATATAAGTTGATTTGATGCCACTTTAAAGTGTAGTGTTTTATACTCTGTTGGTCAGTCCCTTTCATTTGATACCCATGCCGAACCTTTCGGTTATCTATAGAAGGCAACAAAAATGACTTTTGTTTGTAAATTTTAAGAAGAACACACAAGCAGCTGTATTTTGGTGTTTATATCTCAGTTAGTTTCTAGCCACATGGTTAGTTTTTATCAGCAATAATTTTCGAGGCTACGGCTTGTAATTTTGTATCTTTAGCGTGTTTAAAAATTATTTAGGAACTTTAGTAACTTGTATATTAAAAAATATATACATTAATTATTTTTGAAATTATTTTTGCCTATAACTTTGTCTAATAGTGACCTATTTATCAATATAGCCCTAGAGGCATCTCATAGTAGTGTTTATAAATAAGCCTATGACATAAAAATTTTAATTTTTATGGTAAAAATGTAAGGAAAAACAGAGGCAGTCTTGTTTATTTGTTCATATCTAAGAAAGTTATGGGGCGATTCTAATGGATTTCAATTGCAATTCATTTTCGAATGTTTTTAAACGATTAGTAACATACGCAGAAATCTATATCACATATGCGGGCTTCTAAAGAATGTTTTTAACCATTATATGGACGGACCGACCCAAAGCTTTTAGAAAATATATACTTAAGGCGGCAGCAAATGAATATTTTATAAAATACAGAGCAAGTGTAAAAGGTACTGTACCACAGGCGAAGGTCATAAAGAGAAAACAAATAGTTAAATGTTGATAAATCAAAGTTTAACTAGTCACTGTTTGTTTTTGATTGTGAATCGAAAAAATTGCCGAATTTAAAATTTTGTATAAATAACACATACACACACATCTTTAAATAAAGAATTTTATAATGATTTCTAAAGTTACAAAACAATATTATAAATCCCATTTTAGCTTGTTTATCCTTCGTTTATCAAGCACATAAAACCGCTAAGCCTTTAAATAGTATTACTACGTCTTTGTCAGACTTTAAAAAGATTTATTTTTTTAAAACCAAACTTTTATCTTATCACGAAAAAAGAACAACGCCAACAACAAAATTTCCTTTAAAACAAATAAAATACTCTTAATCCCTTACAGAGAACCGCAACAAATCCTACAATATGTCACGATTTTGGAGCGTGACTATCAAGTTGAGTCTTTGAATTGAGATTTACCAAAAAAGTACAACCACCAACCAGACACCAGCAACAGAGTCTTGTAAAATACACGTTTGCAGTAAATTGCGGCAAATACTAAAACTACAGTTTTTGTTGTTATTGTTACTCTCCTTAAGGCTACAGTTGCACAGATGACTTGGCATCTAATGACTTTGACCACTTAAAACAACTTAATTATTTCTAAAAGAAAAGTTTTACTTAAAAAGGTGACAAAAAATTAATTTAATGAAATTTTTTAGTAGAACTTTAGTGGGGGTGATGACGAAAATGAAGGCGAAAGGTGAAAGGGAAAACCAACTTTTTGCTCACACAGCAAAGTCATGCACTAAAGTTACAAACTTGAGTGTTTTCTTACTACAATTGCAATTAACAGGTGAAAAATTGTGTGAAAACTTTTCTAGTTTTTATGTTTTCTTTTTATTTAAATATTTTTTTCTGTAACAAGTTAAAATCAATTTTGCTAAAATAACGCAAATGCAAAAGTCTTCAAATACTTAATTTGAAAAAGCACTTAAGTTAGTTACTCGTACATTGGCGAATCTCACAACACCCTTCACCATCAAGTACAGGGGTATAATAATATCATAGCGTAGCTTAAATTATATATATATTAACGCCATTTTGTTGTTTTTTATTTCTGATGCCATTTTGCTTTTCTTTTAAATTCCGACGCCATATTTATTTCTGCATTTTTACATAGTTAACTGAGTTGCATTGGGCAATTTCTTTCATTTCATTATAATATTAAGGATGCTGACCGGGAGTTAATTATTAAATACTAGATTTGGCCTTTTTATAAATTTATTTTACGCCTCCATGTTATGGCAACCATTATTTGTTTAAAGTTCTAGGAAATTCGTTTACATAATTTTATAACCTTATCGAAGTCAAAAAAAAATGATTTTCGTTTGTTTATGGTAATCATCCAAGTATTTGTATTCTCTTGTTTTTATCTCAATCGGTTTCGGACCCATTTGTTAGTTTTCTTCAGAAATAATTTTTGAAACTACGGTTTGTAGTTTGATGTCAAAAAAATTTCTGCAAAAAATTTATTTTTCTTAATAAATTTTGTCTATAACTTTGCGGATTATTGTCCGATTCACCAAAATTATTTTTACAACGTATCGTTGAATAAATGTCAAAGCATAATTAATGAAGATAATCTACTAAACCAAGTTACGAATTCTTGAAACAAGTGTAACAGCAAAAGTCGTGCCACTCGTTTTTGGCTACACGGCAATTAGATATATATATATATATTATTTTTTGATGTATGCATGTATATATGAATTATTATTGTTTAATTTTATTTTACTATCAGCTACACGCAAGTATTTCTTTTTTTTTATATTTATATAAACAATTATACAAATCGATTGTTATGTTATTATTATTAACTATTGAAGTAATATTATAACTATTAATATTGTTTGGTTCGTAAAAATACATATATAACTTTTATTTTATGAATTGTTATGAATCCTAAGGAAGGAAAATGAATTATTACTATAATTGTTATTACTATTGTTATTATTATTTAAATTAACGGTCGACTCAGCCGTAATGCCACCTATACGTCAATAATGGAACCTACAAAATACAACCAGTAATGATGGGACAGCTGTTTGTGTTATGAAACACATGATCAACAACCACATGTGTGTGTATGGCCGCATCGTGTATTGATGAAATAACCAACCACACAACTATTAGTGTGTGTAAATCTGTGTGCCCACACAAGAGTATAAAAGGGCGAACTTTGCAAGAAAATAGTGAGTTAGTGAGCAGCCGGCCTGCAGGTAAGAACTAATTTGTTGCGGAGTTTTTAAATTCCCCAAATAAATTCTTAACTACTGGCAACAGTAGGTGCTAAAAAGTGTGGTTGCGGAGTTTTTAAATTCCCCTACATTTGTTTTAACATCTACTCAGTGGTAGAGCATTCGCCGAATTCAGCACACCGGATTGCTAAGAAGACGTTTGCTGCGGAGTTTTTAAATTCCCCAAACGCTTCTTAATAACCATCGGGTAGAGAGAGCGCGTTTGGTGAGGAGTTTGTAAACTCCCCAAACGGTTCGCTCCACTAAGCTGACTGCAGGATCGTAGCACCCGACCGTAGGGTGTGCTTAGAGGCTGTTGGACGCGGAGTTTTTAAATTCCCCCAAACAACCCCTGGCCACCACTGTGTGCTAAGAAACGACTGGAGAGGAGTTCTTAAATTCCCCAGACGATTCTTGGCATTTGGTTCGCCCCACGTTATTGGTGTAACTTTACGTCGTGAGTCGGTATCGTCGTCGTTGTAATAATAGAATAGACGGTATCTAATAAAGCTTTAATTTCTTTTACAACTACTAATCCGTGTATTTTCTGGAATTCGAATTCTATTTGTTAACGACCCGGGACACCGCTGAGCCTACCCCAGCAACCGGCGAAAACGTGTCGTTACACAAGCGCATTTTTTGATTAATTCCAGCTTAGAACAAGTTTTTTTTATAAAACTTGTTTTAAGCTTTACGCAAATAATTCTCAAAATCAATTTCTTCGGCTTAACTATTCCTAAAACTAAGAAATTTGTACTTGTCACTTTCATTTTAAATCAAGCGTTTTTACTTGGTTTAAGAAAGTCCGTACGCATCGCACTTTTGACACCACTATGGCTTAATTTCAATATGGATTACTGGATTTGATTTTTTTTTTTAATTAAATATATTTTCTAGTATTTCCTTAACATTAATTAATTTCAACAATTTTTATTTGATGAACTGTTTCCTGAATTTGTCATAGTTTTCTATTTCCCCATCATTAATTTAATTAATTTTTAATTAATAAAACTTCATTTTTTCTACATTGACAGGTTTTGAATTTGTTGTGTTTTTTTGTTCAAAGTTGCATGCCTTTTTGTTGTGTTTCCCATTTATTGAAATTTAGAAGGTTTCTTTTTATTACTATGTTTATTTTGTCCCTTTATTTTAATTTATTTAACGACTTAATTTGCAAAAAAGGCAACAAAAAAAACCAATTAATAACGATTAAATTACCCACAAATAAAACAAACTGAAAATAATTTACAAACTTCCTGAAGCCCACAACACAATCTGAAGTTCAGTAAACCCATACAAAATACACATTTAAGGCAAGTATGTATTTAGGCGTGTATGTGTGTGAACAAGTTTTTCTCTTTGCTAAATGTCCAAATAGTAAAATAAAATTAAATTAAATAAAATAACAAAGCACAAAGAGCAGTAAACAGCCAGCGCACAGATACACCAGCAAAAATTCTTTAATAAAATAAAACACTTGCACATATACACAAACATAAATACATATTTTCTTATTACGTACTCGCATCATTAACAAATAAAAGTCGTAAACAACAATGAAAACTCTATTCTAAGGGAACCGCGCAAATACAAAAAGGAAAATGATTTGATTACAGAGAACAATGAACATGTAACAGCAGCCAACAAACAATGAAACATTTGGTGACATGGGTATTGTCATTCACATAAACACATACACCGATAAACTATAGGACACATAAAATGCTTTACAAAATGAACGTTATCTACATCATCGTTCTCCAACACCAATTCATTTTACAACTATTGTCACACAGAAGGAAATAATATTTATGTGCGTTTATTGGTAATCGTTAAGCGTAAAAGCCATTTAAATTGTGCAACAAATTGTTTCAAACAAACAATAAAGGCTTGAAGGACATCACACGTAATTAGTAGTTGGACAATCTTTAAGATTATACCATTGATAATTTTCAAAATCCCTAAGGATATACGAATACAGTAGTAGGTTTATTCTAACGAGCCACATCGTAACACATGTTGGCAGTGAAAAATTAATTACAGAATTTTTTAATTAAATAATGGTGAAAAATTTGTCTTATGGCTGTCGGATATTAAAATCCTTGAGAAGCTTACTTAAGTTAGTATGAAATGCATTAGTTTTTTAATAATCAAATATTTTTTTCTTTTCCTTTTTTGATATGAAATCATATTACTATTTTGTTTATTGTAAAAAAAAACACAGAAAAGGTAAGAAGAAAAGCTTGACGAGACAAAGGTTAGACACTTAATAATATTTTTGAACATATAATATGGAGACCCGTAATTTTCCTTACAAAACCTTTTCTGCATTTCTGTCGTATACCCGCATACGCCCCATGAGGATAGGTTACCTTGACAAAGTGTCCACGCTTTGATGTTATTGTTAAATTAGAGGCATTAGCGACATCTCTGGCTGGAGCATAGGAAAATCCTGAACCTCATTTATAAAAAGGTTAGGGAAACTCAAATGCCGATAAAACAAATGAGCCGAGTGAATGTAGTCGAGATGCTGCCTTAAATGCTCATAGCGGATGGATCTATGTGCAATGAGGGCATGGTTAGTAACATCTGTATGTTTACTGATGGGGCATAGGAGAATCCTGGACCTCAAACTCAAAGCGGTAAGAGAGACTCTGACGACAATAGACAGAATGAGTCAACTTAAAGTTGTCGGGGGGGCTGTATCATACACTATATTAGGTTCTAAATATCAGTATCTATACTGATGGGGCATAGGAGAATCCTGGACTTCGAACTTAAGAAGATCAGAGAGACGGGGCTGTATCATATGCATGAAGATAGCAATGCATAGTGATATCAGCATCTCTACTGAAGGAATAGAAGACAATCCTGGACCTCGTACTTAAAGGAGTTAGGAAGACTCAGATCGCGGTACACAAGAAGTATCCTGGCATTCAAGCTTAAACACGTTAGCGAGACTTTGACAACAATGGAGCACATGAGTTATAGCGAATGGATCTATGCGCAATGAGGGCATTAGTGACATCAGTTTTTTTTTAATGATTGGAAGGTCCTGGATTTCGAACTTAAAGACGTTAGCAAGACTCTGACTACAATGGGGAGCTTGAGTCGAGTGAAGGTGGTCAAGGGTATGTATTATGAACTGAAACCATGGATAATGATATCAGCATCTTTACTAAAGGGATATATGAGAAGCCTTGACCTGATACTCAAAGTGATACGGGAGACTCAGATCACGGTACACAATGATCACAGGTAGACAAGTGTTAATTCAATTTTATTCAACTAATCAAATTATATTTAGAATAATAACAGTTACAGTAATTTTATTAACATGAATTGGAGCTCGCCCAGTTGAAATTCCATATGTAATAATTGGACAAATATTAACTTTAATTTACTAACGAAGGACTGTGTGAGTGGGTTATAAAATCGTTTTCTTTTTATTCTCTAGTTTGATAAATACTCGACTTCAAACATTCTGCCTATGCTGTATATGTGTCACAAGGATAATCTCAATCTGTTTGTTTCTTATTCAGTTCGATTAGTTGTTCATAAGACGACTTGAGTTATTATAAAATGAAACATGTTAACCAAAAGTAGGGCCGATATTTTCAACCGACCTTATAAAATAAATTATAAATTGCATGGCGTACGCTATACAGAATGGACCAAAAGTCAGCAATGGGTTTAACAATTTTGCTTATTTTATTAATTGTTAAAAAAAATTCAATAAATAAAAAAAAAAAAATATCCTTATTGTGACTTTAGGAACACCGATTCTACTTGGCTTTTAAATATAATGTACTTCACTGTACAAATTCTGTTTAAACATCAAAGGAAAAGCAATATGTTATGGAAATTTATATTGTCATTTTGCTCGTAATGCATCAAAAAATTTCCCATAAATAATTTATATTTTGAGTACTCGAGGGATTTTAAAACGAAACATTATTTTCTTTCATTCCATTAATTGCAAAAAATATTGTAGATCAAAATGTACAAAAATCGATGTCACACAACATAAACTTTAAAACTCAAAGATGAAAGATACTTAAAAACGGCATCATCTTAAGTAAAATATAAAAAAACTTTTACACTTTCCAAAGCAAACGGGTTTCTGAATTTGGTGTTAAAATTATTTATACAAATAGATTTTTTGTTGTTCTTGTTTTTATAATTTATTGTAGAGCAATTTAATTAAAATCGATATTTTGTGCAGATATATTTACATAGACCATGTAACAAAATCCTACTTTTTTTAACTTAATACAACTATTAATCGACAACCAAATGTGGTGTACTGAGTTTTTAATTTTTTGACGTTTTGTTTATTTCAATTATTACGTATTATTAAAAGATATTAAAGATTTGTATTAATTAATTTTTTTTTTATACCCTTCACACAGTGAAAAAGGGTATATATAGGTTTGTCATTCCGTGTGAAATTTCTACAATTTTCATTTCCGACCCCATAAAGTATATATTTTCTGAAAGCTTACGAATAGGGGAGTCGATTAAGCTCTGTCAGTCTGTCCGTCTGACCGTCGTCCGTGTGTATGTTGAAATCAACTTTTTGAAGCCCCCCGACATCGCTTGGACCCGGGTGAGGTATTAAAATATCAGAAATATTCGGGAGTAGAACGGTATTGAAAATCAGAAATATCGGTACATAAACAACTGAGATATGAGCAAAAACCCACGACCACCTCGATTTTTATTCACAAAAACAACATTACAACAACAACATACATACAAACGTGTATACTGGTTAGAGAAAACGTGGCATCGAATCCCAGCTGAGCCAAAAAAAACTTTTTTTATATTTTTTTTTTAAATTTTTTTTTATTATTTTTTTTATTCTTTATTTAATATATTATTTATATTTTTATTATTTTTTTTTAAATTTTTTTTTTAAATTTTTTTTTTGTTTTATATTTATTATATATATTTTAATTTTTTTTTTTAATTTTTTTTTGTTTTATATTTATTATATATATTTTAATTTTTTAAACTTTTTTTAAAATTTTTTTTAATTTTTTTTTTATTTTTTTTTTATTATTTTTTTTATTTTTTATTTAATATATTATTTATATTTCTATTATTTTTTTTTTAATTTTTTTTTTATTTTTTTTTTGTTTTATATTTATTATATATATTTAAATTTTTTTTTTCTAATTTTTTTTTTAATTTTTTTTTTTAACTTTTTTTAATATTTTTTTTTTAATTTTTTTTATTTTTTTTTTAACATACATACGTAAATTTATAATTTTACAATGGGATGTTTTTATATATGTATGTTTTTTATATGTATGTACGTATTTTATATGGGATGAATGGTGATACAAACTACTGTTATTGCATGACTACACGTTGTGAAGGGTATATAAGATTCGGCACGGCCGAATATAGCGCTATTACTTGTTTTATTTTGTAACCTTTTTTAAAATCCTTTAATCACTACATTCTGCCTGTGGACTAATAATAGCTTTTAAATGTCCAAAAAATGCTGTTACACAGTGTTATTAACAAACAACTGTGTTCTCTTTTTCTTCTAAACGTTTTTATACTTTGAGTTGCCAACAACAATAGTGTGCAAAATAACATACTTTGCTTAAGCTTGAAAATAACAATTAAAAAACTACAAGAGCACACAAAATGATAGTGAAATTCCCAGAAAATATTTATATTAAAAAACCTAAATTGTTGATTTTCTTGTAAGAAAAAACAAATCTCAAGCAATCTACAATTTTCCGGACTTTTATTTAACATCCTTTTTTTTAATTTTAAATTAAAATTTTTATTTTTAGAATATTTTTGTTCAATTGGTTGTTAAATTAGTTTTCACTAATTTTATTTTTCTCTCAGGCTAAATTTTCAAACTTAAAAAGCTGTCTTTAAAATCGTTACTATTGTTTGCCTACCCTTAATATAAGTATATCATCTAATCAAACACTTATCCTAGAGGTTATACTTCATAGCATTTCGTTACAAAAGTTTAAGACAAATGAGTGGTCTTATCTGATTCACCACTTCTTTGAAATATGTGTAACTTCGTAGTATGTATTTTGGCAACACTTTCTTGAACACTTTTCTAACTGCCAGAAATCCACAATATACAAAGTTCCTTCGCATTTTTACCATCAAACAAAATAACCCTCTGTTAAATAAATACAATAAAAAACAAAAGAAAAATGGTAAAAAAACCGTAATTTTTTATGTTATAAAAGAAACTGATAAATTGAATGGCGAATGAATATTGACAGTTTTTTTTTTTTTGTTTTATTCTTTTTTGTTTAATATTATTGTTCATACTTGTCCTACTGGTACTTTAATTATAAGGGCCATATTGAATTTTGTATCATCATCATTATTAACATCTCACATCACTCACACTGTCTCGTACTCACTCTGTTTGAGATGATGTACATGAGTGTATTCCAATTTTTGAGGGATTTAGCTTAATTCCTTTTGAACGTTAAGATTATGTGAATAATAATAAAATTTTCTTTCATTTCTTATTTTTATTAATATTTTATACATTTTAATAATGAATGACAATAAATGTAGTAACGCCTTCTTTGCTTTGAATGTGTTCTTTAAACGACATTTAGTAAAATCAGTATTTAATAACCGTTTTTATGTTCAAATAAAATGGATTAAAAGATTTTGTCAAAATCGATTATAAACAACATTTTAGAAATTTATAAACGAGATAATAGAATGCTAAACAAAGGACGGAGTAAAGCTGGCCAATTATTTTTACTTTGTTTTTTTTTTTTTAAATATAAACTGTTAGTTAGTAAAAAGTGTTTATAACAGGATTATGTTTAACCAGAGACAATAATTTATTGTACCGGGTGTTTTTTTTACAAGTTTGTTTTTCGAATAGAGATAAAACTGGCATTTTGTGGTCAAATCTGGCAACTCTAATGTCATTTATGTTCAGTTTGGTTTGCCATTTCATCATGAACAGGTTGACAAAAGAACAACGCTTGCAAATCGTGCAAATTTATTTCGAAAATAACGTTTCAGTTCGCGAAGTTTACCGCAAGCAAAATTTTGTTCAGTGATGAGGCTCATTTTTGGTTGAATGGCTACGTCAACAAGCAAAATTGCCGCATTTGGAGTGAAGAGAATCCACATGCGACCCTTGAGACGCCATTACATCCACAAAAACTGACTGTTTAGTGTGCTCTATGGGCTGGTGGAGTCATTGGGCCATACTTCTTCCGAAATAATGCTGGAGAGGCAGTTACCGTTAATGGAGACCGGTATAGAGCCATGATAACCGACTATTTTGTTCCCGAATTGGATGGCATGAATGTGGATGAGTTGTGGTTCCAACAAGACGGCGCTACATGCCACACAGCGCACGCCACAATCGATTTATTGAAGGAAACATTCGATGAGCGCATAATTTCGCGGAATGGACCTGTCAATTGGCCACCAAGGTCGTGTGATTTGACACCATTGGATTATTTTCTTTGGGGATATGTGAAGTCGCTCGTCTACGCCAACAAACCAGAAACGTTAGGGGAATTGGAAGCCAACATTCGTAGCGTTATTGCCGACAAACGGCCCCATATGCTCGAAAAAATGGTTAAAAATTGGACCTGTAGAATTGGTTTTATTCGAACCAGCCGCGGCGGCCACATGCCTGAAATCATATTTAAACATTAATGGCATAAAATTATCCTTCCAATAAAGCCAAATTGATGGTCATTAAAACGATTTTCTTGTGCTTTATTTCAATTCGAAGTTCTATACCACTGAAAAAAACACCCGGTAAAAGGGTCCAAAGATGCGCTTAATAAAAGTCACAAGAAAGACATACATAAAGAGTATCTCAGTAAGAATGCTGTTTTTCATTTTCAAATCAACACGCGTATTTGCTGAGATAAATAAAGTTTATTTATTGAATTTTTAAGAAGACAACTTCCAAATAAGTATAAAATAAAATATCTAACATGGCCCCACGGCTCTGATAAGAGGCCATTACTATTTTCATGAAATTAAATAATTTAATCAAATTTTTACGGAGATGTGGCTGTAGCCCTCCTACGACGCGTTAGATCCCAAATTGTTTCTGGTTTATTCGAATTAGCCCGATATTTCACAAAACCCTAAAGAAAAAAATCGCACGGCGTTAAATTGAATGAATTTGGTGGCTGCATCAGAAGATCGTTAGATAATGTGTTTTAGAAATCGTTATTGCAAAATTTCAATTTCAATGTCAATTTCATTTGTAAATTAGTGATGTGCTTATGTATATGCTGCCAAAAAATAATTATATTAAATAATATTTGTTTAAGAATAGTATTTTTCTCTAAAATTATTTTTTGTTTTTAAAAAATTCTTATTACATGAAAAATAAAATCAAGTATTAAAATGTTTGGTGCAACACTATATACAACACATTTACTCGTCTGTGATAAGTAGAGTTGCTCAGTTGTTCAGTTATCTTAGTTTTTTCTTTTTGTCAATTTAATAATAACTAGGATGTTCTGTGGTAGACTCGATCGACCCTAATCTAGTTGTAATGTGGCTATACACTCTTTGTTTTCTTTCTAATAACATTCCCAAAAACACTTTTTGCAAAACAAATTTGTAGCAACAATGTTGAATCAACATCTTTATTATACCCATTACAAGAGTGTAACGGTATATACATACATACATATATCGATGGTCACAAGCAGAAAGACCCATTTTGGGTTTTTCAGTGATTCAAATACATTTCGCACAAATACACCTCGACACAAAAAATTAATGCAAAATCATCAAGTCTAACTGCTTTACAAAAGAAATTTCATTATTATAATACAGTTTTTGTTAGTTCTTACCTTCTCACGTAAAATTACAATTATTTGAGTTAGGGCCTTTCTAATTGTGATCAACGATATGTAGGTTTGTCATAACGTGCGAAATTTCTGCAGTACTCATTTCCGACTCCAAAAAGTATATATTTTTTGCAGGCTTATACATAGGGCAGTCGATTAAGCAATGTCTGTCTGTCCATGTGTATGTTAAAATCAGTTTTCGGTTAGAACCGTTTGTAGTATCAATATATACTTACTTATACTAGCCGCCCGGTACGTGCTTCCCTACGTATAAAGTGAAATAATAAAAAAACTTTAATTGGAACATCAAATTCATTTACCCCTTTTTAGCCCTTTTCCCCCTAAATTCCAAAATTTCGAAAAAGTACAAAAATTCATTATATCTTGTTTTAAGGAGAGTAAAACTACGTTTTTTCTTTTTCCTATTGCTATCCCTCTCAAAAAAGTCCAAAAAATTACCAAAATCAGTTTTTATCCCCTTAAAACTCAACATTTCAAAAAAGTACCAGACACCTATCCAATTATTTTTAACAGGCTCTTTGGTCCTTTCTGAATTTTTTTGATATCTTTATTGGGCCCAGGGATACTGAGTTACCGATTTTACCCTTTTTTACCCGTAAACCGCTCGACCGATTTTGTGCAAACTTCACATAAACCATCTACTAAATATTTAGTCCGAACAAAGCCTAAAGATTTGGTTCGAATAGGTGAGCCCGTTCGTGAGTTATAAAGTCACAACGCACTTGCAACAATTTTTTTTTATATATAAATAGATGATGTCCGGGAAAAGATCGGTATTGAAAATCAACACAATCGCCTTTAAACTTTCTGATATATAAGCAAAAAATATGTATTTTCCAATATTTTTACCATCAAAACAAAATTTTTTATTTAGCTCTAGGATAATTTATAAATAGACACGTTTGGGACTATTTATAGATATGATATATTTCTAGACACATTCGTGAAAAACTTTGGACAATTCAGACACTAGTCGGCAAAGTTATATGCAAAAAATGTGTCGAATACATATATTTTTTATGTCAAATTCTTCAAGCTTCGAAATAAGTTTTAGACACGCTAACGACACCAAATTATAAACTGCGGTCTCAAAAATTATCTCCAAGAAAAATTTACAAGTCGTTTTGAAACTAACTGAGATATATGCACCACAATAAAACCGCTTCGGTGTTTTTCATAAAATTTTTAAACAAAAATCAATTTTTTTAGTTTCTATACAATAGGGAGAGCCAATATGGGTATCAAATAAATACTCTTAAAAATATTCCTTAAAAAACAAAATCCTTGATGTCCGCTACTACAAAACGGCGGTCAATAAATTGATACAATGGTCATATCAGGTATTTTCAAATTTACCCCTTTAATCTCCCCCAATATTGGTATCAAATGAGTGGACTTGACCAGATAATATGAAAAGGTAAAATTCCAAGATGACGACTTAGATTAAATGGCGGATATGGCTCAAACTACTAAAGTAGTCGTTACTTTCGCCCCCTTTAACCCCCAAATATTGGGCTGAACCAGCAAATACTTAGTGATTTATAAAAAAGTTTAGAATTAAAGATGATTTATAAAACAAAATGGCGGATTTTTTTTATATCATCAATATGGGTATCGAATGAAAAAGATTGACTAATAGAATACAGTTGAATATGTAAAAATTCAAAATCAAAGATAGAACAGAATAAGGAAAATGGCATATAACATGAAATCTTCGCTTAGGTATAATGACCACATTGTGAAGGATATTATAAAGATTCGGCAGAGCAAAAGCAATATTATTTGTTTATTTTTTGGTTTTTTAAACACCTATACTTTGCGCATGTGTTAGTAAGAACTTTTAACAATATAATTTCTAAAATACTGATTGTGAACATGTGCAGGAAAATTTTTTTTAATTTGTATATTCTTTATTAAAATCGGTTGTACAATATGAGCGTAAACTGGGTTACAAAATATATACTTGCCTATGAAAATTGAGATTTAAATCAGGTTTGGATATTGAACGAACTGGGTTGTTGGTAAAATACAAG
Organism: Phyto melanocephala; assembly: GCA_941918925.1. Taxonomy (NCBI): domain Eukaryota; kingdom Metazoa; phylum Arthropoda; class Insecta; order Diptera; family Rhinophoridae; genus Phyto; species Phyto melanocephala. The sequence goes on along the minus strand of OW799234.1, from coordinate 132,276,052 downwards.
CAAAAGTGTTTTAACAAATCGGACAAGTTTAGTCTACGATTTACTTGTGTTGAAAAAACCGTACAACTGTTAGGTTAGGTTAGGTTAGGTTGAAAAGGAGGGGTATAAAAGCCCAAACCCATGACAGGTATACACCTATGCCCAGTTGGCATGTTGTGCGCTCCATGTGGAAAACGGAATTCCCAAACAAAAAACCATAAACATAATTTCCCATAAATAACGGACTAGTCCAAGAAACCAGTACCCTCAATGTAACGCCTTATGGATCTCCAGTTCGAGTTCCCCAAGTATTCCAAGTTCGGCATATTATCTACTGTAAAATTTTCGCGCCTAATATGCCCAAACGCAGGACAATGACAGAGGTAGTGTACCAGGGTCTCATCCTCTTCCTCACAAGCTCTACATGTCGTCTCCTCAGATAATCCCATGCGTGCTAAATGAGTTCTCAACTCCGTATGACCTGTAATTACACCGGTTAATTTCCTAAGTGTAGGTCTACTTAGTCTCAGAATCTCCTTTGACTTTCCAAGATTTGGGTCACCCCAGAGTGTTCTTGTCACCTTACCGACATCAGTGCTTTGCCATTTTCTGACATGTTCTTCCATTGCCCAACGTTTAAGTTCATCCTTAAATCGTTTAAGGGGTTTGGCGTTCTCCAAAGTTATAGTACTCAAAAGAGCTCCCATTTTGGATAATTTGTCGGCTTTCTCGTTTCCGATCAGCCCGTGATGGCTTGGTATCCATATTATCTCCAGATGTTCACAATTTGCATATGAGTTTATCTCACTCTTGCATTGCAAAACGTTCCGGGATTCAACTTTCTTCTTTCTCAATGTCTTAATCACTGATTGGCTATCCGTAAAGATACGAATCGGAGTTTCGCTATTCGTTTCCTTTATCCATTTAATTCCTTCCGTAATCGCCATGATCTTAGCCTGAAAAATAGTGTTGTGATCTGGTAGACGGAAGTATTTGCCTCTATTTCGGCTTATGTCGTATAAGCCCATTCCAGTTTGGTCACCAATCTTTGAACCGTCTGTATAAAGATCGATTCCGTGGGTGTTTCCCATCCTGATTATCTCATCCCATTCTCCCTCTTCCGGTATAATGGTGATGCAGTTAATATTCTCATATCTCATCGGGATTTTGTCACATGTTAATTCTGTAATATTTCCTATCGGTAAGATGTCCGTTATTCTTTGGTATCTGGTCTTATGTTCTCTTATAAGCCACTCATCTATTGCCATTAATCTTGTGGCAGCTAAGGCCGCTTCATATTTTACCTGTATCTCAATAGGCCAAATGGATAATATATTCTCAATGGCCATTGTCGATGTGGTCCTCATGGCGCCGCAAATACTAATGCAGCACTGTCTCTGAATCTTTTGAAGAGGTTTTATATTCACCTTCTTCTCTAAGGATGTCCACCATACTAACGAAGCGTACGTAATTGTAGGCCGCAGTACACTCGTATATAGCCAATGTGTCATCCTTGGGCTTAAGCCCCATTTTGAGCCAATCACTCTTCTGCAGAGGGCCCATATTCTTTGAGCTCTCTCCACTTTACATTGAATGTGGTCCTTCTAGGATAGTCTCCAATCAAGTACTATTCCTAGGTATTTGACCTTTTTATCAATCTTAATTGTCTTATTCCGAAAGGTGGGATAGCTATGCACCGGTATCTTCCTCTTTCTCGTAAACAAACAGATTTCAGTCTTTTCCGGGTTGACATTGAGCCCTCGCTCCTTCGCCCAGTTATAGGATATATTCAAAGCCTCCATTGCTCTCATACATAAAGAATTTGGATTCGTCCCCCTGATCAGTATCGCAACATCATCTGCGTAACAGATAGGCTTGAATCCCTCGTTCGATAGAATCCTCAGTAGACTATGTATGGCAGTTACCCATATTAATGGAGATAAAATACCTCCCTGCGGGGTTCCTCGACATACTTTGTCCCTTCTTCTTACTCCATTTGCCTCACAATTTATCCATCTGTTCCTTAACATATTGCTAATCCATGCAATTAAGACATGGCTTAACCCTAAGTTTTCCAAGGAACCGATAAGACTCGAGGTCATTACGTTATTGAAAGCTCCTTCTATGTCTATGAATACGCCCATGGTATACACACCCAGGTCGAAGGATCTCTCTATATGATAAACAACCTCCTGAAGAGCAGTCTCAGTAGATCTGCCCTTGATATAGGCGTGTTGTCCAAATCTCATTGAATCGCCTGGTAATCGTCTTCTGACCATTCCATCGACGATACGCTCCATGGTTTTCAATAAGAATGATGTTAAGCTTATGGGTCTATAAGCTTTAGGATTTGCGTAATTTTCCCTCCCTGGTTTAGGTATGAAAACGACTCTCGCCTCCCTCCATTCCACAGGGGTATACGCATATTTCAGGCAAGTAGTAAAAATATTCGCCAGCCTTATGTCGATTAGGTCAATGCTTCTTTGTAGGAGAGCCGGAAAAATACCGTCCGGCCCTGGTGCCTTATATGGCAAGAAACTATTTACCGCCTCTCTTACCATCTTTGTGGTTATAATTATGTCCGTCGTGGCACTACCGTCATGGGGGTGTGGAATTTCTCCGTCATCCGCCATTTCCGTTTGGAAGTGTGCCTCTATCAGTATTCCTAGCGTCTCCTCCATCGTCTCCGACCTTTTCCCGTTCGAGTCAACGAGGGTTTCCGGTTGGGTGTGGGTTTTCGATAGGAATTTCTTAATTCTAGAAGCGTCATTCACGCTGTCCACCTGATTGCAAAAAAGCCTCCAGGATCTGCGTTTGGCGATTCTTATTGCTTTGTTGTATATTCTGAGCTTCTCACTGTAATCGTCCCAGTATACTGATTGTTTCTTTCGATAGGCTCTGTTAAATAGCCTTCGGGTTTCTTTCCTGAGATTAATCAGTTTACCTGTCATCCAGGGCTTTTCCCTTGGGGTTCGCCTTTGTCGGAGTGGACAATGCTCCTCAAAAGTTTCCCTAAAATCGGCAGTAAGTCTTCCCACCATCGAATCTATCGTGTCCAGATTTTCATCCGGTTCTGGATAATTTTCGAGTTTATGTTGAAGAATAAGAGTGCATATCAGATACGTGCCAATCGCAAATTTCATCAATTAAATTTTCTGAACATATAGTCACATCAATTACCTCTTCCCTAATTCTGTTAATAAATGTAGGTTTATTACCTGAGTTAAGGGTAAATAAGTTATTAGCATTTAGGAATTCCCATAGGGCGTCTCCTCTCTTGTTACAGTTCGTGCTGCCCCAAGAGAGGTGATGCGAGTTCGCATCACAACCTATTAAAATATTCCTACCTGTTCTCCTTGCCGATGTTATCATACTTCTTAAATCCGACGTTGGTGGTAGTGTCGGAGCATCAGAAGGTTGGTACACCGATGCCAGCATTAAATTGCGTGAGCCATGTATTAAGGTAGTGGCGTCCGCTGTAGATAAATCTGGGGAAAAAAGAAAATTTAATCCCTTATGACAAAGTATACATGTTCTGGGTCGAGACCCAGTTTTAGCATAAAATAATTGGTAATCACACTCATTCAATCCAGTAACTCTGTCTTTAACAGTCCAGGGTTCCTGAATGAGAACTATGTGTACCTTACCTTTAGTTATATTTTCCATCAAAGAGATTCTTCTTGGGATTGAGTTATCTCCAACTCCTCCCTCTTCATTGGCACGGGGTGGCCTTCATCCTCTTTAGCCTCCTTTGCTTCTTCGTCAGGGTCTTTCTTCTCCGTTGGATTATGTGTCCAACCAATGGGCGTCTTACCAACTTTGAAGAAAATAGTTGTACTCGCGAAGTACACCTTCCCTTTTTGCTCCTCGAGGTAAGACATGAAGGGTTTATCCACTCCTGCAACTACCAGGGTGCCATCTTCAGTTTCCTCACGATGGAAAACCTCCCATTTCTCTACTTCCAGACCTCTATTTTGCTTGCCAAACAACAACTGTTAACTGTTAACGTAAATTTTTTTGCACATCTGCAGTTGCAGGTACATCGATGTAGTTTTTGTTAAATACAATTATTTTAAACAAACTACAAAAAAATAGTTTAATCAATTTACCTTAAAACGTATTTTTTACAAAAATCAAATTATTGCAGTAATGTTCGGCAACAGCTGATTAGCAGTATCATATTGTCGGACAAATATTTTTAATACTTTTTAGACACTTAATTCTATTAAATGTTGCAAAATATAAAGTTTCACATTTTTAACATTGAATCAATTTTCAAGTTGTTCACAAAATTTATCAAACGTTTAAAGAACGTTTATGAATTTAATTTCCATAGAAAATCATTTTAAGAAACCTTTGATGATGTTTCTGAATAAGGCCATAAATTTATTACTACAAGTTACATAAATGTTTTTTAACCAATAGGGAATATAATAGTTAATAAGTTTTGAATATAAAAACCTTTTTTAAAAATTAAAAAAATTCTGTACTTATCTGAGAACCAATCTAATATACATACATACATAAGTTTTTTTTATCTTTTACAAATGTGTATGACACACTTTCAATTTACTGCAAGTTAAATATTAAATGTCACTTTAACCTTTAAAGCAAATAAATCATTTATCAGAATTTTTCTTATTTCTTTGTATGTCTAATAAATAAAATATTTTCAATGTTAATGGTTGAGAAACAGCGAGTGTCTTTTTCCCGTCAAAATATTTGTGCAAAGGGAGTACGATGAGCCCGTACAAATAACGTGAGTGCATCAGAGATGTCTGTGTAATATTTTCATTTGTTTTTATTACATTCTCCGTTAACCCTGCTGCTGTCAAAATATTAGATTTATTGTGTCAAGGTTGTTAGACGACTGAAATGAAATGAGAATGGCAAAAGCATAACTACCGACCAGTAGACGACATTCTAACAAGTTGTTAAATAATAACAAGCAAATTCATACATAGAACGTTCTAACGTCTATACATGTGTACACAGTAACTGTTTACATTTGTATGAACAATATATAAATGTTGTACATGAGGTGAAGTACATGCGGGATAAGGTTAGTAATATCTACGTCTTTGATCTTTCTGGTTAATGTGCCTGTATTTAAGACTCAAGACAAATGCAACACGTAGAAATGTTATCTCTGAATATGTGACAAATATGAAAAGCTGCTTAAGTCGAAACAAGTGAAAATTTAAATAAATAATGTAACAACTCAATATTAACCACTTTTAGTAAGTTTTCGATTGTTTTAAATAATTTGAAGAAAGTTTTGTTTAAAAAACTTGAAACTGAAATTTTTCAATGTACAACAATTAAACGTATTTTCAAAAGAATAATAAAATGTTTGATTAAAGGAATATTAAAGAAAAATATCAACTTTTATTACAAAAGAAATAAACTTACAGATTTGAACCTAAAAAGAAAAAAGCGCTGTCATGAAAATAAAATTTAAATTCAGACAAAAACAGTGTTACCTTACTGCCATAAAAAATGTAACTTTTTATGAAATTGCAGATGAAGAACTTATATGGCAGATAATATAGTGAAGTAGCTGCTTGAATTAATTTTTGATATATAACCGTCGATTCATTCATGAGTTTAAAACATTTTTTTTTCTAAGGAAAGCAAAATAATTTTGTCCAAAATCTCACAAACTGAATTTAGTTAATTTTTACCTGAACTGTATATAGTTTTTGCAGAGTAAAATTAAAAAAAAATTCAAACGTTTAAGACTGTTTCATAAAGGAGCTAGTACACGGCATGTTTTTTACATCTGACTTGACAAATTTCACAATGATAAATACGCACATGTCGTGTGCTACCTTTAAAACATTACTTCTGTAAAAAACATGTGTTGAGACATCTGACTAGCTTTCAATTAGAGGGCGCTTTATTTTCTTCTGTCAAAACATGTGACATCAGCCGTTGGCAGAAATCTCTGCTGCTGCAGCAGTCAGTCAGCGACATTTACCTGTACAACTTTGACAAACATGTAGATTTACACAAAATTTTGAGTCAGATGTAAAAAAACAAATTTTCACACATTTTTTAAAAATGTGCTGACAAAAATTTCACTCGAAATAAAGGAGTGATTTCAAGGAAGTAGTACGTTAGTGGAATGTGTTGTTGTAGTGCAAGTCGTATATTTTTTTTATACCTTGATCATATTTATGACATCGTTTGGTATTTTTCGCTAATCGAACTTATAAATACGACTTATTTTCAAGGCGAAAACAGTATCCGTTTTGGTTTAAAACAATTAAATTCTGGTTTAAAACATTAAATTAAAATCAAACAATATGAATAGGTTTTAGGTTAGATTAGAGCCGGCAGCCGCCCGAAGGCATAGCTCACTTGGGTCCTCCGAGGGTCCCGTTGTGATACCGTAGGCACCATCGCCCGTTTGTCTATGTCCTCTGGCCGTCGTTCCTCAGCCATCCTGTCCTGTTTACGGAGGTATGGATCCTTCCCAGTTCAACTGCGGAAAGACAAGTTTTACTTACAAGTATTCGTTGACCCAGAATCTGGCGTCTCAGGTCCCCGAATTCAGGACAATTGCAGAGAAGATGTTCAGTCGTCTCCTCCTCTTCCTCATTATCACAACTTCTGCAGAAGTCGTTGTAAGGGATATTCAGCATTTTCGCATGTGTACCTATAGGCCAGTGTCCGGTAATGACCGCTATGAGGTTCCTAAGGTGGATTCGGGGCATATTCACTGCAATTGCGTCCTATGCACATTCATGTCAGGCCAGATCTTTCTGGTTTCCAAACAAGAGGGTTCTCTCACCCATATTTCCTTGGCATCCAAATAGAACTGATGCGAGATTAGCTGCTTACCCTTCGATAAGGGAATACCCAAAGCATAACTGGATTCAACCGAATCTAAGGTGGTACCGGCTTTTGCAAGTGCATCAGCTCTATTATTACGATCAGTATCCCCATGTCCTGGAACCCACACAAGGGTAACCGTCGAATGTCTCGCTATCTCTTCAAGAGACACCCGGCATTCCTGGGCAATTTTCGATGTGCTGTACACACTCTCAAGGGACCTAATAGCCGCCTTGCTGTCAGTAAATATATAAATATCCCTGCCAGATATTTCATTATACTGAATCAATATGAATAAAAATATTGTTTTTTAAATGTCTTTATACCAGTAAAGGTAAACAGCTTCACTAAACACACTTTGTCAGTGTGGTGTGCTACACTTTATTGTAAATCTGGCAAACATAAATATTTAAAAATGGATGCCAAACCAAGATGTAGTAAAATTTGAAAAAAAAACATAACGAACGGTGTGAATATAAATCAATTATAAAAACCTGCACTCCTCTTCAAAACAATAATAATAAATACTTTTTGGCAGGCAAACAGGGGCTAAAGATTATAATTATTAAAACATCGTAGTCGTCTCTCTAAATGGCAATTTTGTATAGTACTAGCCAAGCCCGGCGCGCGTTGCTACGACCCTTAATGAATAGAAATGCATTCTGAATTTTAATTGGATATATTAAAAATAATATTTTATTGACTTTTATTGTAATGCAAGTGGCCCCCGGGGGCATGGATCCTTGGTCAAGAGGTGTACCAACACCTCTGGCTTCATGGTGCCAAAATTTGGAAGAAAACGCCCTCTGGTCAAAGGCATTCTCAAGGCTGACCAGAGACCCATCTGGTACCACGGGAATCAGTAAGCCCCAGGACAATGTCCTGTCTAATTATTGGTGAGGTCTATTCGGAGAGCACGTGGTGGCTGTTGGTTACTCCAAGCGGAAAACGGATTCGGAAATGAGCGCTGATGGCTGATCTTTGGTCGGGCTTCGGTTAACACGTATGTTTTCGGGGTGCTGTTGACTCCTCAACAGAAGTAGCTATTTGGTGAGTCAATTCGGCTCCTTTCGGGACCGCCCCCCGATTCTGTTGCTGATTGGCTTAAGCCGATAGTGAAAAAACCCATTAAGGGATTAGATAGCCCGAACTCCTAAGCAAGGTGCAATCATATAAGCCATGAACTAATTATGATTAAATTGCAACCTGTGGCATGCTGAGGAGGACAGCATTGTCACAGGGGCATTGGTTGGAGGCACGGCTCCAACCCAGTGGTTAAGACCACCGTCGGATTACGACATTCAATGTCGGTGCCGACATAAACCCTATCCACGTCTGTAATGCAAGTAAGTATACAATATTTTTAGTTTTTCCTTTTGCTGTAAAAATGAACAAATTTTTTGGTGTTCCCACTCTGGAGAATGCGACGTACAGTTGGCCATGTGAAAAGCATGGATTTTCCAAATTCAATCCAGCAACACGCAGAGATTATCCTTGTGGTTTGTTGATGGCAATAGCGAAGGCAAGGCAAACTGAAAACTATAGTCACTTGAAGTTGAAAGGCAACTCGGTGGGAACTATTGAAATGCGTGGAAATAGCTGAAAATAATAATTTATTTTTAATGGACGTGGCACTGCCCACTTTTCTAATTACGAAATTGTATAGTCATGAAAGCTCAAAGTGTGTGCAAAGTTTCAGAAAAATCGATCTAGTACAAGTAGCTAAAAATGATAACTAATTTTGTATGGACGTGACCCGTGTACAACAACTTGCCAGAGTTTGAGTCCGATCGGCTGTACGGTTTCAGAGTCTTTAGCTTACACACACACACACTTTACTTTTATATATATAGATATACAATACCTCTCCAAAATGCAATTCCCTACAGTTTACAAATTTTAATTTTTTTTTCTTTGTTTAATATGCCTTTAAATTTTATGTAACTAATGTTCAGCACTTTAGTTACATTTTGTTTAAAAAAGACATGCAAGACATGTAGCGGAAGCGAAAACGTTAATGCTTTATGATGACGTCAAAATTACCTCACAGCCACATGCGTATGTGGCTTTTGACATTTCGTGTACTACAGGCTTTAATCTTTTGTACGGAACAACAAATGAAATGGCATGAAAAATAACTTAATTTGGATACAGGTCACTCGTGACAGCGATGACGATGTTGTGTTTTATAAATAAGGCCATCGAATGTACTCTTCACACCCACCAAACAAACAATTCTTTTTACTTAAATTACAAAATGCGTCAGTCTTAATGGAAAACCCGATATAAAGATTTTTTTACATATTTAGTGGATTTTTATGTTGTAATTTTATCATGTTTACAGTTTTCTCTTTTTTTGTAAACAACTAAAAGAACAAATTTTTATATAATCTATTTATCATGCATGCATGATGCATGTACGCCAACTGACAACCAAATATAATGTATTTACATACAAGCATAAACACTCGTCCAAACAAACCTTTATTGATATTGACTCTTGTTTATTACACGATAATGATGATAATGATGATGATTATGTAACATTTTCATGACTTACACAAGTAACAAATAAATACATTTATAGTAAATGTAAGCATTTTTGTGTGTGTGTGTGTGTGAATGCATGTAAATACATACTGTAAAAGAAGGTTGTATCAAAATATTTGTGAGAGCTTTGGCTAATAAATTTGTACTCTTGGGTCATTTTCATTTGTGAATTTATTTGTTTCGCTGCCTGTCCATACGAGGTGTATATACATACACACATATTTCTTAAATGTATACATACATGCGTGTATATTTAGCATTATTTGTACCCTCAGGACCATCTACCCACTACTGCACACAACAAATGTAGAAAGTTTTATGTTAATTCTTGGCAATTTTTGTTGGCCAAATTCTAAAAAAAAAAGGCTTAAATGAAAGTAAGTATGCAAGTAATACCGTTTTATTAGGTTTTGTGGATTATGGTCTGCAAGTTTAACGAGAACAAAAAAAAAAATAAATAACAGGATTGTGTTTCAGGCGAAAGTAAAAATTAAGTTCATAAATTTAAATGGATTTTAAGGATTATGTTGACTTTTATACCATTTAAGTGATATAAAGAATATTTAAATACTTAAAAACGAGTATTTCGGACAGAATGAAATGAATGAAGAGTTTTTTTTTGTGTTTTTTTATAATTTACTGTTAAAATACGTTCACATTCCAGTGAGAAGGCCATAGAAAATTACATTAATTTCAGTTTTATTTAATTTTTTTTAAGTCAATTATTTATTGTAATTTTTATTAGGAATGTGTGAGATAATTAAAGCACAATAAAAAAGCAAATAAAAATTTTTAAGGTATGTTTACCTCATAGATCATCACGCTATGCCTAGCACTTCTCGTCATTTTCACATAGACAATTAAGAAGCCTGTTGAGAAGTTTCACAACAAAGATTAAAACAAACAAACTATAATTTCATTTGGTTGAATGCTAGCTTTTATACCGGGTGGCCCATATAAGACCAGCTGATGTGAAACACAAATAACTTTTTTATTTTTTAACATAATTTATTTTTTCCTTCTGCAGATTATAACTGAACTCTTGGAAATTTTAAATGAATACGAACAGTTAACAACAACGCATTAAAATTATCTATTTTTATTATTCCTCTCACCGATAAATTGTTCTGACGCAGCAAAATTATCGCCGTTTTTTAACGTAAGATCAGCGCCCACATCTTTTATGATTACAAGTTTAGTTCGTCGTTTTGAGGAACTGGGTTCAGATGCCGACCGTCCAGGAAGAGGTGCTCATCAAAATATTCGAACTGAAGACAACGTGGAAGCTGTGCAGCAGAGTTGTCTTAACTAGTCGCCGTTCCGGCCAATTGGGTATACCCAGAACAACATTACAGAGAATTTTAAAGTTGGATCTTAAGATGTATCCATACAAAGTTCAAATTGTACAACAGACTCTACCGCAAAACCCCCAACAACGACTACAATACGCTATTCGCTTTACAAAATTAGCCACACAAAATGATTTTTTAAGTAATCTTTTGATGACGGATGGAGCGCATTTCCCTTTAAGTGGTTATGTGAATAAACAAAACTGTAGGTTGTGGGGCACCGAAAATCCAAGGGCAATACATCAGCATCAGTCACACCCAATCAGAAGCACTGATTGGTGCGGTGTTATGGCAAAAAAAATCATCGGCCCATATTTCTTTGAGAATGAGGATGAAACGCCAGAAACGGTCTCGGTTGCTTCTTACAGAACAATGATTGACAATTTTTTGCGGCCAATGATGGAGCAACATCCTAATTTGTGGTTTTAACACGATGGAGCCACTGCGCATACTGCTACGCTAACTATGGACATGCTGCGTGAACGCATAATTTCAAATAATTCAAATTTCCCATGGCCTCTTCGCTCACCAGATTTAACTGCGCCCGATTTTTTTTATGGGGTTATTTAAAGAACAAAGTGTATGTTAACAAACCACAGACACTTGGACAACTCAAGCAGAATATTCGAGAGGAAATACGATGCCTGCAAGCAGAAATCTTACGACGTGTAATGCAAAATGTGCTTAAAAGAGCCAATGGCTGTATCGAGCAAAATGGTGGTCATTTGTCGGATGTCATATTTCACACATAGTCATGTTAAATTTCCATAAAATGTATTTAACACATAAAAATAAATTATTTAAAAAAAATACCGTTATTACAAGTGTTTAACATCACTAGGTCTTATTTGGGCCACCCAGTACAAGCAGGTATTCATTCTTTTTTGTTATAATAAAACAAAACACATGTTTAATTATTTAACTGAATAATTTCATGTCCCTTTTCTTAAATACTTTCAGTGCACTTTGAATATTTCTTTCTTCATTATTGTTTGTTTATAAAGGGTGTTTTTTTTACAGGTTTGTTTTTTTGAATAGAGATAAAACTGGCATTTTGTGGTCAAATCTGGCAACTCTAATGTCATTTACGTTCAGTTTGGTTTGCCATTTTATCATGAACAGGTTGACAAAAGAACAACGCTTGCAAATCGTGCAAATTTATTTCGAAAATTGAGATTGATCTCGATGCTGATTTTCATCGCAAAATTTTGTTCAGTGATGAGGCTCATTTTTGGTTGAATGGCTACGTCAACAAGCAAAATTGCCGCATTTGGAGTGAAGAGAATCCACATGCGACCCTTGAGACGCCATTACATCCACAAAAACTGACTGTTTGGTGAGCTCTATGGGCTGGTGGAGTCATTGGGCCATACTTCTTCCGAAATAATGCTGGAGAGGCAGTTACCGTTAATGGAGACCGGTATAGAGCCATGATAACCGACTATTTTGTTCCCGAATTGGATGGCATGAATGTGGATGAGTTGTGGTTCCAACAAGACGGCGCTACATGCCACACAGCGCACGCCACAATCGATTTATTGAAGGAAACATTCGATGAGCGCATAATTTCGCGGAATGGACCTGTCAATTGGCCACCAAGATCGTGTGATTTGACACCATTGGATTATTTTCTTTGGGGATATGTGAAGTCGCTCGTCTACGCCAACAAACCAGAAACGTTAGGGGAATTGGAAGCCAACATTCCATATGCTCGAAAAAGTGGTTAAAAATTGGACCTCACAAATTATTGAAATAAGCTAACACATGTTGCTACCACTGCCAATAATGCCTAGTAGTTAAGGCTAATGTTATTTGTATACGTGTTGGACAATTTTGGTCACATTTTTACATTTCTCTTCAAGGAGTTATCGTTACTAACCACCCCAACAAAAACTAGGTAATGACTTGCTCTTACTAAACAACATAATTTTCCATGCTATTACATACAGTCTCTCTTACTAAGAACTATTTTAGTAATGACTTGATTTATAATGTGATGCGTAAGTACTGATTTTCAGACATTTACTTAGATACACATACAATACAATTTCTTATTATATTGACAGGCTTCTAGTCAAAAACAATATAAATATAAGTAATAATAATTTTGACATCAACGGCAAAGCATTTCATTAAAAAAGTGATGACTTATAGATTTTTTTTTACGCAGAATAATCTAACCGAATTTTCGTCCTTAAAAGAACCGAACGACTTCTGTAAGTCCATAATAGTAATGGGTTAATAAAGCTATTAAAATCAAGTACTTATAAAGCGTGATTTTTTAAGAGCTAAAGGAAAGTTTAAAAAAAAACACATAAAATTCAGAAAAATTCATGAAATCTTTATTTGAATCGATCTAAATCGGTCTTAAGGCGTTAAATCGCACGATCTAGGCGGCCAATTGACCGGTCCCCAAAGTGAAATAAAATGTTCACCGAACTCGAATCTCAATAAGTGCATTGTAAAGCGTGCTGTGTGACATGTGGCACCGTCTAGTTGCAATCACATGTCATGCAAGTCAAGCTCTTGCATTTTGGGCAAAAAAAAGTTGGATATCATCTCACGGTAGCGCTCACCATTCACAGTTACGTTACGATTCGCATCATCATACGGTCCCATAAACCGCACCAAACTGTGACTTTTTCTGGATGCATTGGTAGCTCTTGCAATGCTTCTGGCTGATCTTCACTCCAAAATCGACAATTCTGCTTTTTAACGTACCCATTTAGCCAAAAATGAGCTTCGTCGCTGAACACAATCTTTCGATAAGAAGCGCACGATGAACTTTCTTAACAGAGCACGCATTTTGATAATAAAATTCAATAATTTGCAAGCGTTGTTTTGTTTGTAAGACGATTCATGGTTAAATTATAGACCAAACTGAAGATGTTTGACAGTGAAACAAAACACGAAACGTGCGTCAGCTGTTTAAACCGGTGTTGCCAAAAAGATAATAGCTAAAAAATCACCCACTATATTGCTATAAGTACCTATTTAAGATCCTATTTATAAGCGACAGTAATAAGTACTTATACGAGTCCTTATTTGTAAGCGATGGTGGTCAGTATTTATTTTAGTCCTTTTTTGTAAGCGAATTGGGTAAGTACTTGCCTTGACATCGTCATGGTAAAATAATGGGTAGAGATGCCTAATTGTAATTAGTAAATAACTGTTTTCTAGTACTCTCAACTCATTATTTTGAAATATGTTTTTTTTTGCTGGGACGCTGTTAAGGACTTTTCTATGTCACAACATTTTTTTATTTAATTTCTCCGAATTTGTTTATAAACGCTCCTTAAAACTTGTTGTCGTACAGCTAACAAGTTTGTGAAAAAAAGTTCAAGATTTGTTCACTAAGAAGGCAAAAATAAACTTTTCATTGCCGAAAATAACACTCCTTGTTGTTTCGAAAGTGGAAAAGATAAGTTGTTCTAATTTGAATTAATTTCAAAAGATGTTTACTTTTCTTTATTTTACCAATTTATTAAGTTCAAGTGCATTGTTATTTATTTTATGCAGGACTAATGTTTGAACTCCTTTCAAAACCATCAACATCATTATAATCCTCATCATCATCATCATTGCTATCGGTGTGGTGCAGCAAAGTGTACATTTTCGAATATGTCTGTGTCATCATCAGTCATGTAGAAGATACATCATCTCAAATAATAGCTTTTAGTTAAGCACTTATGATTATTAAAATATTGAAAGAACATTTTTATATTGTTTTATTGTTAAGTCTTTTGAGGATATTCAACCATATACTTATGACCGTGAAAAGCATATTTTTCTTTAAAATTTTTATTTGTTTTATATTCAAGTTTCGCTTTGTTAACTTCTTTGAACAACCCATAGTGTGTTAGCTGTCATAAGAGCATCATTAAAAGCATTAGTCATTCGTATAAATATTTATTTTTTAAAATTTATTGTTCCTTTTTCTTTTTCTTCATTATTTCAGTAAAGTGTTTTTTGTTGTTCTTTAGCAACCAACACCCCAAAAACAAAAAAAAATAAATAAAATTAAAAGAAGGCTAAAAAGAAAATACATTATGGGTACTCATTTAAAAGCTTAATGGACCATTTCGTATTTTTGTAACTTAAAAATCTGTTAATATTTTATTTCATTTATATTTAAAATAAATAAATATCAAAAAAAATATACCCGAATCGACAGAATAAAAGGTAAATTTAAATAACAAAACAGCTGATCGCTTTAAGGCCGAACCAAGAAATTAAAGTCGAAATTATCGGTCAAGTGTTGTCAAAAGCAAATGTCATACCACAGCACAGCCTTAGATTTCAAAAAACATGTGAGCGTTTTCATAAGGGATTTCACTGAAAACTCATTTTATTATGTACTAACTAGGAAGTTTAAAAATTAGGAGGAATACAAAAACGGATCGGTAGAATTTTACAATTTTAGATAAATATTTCTTTTACTATAATTTGTTAGCAAAATGCTAATATTTTTATAATAAAGTGTTTGTTATAAAAACAAAAATGTTTATACGGCATTTGTTGAGGTAAATAAATAGTTTGATAAGACACCATAGTAATTTATCTGTATCTGTATCCAAACCAGCAAGAAAAACAAATGAAGTTTATTTTTATTTCATATAAAATAAATAATTTTCAATTTAATTTTCAGGCTTAAAGTTCAAAGTGATATTTAATGACAGAATATCTAGGAAAAATTGTTTAGTTATCCGATACTAGCTGAGTCGAATGCATTTTCGAAACCCGCTAAGGTTTCATCATCAGCACTCATTTTGATCAGCATTACAAGTGTTGTGTGTAAATATCAACTATTTTACTCAGTATTATACTGAAAATTGAATTATAGAATTATTTGTTGTAATTGATTTCACGTCTTTCATATATCATTTGTCAACGTCATTACATGTCTCTTACTGTTTGCCTTTAGCTTAAGATGTCGCTTTACAGTTGCATTATGTCAAATTTTTGTAACAAGATGGTATTAGGTAAAAATTGTTTTTTTTAGCACCTGGCCCTGTGTTTTTTGTTTTTCATATTACATTCGAACTTTCTATTCTTATTATATTTAATTTTTATTTAGGCTGTTAATGAACCGCCAAACTCTGGCTTCTCTGGCATATCCTGTTTATAAGGCTGTGCGAACAAAAGGCACTATAACTTAATTGTTAACCTTCAACTGGAAATGCGTGCAACAAACGAAAAACAATCGTACTCTTAAAAGAACTTTTTGTCTTAAAGCATCAAAACTAGATAGCAAACATATTTTTGAATTATATAACATTAGGGTTAAAACTAAACAGAAGAATAACAAATAACAACAAAAAATAACGAATGAATTCAATAGAACACTGGAACGGTTCAGGACTTGCATTAAAACATGTTGTCCTAACTAAATCTATCGGACACAAAAGCCAGAACAACTAATTGCAGAAAGCTGATGTCTTTTATTGGATGCACTCTCAAAATCAAAGTTTATTAAGTTTGGTTTGGAGTAAGTTTGCTTTTTTAATAGTTCAGGTAGTTGATAGGTTTTGTTTTACTTTACAGCTTGCAGTATCGTTAAAATGTGTGTATGTTGGTTAATAAAAACGTAGTATTATCTTTTTTATATTTTTTTTTTTCTGAATTACGTTCTTTCCATAAAAATCTATTTTCTGTCGCTTTCTACTCCACGGATAGTTACCATACATTGTTAATAAATAGTAAGACGTGTTTTTTATACAACAGATTGAGTCCACTTCACGACACAGATCTACTAACTGAACCATAATTTTGTGTGCACTTTGCCAGCGATCATCACAAAATATGTTAACTCAAGCATATGAAACTCACAGAAATGTTTGCAATTCAAGTTAAAAATTTTTTAATAATATTCACCGAAATAATAAGGCCTAAAAATCTGGGACTGTTTTAAGCTTCAAGCTTTTAGACAATATTAAAATTTTTGTACAAGAACAATTTATTGGCGTTATTAGGTAAGATTTTTTCCAATCTATTTGGTAACATACGAATTCCGCACAAAAGATTTGCTTTAAAATTGCTTAAATAATTCCCAATGTATTTACAAGCTCTTCTTGAGTTTGACAACAGTCTTCAAGCTTTTAATTCTTGGTCTTCAAATTTTTTGGGCTCCCTATATAAACTGAATCAATACCAGACATAGAAATCAAGAGATTCGCAAAGGACTACATGCAGTCAAATTAAAACCCCGTTTAGATGCTTGAGTTTTTAGAACTGCAGACATAAATGTTATTATAGTAGCAAAACTCAAGCCCACACCTCCCAAAAATAGGAAAAAATTAAAAACCTTCTTAAAGCCTTATATTTACAGAACATTGTCCACAAGTAAAGGTGAAAATTGTAAAGAATTTTAATTATTTTTTTATGTGCATCACGGTTTGAATTTTGATTGAAATTTATTTATAACACAATTGCTTTATAATCTCTGTAATTATAAACACAATTCATTGTTAAAATCATTTTAGCATCACAAATCCATTGAAACGAGAATAATTCATTATACACGATACGAATAATAATGATATTGAGTAATAATTGCAAGTGCAAAATTTTAATTAACTTTTCTTTTATATTTATATTGTCATTATTCATGCGTATGTGAAAAACTGCACATGTTTGAGTTTAAATGAAACAAATGCTAACGAGTTATAATCGAGTTAAGAAATGACCAGACAACTCTGGGGCAAAACAAAAGGGATATGACGGTGTTTACAAAATCCGTAATGCAGTTAAATTTTCCGGTCGGACTACGACTTAACGTCTACTTTCTTCAATAATAAAAATATACTGCGAATTTTTGTATAATTTTTAATTCAGCTTAAATAATATCGATCTAATTCTGAGGTAAATAATACTTGTAATTTTCGATTCTTTTTGTTTCCGGAACAACGGCGTACCAGTGCGATAAAGAAAGAGCTTATGGATCGAAATGTTTATACCTCTCTCACTACTAGTCATGCATATACAACTTGCTGACAGCGTTGTCAAATTTGAAATTTTGAAAAGCACCATAACCGCACCTTAAAAAAGCGCGTAATTTACAAAAAAAAAATCCACTGATCTGACAACTTTCTCTATACAAACAAAGTACGTTAATATAACACTTAATTCTACTTAATTTTACGTTCGATAAACCGTACAAAATATGAACTAAACAGTAGTGAAAAAAAATTATAAGAAATACTAGCGAAAATCACCCTTCGTTGCAACCAGATCATGCAAACGATACAGATCTTCCAAGTCTAGTATATATATTCTTAAGTTTGCAACAACACAAAACCAATATACACTTGAAGTACCGTTGAAGTAACGTTTGCAATAGAATATTTTCTAGACTTGCAAGGTTTGCAATATTTGTATGATCTGTTTACAATGAAGGGTGATTTTAGTTACTATAAAATTCACTCATAACCAAAATGGCTGCTCGTTCAAATAAAAAAATATGTTGACGACCCTGTCATAACAGAAACATTGTTTGCTATCAATCCTTCTATTTTTCTAATTAAAAGTTTTAATACAATGTTGTTTGGATTTAATAAAGTTTTAAATTTTGCACTTGGTGTCACCGAAGAAAAAAATGCACCGAGCACTGACTTGAAATTTTCTGTATTCAAATTTGTAAAAAGCACTAAAAAAGTGAAAAGATAACATCATAGCCTTGACAACACTGCTAATTGTCTTGCCGCAGTCGTCGGTTTACTAGGCGAATTATATTTTAAAAACACAGGGGCAGAATATCAATAAAAAAAGGAAGTTATAGAATGTTTCAAATTAGCTTCCGCATAAACCTGCTTCGTACTAAAGGCAGAATTAGTTTATATGTTGTGTGCTATTATGAATAAGGTGTTTTGTTTCGCTTCAATTGAAAACCTGTACGTGTGGTTTGTTGTTCCGTTTTCCTTCTATTCTATTGCGAACAAATCCATAGAAAATAGAATACAACGTCAAGTGACGGTAATTGAGGGAGAAACAGCTGATATTAAGGTGGCTGCAACAAAGAGACTCTCTTTGCCTCTAATGAAGACTGACACTACAAGTTTCTTTGTTTTATGTATAGACTTTGACGAAACAGAAATATACAAAAAACAAAATAAATTTTTCTGTTAATTAACTACAAAAATTAAGCAACCGAATGGCACGGCACAGAACGATAGCAGAAAATTAAGACCATTGAAGCCTTAAGAGAAGGATAAATATACTTGTAATTTTTGCCCTTAAATTACTCAATTCCTGTACTGCTTAAAAATAAAGATTTTTTAGAGGAGCATATAAACGTGCTTCCATTTTAAAATTAAATGTTGTGCAAAATTCGACTCTTTTACAGCGAAAATTCATAATTCAATTACGAGATGCTTGTAATCAGACGGGAAGAATATAATTCGCAAGTCAGCTACAGGCTGTAAAATAAAAGTATTAAATTCGTATAACACATATGGTGGACAATTCGGCAGAAGGGACAAGGGACAGCAGTACTGTCAGATTCCCGCTTCGAAAACTGCTCAATTCCTTAACAACAAATGTGATCTCTTTTTTAAATTCTTACTTTAGCAGAATGGGAATTACAGGAGGTATTTTATTGATTGTCCATATTATCAGTTTAAAGGTGTCTCAGTAAGAATGCACTTTTTATTTTAAAGTAGAGATAAGGATTTTGGGGATAGTTATGATTTTTCTTAACGGATTAAGTAAAGAATAAAATATCCGTCGAATCGTCTCCTCGGCACTGATGACAGGAGCTCACCGATGACGCGTGAGATCTTGGTTTAAGTTTAGGCATTATTTTTGATTTATTCGCGTAGAAACGAGATTGCACAAAACGAAAATGAAAATAAATTGCGCGGCGATAAATTTTCATAATAAGGCTGGCCAAGAAGTCTTTGCTGCAATAAATGGATTGTTTTATGCGCATTGTGGCAGGTGACGCCTCACAGTGAAACAACGTCGGCATTAAATACAAGGAGTCATTGCAGAGTTCTAAAATTTTGAACAGGTTATTTTTGAGACAATTCTAGTTAAAAAAAAAAATTAAGAAAATTCGCCCACTTTTACGCCCACCTCCCATACAATCGAAATTTGTAAAATGCCGTAGTGTCCGTAATACTTTCGGTATAACTTAAAATTTTGGTATACTTGAATGTTATATTGTTACAAACATTATCGGAATAAAGTTTTGGACTTTGGCCCACTTTTACCCCCACCACCCATACAACCTCAACATAAAAAGTGCCATATTTTCTAAAATATTTTAGGTATTTACAACCATTTTATTATAATTTACTGTAATTTATATCATTTAAAATGTTTCATGCAAAAAATTACGCCCACTATTACGCCCACCTCCCATTGAAATGAAATAAGAAAGAAAAATTTTTTTTCATTCTATCAATAATTAGATTTAAATAATAATATGACACCAACAACAACATCAATATCTTTATTGCTATCGATCCAAATATCAGAAATTGCACTATAAGAAATTATTGAATTATCCATGACCTTGTAAATTTTTTTTTAACACTTTATATAAACTTGTATAAACTTGCACTCTCAAATATGTAGATTGTGAATTAAACATATGTATACATAATTGCAATTACCGTTTGTTGATCAATAATATTTAAAACAACAACAATGTAATATTATTTTACAGTTTGTTTTTAAAAAGTTTGTGAGCACAAAAGAAAATATCAAACAAACAATTAAAAAAAAAAATAAAAGTAAAAATTTTTAAACATACAACAACATACAACATTTAGAATACAACAGCCATTTGTATATGCTGTTTGTTGATTTTGAACGTGCTTTTGACACCGTATACAGGCCAGCTATATGGGCAGCGCTGAGGAGCAAAGGTGTTCCCAATAAGATAATTGAACTCATTCGCGAGCTATATAATGGTGCTGAATGTAGAGTAAGATTTGAAGGACAAGAGAGCCAATCGTTTTTATACAACGCAGGAGTAAGACAGGGTTGCGTACTGTCTCCCACATTATTCCTTATCCTCCTAGATGGAGTAATGGAACAAACAAATACCGAGGCCCCTAACGGTATACGATGGAACTTACACGAACGTTTAAACGATATCGACTATGCTGATGATATTTGTTTAATGGCTCACCGATTCGATGATATAGAACAAAAGCTCATATGCCTTGATAGGAATGCCAGAAAAGTTGGTCTCAAGATAAACGTCAATAAAACGAAACTTATGCGGGTTGGTACCAACAACCCAAATTCTCTCTCAATTAATGGATCCGTAATTGAAGATGTTGACTCTTTCTGCTATTTAGGAAGCCGTATTACCAAAGACGGTGGCTCCGGTGTAGATATAGTAGACCGCATCAACAAAGCTAGAGTCGCATTCCACTCTCTGCACAAAGTCTGGCGTGCCAACAACATTTCCCAAGCCACAAAGCTTAGAATCTTTAACTGCAGCGTAAAATCTGTCCTTCTCTATGGTTGCACCACCTGGAGCACAACGCAAACCACCCAAAGGAAATTGCAAACTTTTGTTAATCGCTGCCTTAGACAAATCCTTCGGATCTTCTGGCCCTGCTGGGTAACAAATGAGCAGCTTTTATGTATGGCAAAGTGTGTACCAATCGAGACTGAGGTTAAACGTCGCAAATGGTCTTGGATAGGTCATATACTACGAAGACCAAGTAACGAAATCACACGAGTTGCACTTGAATGGAACCCTCAGGGTCATCGTCTACCAGGTCGTCCCCGAAATACCTGGGTAAGAATGATTAAAAGAGAAGTCGAAAGCTGTAACAAATCATGGAACCAAATCAAGTCTTTAGCCGCCGATCGTATAAAATGGAGAGAATTTACAGACGCCCTATGTTCAACATGAACTTTTATATAATTTGAAGATATTTATAATGTCAATTAATTTATATAAATAAAAGGAAATATATATATATTGCATGCTAACATACGTATAGCGACAGAATGTGCGCGTTGCGCATTTTTTGTAGTTTTTTGTATGTTTAAAGTACTTTTGCACACTTTTGCTAAATGTCCTTTACTTTAAATGAAAGCTGAGACTTCAATCTTTCATTTAATATAAGACTGCACCTAGGGCGAGTGGCTGCTCTATATTTCCTAGTCCATTGAAAATGCAAAATGTTCAATTTTTACACAACAATTCTGTTGTAAAGAAATGTTTTTTTGTGTTTCTTTTTTTAAATAATAATAATAATAAATTAATTTAAAAAATACTTTAAAGTTATATTTATTATGTATTTTTTATTGATAAGCTTTTGAATATTACATATTGAACCAACATATTTTAAGCGCGTTAGCATACCTCAACTTTGACTTGCTCTAGACCAAAAAGTTACTCATATATCTGCTAATATACTGTGAAAATTGCATCCAAATTGGACGACACGCCAAAAACCATTTTTTGCCGCGGTTACTTTAGGGCTGTCTCACTGTGCGCCTTCTCGCTAAAACAAAAGGTCCCCTAGAGTCATGAAATTCAATTGAGTCATGTTCACGGAATGCCATGCCACAATCACTGGAATTTAGATTGCCAAATTTTATTTAGAGTTTCAATTTGCAAAAAAAAATTTAAACTACATTTAGAGCGTGTATTCTTACTAAGACACCCTTTACATGGGGCCGACGGTTTGTAACGGCAAGTTACACGTGTTTTGAAAATTTTCTTTTTAGTATTTTTAATGTGACTAAGAGAGAGAAAAAAACACGGAAGGGGTGCTCCAACTATAATTCTTATCCCGTGTTACATGATAAACAAAAAATTTTTAATAAATTGTAAAACTCTTTACATGCCAGTGGATTTGATACAAAGTTTGATTTGGTGAAATTTTTATTAAAATGATAAAAAGATTTCAGTTTAAAAAAAACGTTTAATAACACAATTGCAATATTTTACACATATTTTTAGCTTTTCTACGCCACTGTTCTTAAATCCACAGATGCATTTCATGCCTGTAATTTGATTACATTTGAGCAAGCACAAAACTCACAACATTCACATGCACACATACAGACATACAATTTACATTTTTTTTCATTTCATTGCACATACACAGGTATAGAAACGAAATTACATAATTCATCATCAGTTTATTTATCAGCCAGAGTTACATTTTTAAATAACACTGTAATTTATTTAAAAATGTTTGTATGATTATTATAAAACTCGCTATGAATAAATGAATGTCATTCAGGCCATGTTTTTGTTTTGTATTATTTTTTTTTTAATTATAATTTCCAATAAAATAATATTGATTTTAAAGAATTATTCATTTGCCTTTGATTTTATTAAACATGTAGACTCTAGAACATAAATAAAAAAGAAATTAATGTTCTTTTATCTCTATTCAGGGATTTTTATTTATAAGTATGTGTGCAGTTCTTAATGTTACACAAGTGTAAATGCTGATTTGATGTATGTGTATTAGTACCTACATACTTACTTACATATTTATGAGTGACGGTAAGTATGTATGAATAAATTTATAAACGTACGTGTATGTGTAATTATTTATGTAAGTATGCATGCCTGGCTGCTAGTGTGGTGTATTGACACAACGGCCTAGCCTTGCCTTGTCCTTCTTAATGAATAAATATTACGCGTTTCTGACGATAGAGAAAGATAAAAGGAAACATTTGACTATTTTATTTCATTCTTCTACATGAGAACGTGTACCATAAGTATGTGTGTTATATCGCAGGATAAATATGATTAAGGGAAAAATAGTTCTTTACAACACCTGAATCGTGTTAATACCCCCGAGACATTCAAATTACATCACCTTCATATGTGCTTAAAAATTTTATTAAATTAATTCCCTGTTATTAGTTCTGTTATATATTTATTAAATATTTATCCAATAACTTCTACACACTTTAACTCAGTCCTTTTTATTTATTTAAAAGGTGAGTTTTTTATTCGTATTCATTACAATCATGTTTATGGATTTTGTATATGTTTTCCCTGCTAATAATTGCAAGCGTCTATATACCATTAGTTGGCATATAATATTTCAAATTGGGTTATATATTAATCTACATATATAAAAGTAAAACTATGTGTGTGTGTAAGCTATTGACTCCGAAACTGTAAAACCGATCGGACTCAAACTTTGGTAAGTTGTTGTACACATTCCAGGAAGTGTTTATGGATGGCAAAAAGTCGGCGGGGCCAAGCCCATTAAAAATTAGTTATCATTTTTAGCTGGCAGTGCCACGCCCATAAAAAAAAGTTATAATATTTAGCTTATTGCACTTGACCGATTTTTCTGAAACTTTGCACACATTTTAAGCTGTCATGACTATACAGTTCCGTGATTAGAAAAATAGGCAGTGCTAGCCCCATTAAAAAACGTTATAAATTTAGCTTTTTGCACGTGATATTCAATTAAAATTCAGAATGAATTCTTATTCATTAAGGGGCGTAGCAACGCGCGCCGGGCTTTTCTAGTAGAAATATAAACTACAAAATTATGTTCTTACAACATACAAAATTGTTAACAAAATGTTGTTTTTGTTCGTAAGAAATAAAAGAAGAGAAGAGGCGACTGATTGTTGACCAAACAAAACCTACCATGGCTTAACAACCTTAAATAGTCGGTAAGATACCAGGATTACTAGCTTTTAGATATAAAAATATCTCATATTTGTCTCAACATTTTGTAAACCGAGTGCGTTGCTTCAATTCGTAACAAGGGTTTTGGTTTGAAACCGCTGGACGAGTGACAAAAATAAATATTTTATAAAACAAATATCTAAAGCCCATGAAATGTTAGTTTTGACTCTCACTCAGCTTACTTAAATATAATAAAATTAATATCCTAAGTACTTAACGAAGCATAAGAATGCTCAGAAAAAATGTATAGATAAATTCTGAAAATTTCCGCACTATTCAAATGTCAACAAAATTATTTAACCATGATTGTAAGCATCCAGAAAAGTATTAACAATAAATTAATAATAAATTGTTTTTTAATTAAAAATATACATCTTAAAACAACCTCACTTTAGCATTTACAACCACAACACAGAGGCAATTTTCTCTCTATTACCGGCATTTTAAAACAAAAACAAAAATGGCTTTAATCTCACAATTGAATCGTGCGTTGAATAAATCAAAGATATAAAAACAAAACAAAGTTTTTAAATTCAAGATTCACAGGAACAGAAACGTTCATTGGTTTGTTTCAGTTGGCATGTTAAAAATCTCAGTTGTAACAAAATTTCAATGGATCTGTCAACAACAAATGGAGGTACTAAATTGTACAAAAAAAACAATAAATCGGTAACCGAATTCATACACATTCAACGCAAATACGTACATATTTCATTGCTATGCTGACGATGATGGTTAAAAACAAAATGTTGCCAATTATTTTGATGGTAGTAAAACAGGATGGAAGAAGTCATGATGGGAAAAGCACAACATAAATAAAACGTTTGACCCTTGTCAAACACACTGCCGGCAATTATTCACATGCTTCAAATGTAGCAGCATGAAGGGTTTTAAAATTTTTAAAACGTATTAAGGAAATCAGCAGAAAAGCAGATTCTTCAACGTTTTGTTTTAAATTATCATGCCTTCATTGCCAAATAATCACATTGCCATGTTATCGTTAGAAATGCCTATAAAACAGGTCATACAACAATATTCTTATAATATTCAAAATAACTTTCTATACCACCTTCGTGTGTAAATCTTTTCCTGATTAAATTCATAGTTGTTTTCAAGTGCGTGTGCACCATTTTGAACACAAGAACCAGAGAAATATTTGTATGTATGTGTGTACGATCTCTACAGAACTCTCAACGCTCAGAACCACATTGTCATTATATTTCAATTATTATTCGCTCTCTAGACCACCTTCCTTAATCTGCAATTTCTTCACTTAAATACTTATAAACACAGTCAAACTGTGTGTTGATTGATTGAATGACCGACTGACTGGATAAATGACTCATTGTATTTGAAATTTCCAGTATTTTTTCATGCATTGTTGGTCATTGCTATTCAAACTTATACACGCTGGATGATTGTATTGTTAAGACATTCTAGATTTGTTTTGCAAACGTATATGTGTGAGATAATGTATGCGTGTGAGTAACTCGTTTAGTGCTTTAGAAGTTTTCATGTTAATTAAATTGTAACACACCGAAAGTGACAATTTAAAAAATATTTAAACTATTTTCAAAATGTGTAAAAAAAAAAAAAGTAACTTTTTGTGGGACTTGGCGTCTGATTATGCACCATTTGGACTTTAAAGTGATTGATTTATGAAAACAAATTTTTCTTTTTTTAATTTATGCTTTCTGAGGATAATGTTAAATTTACAGGTTTCTTTTCTTTAATAATTCATATAACAAATGCTTCTAATGAAAGTTTAAGTACAACTACTTTTGGAGGTCAATATTTAACCTTAATTTTTTTCTTTTAACAATAAAGTCAAAACAATGTAGTCGAAAATATATTCTAAATTATCTAAAATTATAATTTTCTTTAGACTGTTTAGGCAACTAAGCCAGACGCCGTAAAAGAATATCAACGTTACCTTTGTTAGATAGAACAAAGAATTCATTTAAAAAAAAAACAAAATTTATGATAAAATTTCATGGCAAAACATCATTAAAACCCATGAAGCCAGTTGATGAAATAATCAAAAACTAAATTAGCTTCTTCAATTGCTGTCGTAAACAGCAGGTCGATGGGGAGACGAGCCAAAATATTTATTAACCAGCAAGACTAAAATTTAAGTTTATAAACATGTTTAACAAGCAAACAGGAAGAAGCAGTTATACTTGATGACCGCTTAGTAAAATGCCGAAAAATATACACCTTAAACCCGTTTGACTCAATAGAAATGTGAGCAATTGCTCAAACAGGGCTTGGTAATGATCTACAATTAAACTTGGAAAAACTAAATGGGGCTCCTTAAAACATCCTTTCAATAAAAAAACCATTTTGTTCAGGAATTTTTTTATTTAATATCTTTAAGCTTAAGCAAATGAAAGCGAAAAATATATTATATAAGGCATATTCAGAAGGCATATGCAACGGGAAATAAAAAAACAAAGCAACTTTTTAGGGGATGTTTACTGTCAAGGTCGATTTGTTTGTCAGGGATGGAAAAGTTATTATGATATGTTTAATTTAATAAAATCTGATTACGAAGAGAATATATATTTCTGAAACGCATTATAAATGCACGAAAAGCAACCGTGCCGAATCCTATACACCCTTCCCAACGTGCAGTCATGCAATAACAGTAGTTTGTATCACCATTCATCCCATATGAAATACGTACATACATATAAAAAATATACATATATAAAAACATTCCATTGTAAAATTATAAATTTACGTATGTATGTTAAAAAAAAATATAAAATAAAAAATATAAAAAAAAATTAAAAAAAAATTAAAAAAAAAATTTAAAAAAAATAATTAAAATATAAATAATAAATATAAAACAAACAAAAAACATAAAAAAAAAATAAAAAAAAATTTTTTTGGCTCAGCTGGGATTCGATGCCACGTTTCTCTAACCAGTATACACGTTTTTATGTATGTATGTTGTCGTAATGTTGTTTTTGTGAAAAAAACGAGGTGGTCGTGGTTTTTTGCTTCAATACCGATTTTTTTGTTGTTTCAATACCGATCTACTCCCGAATATTTCTGATATTTAAATACCTCACCTGGGTCCAGGCGATATCGATGGGCTTCAAAAAGTTGATTTCAACATACACACGGACAGACAAACAGACTGACAGATTGACAGAGCTTAATCGACTCCCCTGTTCAAAAGTCGGAAATGAAAATTGTAGAAATTTCACACGGAATGACAAATCTATATATACCCTTTTTTACTGTCTGAAGGGTATAAAAAGTACACTCAAGTTATTTGCTTAAGGTGGATGGAGACGACCTCATATATGCACTTAAGGTACTCAGATATAATCAGACGACCCTGAGCTGGATAACTGCTTTGATCACAGGGCACGGCAACTTCAAATATCATCTGAATAGGATTAAGGTTGTAGAGGATGATGTTTGCAGAATACGCCTTGAGACTGCTGAGACAGCGGTGCATGTTGTATGCGAGTGTCTGGAAAATTTCAAGCAGTAGACTTAGTACCAGCGGCAGGCACATGTTGGATGTAAGTGCTATGGGGATATTAGTCTAGGGCAGATGCTGGCAATTACAAAGAACTCTGTGATGAGGATTGTAGATAATCATCAGTCTACAATGCGAAGTCACAAAAGTCTAGAACAAATGCCTGGGGTGGCACGGGACTCAGTGAGGTCGGGGATACCCTTTTTTTGCTGGTAGCCTTGTAATCTCTGGAAAATAAAAAGGATCGAAAAGAGAGGAAGAGGTCTGCTTTGATATCCCCACTACATGTATATATAATTCCTTTATATCAAAATCTCATTTTACATCCCTGATCATTTCAGCTGTATGAATTTTTTTATTTAAAAAAGTTTCATTAACTGAGTGAACAAAAATGAATTTGCCATCTAATATATAAAATTCTCGTGTTGTGGTGTTTGTGATTATACTCCTCCGAGAAGGCTCGGCCGAATTTCATGAAATTTTGTGTGCATATCGGGTAGGTCCGAGAATCGGTCCAAATCTACTTTGCATACCCCTTAACGCCACCTTTTTTTCACGCCCTCTCAGGTAAGTCAAACTGCTGGACCGATCTTCTTGAAATTTTCACATAATATAACTAAGACTCTGATGTGATTAATAGGGTACTGTTTTTTTACCACGCCTACTTTAACGCCCACTATGTTTAATTATGTACTTGCATCGATATAGTTTTTAGTATTTTTCTTCAAATTGCACACAATTTATAGTCTATCCAATGCAGTATTAACATTTTTCACACTCCTAAATATTTAGGGTGACTCAACCCAAGGGACAATTTATGCCTCACCTAAATAACGTAACGACTTCGATGAAATTTTAAACTAAGATAGATCTGCACATATGGTTTATGTTTTTTTTTTAATTTAAAAAATATTTCCTAGAAATAATTTATATGGCAAAACAACATTTGCCGGGTCAGCTAGTAATTTATAATATTTAAACTGGCTAGCGAGACTTTTGTGGTTTCTCGTTTGTATGAAGAAATTAAGAATTCTATAAAATTCTGTAAACTAACCAATTTAAGATTGTAGAGCATTATAGCATCAGAAACTGTAATGAACATATTTCTTAGGACTACATCGCGGGGTACCCCAGATTTCACATATAAAATTGTACGTTATTTTAGGATATTAATTTCAACGCCATCTGTGATTCTGAATTTTCACATAATTAACTTTGTTCTATTAGTCAAACGCTGTCATTTGTTAGTGATGGGGTTAAAGAAGTCCGTAATTTCTTTCAGATCCTATCCTGGATTTTTTAGATACCAATTTACACCTCTTATATGCCAAACAATAATCATATTTGTTAATGTGGTATTTTTTTTTAAGTTTTCACTAAAATTATACAGAACTATTACAAAATCATATTGTACAATTTAAAAAATGACTAAGAATATGGAGAATAAAACTCAATAAACAAAAATATTCTCACAAAACATTATTTTGTTCCTCTATTCGAATTAATGATCAAATTAAACACGTGAAAATTTAACATCTTCGTATCCATCTTCTTTGGAGTCATACGTGCAAAGGCCATTTTGATGTAAATTTTCTTATAGCTAAAAATAACATAAGCTAAGCTAAGAAATATAATTTAGGATACAGCTTTCAATGTAAAGAAAATTCAAAAAAGATTTTAAATTTACTTACAGCCAGTTCCTGGTTAAATACATTAATAAGCACAAGGATAATGTGCCAAAGAACCTAAAGAACTCTAAATCTATCATTGTAAGTTTATAAAATTAAAATAAAGATTCAATAAAATAAATCTAAAGTTTTTTCTATTAATGTAACTACCATGTACTTTAAGATTTTTATATTATAAAGGAACTCTGGAATATAGATAAAGTACGAAAGACAGATATACATAGCTGAAATAAAACCCCAAGACAAATGTGCTTGAGCATGGTGACAAGGGTCACAATGTGTCACTTCTTTCATGCAATTGACAAAATAATAGACAGATTAAAGATTGACTTATTAGTATTAATGGGAACTATTAATATCGATCGTAATGCTTTAACAGACATGCAAGAGCATGCCAGGATATACATAAATTATATTTCATGCATTTATAAGTATAACGAATATCTTAGTTGTTTTCATTACTTTAACTTAAAGTAAAACCCTTAAAGCATAACAAATTATTTCAGGAAAAATTATTAAAGGCCTCTTAGAGAAGCCTGTAAGAAAAAGACTTTAATTTTAAATCGTTTTAAAGTTTTTTTTAAATTAAATTTAATTTTGATTTGCTTAAAATTTTTATATCCACTAACCTGTTTTTATGTTCGGTTTGAAGTTCTTGATTAACAGAATATAAATAAGTACCCTAGACTACAAGCTCAAATGTTTCGTATTGAAAAAAGAACACACTGCTAAATTGGAAAAGCACATTTTAGTAGAAAAGATCCCCAGATATATTTATTATAACCTGTTAAATGTGTGTAAATAAAATACTCAAAAGTAAACTATAAATTATTGGAAGCAATAAATAAATAAATTTATGTCGCAAAAGGGTCTTGGTAATAAAGGGTCCGCCATCTAAAGTTTTTTTTCTCAACTAGTGCTTATTTCGTGAATGGTAACACTTAGCTCATGTTTAATTTGACAGATAATTAGTTTTATCCTTCCGCTGAACGGAAGGCATAGTGATAGTATTTTTTAAAATTATTCCAAAGCAAGTAATTGAAAACTTTACACTAATTTTTGTATTTACTTTATTTGAAATACCCTCTAATTTACGCTGAAGTCGATGGCAAAGCTCGTCTAAAATGCCTGAAGTCGGATTGACCGGAAACTCAAATGTTCGCTAAGCTGTTTCTTTAGGATTTCGGATGTGCAAAAAATTACTTCTTCATTACCTTAGGCGATTAAATTAAAAAATCGAAAAGACAAGTCTATACAATTGTTAAATAGACCACCACCTTTTCCATTGACTGGAAAATTAACGTTACGAAAATTTTTTGTTAATTTTACTGCTTCTTTATGATCAACAGTTTTCCCTTTCCTAAAAATTTAAGAATTTTAAGTTGCAACGTAAATGTTTTTAGGGTGTGATATGCCTAGCAAAAAACCTGAAAATTATTTGCCTCAAAAATATTTTATCAATGTCAAACATTTAACAAGTAGAGCAATATATTCGTCTATACCGAATCTTTTATTTCTACCACCAATTTTGTATACTTTTAAAGCACAAAATTTATTATTTTGTTATTATCAGTAATCGCTATGGAATAATCGCTTTATACTATCTTTGTATAACTTCGATGTGCTATTAAAATATTTTCGTAATTTTAGTCTTTCAATGAAAGTGGGCGTTAAAGTAGGCGTGTCAATAAAGTTTCAGCTAATAAATAAAACTTAGATATTTCAATATAGACCTTTATCCTTCCAAAAACTTTGTCCATAAAAAAATTATATGAATTTGAGATTAAGCGTTATTTGGGAGGTGGGCGTAAAAATGGACGTGACACCTAAATTTTCTGGCATAACAATAACATTGACTAGAAGGATATTTGTGGCAATTCTCATCATCATACATACAATTTTGTCGGTTCTATGAGCTTTTTAATTTCATTAACAGTAGATAACGTGAAAAGTGGGCGTAATAGTAGGCGTGACTTCTGTTTCTGCTAATGAGTACAAATTAGATATATCAATATAGTCTTTTATTATTCCAAAATCTTTATTCATAGAGAAATTATATGATTTGAGGTTAAGCGTTATTTGGGAGATGGGAGGACATAGTTTTTTTTACATACTCTTGCATTACAAGCTATAACTCTCTTCCTAATGTTCCGATTTAGCCTATTTTCAACATCAAACAAGCCTTGCGTATAAAAAATATTTTCGCAAAATTTAAGTCCCCTAGCTTTTTCGGTGCGACCTCTATCGTGCTTTCAGACGGACAGACGGACGGACATAGCTAGATCGTCATCAAATCAAACCCTGTTTCAGAATATATATACTTTATGGGGTCAAAATGGATATTTCCATGCGTTACAAACGGAATGACAAAATGAATATACTTCCACCATTTTTTTTGCTGGCGGGTATAAAATTATTTAGCAATAATTTTACAGCTTAAGCGTTATCAACGAACATTCGGAAATGTTACTTAGATTTAATTAATCTCAAATAAGATTCACAATTATATTTAAACTTAAAAAACGAATTTCGTCCACTAAGCGACCACTAGTAACAAGCAATTGTATGAAATTCTTTTTACATTTTTTATGTTCAGCCAAATTTAACATTAAACTTTAATATCCTTACCGTACACTTTACGCAATATGCAACAACACTAAATACAAATTTAAGAAAAAAAAAACTAAAAATTATTCTCTTAACACCAGCCATACTTAAAAAAAATCATCGTGCATTTAAACATGTACTTAAAAACAGCAAGAGAAATAATAAAAGCAGCTAAAGAAAAAAAAAATTCAAAAAGTGTATTAGAAAACCAAATGTCCTTGTTGGTGTTTCCTGTTTTTTTGTATATGTGTAAGTGATTTAAGTATCTAAAGCCATAAACGTCAACCACATTAAAGCCAAATGAATTTTCTTTATAACATGTGGCACAATTTAGATTTAAAGGTTTAGATGTGCAAGTTAAAACTTTTGTTTTTTTTTTCATTTTTCATTGTCTTTTATAAACGTTAAAATTAAAAAAAGAAAAAATTTACGGCACTAATATTCAATATAATATTTATTGGCCTTTGCCCAGACCTTACAACTAAAATGAGTCAAAAATTATAAATAGTTTTAAAAGTCAAATAAAAAAACTTGCCCCAAATCACAATAAAGTGTGAATTTTTTAGAGGCAGAAAATCGCTCAATTTACAGCACTGGTTTCTACAAGCTCTTCTTAATTTAAAAGTTAGTTTAGTTGGAAAAAATTATCACCAATAGACGGAAAATCAGCGCTTGCAAATTGTTAAAATTTATTTTAAAAACCATGAGTTAATCTGGGAAATTCATTAGGGATCAGATAAAACCCGGGGGCCGAAAAGGGACCCGTTTATGGAAGAGGTCTGCTTCGGTATCCCCACTACATATATATATAATTGCTAAATATCAAAATCTTATTTTCCATTCCTGCATTAATGTATGAAATCAAGGAGAATTCAATGAATTTTGAACAAATCCTTCCCCATCAGCTGAGCTGATAATTGCACTTGTATGAATTCGCCTTGATATTAAACATATTGTAAAGAAAAATAGAGTTTTGGAACAAATTTTCTATTTAAAAAATTATCATTAACCGAGTAAACAAAAATGAATTTACCAATAAGTTGTAATATTTAAACTGGCTAGCGAGACTTTTGCGGTTTCTCATTTGAATGAATGAAAGTCGTATTACGAGTAGGGTGATCGACTCGGTTTTACAACCGGTGGAAAACCCGGTTTTTTCCTCTTTTTGCTGGCGGTTTTTTCTAAATGTTGATTTTTCGAATATCGAATACACCGGTTTTTCTATCCGAAAAAGCCGGTTTTTTATATTTTTAAGTTTATTTTCATATATCTTTGTAACCAATCGTACCATATTGAGTACGCGAAGAGTTTCCAAAAATCAGAAAATAAAAACTATTAAATATTCTTCTATAATATTGTAAGAAATCTATTTGTTGTTTAAAAAACAAATGCAAAATAAGAAAAATTATTTAGGTTAAATATTATTTTTTATATGATATAAACCTTAAGTTATAAGTTAAAGGTAATTGGAGCATAAACTAAGCTTATCGATCACTTTTAGGTGAAAACTGTAGTTACAATAAAGAAAAACCAATAATCTCTTTTTCCAGATCCTAATTTTAATTAATGGCATTGAGTGTCTGTCAACTTAAATTTCAATTAAACCATTGAACAAACTAGTTTATGCATACATTTGTAAGTCTGTCAGGGGTATAAGAAACAATTTTTAAAATTAAATTTTAAAGATTTTCTCCCTAGCCTTTAAAATGTATTTCAAATTACAGAAATAATTTCAAACAAAATACGTTAGTGTATATTAGTTTAAAAAATCTATTTATTTAACATTTAAAAAATGTACAGAAGGAGGTACAAAATTTTTTAACAGCCTTATAAAAAGTCTTATTTATTTATGTATTAATTTATTGTATTTATTTATTTTACTTGTAAAGATTACATTTTGTCCTTAAATTTAACTTATTAAAATCAAATTAGACAACTGCATTCATGTCAGTTATTGAGTTATTGCGTAGTTGTGCAGCCAAACGTATATTAACTGAAAAAATTTCATATTTAGATATAGATAGATATAATTTTTATTATAATCTTTTTTTACAATATTTTTTAATTTTTTCTTTAAATATTATATTTTATATATTCGAACCGGTTAACCGGTTTTTTCTTAATTTTCAAAATAGCAACCGGTTTTTTTTAAATTCTAAATTTCAAGCTATTTGAAAACCGGGTTTTAAAAAAAGTCGAATAATCGATCACCCTAATTACGAGAGACTGTTTGAAGCGGATGATACCTCCGTTCATATTTCTTTGAAAATAAGGATGCACAACCATTAATGACAATGGAGACAACTATCGCACCTATGAATTTATGTTAACGATGTTTAGTTTCAACAGGATAGTGCAACTTGCCACAGATCTTTTTCCACAATCGATTTATTGCGTTCAACTTTTAATGGCTGTTTTATTACGTCAATTGACCGCAAAGAAGCTAGGTTTTAACACCATTGGACTATTTTCTATGAACCGTTTTTGTTGTT
Source organism: Phyto melanocephala (assembly GCA_941918925.1). NCBI lineage: Eukaryota > Metazoa > Arthropoda > Insecta > Diptera > Rhinophoridae > Phyto > Phyto melanocephala. The sequence goes on along the minus strand of OW799234.1, from coordinate 132,241,415 downwards.
CTGCATTTTTAAATTTAAATTACTAAATGGCACACCCGTTATTTAAGTGGCTATAAGTTGATTTTTTTCGTTTTATTTTAATTTTTTTATTTTTATTTAATTTTTTTTTATTTTTCTAACGAATTGAACTATTATTTATAAATAAAGTTGGTTTTTAATACACTAAATAACTGGATAAATTAATTATTTTATGAATTTTTTGAAAAGCGTAAATCAAGGACTATATTTAAAGGTTTTTCGTTAACTGCAGATGAAAACTAAAAACTAAAAACATTCAACAATTTAGGAGAAAAAAAATTACAATGACCCAATTTAAGACGAATAATTTTGTAAACTTATAACTGAAGATGTTTATTATCAGCTTTATTACTGCATTTGCTTTAAACATATAGACACAAGCACTCCCACAGATTTGTACAACCTCCCACATAAATACACACACGCACGCACGAATTTTACATCAAAAACGTTAAAGCGAAAAATATAATAAAAACATCCATAAAACACATAATTTTATAAGTTAAACAAGAAAGTAATTGCAAGTAAATAATAAAAAAAAAGAAACAGAAAAGCAATATGTGTGGAGAGGAAAAGAAAAGAATGGGAAATGACACAAGAGATCAAAAAAAGAAACGCAACGTATTATGAACCATAAGTAGTTTTTGTTTTTTTTTTTTTTTTTTTTTGTAGCATATGGCAACCGCATGTTGGTTAATAATATTTCTCGTTACTTGCGTTTCCTTCTCTGAATCGCTCTCCTAATGAACTTATATTTGTAAGTGTGATGTGTTTAAGTGTGTTTGTAAGCTGAAATCACAAGTTCAAAGACAATTTTTTCTAGTATTAGCAACAACTATTACAGTTTTCTTTTCTCTCTTCTACTCTTGTGCAATGGAACCATTGTATTTAAGTTTGAGTGAAAAAAAAAACAATAAATAAATAAGACTCGTGTTGGCATTTATTTTTACTTTTCGCTTACCCCACCCCTTCGCGATCTGTAGGTTCATATTTCTTTTAGCATATTTTGTATTATTTTATGCTAATATAATCATAACGCTACAATTACTATATACCTCTCGCCCTCCGGCCCATCACTAACACACTATTGACTTTTCCTATACAAATTTGTCTTTAAGCATTTAAATATTAAAACGAAGAAGTATGATTTTATTAGATATTTTCACAGTGTTGTTGTTGTTTTTAAAACATCCTCAGGCTTTTTTTGTATCAAAAACATAGGATGCTGTTACTACATACATACATACATACCACACATATATTGTATACTTTCTTTTGGTTTGTTTATTTAAAAAATAAAAAGAATTTACAATTTTTAATAAGACTCACAAGTGAAAATATTTCTTGAATAGATTTAGCTGGAGGGGCAAAAAATTATAATTACGATGACTAAACTAGAAAATATAAATTGGAGAAAAAAAGATTGTGAAAAGACAACGACTGAAATACCCAAAAGGGTTATAATTTTTTTCTTTTTTTTGTTGCAATTTTAAGTTAAACGTTGCCAGTACAACCAAACTGAAGAACTATTTAATGTTTCAATTCCCTTTTAGTTGCCATGTACGTTGGTTTGTTTCAATATTTTAATGAATGCTGCAGTCTTCGAAACCCAACTACTGCAGTTGTGATGAGGACCATCCTTGTGTTTCATTTTATTTATTCTGCTTCTCTTTTCCTTTTATTTGTGGTTGTTATGGCACAAGGTTTTGTCTTTGTTGTTTTGTTTATGACTTACATTTTGTTCTTATTACCTGAATACACTCTTAACCTTGTTACTTTCGTAGGGAAATAAAACTTGTGTTTTTTCTTTAATTCTCTTTTTGTTTTTCTGCAATTCTGCTACTTTTATTGCTGCTTGTGTTCAAATAAATAGAAATCGAAGCAAAGGGAAATACACTCAAGAAACGATTGTTTTGTTATTCATACAACAGAGAAATAATATGAAATAATTGCGCATAATTTCTTGTTGTTTACCCAGGCTGAAAACAGCTTTATATCTGATATATTTTGAGCTGTTTTGGAATACCTTCGCCAAATGTTCATAACGACTAAATGATCCTAAGCTCTAGAAAGAATATCAATATCTATCAATATCAAGAATATTGTCCTTAGATTTAACAGATTATGTTCGTCTGCCATTCTATAAAGCTTTATGTCTGATTCTACACATTTCAAAAGTAATAAAAGTCACTAAAGAATTTCCTACATTTAACTATAATTTGTTTTCGGTGTAACTGGCAAGAGCTCTTAAACGTTCACTCATTCGTTGAAAGCAAGAAATTCATACTTTCTTTTCAAAAGGTCCACCAAGTTATGATGATTATGTAAAACTCATTGATTTTAAATAATTTGGTATTTTCCACAGAATAAAAAACATGGATTATTAGCCTCAAAAATCTACAATTTCAGCCATGCTAACAAAAGAAGGCTTTTGATTTCAATAACATTTTCTTGTATAGAAAAACCAAAATTAAATTCATCTGTCTTTGTCCACAATAAAACACAAATGAGATTTAGTGTTTCTGTGGTTGCCAAAAAGTAAGAAAAACCAACAACTTTAACATCATTTTCCAATGCCATTTTGTCACCGTGTTACTTCTGGTTCTGTTTTTAGTTTTACAACAACCTCAAGAGTATTAAAAGGCCATAAGTATCATAAAGTTTTCTTTTTATAAATTTTCTTCAAACATTTTCATATTGAGCTTTGATGTTTCGATTTTTTTCACATCTTATTTCATGCTTTCTTTAATCTACGTCAGAATTATTAAATACAACTGGTTTAATATTGTATGGAACTAAGTAAGAACCGCCAATTATAACATGGCGATTTAATAAAACACATCAATGATGGCTGCTCTTGTTTATTAGATGGCAGGAGGGGAAAGCTAAAAATAAGAACATAAAATCTGTATTGATTTGTTATATTCTTACGTATACTTTTATGTATTTTTTGTTTTTATGTGAAAAATTTTATGGCCTAATTTGTTTTAAAGTCCTTAATCTACCTTATTTACCGTTTTATATACGCTGCCAAGCTTACTCGTATATTAAACGTTATTCTCCGAGATAAATTAAAATTTTTATTATACACGTTTGCATAATGTGATGGTAATTAAAATAAGGAGCATCGGACATAATGAATTGTGTCCATTTAACAACTTTTTTACCGTGCTCTTCCATAGAAGGATTTTGAAACTTGAAAATAAAGCTTTTCAGAATGACTTGATAGCGTCTCTTGAAATAAATTAAAGTTGATAGAATTTAGGTCCTCTGAATATAGCGGGTTCTGTAATTCTTTCCAACTCTGGATTTTTAAGTAATAAATTGTTATGAGTTCCTACCCTATTATGATAGAAATATTATCTTAACAATCTCACCTGTATATCTGGCTCATGAAGAGTGAGCCAGAAAAAACTTATATACATTATGCCAGCCAAAACTTCTTCTTATCCCGACAATTCATCCTTTTTTAATCACATTAGCTTTTTATAATATGTCAGATATCATCTTTTCATAATTATTTACTCTCAACTTTTACTTCGGTCAGAAGACAATCAAAATTTTTCAAAAACAAGTAAGAGTGCTATATTCGGCCATGCCGAATCTTATATACACTTCACAACGTGTAGTCATGCAATAACAGTTGCTTGTAAAACCATTCATCCCATATTAAATACGTACACGTATGTATGTTAAAAAAACGAAAAAAGAAATTTTTAAAAAAAATTTAAAAAAAAAATTTAAAAAAAAATTAAAAAAAAAATTATTATACATATAATATACATATATAAAACAAACAAAAAATAAAAAAAAAAATTAAAAAAAAATTAAAAAAAAAATAATAAAAATATAAATAACATATTAAATAAAAAATAAAAAAAATAAAAAAAAAAACAAAAAAAATTTTTTTTGGCTCAGCTGGGATTCGATGCCACGTTTACTCTAACCAGTATACACGTTTGTATGTATGTATGTTGTCGTAATGTTGTTTTTGTGAAAAAAAAATCGAGGTGGTCGTGGGTTTTTGCTCATATCTCAGTTGTTTATGTACCGATGTTTCTGATTTTCAATACCGATCTACTCCCGAATATTTCTGATATTTTAATACCTTATCCGGGTCCAACCTATGTCGGGGGGCTTCAAAAAGTTGATTTCAACATACACACGGACAGACGGTCAGACGGACAGACTGACAGACTGACAGTGCTTAATCGACTCCCCTATTCATAAGCTTTCAGAAAATATATACCTTATGGGGTCGGAAATGAAAATTGTAGAAATTTCACACAGAATGACAAACCTATATATACCCTTTTTCACTGTGTGAAGGGTATAAAAATAGGAAAAGAATTGAAGATTAATCTTCATACTAAATAACAAAGCTTTCAAGCGAGACCTGTGGTGTGATTCACTAACTTTTAACGATCCGACAATCGTTAAATTTGTCTTCACTTGTTATTGTTTGCACTATCGACTTTGCGATTCAGTAAATACCGTTTAACGATACTCGACAACTGTAACATTAAAGTGGCATCTTTGTCATAAAAATTGTCTAAGTTAATTCACCACTAACATCCCTCATACAGGCAGTCGCGCCATAGCCGAGACTTAAACAAGTGGTTTTTGAGTTGGGTATAAAGTTCAACTTTTTGCCGATAAAATAGGCAACCAAAAAATTATTGTCGTTTAGATAACAATAACAACTGTCGTTAAAATATGTTACTGAATACCGAAATCGACAAAATTGTTGTTAACGATATCGTTAATACGATTATCATTAAAATTAGTTAACGAATCGCACTACTGGGCATTGAACCTTAATGGTGCAGAAAAAATATCAAACAGATACTGGCAAGGCAAAAGAAGTGGAGAATACCTCTTTCGAAGAACAGTGAAATCTTTTATCAGAAAAGCATCTCATAAACTTAGATGCTCAGATTCTTAAATGCGCAGAGCCAGAGCTAATGCTGGGTTGAAATCAAATAAAGTTCAGAAAATTCTAGATAGCAACGCGGCAAAGAACTTAGAAAATTAAGAAATTTTAGAAAAGAATTAAGTCAAATTTTACATAAAAAGCACCTGTTGGGTGTTGGATGATGAAACTCTTGTACTGGTCGACCCAAGAAATTTCTTGTGTGCCAAGCCATTTGCCGTTATCGCAAAAGAAGACATTAATTTGTGACATCAGCCACAAATAAAGCACATAAACAGATATTAACACCGAGTACCTTGATATTTTTAACCTGACTTGGCATCATGTCACTATATCAAAAAGGACCTTGGGTGGCATTCAAACAAAAATGTCAATTTTGTGCTGAATGAGCCAAATACAGCCAACAAGCTAAAACTTCCGCCTGCGCACAGCTACAAAAAGACTTAAAGGACAAGGAACGCTATACCAGAAAATGTCTTATTTAAAGCGTAAGTCAACCACCAAACCCAAAAAGTAAACGGAAGCAACTATAACATCTTTTGTAAAAGAACTATCGAGAAAAGGAGATTAATTTATAAATACCGAGCAATATGTCAACATTTAAATGTTTAATGAATTTCAACAAAATTGAAAAAAGTTTACGTATTTTTGAAAAGTTTTATATTGAACGGTTCAAGTTTTATTTAACTTATTTAATACCAGTACAGGTTTCATCTAACTCACCCTTTATGTTTCTTAATAATAGTTTATTTAGACTTAGGGTTGTCAATGATAGTTTTTTTGTTGTCGCAACTGTTTTGAGGTGGGTGCAGCAATTTTGTTTGTTTTTCATATACCAAGAGCCAAAATCCTATTCGAATCTCGATACCAGATAATAAACAAAACTTCGCACGTTTGAGTTGAACTTAGATATTAATTAAATTGGCCCCAGCTTTACTAAACCACATTTAATTACTTTTTTTAGTATTAAAGAACATGTAATGCGACTCGGCTTTCATTTACTGCTAATAACTCAACATAATGCAAGTGCTTTTTGATTCCACTTGCTATTGCTTAAATATGTGTTACAGAACCTTGAATTTCAAATTATTTGCAAACCATATTAGCAGACACTTGAACAAATTCGATAGTTTAGTATGTCCAATAGCAAAAAAAAAGGTGTTTTATAAAATATCCAAACATTCTTTAAAACATAATTTAAAGTCTTACAATCTTGTTTAATTGATTTACTCACTTAAATTATTTGCATCATTTGCAATTATTTTTCTTTTATTGATTATCTGTCCACTTGTATATTTCACAGTGAGAGACATTTGTAGACGAGTTTTCCCACATTTTTTTAAATTCTAAAAAATCTTTAATACATTAAATAAGACCCATTCGAATGTGAGTAAATCAATAAAATTTTATTGCTAATTTTAGTAGATGAAATATTTCCTATTTATTGGGCTTAAATAAAATAACAAATACTTTCTTGAGTGCTACTGACGTATGAGTAATATATCGTTTAAATAACAAATATTATTCATACTCTGCAGAGAGTGTATGCTCTAATTGAGTAATTTATTACCGAAAATATACTAAATATACTAAATCTTATGAAAAATCTATAAAAACAAAAGTAAAATGCTGTTTGTTGGTAATCGCATCTCGTAAGAACGGCTGTAACGATTTCACAAATTTTTTTTAAGTGTTTCTCATAACCCAGCTTAGGACTTAACGTAAATAGAAGCTAACCACGCCTACTTTTTTAATTTATCTAAAATCGGAGAACGGATAAACTGATTTGGTCAATTTATTTAAAATTTGTGTAGTCAACTTCTACTCAACAAAAAAATATGAAAAGAAGTGATATTGCAGGAGTAAAACAAACATATGTAAAGGGTATTTTTTAAAGGTATATAACTTGCAACACTTTTTAACTGACGGTCATTTTGTCAGCTGTCAAGTGATTTACATTTAGCTTGGTTTGGCACTTAAAAATTAATTGACTGACGCATGAGTAGCAAGGCGGAGATTCTGTCAATGCCGCCAAAATAAGATTCGGATTTTTATAAGCGAAGTTTGTTCAACGACGAAGCTCACTCTTATTTGAAAGAATACCTCAATAGACAAAACTGTCGTATTTGAAGTAATGATAACCCTCGAGTGTATGTTGAGACACTGTTACATAAAGAAAAACGATTCGCCACGTTGTTGGCTGATATATGATAATGTTGGTAAAAGTAATCGAAAATTGAAAATTCGGATTAAGCTACGTTCAAGCCAGCAATGACGGTCATATGCCAGAAGTCATATTTCAATTATAATGCCAGATTATCTTTCGAATTTCATGTGAATTTGGAAAATATATCTTTATTTTATTCCATTTCAATATTCTATACCTCTATAAAAAAAACCCCTTAACACAATTTAATAACGATGGTAAAAGAATAATCTGAAAAGGCCGGCACTAACCAAGTTAAATGCATTTTCGAAGGCAGGACCGGTTTAATAATCAGCACTCTTTGGTCGATTATTAAGTGTTGATAGTAAATACCATCTATTAGGCTCCCAGGTAAAAAATTAGTTGAAATAGGAAATTATAATGTTGCCTTAAAAATTGTATGAGCCAAAAGAACTTGTCTGGTTAGGTGGTCCTTAATGTTTGCTAGGATTAATTTTTTCAATTGAGAAGCAAAGCGGTGGGGATAAAAATGGTGTTAGACGCTTTGTCACATATTTGTAAAGTTGACAGTTTTGTTGACGTATTAGAAAAGAGCGGCATACCTAATATTGATTTTGAGTCTGATTAACTTCAAAGTGTTGGTACGTAAAATAAGAATAGAATTTTCCTGAATCTAGATTACTTGATTACAAGGCAATAGCTGAATATATTTATAAAAGTATTAAGTTTACTTTAAGACAGTAAGATGAATCGGTTTGAAAAAAAACTTTCTATGTACCCAACTACTCACAGCGGAGTACCGTGCATCAGTCTATTGCTAGGACACCATATCAGATAGCTTTCGAACACAATATCCAAAATCACGGTAAGGACTAAGAAATTTTACAAAAATTTCAAATTCTGGCTGAAACAGGCTCTTTAGAAAGACAGTAAAAGGAAAGGTCGAATTTTATTTGATGCTATAGTTTAATCTATTGGATTTACTCGAGAATTTAACTAGTGCAACATACATACAGAGATACAATAGGAAAATTCACAATATATATAGATGCTTTAATATAAAAAGGGCTTATCTCAATTTTTAACAAAACCGAGATTTAACGTTACGTTTCACGGATTCATAACACCATAGAAAACTTATTATAATTCTTATAAATATACTTAATAATTCTTATTTAATACTTATTTAATTCTATTAAATTCAATTCAGTTTTTTCCTTCTCCTGCAAAGTAGCCAAAACATTGAGTTACGCCTTTTTTATATTAAGCCATCAATATGCTCTCATGTGGTATTTTTCTAAAGTCACAATATTCTAAACTTTTAAGAGTTTTCACCCTTACGGTTTTTAATCCTTTTAAAATTAAAAAAAAACATGACAGTAGAGTTGAAGTATATTTTGTGAATTCAGAAAATATTTTTATTTTAGAAAATTTTTTGTGTTTAATTTTTTTGAATACAAAATGATATTTGAGAAATTAGTCCATAAGATTTTTAGAAACAAAATAAAATCAAAGCAACTCTCCGAGCGAAAATCAAGTGGTTTGAAAAATAGCACTTATTTTACATTAAAATTATTATAACAGATTTTGTTTTTAAAATACTGACAACTCAATATTGTACTTAATAAATTACCGTTATTTATAAAATTTTATTAATCCTATCCATTTAGAGTTTAACGTTTTGCGTGTTAATTTTGCGAGTTGATATATTGTGATTGTAGGTAAAGATGATAGTAGTAGAAGATTTGCAGCTAAAGATTTTCCATTTATTTATTTATTTAATACAATTATAGTTTTTTTTTGTATAAAATAACACACTTAAAACACACACTAAACACACATTGGCATTGAGAAGAACCACAATGAATTAAAACATTTAATCGAGTTGCAAGGAAATTTTGCAAAAAACAAAAGATTTGTTGTGAACATTTTTGAATAATTTTTTTTAATTTTTTTTTTTTTGTTTTTTAAATTAAGTTTAATAAAAAATATGTTGTATCCAAAAGAAGTTATTTAACGCTTTGTTGTTGTATCTTTAACTAAAAAATGTAATTTAATTTTTTCTATTTATTTTTTTTTTAATATTTTTATAGCTTTTGTTATTGTTTTATTTTTTAATGATTTATTATTTTTTTTATAATTTAGTTGTTACACTTTACAAATTTTCTTACTTTATTTTTTAACACAATATTTGATTTTGTTTTTCATAATTTTTTAAATTATTTTAAAACATTTATCTAAAAAACATTTCCAAAAAAATATTTTTTTTTTTATATTTCTAATATTAAATTCTTTATTTGTTAATTAGTTATTCTTTTGTTTTTTTTATCCATCAATTTTCTCTTGTATTTTTCAGATTTTTATAATTTTTTTGAATTTCTATTTTTTTATATTTTATTTAAAAATGTTCCCTTCATTTTTTGCTTAAATACTTTTATTTATACATTTTCCCATTTTGATTTTATTAAAGTTACCGCTGTACTGGAAAGTTGCGCGTTGAAAACTACTTGGGTTTGGTTAGCGTTAAAATTTTCCTTTATTTACTTTTGTTTTGTTTTGTTTTGTTTTAATTGTATGTAAACATAAATTATCTTCGTTCAACAGTTGTTATTACGTTTATTTATTTTACTATAGAATTTTGTGCAAAACAAACAATCAAGAATTCTTCCGTTCACTCCTTCAATTACAAATACCGAGAAGGAAACAAAACGTTTCAAATAAAACGATGACTTTGTATCTTTTTATGCCTTTTTTCTCATATTTATGGATTTTATTTAAGTATGTTAACAACAACAACAACAGCAACAAAAACAGTTCTGATAATAACAACAATAACAATTATTATAATGATTATAAAAACAATTAACAAATAACCATGACTTAACAATGAAGAGGGGGGAAAAAAGCGAAACCCATGAAATATTCACACGCACACAAAATTACTTTATTTATTATGGTTTGTTTAGTATTTGTAAATTTAAATTTGCGTTTTGTTAAGTGAATTGTAAAGAGTTTTCAGTCGTAGTCATTTGATTACAATTTGAACAATAAAGCGGAAACACATTGTTAGATTATTATTTCCGTTAACACGACTGCAAAACAACACAACTACACAATGCCAAACTCAAATCCCCAACAATGTTGCCTGCTTTTAGGGATACGTTTTCCAATAAGTAAAAGTGTTTACATTAGTATGATTGTGTGTTTTTGAAGGTGACTAAGTGTGTGTCCTTAAACACAATGATTTGTGAAAGAAGATGGCAGAGGTTGGCAGGAAAAAATTTATACACAATTTTATTTTTTTTTTTATTATTTTTTTGTATTTACATTATACCATTGTAAGCGTAGTTTTGTTTTTTAATCTTGTCGTAGTTGGTGTAACAAAAAAATGCTGTTGTGTGTTATTTTCCTCCCTTTATATAAAGAGATATCTTTTTTTTCTAAATGGTTGACAATGTAAATATAAACATTCTACGCACACATAAGCACATTCAGCGGTAGAGAATTAAAACATAACTTTGTCACTCATAAACACACAGTCTAAATATACTTTTTAAAACTGTTAATACGGCAAAACACCATAAACTGAGATAAACTTTTTATAGACACAAAAAAAAAGCACACAATAAAAAGCGGCCGTAACTGATTAGTAATTGCGGTAAAGAACCAACGCTATTAAGGTTGGAAACACAAACACACATACCGATTAACGAGGCGGAAACGGAAATAATATTATATGCAAACAGTAGCTAATAGTAGTCAATTGAAATCAGTAACATAAATTAATAACAATTTAAACAAACGATTAAAATCTTAACTCAACAGTTCGTTACAGCAAACTTATTTTTTTTTATTAAATTTAATAAATTAATTTGATTGCACATTCTGTTTAATTTCCATTAACCATATTGCACCAACAACAAAACCATTAAACTTAAATATGTACGTGTGTAGACGGAAATTTGAAGTGTTTTTTATTCTAAAATAGTATGAAGATAAAAAAGTCAACGTAAAAAAGAAGCGAAATTTATTTTGTTGTTTGAGCATGTCAACACGCGCCAAAATGTTGTTTGCGACTAAACGAACATGAAGCGGCAAGTAGTAAAAACCTAACTAACCTACGCACACATATTTGCATATACACAAACAGCATACCTACAGAAAGCTTATTTATTTAGTTGTTGTAGTCAAGTTAACAATGACATTCACAACTACAAGGATGAATGTGTTAAAGTGCACACAAACAGAAATGAAAAGCCAACATCACTTAGTCAGTCATTGAGAAAATTGTTAGAAAAAAGCTTTATCACAACAATTCCTACATCAAACAACAACAAACCTTGTAGTTATTTACTCAGCAAAGCTACACGAATACCAATAACTTAAAAACCACCATTTTTACTTGGCAATATACCATGCATACATACATAAAACAAAAAACAAACGAAATTTAAGCTTTTTCCTTAAACAGATGTTTCATTTAGCGGTATTTTATTCATACACAGTTGTCAGGATATTTCGTTCAAAAAAAAAGGGTGCTTTGAAAGCTTTTAGTGTGTATGTATGCTAAGAATAATGAATGAAATGTTTGTATTTATTAAAAAAAAAAGCTTAAACTAAGAAACAGCTGTTTGTTACTTAAAGCTTACCTGTTGCTTGTTGTTTGCCAACAAAGCTTAGCGGTTGTTCTAAAAATGTTTGATGAGTAAAGTAACTACCAAAGAGTTGTTGCCTTGGGCGAGTAACAAAAGAGTTTTCTAACAAGCAAACATTTAAGAGAAAAAAGCTTATAGCTTCTGCAAAATATGCCGAATAAAGCTTAAGGGCAACACAGCAAGTAATTTTAATAATGAAAACTGAAAGCTTAAGAAAAATAAACTTAAAATTTAAAATTTCATAAAGTCATTGACAAGTCATTTCAGTTCACAGAAACGTGTGCATAAAAATGAACAATAAACAGTTAGACGCACACAAATATCCACGATAATTCTCAACTATTATAAGGCATAAAGTATGAGTTGAATTCGAATTTCGCTGGTGGTGTGGAGTTAGTAAGACAAATGCCAGATGATCCCAGATGATGGTCAAATCCATCAATCCCTTAACACTTGAAAATTATTCAACACAGAATCGAGTTGACTAGTCAATATATTTATACTGATAAAAATATTATAAATGCTTTTCAACTTTATTTTTGTTGTACATTTTAAATGTATTTATAATATTAAATGATTTAAATACAATGTTCTTTTTGCAAAGATATCAAAAATATCTACTTTTATATAATTTCCTTAATCATAATATATTTGAAGGACAACCATATCAAAGTTATAATAAGAATAAAATTTAAATTATAAAATTTACACAAACGCAAGATAATAAACCAAAATAAAAATAACTATAATCTGTTCACGCTAAAAGAACTATTATTAAAGAAAATATCATATGACTTTCGTGATCATGTCGTAACCATAGACTTTCTCTGCAAGCAGAACATTCAATAACAATTTTAATTTAATATTTGAAGCTCTTCATTGTGTGTAAAGAATAAGTTGAAGTGGTTAGTATTAATTGATAAATTTTTTTTATGATTATTTTTTACAACTGACGATGACATAAATTAGAAATGTTTTCATTATTGAGCATTTTTTGTGCCCACTGTAAAAAGCGGCTAAAATTTCCGGTGTGTTGTTACGTGTTACAACTCAAAATAATATTTCAATATAATTCTCGTTTAGTGGACTTAAGAAATTGACTCTAGCAAAGGCTATGAAAAATATTTTGTGTTACTTTACGTTTGACTCTAGCAAAGGCTATGAAAAATATTTTGTGTTACTTTACGTCAGGAATTTTTGTTTTATTTTTATAAATAAATCTTTGTTACGGATTGGTTTTCTAGCATTTTAACTAAATTTGAAATTACTCTAAACCTTCAGAGGTACGTTAAGTATCTATGTTTACGTTAAAAAAAATAATCCCATACCCAATTTAGAGTTTGGTGATGGTTAAATGTATAAAAAGGGCGTATCCCGTCTTTTATTACTTTACAGGAGAAGGAAAAAAACTGAATTAAATTGTAAAAAATTAATTAATCGGTTATATTCAACAACAGCTTGCTGAGTAGTTAACTCTTTCCGGCGCACTATATGAAATCGACAAAAATTAAAACCGATTTTTATTTGCTTTTATTTATTAAAGATTGTGTTTAAAAAAATGTAAAAAAAAATTTTTATCCTTGAGGAATTCACTCAAAGGATATCGATATCCTCTCTCACCGTTTAACTGACGGTACTCAATTTGAGTACAAAAAATGCATATCTATCCCCTTTCAAACACTTTTGTTTTTTTTTTGTTAAATATAAGCTTGAATCTACATAGAAAAGCGATAATTAGGTTATACCATTGAACACAGTTTGTATGAAAATTAATTAAATAAGTGGTATAGTTTTTATATCACCGCGCCGGAAAGAGTTAAGGGGTAATGTGTATGTAAGTAAACCAGCAGAAAACGTTAAAACCTCGACTTCGGAAAAAAATTGAGATACGCCCTTATTATCGCCATTGGTATACAGATCAAATTATAAGCTTAAACTGCTATCCTCTAGCAATGTGTACACTACGTGTACACATGGAAAAATCTTTTTAAATTTGATGCACACTTCCACTTACGAGTTTTGTAGAATTCAAAGAATAGAACTAATTTTATGTGAGTTAACAACTTTTATTGAATTATTTCAACTTCTTTTATTTAACCCTTTACCTCTGATGCCAACGCTTTGTCCGTGGGCTGGTTGACAACAACTTTGGGTAGACCCCATTGATTTGAAACTGAACGTGTTTGTGTGATGTGATGTAAATTTGATACATTTTTTACGATGTTGCCAATCCGCAAAATGTTTTGCGATTTTTATACATAACATGCTGCACATGCCTGCAGGAATTATTACTATTTTAGATTAATTTGAAAATTAACTGCTATTGAAATCCAGCACACTTTCACCATAACTCTCTGAGATAATAATATAATTTTAACCATAAAAATTATTATTTTCTGGTCTTATATTTATATGCCTCGAGGGCCATTTTAGTCGGTCTAATCTGCCAAGTTATAGGCAAGATTTATTTGGCAAACAAAATTTTTTCAAATATATCAAGTTTCTTACGCTCCTAGCTAATTTCTGAACATGCTAGTAATGCCAACTTATAAGTCGTAACATCGAAAATTATTACAAAAAAAAAACTAGCAAATCGGTTTGAAACTAACTGAGATATAAGCAACAAAATACAACTATTACCAGGTTTTTCCTAATATTTACAAACGAAAAATTTTTCAGCTATCGACAACTGAGATCGTCAATATGGGTATCAAATGATGTCAAATTCGAATTCATGATGGCCGCCAATGGCGTAACATAATTTTAAATATGGTTTCAATCTAGTAATTAAAAATGAACCTCCTAATTATTGGTATTAAATAAAATTAAAGTGCTTGACCAGCAGAATACAGAAAATAATGAAAAAGTTAAAATCCAAGATGGCGTCCAAAATAAAATGGCAAATAAAAATATAGTAATTACGTATTTGTCCTATTCAACCCACAAAAAATTGGTATCAAATGAAACGGCACAACCAATAAACTATGAAAAAGTGTAAAATTGAAGATTGCGTTCTAAATAAAAAGCCGTATAATTTTAAATTAAATATAATGTTGGAAGTAGTTAAGTAAAACGGCGTATACTACAAATTCAGGCTATGATACGATGCACAGTGGGTTAGAATGGCATGTTTTCTTGGATCAAATCAGGGAAGCTATTTTCGGATAATTTTTCCTTATTTTTCAGTTAATACCATTGAAATAAGTAAAAAAATGTTTTCTAAGTATATTTGAGTATAATTTTATTAAATAATGTCAAATATCACTGAAGGTATATAGTGCAAAGAGAACTTAAAGATTACATTTTATACATCTTAAAGTTAATCATTATCATCGTTATCATCATCATCGTTATCATCATCATCGTTATCATCATCATCGTTATCATCATCATCGTTATCATCGATGTCATCATCATCATCAGCAGCATCAGCAGATACTATTAAATCAATTGCCTCCTCTGGCAAGCTTTGAACCTTCTTTGTAGGCAATTTTCGCATGCTTGAAATAATTGGGTCAAAAACATATTAAAAATGCCTTGGTTTGATTTTTCGCGACTGCACTTTCGTAAATGAAACTCCCTATATTTTTTAAAATCTTTATTTTCAGCTTCTTGCGCTTCTTCTGATAACTGCCCCATAGGTAAAATGGCATTTGACACAATTTCGGGTACTTGAATAAAATACTTGCGCAAAGTGGGAGGCATATTGTACCACGGATACTTTTCAACAAAAAGTCGTCCTGTATTTTATGCATATATTTTACATTTTTCATTATTAATTTTATGGCCACTCGATACAGCAATAAGCAACACGTGCATTTTTTTTATTAAATTAACATATATTTTTTTTTATTTCGGCAGATTTTTCAGCGTTTTGAAAAAAACGTCTTGCCGTAATCCCATCATTCGTGTTTTTTTGGCTCTAACCAGTATACCACGTTTGTATGTATGTATGTATGTATGTATGTTGTTGTTGTTGTTATTGCGAAAAAAACGAGGTGGTCGTGGTTTTTTGCTCATATCTCAGTTGTTTAAAAATTGATTTTTCTGATTTTGAATACCGATCTACTTCCGAATATTTATTTCCAATATTTTAGTACTTCAGGCGGGTCCAGGCGATTCTTAAAAAAGTTGATTTCAACATTCACACGGACAGACGGACAGAGTTTAATCATTTCCCCTATTCATAAGCTTTCAGAAAATATATACTTTATGGGGTCGGAAATGAAAATTTTAAAAATTACAAACGGAATGACAAACCTATATATACCCTTTTTCACTGTGTGAAGGGTATAAAAATTAACTTGAAATACAACAAAACATAACAACAGCAGCAGTCGCGATATCAATGTAATTTTTAGCTAATTTGACTGCTGAAACACTTGTATTAAACAATGCATAGCCTCTAAAAGTCACAAAATGGCACAAAAAGGCGGCGTAAAATTTTGGAGTACAGTAGAGATTTATGTCCACTTTAATATAAACTAAAAACTATGACACGAATGTGGACGAATAATAACTATACATCCATTTAAAATATAAAAATGCTAATTTTCTTGGCATTTCCAATATAAATAACTAAATCTAAAACACTACCATACACAATTTGATACACAAATGTTAAGGAAGTATTTGCAAAATTACCTGAACTTTATGGTTCCATTGAAAAATTGTTAACTTTTGCAATACTTTTTAAAATAAATAAAATTTTCAACGTGAAAGTTTTCACTTTTTTCAGCCTTTTTTGCACAAAAATTTCTGTAACGTTTGACTTTGAAGTTTCACTACAAAAACACTAGAGCACTTTTGACATTTATTTTAACGACAAGTGATGTAGAATTTTATATACTCTAACCGAGTACGAAAAATTTTGACGATACTTAAAATTTTTTTTTTAAATTAATCCAAGAAAATAGGCCATTCTTACCCTCTGTGCGATGTGTTCCTTACACCTTTGTACGTAAAAGGCATATACATAAGTAATTTTTACGAAAAATTGACATGCCACCACGTAGTGGCAAATACTGTACAATTAATGAATATCACTTTTTTCGGCTAAAAAATGTTCCTTAAAACATTCGATTTCATTATGCGAGTTTTCGAATAACTTGCTATTTCTTTTTTAAATTTTTTTATATTAAAACGACATTTTCTGAATGTATTATTAGATTTGGCACGGCCGAGTAAAGTACTCTTACTTGCTTAAATTTAAAACTGATTGAATGCGGATCTCAACTCAAGTTAAACTTTATATGGCCTGATTTCCTTGTGGAATTAGAAATTTGATAAGCTTTTGTAAAGTCATTTAAAGTTAAAGTTTTCCAAATGATGCTTTAGATTTACAAATGGGCATTTAAACTATCAAATTAGTATCAATCACATGGCTGACCTGTAGGTCAAATGATTGACAGATCTGATGTTCTTGTTATCTTTTAAATTTACGCACCACTAACTAATGATGATTTGGGAAAACATCTACATTTTTTAATGCATTAACATTAAGAAAATTCACTTTGTAGAAGAAAAATTTTATATTAAAAAAAAAAGTTTGTGTTATTGCGTATATAATCCTAAAAGCGTTTTTTAGAAAATTCTTTTTGCAGGGGGTGAGAAAAATTCGTGATGTCTTCGGTTAGTTTTTTATTATTAAATACGCGTTCTAACATTAACTTAATACACTGCTGTAAATGACCAACGGCCGAATAAAAACATTAATGACATTTTATGATGACACTTTAACATGACTTTAAGCCATGCAACAACAAAAACAACATAGAAAACAACCTAGATCCCACCAAATCTTTACTTAAATACATAAATGAATGTGTCTAGTTGAAAGCAGAAATGAAAAAGAAAGCATAAACAAGAACCGTTAAAAATAATGTCACACTGTAATACCGGGATACAATAAAAAGCACTACAACACCTTTTAAAGCCACATACTACTACGAATCTCGTTTTGATGCTAAAAGGTCATGGCAGTGCTAAAATCTATCTGGCTATTTGCGTTTAAACTAAATTAATTCTAAGCACAATACCATCATTATCATAAGGCATAACAACCGACATGAGTAAATAAAAATGTGTGAATAAATTGAAGCAGATTATGAAATATTTCTATGCGATGGAATATAAAGTCGTCGCTTTGAAGAATGTCGCTAGCTCGCACGCACAGATAGTCCGTTAATATTTAATGTTTGAGTTTTAAGGCCAAGGCACTAAGTGACAATTAAAATTTTATTATAATAAACCTTACGACAGTCAACATAATTTTGCAGCATTATTTATTTGTAAATATAAATTTAATTTGTTTTTGTTAAAATACGTTCACATTTGGCATATATTTGCATGGCCATTATTTTCTGTAAATTTAATTATTTTAAATTTTATATGATTTTTCTTACACGAAATAATAAATAAAAATACGTCGAAACATAAACAACCCAGCAAAAACTGGGTAATGTCTTGATATCACTAAATTACTTCTATATACAGCCTGTGTTAAGAAAAAATGTAAGAGCATTGGCTTGTTAACTCTTTCAGCCACGGTTTTACATATATAACTTAAAAAATAAAACAGTTGTATTGTTAGTTTAATTAAGGCTTATTTATTATAAAAAACAAGAAAAAATAGAATTAGGTCTTCAGTATTTTGCGTAATAGCGTGGTTAGTAAAGTAACCACCGTGGCAGTTGGCAAAAAATATTAACAAGAAAAGTTAAATATTTTTATTAAAATAGTTTTAAAAAATTTGTTTTTGTAAAAATCTGGGCAAAATTAAGGCATTTTATCACGATCGAAATTGTACTCGTAAGATCCAGTTCGATGTGCTTTAGGTATAGAGATTCTAATAGGAATTTTCAAATTTCGATCACGTTCGAATACGATAACCATAGCCCTGAGAAACAGGGTCCGAATTACGGCATTCGAACGTGATCAAAATTGTAAAATTCTTATTAGAATCTCTATGCCTAAAGCACAGGGGCCCAATTACGGCATTCGATATCGAACGAAATTTTACTCGAACGATCGAGTTCGCTGTGCTTTAGGTATAGAGATTCTAATAAGAATTTTCAAATTTCGATCACGTTCGAATGCCGTAAATGGGCCCCAGCTAATTCGATCGTTCGAGTAAAATTTCGATCGTGATCGAATGCCGTAATTCGGCCTTAGGTTTTATTTTTGCGAATGCAAAGAGAAAGTTTACATGTTCTGCATAACCATATAGTACATGTTGGATTTTTTTAGTGCTGCATCTTGCACATTTTCGTAGAAAGGATCGCTCTGCTGCTTATAATTATCTTTATTGTCAGAATCAAGATTGCAAATACTTTTCCCATTAGAAGATATATCTTCAAACAAAATATTTTCGATATCACTTTCATTGAGTACTCGCGACAATCTTACAATATAAAAAAAAAACTATGTAGAAAAACTTATTATAAAAAACGTAATATAGTCACAGTGGTTAGTATTCTAACCACCATATTTCTTACGTAATTTATCGAAAAATGCAGAAATGTTATATATTGATGTTGTTACAAACCAACAAAATAGGTACTAAATAATAAATCAACACTAAACTTGCTAAATAATAAACACTATAAGCATTTTTATTGAACTAGAGAAAGTCCCGCTACAATAACAATGGATTGCCATATTTTTAAATATATACCAAAGTAACCAGCGCACCCTAATGCAAAAATTTTTTACAAAACGATAAAAGACCACTTTGGAAAACGTAACTATTTAAGACTTTTCTAATAGATAGTGCCAAAGCATGTTTTAAAATGTCAAAAATAAGTTAAATCATGTAGTTCACAAGGCTTGTCTTGTATAACAATAAGTGAAAAGAATAAAGTACTGTAAAAACAATATCTGAGTGTGTTTAAATAAATTGTAATAAAAATTTATTTTTATTACTTTTTTTTAATAAATTCCAAGTGTTACTATCTACCATACAAAAGAATCCCCAGTTTATTTAAAGGAAATAAGCCAACAATAATAAAAGGTATAAACGAAACAATAGGTATAGAAATTTATATTATTATTTAAATTTATTTATATTAAAATAGAACACTATATTAGACTGTAACGAATTAAAAACACCTCTCATTAATTACCTAATAGTAGCAAAATGTGCACACATAACGACAACAATCTAAATCAATTTGCTTTGTAAAGATTGGACTTTAGTAAAAATTTTTTTTTATGACAGTGTTTTTACTTCAATCTTAGATGTTTACAACGTTATTTTACTGCTAATAATATATGGCAATAGCAAATTTTATAATGTTAATTTTAACAAAATAACATATTTATTTAGACAATAACAGGCACCATCGTCAAATCGTCTCCACTATCTGATAATATCGACCCCTGTGCGCAAAATTATCGTATCTTATGTTTCTTTTAGAAATTGACTTTTTATGCAAATTTGTTCAACATCCATTAATCCATCTGCTGATAAAATATTTAAGTGAAAACTGTTTTAGTTATGGAGATAACACTGTGTACATTTGATCGTATGGAGCAGTGTTATCTATGATTTTATTTATTCAAAAGTAATAAAAACGCTCTCCTCGAAAATTTTGTTTTTGAAACACACGATATTTCGCACACAGGGTTTGACATAAAGGGTCCGCCATCTAATGTTTTTTTTCAACTAGTGCTTATTTCGTGAATGGTAACACATGGCTCATGTCTGATTTGACAGATAATTAGTTTTATCCTTCCGCTGAACGAATATGATTGTGTATACGCTGGAACAACGATAGGAAATATTGCGACACTTCTTTGGCCGATTTTGCCAAAAAAAAAATCATCTTTTCAGATGAAGCTCATTTTGTTCTTGACGGGTATGTAAACAAGCAAAATTGTCGCATTTGGGGCACAGAAAACCCGTACGCATACATTGAAAAACAGATACACCCAAAACGAGTCACTGTTTGGTTGTTCACAAAAATTGAAGAGGAGGATATTTGCAACATTTGTTTTCAACAGGCCGGCGCTACGTGCCACACAAAAAATATTCAGTAGTTTTTTTTATAGCATTTAAAAAAAAAAAAAAAAGTTATTTGGCGGACCCTTTACATGCTAAGTAGAGTCAAAACTTATTGTGGAAACCTTAAATAAATTTACGAAATTTTTTATATTTTTGCAGAACTTATTTTATTAGATTTTTATTTGATTAATTTACATATTAATCAAAATTATTTCAGCCAGAGGTTTTTTAAAAATAAAAATATTTTTTTAATTTTTATTATTGAGATAATTAACTTATTATTGTTACAGATTTATTTTTAAATAGCTTTATTTACATTATAATTTATTTTAGTTGTAGTAGTTTAAATTACTGTAGTTTTATTCGTATTAGTTTATTTCGCTGGTTGTTCGAACATGATGTTTGTTATTATGTGTAGCATACTTTTAGGTACTTCTATTATTCGTGCCTATTACTTAACGTCTTATTTAAATGTAACGGTTTTCGAATGTACTAGAATGTACATACGAGAACTTTGTCGAATGTTACCGAACACCACTATGTTACTATAAATAGCCGAACAACACAGCTAGCATTATCAGTATAACAGTAGAGCTTGTAAAGTGTGTATCAAAGTGAGTTTGATAATAAAAGTGTACAACCATAAGTGTAATAAGTAAAGTGATATAAAAACAATATCTGAGTGTATTTATATAAATAAAGTGCTCTTAATTTTATAACGAATTTCAAGTGTTTTTAATTGCAATAAAAGAACTCAAAGTTTATTTAAAGGAAATAATCCAACCTTTATAAAAGGTATAAACGTAACATTATTATTAAACCTTGAGCTGAAGTAATTTTTATTAACATTTAAATTAAAAAAAGAGTTAAAAAACTTAATAATTTTCAATAATTTTGTTTAGTTTAATTAAGATTTTAGTTCCCATTAACGCATGTGTACGTTACGTTTGTAATTATATTGCTGTATGCATAAAAGATATCAAGGATTTATAAATCAAATTTCATAAAGTATTAGTTTAGTAAACTCAATATAAATCTCTGATGACAAACCTACAGCATTAATAATTTAATATGCTATATATATATGTATGTATAACTATACACTACGATGGCTTGACAAGACGGTACTTTGCACTACAATCTTTTTTAGACATCGTAAGACTTAAAAGAAATGCATTAAAATTTAAAAAAACTTAAGCTTATTTTAAACTGTTTTGATGACCATTCTCAACACAAATATTTAAATTAAAAAAAATTCTTAGATATTGTTATTATTGTTAGTGGTCAAAACATTTGTCTTTATCCTGCCTTAAAACAAACAATATAATGAAAACCAAAATGAACTTAATCCTTCCACAGCCGCAAATCATTACAGAAGTACAAATAAACAACTAAACAAATAAAAGAATATTGTTCCATTGTACAAAAAACAAACAAATATGAACAAGAACCTTAATTAAACGCGCTGCTCAATATGTAACGTAAAAAATACACACACACAAATATGAAATTCTAACAGCGGCAACAATTTCAATTGGCAGCCACTGCCCTACTACAGGTAGAGTACAAAGGCTTCAAGCAAAAAATATATTTAATCTTTTCCCTTCACGAACAGTATGAAAGTATGACTTAATTGATATAAAATACCGTAACGTACGAACTCAAATACAAACGAAATGTATTTGAAAAGCATGACTGTAACAGGATACCAGAGGAATGGTGTTACAGAGATACATTCATCAACTTGTACAGATGAGTCGTCTCTTTATTAGCCTTAAATACTAACACTTACCTCTATGGTGATGTGGTGACCACGGGACCGGAAATTGTCATCATTGCGAAGATTCTTTGAATCAATTTGTACGTTTGTCTGCATTTTGAAAGGCTGGAAACAACTGCTGCTACCACGAAGACTTAAAGCTGTTGAGGGGGTTTTTTTAATGTCTTTTACTTAGATAGATTGTTCTTTAACACAAGAGTTAGTTTAAATTGATCCTTTTTTTTTTGGTTCACTTGGCGTAAGAGCAACTTGTGCTATGTCTAGTATGTCTCTTAATGCCTGTTAAAATTTTTGCACCAGCAGGTAGTTTTAATCTGGAATGTTTAAATTAAGATTTTTCACAAAATTGTATATCTTTTATTTGATTGTTTTTGTCTCTATTCCTGACTTGCTTTTTGAGCAGTTTAACGTTTCATTTCATATTAAAAATATTTCACACAACATTGAGCAACAAAATACTGACACAATCGTAATAAATCCAAGGTTTTATTTTCTTTTATTTCCTTGTCTTGTTGGTCTTAAAATTTAGCTTTTTACGTTACCAATGTTATAAAAAGGATTTGAAGATTATTTTCTTTTCCGTTTTGCGGTTGAGCATAAATTGTTATGACTTTGTTATGGAAGCACCACTGCTGTTCTTATTTACTTCTGTTTATTTGCCAGTAAATTGTCTCCTTACAAGCATCAATTACTTCTGCAAAGAAACATTAAAATAATATTTAAAATAAAGTAAACTGAAATGACTTTCAAAAGAATTATAAAAAATTCAATTTTGTTCGTATTGTGGGACAATCGTAAATATGTTAAAGAGGAGATTGAGTATGAAAAAAGGAAATTAAATGAAACTTTTTCCATTACATCTGTTAAAATTAAATCTTAACCCTTAAGTGTCGTATTGCTTTATTTTAAATTAAATCTGGCCGTGGAAGCAGGATTGAGCATGTTTATTGACACACAAAAGTTAAAACCTAAAATTTTATATGGAAATTATAATTTAAAACTTGTTGCATTGTTGCTAAAATTAACTGCAATAAAAATTTGTAAAAATATTACCATTTATGTTGTTGAGTTTCACTATACATTTATAAGACTTTGTTTTTGATCAACTGAGTAAAAACTTTTATTAATCAAGTCCACCCAAACGTTACTTTTTTTAGAGACGTTGTTCACAAAGACACGTTTCATTAAAATCAGGAAAATATTTCGTTTGTGCGCTTGTTTATGTTTTGTTCAAAAAATCGAAAATTCAACGCAATAAAAAAGTAACACGTACTAGGAAAGTAAGAAACCGAAAAGAAATAAATAGAACTAAGGCAGCCAAATACTAATGCAGCGATATTTTACCTTTTCTATTCAAGTTCTTTTCACAGGAAATGACAATGAGTTGAGAGAAAGATAATTTAATTAATTTGAAACGGGGTAACTGAACCGTTTGGCACTATACTACTGCTTTTGTAAACACTGTGTTTTGTACAACCTACTGAACATGAAGAATAATTGTCGATCTCCGAGATATTGGGATGTCTTATAGAATTCTTTTCTGAATGAAACACATTAAATTTTAAAGTTTTAACACTTAATATCTAAAAATAATTTCTAGCATATGGCAATCAAAAATTTGCCTCAGCAAAGTAATGGTTTCACATGCTCTTTGGCTTATTTGGCCATCTTTTTCGAATCATTTCTCTTCCAAATGATTTACAATGACATGAGGAATAAAAAATTACAAATCGTTGGCCTGAAGCGTTTGATGGCATTAGTTTTGGAATATAAGACAAATGGGCCTGTAAAGGCTGCGACATATATTGAAAATGCAACAAAGAGTGATTTTTTCGGAATGTAATGGAGTTTGTGCCCCTCCAAAAATGCCAATTCTGCCTTGTTTACACACCTTTTAAGCCAGAAATGTGCCTTACTGATGAAAGATGATTTGACGCAATTGACGATTCACTGAGTTAAGTTGTTACATCAGTTTGATTGTTTATGTATGGAGGCCAACTTGTTAAGAACGGAGTCAGATAAATAAATTCAAGCCATACGCCATACTTGCGTCTACAGCGACGATGACTTCTTATGTGAGCACGTTAAGAGCTCGTTCTGGATAAATATTATTTAAAAGGGTAAGTGAAATCATGAAATATACGACAGAGAGCGAGTTTTGCATGGAGTATTTTAAAAAGTCTTAAACTTCATTAGTATGGTGGCAAGTTTTTACTGTTATCCATATCGGAAGCTCGATTCGTCTAAACAAGCAAATATTCTCTAAAAATAACAAACAGAAAAGATCGTGAGCACCTAAAGGTTAAATATTTTTACGCGTTTTTTAGACACACGCATAAATAACTTTAGGCACTTTTTTTACTTCTGCCACATTCTTAAACAAATATTTTCCTGCAACTCTTTTGATGATTTGCCTTTGAAAAGTTAAATGTTTATTTTATGGAAATTTAAATGAGCGGAAAATAACTTTACTAAAAAGAATACTACCAGTTGTTGAAGAAAATTGTTGTCGATTTGTTAAAAATCCTAATGGAAATTTAGGTAATGAAATGTAAAAAAGTTCATAAAAATTTAGGTAAAACTTAAAATTAAATTCCAATTTCAACAAGACTAAAGTTCCCTCGTATAAACAGAATGAATACTTTTAAAACAAAGACCAATTAAAAATCATTTAAATATAAATACCTAAACTAGTACTTTCACATAAATTTAACAAGGACATACTTATGCTATGTCCTTGCTAATATCCCTTTTTTGTTAACTTGAATTACAGTGGGGAGCAAAAATGACAAGTCGTTTGTAGTTTTTAACCCCTAGGAATGCAAGTAAAATAATATTTATTAAATAATAAAAATTTAAAGTGCATTTTGATACTTATATAAAACAGTTTTTTTATATTTTTTTTTTATTTTGTTTGTTCTAACAAACTGAAAACTAGTTTTACTCTACAGAATTTAATATAAAATGTTTCAAAATATTATATTTTGCACCCCTTAAATACTAAAAATCCTTTAAAGAGGGCCTAAGGGATAAAAACAAAAAACTGAGTACGAAGTTTTGTCACACTAGGAATGTAGATTAATGCGAGTATTACGTTGATTTTTGTTGTATGGTTTTGAAATTTACCAACCTGTAGTCATTCTAATTTTCCACTGTATATCGTAAGGCACCACTATAAGTTTTTTTTCTAACACACAAGGTTTTATACTGGGTGGCCCAAAATTACCGAAGGGGTTTGAATTGCTTATAACTTTTTTATTATTATTTTATTTTTCTTTTCAGTATTTTGTAAAGACGACCTGGGGAATTTAAAATGGAGCAGTACACAATTGCACAACGTGCCCAAATTATTGAGTTTTAAAACAAAAGAAAATCATAATTTTATTCATAATTTATTTAGGAGCGACGACGCCCATTTCCAATTATGTGGGTTCGTTAATAAGCAAAACTGCAGGATATGGGCTACGGAAAATCAGAGAGTAGCGAGAATTACATCCATCTTAGTGTACGGTTTGGTGCGGTATTTCATCGGAAAGGATATTTGGTCCTTATTTTTTGAACATGAACACGGGGTTGCCGTTTCCGTCAATGGTGTCAGATATCGGACAATGTTGGACAATTTTTTAAGGCCAGCCGTGGAAAACCATCTGCAAGTATGGTTCCAACAAGATGGAGCCACAGCGTACACTGCAAGGAACACAATGGCTCTTTTACAAGACATCTTAAGTGAAAGAACTATTTCTCGTACAAGTGATTTTGATTGGCCTCCGCGTTCACCGGCTTTAACCGCTCCAGACCCCTTTCTTTGGGGTTATTTGAAAGGGAAAGTCTACATTCAGAAGCCTAGAACCATCCAGCAATTAAAAAGCAATATACGCGACGAAATAAACAACATAACACCTGAAGTTTTGCGAAAGGTTATGGAAAATGTGTTGGAAAGAGCACGAATTTGTGAAGCAGTAAATGGCCACCACATGCGAGATATAATTGTTACTAACTAAACTAAAAATATTTGCCATTTATATACTGTATTTAAAAAAAATTTAATAATTGTTTCTTAAATAAAAAAATATAACAAGTTCAAGCCCCTTCGTTAATTTTCGGCCACCAAGTACCATTGACCTTCAAAACTGAAGACTTACAAACCAACCTAAATCAGAAAGTGAAAGTAAGGGATAAATATAAATATAATGACTTGGAAATAG
Organism: Phyto melanocephala; assembly: GCA_941918925.1. Taxonomy (NCBI): domain Eukaryota; kingdom Metazoa; phylum Arthropoda; class Insecta; order Diptera; family Rhinophoridae; genus Phyto; species Phyto melanocephala. The sequence goes on along the minus strand of OW799234.1, from coordinate 132,214,653 downwards.
CTAAAACAGCATAACTTTTCAATACTAAAAATAAGAAATAGCCAGAATTGTTTTACAGTCATCTCCAACTAACGCTTAATCGAATTTGTCAGCTGCATGATGTGACGCCGATCTATTTGAGTTTGCTTCAACCATTTTATATGAGAATGAGGATTATTTACAGATAGACAAGGCTTGACCTAATAATTAAGGTTTGAATTCACGCACAGACCATTATAAACCTTATGACAGTTATAAGATCAAAATTTCATATATACCAGGCTACACTTAACAAGATACGAATCATGTGAAAATAACTTGTGTAATCACTTTTTAATATTTTGTTTATAAAGTTTGGAAGAAGGCGGCGAATTCAGTTAAATGCGCCACTGAGTATAACTTGTTAAGTGTATCCTGAACTTTCGAATATTATTGAAGCATACCTAAAATTACGACCTGCTGCTAGAAGTTGTACACGAACAAATGTACAGACAGATATACAAAAGGATCGTTGTCGCTTTCTCCACTCATTAAAAGTCTGAGGCGGTCGGTACAGTCTGAATTTTTTCAACAAAACTTAACATTTTTAATTCTAAATAAAGTGTGTCTCAACAAAAATGCATTTTTTTTTTGCAAAATAAAAATAGTTAATTTTTAAGATGGTTGTGAGTTTTTTTTTATAGGATTGAAGAGAAGACATCCTCCCATTAAGTATGGAATAAAATATCCGTCAAATGGCCACCACGGCCCTGATGACAGTCCATTACTTTTTTCATTTAATTTTTATGACTTTTTCACCCATCACGCATTGGAAATTGGATTTAAGCTAAGTTGCATCTGATTCGATCGTGCAAGTTAGAGGTTTCACACAACCCTAAAGAAAAAAAATTGCCCGACTTTAAATCGCATATTCTTGGTGCCCAGTTAACATCAGAAGCTCTTGAGATAATTTGTTCTAACGACCGGCTGCAATAAATAGATTGTTTCAGGCATAGTATCACAAGTGGTGGCAACTTGCTGAAACCACATGTCGTCCAGTTTAGGGCACAAAAACTCCGTTATCATCCTACTGTAACGAATGCCGTTTATAGTCACTGCACTTTCGATCTTATCTTAAAAAAGGAAGACCAAAACACGTTGCCCGATCTGCTCCAGACAGTTGCATTTTTTAACCATAGATGGCATGGGAATTTTCTCAGCCTCAAAATCGCCAATTTTGTCTGTTCACGAAGCCATTAAGATGCAAATTCGCTTTATTAGAGAAGATGACTTTTTTCGAAAAGTTGGCATTGTCTACGCTTCGCTCCAATATCCTTAAAATAAATTTCGTCGCTTTCCAGGGTCTGCTAGTTTGAACTCCTGTGAAAACTGCATTTTGTATGTATGGAGGTTGAGGAGGTCTTTTGTCAAAATTCTCTCTGTAGTGCTTAGTGACATTCGAAGTTGTTGAGAACGATGACGAATTGATGTTTTTGGGTCTTCGGCGATACTCGCGTTCACAACACCAATGCTTCAAAAGACCGTTCGATAGATACGTTAACGCACTGGAGTCTAAATGTCCATAATCGATCCAATTGCGATCCAACTCTGCGAATAAGACTTTTTTAACTGAAAATTCTTCGAAGATTGCGAGCTATCTCATCATAACTTTTCAACTTTTGGCATTTTCCTAAAACCCCTAATTCTTAATTATCGGAATAAACATAAGTGACAGCTGCAAATTTCAGTGTTGCTATTTGCACAAAAAATTACAACAAATTAAAAAGTGAATTCTTACTGAGACACCCCTTATTTTCTCCAATTGACTATATAAGCAACTCGGTTTGGTTCTGGATTCCAACTTAAAATGTTGGGTAAAGCCTAGTGGTGGGTATTATGAAAGTAATTAATGCTGCTGTACCTACAAATAATTTGTGCTATCACGTGCTGCATCTAGTGGACACCAAATTTATGGAGTCTATATATTTATCCTTGTGTATTCCTTGGATCCATTGATCTTTTGACCAGGGTTATCGTAGTCACATAGTAACTTATTTATTAAGAAGGACGTAGTAAATTTTAAAAGCATTTGTAGTTAAATAACATTTCAATTGACTACACATTAAGTTACTACTGACCAAAATAAATTGTTTTACAAATATTAGATGTTTATATTATTTCTAAATTCTATGTATTACACAAAGATTTTTTATTGACTATATTAGTTCTGAAAAAAAGTGGGCAAAAGTCACAATTAAAGTAAAGACTCCATGCAACAATGTTGTGACCTTTGTTCATCCACAACAACTGTCACCCATGTAAGCAAAAAGAGAGGCACACAGAAAAGAATATAAAGAACTACTTATAAATGCATAGACACGCATATTTCTTTAACAACAAAAACTAAACTGACTCTAAGTTAAACACACCCCAACATAGCGACAACAATTTACTGCAAACGCCAGCACTTAAAATTCATTCTAAATTTGCTGTTGGATATTTTGTCGTCATTTTTATGTAGAAAAAATAGTCAATTTTATACGTATGTGTATGTGTTTACACATGCACTTTCAAACATGTGTATAACTGGGATTAAATGGCTTAATTTAAATGTTTAAAATCAAAAAACCAATTGTTACATGGAAATAGCACACAAAATAGCATTTAAAAAAGATGAAACAAATTACGTTTAGAATTAAATTAAATAAAACTAATTGTTTTACAGGTATTTTGCTGACATTAACATGTGTTATTTTGTCTAAATTAAATTTATGATAATTATGGGAATTTTCAAATAAGTTTTACATAAGTACAGACGTACTTACATGCATATTTGTATGTAATTAAATGTTAATAATTATTTAATGTGAAAATCAGCACTTGATTTTCTATATGTGTATTGAAGAGTGAAAGAGAGAGAGAGAGAGAGAGAGAGATAAATCTTGTAATAAATATCAAAAGACATAGAGACAGGATAACATTAGAAACCATTAATAATCTGTCTTACTTTGCCACTTGCTACTGAAATGCGATTTCATTTTGTTAGACAAACAGCTTCAGATAACAATCGAAAGAAATTTAACTTTTGTTATGAAATAATAATGTTGCTGATAAATACCTACTTGAGCCTGCCTACAGCTCTGAAGACTGTCACTGAGCGAATATTATTAGATTGCAATAATACGGCTGTTTAATTTCAGTGTCTATGAAATATTACAAGAATTAAAAATAACATTTAAACACCACTGCATTTTAGATGACTTGTTGATAATTTATTTATCGATACAAGGAAACAACATGTGTCATTTTGGTCCACAGATTTATAAAAACTGTTGGGTACTCATACAGATGCCTTAGGGAAATTGAAAGTTCACGTGCTATATGAAACTTTGCATGACCATAACAAATTCTACAAACTACATACACACATACACATTTTCAAATCAACTAACAACCACACAAACTAAACTATACAAACATACACAATATGAGCAAATTTCATTTGATAGACTTATAGGAACAAAGCAGGGCTACTTGCGTACCTTAATTAGTAAGAATAAATAAATCACATGTACATATACACACACACACACATAAACAAGATAGTAACTTAAGATGATTTAAAGAGCTTAAATCCTATTATTACCGATGGACAGGAACAGGGCATTAAAAAACGATGAGAGATGTGTAAAGAAAGATTGTGTTGATGATTAATTATATTGTCTTCTTTAAGTCTTAAGGTGAAGTTTAAATTCATTCATTTTAAAAGACATTTAAAATGTTTCTAGATTATTTTATGGTCTGACGGAATGGCGTAAATTAAATTTATGAAAAAGAAATATTCTTATCCAATATATTTTTAGGAACCAAGTTCATAATTCTTAATAGGAAGAGGTAGTCTTGCGTATTTTTTAATTTCATTAATTTTTTTTTTTAACTCTTTGATATTTCATATCAATAGCTTCATCACGCCCTGGGAGACGATTCATAAGCTTACTCCTCTAGATGTCAACATAAAGAATATTATGGCCATATAAGTCATGATCATTGTGGACACAGCATCACCCTAAGGACCTTTAACTAAACGAGTTACAGAAAAGGAGCAACTGATGTACTAAAAAGGGGTACAGTAACGAGCATTGGTATTTTTTCTGTAGATGTGATTATTGCGAAATCACTAAGAATGCCGAATTTTTTACAGTTTGGCAAGCTAATATTTTTTCACTTGCTCCGAATTTTATCAGTGATTTAGATCCATCTTCATAATATGTTGATAACGGCAGTCTGGCGGCATTCAAAGGTCTTAATTTAGTTGCGTTAAGAGCGGAATCCGTAATCGAGCATATTCAATTCCTAGCGTTACTGAGCTGATACCAGGTAAGGCTTGTATAAATATCAAGACATTTAGGCATCCTACCAATGAGATGGCTGATTTACGAACGACCATAAGATAACATGGCGACATAAAGATAACTCTGATGGCACATTTAAAAAATGCAAGCAAATGGATGTTGCCAAAAATCGACCCTCAGATGGGCATAAATTAACACATGCATGATAGCTAAATCTATCTGCAATCACTTGCGATTGATAACACAAATGCTCCACTCAAAGTTGGGAGAAAGGATATAGAGCTTGTAGTAGGAATACTCTCTGATTCGGCGGTTTTCTGCTTGCGTTGGTCTGCCTATCAACGGCTATTTCTATCTAAAGGAAGTAAGGAGTCGTTGCAACTCCATCTGTTCGACTGTCCAGCCTTACAAGAACCCAGACTTAAGTTTTGGAACAAAGTTCATTTCAAGACCTACGCGGACTATCAGATTTATTATTGGGCGACCTTGTAGCCTTTCTTTAGAAGTTTCAACCTGTTTTACCAGAAATCTCTTTTGAATGGCGAAAATTTTTATTTTCAGACCTTTGAGTGAACTCGCTAACTGCAAGCTACAAAAATAACCTTATTCTTGGATTATTTGCTGGCATTTTTTGTTATTATTAATAAACATATCGTAAATACTTGGTGAATATTTGGGTTCATTTGGAGAAAAATTTGGATAAATTCTTTAAGAAAAGATGTTGAAAGAAATTTGTAAAACTTCTAGTTAACTTTTCCATATGATTGTCCAACATTTTGGACTTAAAAATAACGAATAACATGTTAATGTAACAACCTGTAGTAGAAAGTCGTTCTTATCGATTCTGAAATAGCCAAAAATACAAACCAAAGCTATTCTTAATAACGTTCTGGAGGCAAATAAAAGCAATCGAACGCCCTCAATATGTTACACCAACCTTTAAACTTTTATTGCTTTAGAAAATGTAATAGGAATTTAGAGATTGTAATAAGGATTTAAACAAATGCTGTAACTTATCCCCTGAACTTTGTGACTTCTCGGTGAGGAATACTCTCTATTCAAACGTACTTATCTGTTTAGAATTCAAATTTAAAAAAATCTGTCATGTGGGTCAAATTTAAGTAGAATAAACTCAAATAAAGAGCAAACTTTATAGACTACAAGATTTTTAAAAACCAAATTTTACTATTGTTGCTGAAATATATTTTAACTTCTCAATTCTTTAAATATTTTTCAGTTGTTTTTCTTTGATGTAGAAAATAAATCACGGGTTGTTTGGAAAAACAACAACATTATGAACTTTACTTATGTATGTCAATGTCAATCAATTTATGTTTATAACAACAATTCTCAGCCATAATAATTTTGAAAAAAACATCAATTTTACTATCCCACTCACAAATCTATTGGGAAAAAGATACTCTACGTTTATTGCTATGGTAGAGCCCATTTTTTTCCAGAGAGATGGATGACAATTTAAGGTGACAAATTTAATTGACTTCTCTGTTTCAAATTTTTTATAAATGTCATTAATAAAAATAGGACAGAAACCCCGTAGTAAAACAAAAAAAACAATGTGAATGGAAATATTAAATGAAATTCACACACACTAACGTTAACAATAACGGTAGACCTAGGTCCTTCGTAAAGACTTTAGCCGACACGTATTTTGAGGTTAAATTTAACAAGACATTTGTGACAGCAAAGCTCAGTAAACATTTTGAAGAACAATTGCTTTGAGGGCAGATTATGTATTACGGTTACCCGTTAAAATGATTTATGATTATTAAAAACCAGAAAATTATTTTTTTTTAGATTGTATTTTTGTATGACATTTTATTATGTTTTTTAACAAACGTAACATTCAAATTATGAACGTGAATTGCATATATTACCATCCACACATTAAAAACTAATTTTTTACTGAACTGTTGATTAGCATAGCCGCTCTAATCGAACATGCCAAATCATGAAAATGGGCCTAATTTGTGATAATATTAACATATATTTTTGTTATACTGGTGTATTGGCCTTAGTGGCTTCAAAACTGTTAATTAAATAAATAAATATAGATTAAGTCAATAATGTAGATTTTTTAATTAAAAAATTTCTTCTTTTATACGAAAATCTAAAATAGTTTTAAACCGCTTCACCTTCGTAAACAAGCGTTAAATAAAGAAATTAAACTTGAAAAAATTAGTAATCATCCTATACTTAGGCGCTATAATGTTTGCAAATGGTGTAAAATGTTAATATTGCTTTGACGTAAACTTTGTACTCATTAGTGTGGGGTAGTATATTTCCCAGCCATTCGTTACAAACTCTATGGTGTTAAAGAGTATAGGACAATATAAAATGCTGTCAGGTCTCGCCGACCTCTAGCAGTAGTTGTGCCAACCATGTTGCACTTGAGGCCGAATATATCAGCAATAAATCTGAAATACCAACCACACGACAAATGAAAATTAATTTGCGTCCTTAAAAAAAATATTGGAAGCGGACTAAAGATGTTTTTTCGCAGTAAAAAAAATCGAGCTTTTCGATAAATTAATAGAAAATTGCAAAAATTAGTCAATCACAAATTCGTAGCAAGAGAAGGATAGCTCTCACTACGAACCAGGTTTGTATAGCAGCAAATTAGAAATACTCTAGCGTAAGTTTTTCATTTGCGCATTTTGTGCTGTAAATGCTTTTAACGTTAACTCGCCATCAAAATTGTATGCCTTCTCTTACAATCATGCTTCATCCGAAGCGCTATTTTTTATTCGATTACAAAGTGCAGATTGTCGACCGGTTGTTAACGCCCGCCAAACATGTAAGACCTATACTTAGACTACAGCCTGAGCTCTTCCTTGTAGTATCTGTGCTGTACATAGTAATCAGAAGATAAAGTGTAAATGATGTGTAAGATATGCCCCCATGCTAATGCTACACACACAACGCATTGCCTTATCATAAAGAATTTAGCACCATTTACTCCCTCTCTTCCTCAAGATGGGTAAGTTAGTTCATATACTCAAATGAGATACTTTTTTTTCGTTGAAGAATTTCCTTTGCCTTAGAACTAATTCTTTTATAGTAAAAATATACCCACACTTGTGTTAGTTGTCAGTTTAAGAAGGATTAATTAGACGATTTATTCTTGCAAAAATGCGACATGAAGAAAACTTACTTTCTTGACATGGGCATAGTGTTTAGCCCAAGAAGTGCACAGCATTTAGAGAAAGACTTAACCCATTAATCACAAAGGGATCAATATAATCGATCCAAAGTAAGTAAGTAAGACTAGTTTATTTTTTATTGCATACCAAATTACAGTAAAAGTGTAAAAAAAAATAACAAATGAAAGGAGTAGGAAGGTGAACACAACTCAGTACAGTGGCGGGTTACAGAAGCAAAATAAAAAAAAAAAAAAAAAACAAGTAAGAGTGCTATATTCAGCCATGCCGAATCTTATATACCCTTTACAACGTGTAGTCACAGACATATATAAAAACGGCTCCACGAAAAGCCCCCCAATGAAATAACGCCCAAACGAAAAATGAAATATTCCCCACATTTTTTTCATACATTTTTGGGTGTTATTTCATATGAAATAACTCCCAATTTTTTTGGGCCGTCTTTCATTTTTTTTGGAAATTATTTCATTTCTCATTTGGGGTTTTCAAATTATGAAATAATCTCCAATGAAATAACACCCAACAAATTTTTAAATTCGGGGCTTGTTTCATAGCATGTATAATTTGGGTGATATTTCATTTTGTATTCGGGGGTTATTTCATTTTTAAAGCTTTTGGTTTTGGGGGTGTTTGTATATAAATTATATAAAAATAGGCCTTTTACAAGAAAACTTTTAGCCTGTGAATATATTACAATATCTTTTCAAATACATAAATGATAACGTTCTGGATTTGGATGGTGCGACCTTCGTGACAGACTACGAAATTAGTCTACAGACGGCAATAATGATTGTTTTTCCTAAATCAAAAGTAATCGGTTGTTGGTTCCAATTTTGCCAAGCAGTGAGGAGGTCCATAATAATAAAGTGTAACCAACTGGCAGCATTTGTACATACAACGTATTTTTTCTCCATCTTGATTTCATGAGCAACCATTTTGTTTTTTTACCATTTCTTATGTACAATGTATTAAGTTTATTGTTTATGTATGTACATGAGAATAGTTTTTTGGTAGTTGGGTTTCAAAAACAAATATATTGGAAATATAAAACAATTCTTTGTTCATACTTCCTTACATCTCCATTACAGAAAACTATTGCCTTCTTTACAATATTGTAACTATAATAACGTCTCCCATGAGTTGGATTTTCAAGCTATTCGTAAAGTTTTAGATAGCTCGTTGGGCTCCACGAAAAGCCCCCCAATGAAATAACGCCCAAACGAGAAATGAAATATTCTCCAAATTTTTTTCATACATTTTTGGGTGTTATTTCATATGAAATAACTCCCAATTTTTTTGGGCCGTCTTTCATTTTTTTTGGAAATTATTTCATTTCTCATTTGGGGTTTTCAAATTATGAAATAACACCCAACAAATTTTTAAAATTCGGGGCTTGTTTCATAGCGTGTATAATTTGGGTGATATTTCATTTTGTATTAGGGGGTTATTTCATTTTTAAAGCTTTTGGCTTTGGGGGTGTTTGTAAATAAATTATATGAAAATAGGCCTTTTACAAGAAAACTTTTAGCCTGTGAATATATTACAATATCTTTTCAAATACATAAATGATAACGTTCGGGATTTGGATGGTGCGACCTTCTTGACAGACTACGAAATTAGTCTACGGACGGCAATAAATATTGTTTTCCCTAAACCAAAAGTAATCTTTTTGCCAAGCAGTGAGAAGGTCCATAATAAAGTGTAACCAACTGGCAGCATTTGTACATACAACGTATATTTTCTCCACCTTGATTTCATGAGCAACCATTTTGTTTTTTTACTATTTCTTACGTATAATGTATTAAGTTTATTTATGTATGTACATGAAAATAATTTTTTGGTAGTTGGGTTTCAAAAAGAAATATATTGGAAATATTAGACAATTCTTTGTTCATACTTTCTCATATCTCCATTACAGAAAATTACTGCCTTCTTTACAATATTGTAACTATAATAACGTCTCCCATAAGTTGGATTTCAAAGCCATTCGTAAAGTTTTAGGATAGCTCGTTGGTGGCTGGTCTGAAATAGCTTCCATCGTATAAGGGCAAATAACTGCACTGGACTTAGTCCATTTACAAAACCAAAAGTAGTCACTATTAAACGAGCTTTGTATGTTCTTTCACCAAAAAAATTGATTATGAATGCTGACACACTTTCGAAGTTGCATATATCCTTATTATGAAGAAGACGCCTGTGGGCCTCCACACGATTTATATCAATAAATTTGAGATTTTGCTCTTGGTCCATATTGACTTAATGAAATCCTTAATGAATCTGACTCTTATGAATTTTGGGCATAATTTCATTTTTGTTGCTGATGGGGTTTATTTCATTGGGGATTATTTCATTTTCATCATTGGGATTTATTTCATATGAAATAACTCCCAAATATTGGGGGTTGTTTCGTTTTCGCTTTGGGGTTTATTTCATTTATTTTTGGATGTTATTTCATTCACTGTTTTTGGGTGTTATTTCCAATTTTTTGGGGTTTACTTCATTGGGGATTGTTTCCTGGGCGTTATTTCATTGGGGGGCTTTTCGTGGAGCCGCTCGTTGGTGGCTGATCTGAAATTGCTTCCATCGTATAAGGGAAATTTACTGCACTGGACTTAGTCCATTTACAAAACCAAAAGTAGTCACTATTAAACGAGCTTTGTATGTTCTTTCACAAAAAAAAAATTGATTATGAATGCTGGCACACTTTCAAAGTTGCATATGTCCTTATTATGAAGAAGACGCCTGCGGGCCTCCACACAATTTATATCAATAAATTCGCGATTTTGCTGTTGGTCCAAATTGACTTCATGAAATACTTAATGAATCTGACTTTTTTATGAATTTTGGGCATAATTTCATTTTTGTTGCTGATGGGGTTTATTTCATTGGAGATTATTTCATTTTCATCATTGGGGTTTACTTCATATGAAATAACTCCCAAATATTGGGGGTTGTTTCGTTTTCGCTTTGGGGTTTGTTTCATTTATTTTTGGATGTTATTTCATTCACTGTTTTTGGGTGTTATTTCCAATTTTTTGGGGTTTACTTCATTGGGGATTGTTTCCTGGGCGTTATTTCATTGGGGGGCTTTTCGTGGAGCCATAAAAACATCCCATTGTAAAATTATAAATTTACGTATGTGTTAAAAAAAAAAAAATTACAAAAGATATAAAAAGAATTATAAAAAAAAATTAAAAAAAAATAATAATAATAAAAAATAAATATTAAACAAAAGAAAAAATTTTTAAATTTTTAAAGAAAAAGTTACATAAAAAAAATTTAAAAAAATATTAAAAAAAAGAAAAAAATAATAAAAAATAAAACCAAATAAAATTAAAAAAAAGTTTAAAAAAAATAAAAAAATATTAAAAAATAATTAAAAAAAAAGTATTACAAAATAATTTAAAAAAAATAATAAAGATATAAATAATATATAAAAAATAAAACAAATTTTTTTTTTGGGCTCAGCTGGGTTTCGATGCCACGTTTACTCTAACCAGTATACACGTTTGTATGTATGTATGTTGTTGTTGTAATGTTGTTTTTGTGAAAAAAAAAATCGAGGTGGTCGTGGGTTTTTGCTCCGAATATTTCTGATATTTTAATACCCCACCCCGGTCCAGGTGATGTCGGGGGGCTGATTTCAACATACACACGGACAGACTGACAGAGCTTTATCGACTCCCCTATTCATAAGCTTTCAGAAAATATATGCTTTATAGGGTCGGAAATGAAAATTGTAGAAATTTCACACGGAATGACAAACCTATATATACCCTTTTTCACTTTTGTGTGAAGGGTATAAAAACATTTCATCAAAATGCTTTTAAATACTTCTTGCATTAATACTTCACCACAAGAATTGAATTTGGTCATTTGAGGTTGGCTCTTTTTTATTTCCTTCGCAATTCTCAACGGACACTTTTTTCTTCTGTGCTCTCCAATCGTATCACAGTTATAAATATTTTACCAATGGCGCATCAATTGAAATGTGCTCGTGCAGAAGAAATTTGTTCTTTACAACATCAGCTAATAGCCGAATTTGAAACATCTTAATGCCTGTGCTTGCTTTACCATTGTTAAAAAAATCAAGGATATTTCTGTTACCAATTTAGTTACTGACTTTGATACAGTTACCATGCCGACATCTTCATCGCAAAACCGGTATAAATCTGAATTTAGACTACCAAAGAACCTCTTTACATCGTCTTGTCTGGCAAACTTATCAGCCGGCTGGTAACCAATTACGCCACTCTCTTAGAAGACTGCAGCTACTATCGTATTGTATTTATAAAAATGCTTAAGTTGTTTGTAAACGAAAGCACAACAAAGTATGTCTAATGTATTGCTTATTATTTTAACAGTTAAAAAAAGGAGACAAATTTATTTCAATTGTTATTTTTGTTTTTTTATTTCTCCCTAACTTGCTGCTTTCTTTTAAAGCAGTGCGTAATAAGAAAACATGATTAGCCTGTTCATGGTAGGAATGAAATTAGCGATAGGTAACTGCAAAAAAGAGAGCTGAAAAGTGGGTCATCCCATATAAAAATCATGCCTTCTAGAAGCGCTCTTGGAGGCAGGTAAGCACTAAGTAAGCGATTCAAGAAGCGAATCCAGAAGCGATTTTTGAAAACGAATTTCTTTTGGTGGGTTTTTTCAATTTTTTTTATAAATTAAAAAAAAAAAATAAAAATAAAAAATAAATTATAAAGACAGTAAAAACTTCAAAAAGGAGAAAAGTCTGTGCTTATATCGTCACAACAGTTTTGTGTAAATTTAAGAATAAAATTTTATATAAATTTGTAGTATGAAGCCATATTCGTTTTATAATTTTAACGGGGAAACAGGCTTATTTTAAGCATAAAATTTAAAAAGATCGCACAACAATTAAAAAATTTCAACATTTTACTAAATATTTAATCAAGTGAGTCAAAGCGGCTTATATCCACGAATGCCGACGTTTGTTATGTAATTAAGCCACCACCACTTTAAGCTAACAAATGTAAAAATCTGCTAAGTGTGGCTCAAAATTTTCGCACTATACGCAAAGAAAAATTATGGTTGTGATAATCATAATCGAAGAGCAACATACTATGTTTGAATTGCATGATTGTGGTTAAAACATATAGTGGTTACCAGTTATCATTATTATGTTAAATTAAAGTATCAAGCAATAATCATATGTATGACTACAATTGAATTCGACAGTCTTTGCTTTTTTACGGAAAATTATTGTATTTTTGATTTTACTTACCAATTTAATTGCAATTTTTAAATCAATATTGTTTTTACATTTTGTCGTTTATTTTTAAATTTTCTTAAATTTTCCAAAATTTTTTTTTTTTTTTTTTTGACATCTCAAACTCATTATTTTAAAACGAACTATTACATTATTTTAGTTGCCTTTCAAATGTAAAAAACATCAAGCATAATGTGAACTGAAACATCATATTTACATTTACAGCAATTTTGTTTCTATTATTTAAAATTCCCTGTACTTCAGGCAAATTGTATTACAAATTCATGACCAATCTTGACCAATTTCAACATTTTTTTTTTCGCTTTAAATACAAACTAAAATAAACACACACACGAGAACTTGTAAAAAAAATTTTAAATAAATTTAAAAAGTATACACTTTGAAAACTAAAATAAAAAATTATAATTCATTGCCTTCACCCGTTGCCATAAAGGTTTTCGACATTGTGTACTCATGCCTTAACAAATATTCATAGACGAAGAAAAAAACACGAAAACAGAAAAAAAAAAACTGGAAATCTTTATAGAGTTTAAAATAGAATTTACCTTAGAGAATATAAACTTAATGTGAAGGGGCAAGAAATGACAAACAGTAGAGGGAAATAGCAACTAGAAAAAAAATTTAAAACATGTTACAAATGTTGTTTTTTATTTCATCTGTTGTAATTGTAACAAGTCCTTAAGGGTTTAAAGATCTTGAATTATATACACACACACACATAAACAGGTACTATTTATTCAATATTAGAATTTTGCTGCCATTTGTTTTTAATTTAAAAAGTATGTTAAAGTAAAGCCTACTTTAAAAAATATTGGTTTTAGGGCAGGGAGCACACTGCTTGAGTTTTTCATTTAACTAACACATTAAAAAGGGTTGCAACATTTAGATGTAGATGTATGCATGTATGTGTACATCTGCCTTTGATATTGAACAGACTTAAACTCAATATGAATTTTTAATAATAAAATTATCTACCAAGAAATTATACAAAATATGTTTGGTTTATGTAAATCAGGTGGCTTTCACGCTTATACGCTTTACAATAACCTTAATAACATTATCAATGGGGAAGAGAGATTCTTGTAAACAGTATACCAAAATTTTGTTTAACAATTTTGTTGTTTAACTGAATTAAATTTTGTTATTTGCAGCAATACATGACAAGCAATATGGTACATATTTTAAAGTTAAGTAAATTAACTTGTGTTTTCTACTTAAGGATAGAGCGTGTTTTCTATAGACAAACTTAAAACAACTACGTGCTTATTTCTGTAACTGAACATCTAATGAATTGTGAATTTCAATATTAGCATATCGATGGCTTAATGTAAAAATTGCGGTTTATAACGAAATCGCGATATTAACGATTTCTGGTAGTACACGTACAAACACATCACCACAAATAGATTTAGTGGACCAATGTAAAATATATGTACATAAAAACCTTTGTCTCATTTCATTTCATTCCTTTAACTTTTATTTAGTTTTTTTTTTTCGTTTAAAGTGACAGAAAATCGAGATACGCCGTTTTTATGTTAAGCCATCGACATAATCAGTACTGGTATCCAGCAACAAAACAACATATATTATTAGATATTAACTATTTAAAGTTAGGCAAAAAGGTATTACTAAGTCATAAGCTTCGATTCTTGTTTAATACCAAACAAATTATGCATTTTTGTTGTATTTTCGACCAAAGAACAACTGATGACAAATGGAAGTAGTTGCGATGGACTTGGGTAATTGCAACCTAAAGGAAAGAGGGAGAATTAAGTAAAACCCAATCAAAAACACAAACTGCAATTTTTTTAACAACCTAGACCCAAGGAAAAGAAAATCGCGATATAAAAATTGTACTCAACCTTCTAAGTATGAATAAGGGGTGTCTCGAAATATTTTTTTACATTTTGAAATGTCTCCGAAATCTACTTGTTTTCAAACAAAAAATACATTTTATTGGCGTTATGGAGAAAAATGTCTAAACTTTATTATGCAAAAAGCCAAAGTTTCAAATTTTATTTTCTTTTGCAAAATTTCGCACTTTTTTCTTAACGCTTTGCATTAAACGTTAGACACACGTTTTACCGAAGTGTTTGATAGCTTTTTTCCAAATAAATCCAATTTTTTTTACATTTGCAGAAGCTTTGAACTTTATTCTTAGGTACTGCTTAATTATAGCCCAATAGCGTTCAATAGGCCTTATACTATGTTCACACACGCGCCTTAATTGTCAATTTATAATATTATCGCAATTAAAGGCCTTATTGAGCTCAATTTACAATACTAAAAATTATTTTTAAATTGAACAATATATACTTAATTGTTTCACTTATTGTCTAAAACCCGAAATACAACTCTCGCGAAGTATGTTCAGCGAGAAGAAATTTCTATAGGTGGCATTTCTAATGTCAAACAAATAAATATACAAAAAATTAAAATTAAGAAAATGGAAAATGTTTGAAGAAAATTAAAAAAAAATGTTTAAATAAATTCAAATACATACATATAGGTAAATATATGTATAAATATAATTGTAAATATATTTTGTCAACAGGAAAAACACTGAAGAAAAGGCATTATTTGATTTGGTATAAATACATCGTATTTTTACAGCTATCAAATGCTAATGGAGTAAGCTAAATTGAGTAATTAATTTCTCAATCAACACTAAATTTAAACAATAAAAAATATCTGTCTGAACAGGGTATTAGCTCTGGACAATTAGGTGGATTCATGTTTTTCGGTACAAAATATATTTTGTTGGCCTCATACCACTCAAGGACGTCTTTGCTGTAGTGGCAGCTTGCCAAGTCGGGCCATTGTACGATTCACAATGATTGCCATTGAAGTTTTCCCACATGTACATATTGCTTGCCATATCATATATTTTTTGGCGAATTTTGAAATCTTTTTATACTTAAATTTATCGGAAACATTAGCTCTTTTATTAGAAGCATAAAAACCCTAACCAGGAAGCTCTGAATAGTCAGCCTTACAATACGTTTCATCGTCCATTAAAATACATCCATTAAAATTATTTAATCTGTGACCTAGCAACTGTCTTGCTCTTATTCTTGCCGTTTTTGTTCCTTTTTCGTTTCGGTTTGGAGCTTTCTTGACTTTGAATGTTCTTAAATTTTCTTTTTTCTTTATTCGTTCTACAAGCGACTTCGAAATATTTAGTTTTCGTGCGATATCGCGAATGGAAATGTTTGGATTTTGCTTCCAAAGTGCCTTCACCTTTTTAACGATTTGAGGATTCCTAAAACCACGAAGCCCTCCACCTTTCTTGTGCTTAATAGACAAGTCTTTTTTGAATTTAAAAACAAGTAACAGTGATATATTTGGCCGTGCCGAATCTTATATACCCTCCACAACGCGTAGTCATGCAATAACAATTGTTTGTATCACCATTCCTCCCATATAAAATACGTACATACGTACACGTTAGAATAAATGTGGCATCGAATCCCAGCTGAGCCAAAAAAATTTTATTTTATTTAATATATTATTTATATTTTTTTTAAATTTTTTTAAAAAATTTTTTTAGAAAAATTTGTAAAAAATTTGTTAAAATTTTTTTAAAATTTTTTTTTAAATTTTTAAAATTTTTTTTTTTTTTAGTTTGTTTTTATTATTTTTTTCTTATTTTTAATATTTTTTTTTTTTGTAATTTTTTTTGTTTGGTATGTTTTTTACATGTATGTATGTATGTATGTTGTTGTTGTAATTGTGAAAAAAAACGAGGTGGTCGTGGTTTTTTGCTCATATCACAGAAAGTTATGGAACGATTCTGCTGAATTTCAATAGCGATTCATTCCTGGATATTTCCAAGAGATTGATACCGTATACAGATCTGAGGAACATATAGTTGCTTCTAAAAGTTGATTTCAACCAACACACGGACAGACGGGCAGACGGACAGACGGATAGACGACAGACGGACAGACGGTCAGGGCTTAATCGACTCCTCTATTCATAAGCTTTCAGAAACTATATACTTTATGGGGTCGGAAATGAAAATTGTAGAAATTACAAACGGAATGACAAAGCTATATATACCCTTGTACACCACAGGTGAAGGGTATAATAATTATTATGTAACGTTACGGGCAGTCTGTCTGGACACTTTTGCCCGTCGCGCAACTCCAGCGTAAGAAAGTTGTTTATTTTCATTATAAATATCCACAATATTTTTTCTCACTTTTTCTCTATTTGACGACATTTTAAATATGGATTAAATAATTTGAATAAACTTATTAACAAAGTATTGTTGACACTTATAACTATCACAGAGGGGAACAAAAAAATTAATTGAATAATAATTGTTTGCGTAGTGCCCTGTAAAAAATGTAAAAAAGCCTTTCGAGACACCTCTTATTAGACATCAAAGAGCTTGACTAGATAGTAGAATATCAGGGGACTAAGCACAAACAAATTACTCGTCAAAAAACTGTTACACTAAAATATTAAAATTTTCTTGTTTTTCGATCAAGCACCGTCGATGAATTAAATGTTAATTAAAATACAATATTTTCAAATACTAAACTTGTTTTTGCTTGTAAAATATTCTCTACTATTGGCTGACATAACGGAAGGATTTCTAAAGGCCAGTTAAGACTATAATACAAGTCGTACGACAAGTCAAAAATCGGTGTATAATGAACAAAGCAGAATAGTTTAAAACCAAATTGCAATCAGTAGAATAAAACATGAGAGAAAATACGGATGAAAATTTGACAAGCGGAACGTATTTTTAATTTTTAAAATCGTTTTAAAAAATGGAGCATTTCATTAGATCAGAGGTGTATTTTGATGTATTCAGTGGCAAACACATTAAAGGTGTGCTAGCAATTCTACAACAGTTACAAAAACAACATTTATTATTTATTGATTGTGTTACATAGAGTAGAAGAAAATGATTTTGTGAAACTACAAAAACCATAATTTGTTTTATTGATACCAATAGTTTAAATGCAAAAACACTTACATATTACTTTTGCTCTCTTTTTCCTAAGTACGGAGCAAATTTCTTCACATTTTGCTTCTACAAAATCTACTTGTATGTATCACTCCCCTGTAGGAAGCCTGGGGTCAAGTGTCCCCAAGTCACCACTTTTGTCAACTATTTTGGTGACATTGTCAACAAAGCATATACACTTTCTTATTGCCGCCGTAAATAAAAGTGAATCGACTTCGTGCAGTGCCTGCAACAATATGTTTTTTTTTTGCAGTATCGTTTTTTTTGGCATACTGGCATACGTTTTGTAGTGAAAAAGAAAGTGAGTGTAAAATTATAAAAAGGCGCAATTAAAATTATAAAAATTTAAATAATTTGAAAAATTAAATTTGAAAGGTAACTTAAAGGTAAAGGTATTGATTTACAAGGTGTCCTGCCAAAAGTTTTTTTCTTGCTACATTTGTTATTTGTAAAAGCATACCTATCAAAATTTGTTAATACCTATTTGTGAGAAAAAATAAAATTGTGTAATTTTTTTAATAGTAAAATATTTTTGTTTAAAAAGAATTATCGTATTTTAAATTAAATAAAATTGTGCAAAAAATATTTTTTTTAGTCTACATATGCCCCCAAAAGAACTAACGAGTCCGTAGTACTAGTGTCTATAGTAAGTATCTGGTTCCAATGTCTACATATGTCCCCAAGGGAACTAGTAAGTCAATAGTACTTATAGTACTAGTGCATTCTCAATGACAAGCACATGTTAAAAAAAGGTATAGTAAGTCAGTAGTACCGGTGACAATGTCAGTAGTGAGTCAGTACTGATTTACTATTGACATTTCCTATAGGGTCACTACTCATCAAGGTGTAGATTTGTATATTATTTAAAAAAAAAAGTCCTTTCTTTTCTCTATCTTTAAGAATCCTTTAATAAAAATAACAACAAATAAATTCTGTGAATGTAGTAATTGTGCTTGTTAAAATTAAGTTTTTTGTAGATTTAAGAGTGAAAAAAGAAAAATTATTTATATTTTAAATGTTTTAAGCAAGATATATCTATATATTTATATTTTATTCGAACTTTTTTCTATATATTAAATTTTAATGTAAACCATTTTTTATTTTGGCTTAAGTTCATTAGTTTATTTATTTAATTTTATAATTTAAATTAAATTAAATTGTAACCATTTTAGGAATATTCTTTCTAAAAATTATTTCCGATATTAGCCGAGTGGAATGCATTTTCGAAATCAGCTACGATTTTATCATCAGCACTCTTTATCGGTATACTACTATGTAACTTAAAATTCCTATTTATGTTACAATTGAATGAAATTTGAATTAGTGAATCTTAGTATTATTTTTCATATTTTGTTGAATATTTAACCAAACCAAATACGTATTTCTGTGTCGTCTTATGTCAGAAAGATTAATTTAAGTTAATTTCTGTGCAGGAAAATATTTTAGCTTAAAAACTGAGTACTTTCCTCTGTCTTTCCTCATCATTTTTAAATATAAAAAGACGCTGGAAAGTGAACTATAGTTTCAAGATTCATTTAAAATTTGTGCACCTATCGTTTGTGTTTTATCCACATTCATCCACAAAAATATCTACAAGTATACCTAATGGCTTAACGTTTAACCAAATTGATCATATAGCGGTCAGCAAACTGTTCCTGTGATGTCTATTAGATATGGGAACTATTCAAGGTGCAGCTTTAGTCACCGATCACAGACTTTTGTTACGCACTTTCCAATTATGCTCAGCAACAATCTACAAAAGAGTTCCATTAAATATAAAACGTTTCTTGTTCATAATCTGAAAGTGACCGCACGTTACCTTTCTGTCATCAATAGTCTACTTCGTTCACGAACTAATGAATGTCAGACTGCTAAGGCGATACGTGGAGTTAGAAAGAAAAATCGTCAACCATGGATTAGCAAGGAGTTTTAAGCTGTAATTGCAAATGCCTTCACAATATCGTAACTCAAATAAAAACAGTGGATTTTAAAACTGTAGCCAGAAGAATCAGCAAAAACCGTAAAATCCCTAGTGAATGCTGACCCAGAGCCTTACTAAGTATTATATCATCGATGAGGAAGCAGAACAAGTAGCAATTGACATCATGCGCGGCGCTTGCACGAAAATAAAATATTTTGGTGGCAAGAACACTAACACCGCAATGCTTAAGGACAATAATAACATCGATCTCATATCACCAACGTCGACGGGAATTTTTGGGCTCTGCTGCTACTCCGACTGATACTGATTTAATATCAATTGACTTCTTTTTGGCGCCCTATCTTTAACATGAACTTTTATAAACTTAAGCGATATGAACAACATCAATTATTTAATATAAATTAAAGAAAAAATACATAATACCTCTGTTAAGCAGTGTTATTTAATCTAATTTTCATCTGTCTTAATGTACGTCCGCAAACATTTGCTGTGTTTGCCTTTAGATATGTACTTCAGAAGAAAAATTAATTACGTCAGTAAATTCTATTCACAAATTTACAAGCTGACACTTCCTCCAACAGAACCAAATTGCCTAATACAATTGGTATTGTATTACGAGAATCAAATGTATTATATCCCCGTCAACACACGTACATATACACGCATGTATCTGTATGTATTTGGAATACAAAATAATACAAAAAAATACTTGATTTATTTTCATTTGTTATCTAATTTAAAATAGCATCGACAATATAATTTGTCGAAAATACATAATTTAAACTGAATACAATTCTACTTAATTCAAAATAAAAATAAAACCAAATTTAAAAAAAAACTTTGTAAAGGGAAGAAGTTCTTTTAACTTTAAAAAGTTTAAAGTTTTCTCGAAATGTACTAAAGTTTGTTTTCATGTACTGATGCGACCCTGAAAGAGTAAATAACTTAAAAACTGCAAAAAACTTTCCTTAAGTCAAAAGGTCAATCGATTTGTTTATTTTTTGTGACAAAACGAAAAGAAAATTTTTTAAAACAAATGTCAGCAAAAAAAACCGGAAAACAAAATATGACCAATTTGTTTAAATTTCAATTGCAAACAAGTACAAGCAAATAAGCATCTTGTTCACAAAAAAGAACATGCATTTATAAACATGAATATGCATGCATGCTTAAACATGTGTCGTTTATTATGGGTGTTTTCGCATTCTTCGACGTTACAGAATTTTACAATGTTTTTCTTAATACGAGTACAATAAAAAATTAAAGAATTGTTATTTTAAATTATCTTAATATAGAAAAATCAGCAATTTTAAAGTTATCAGTAAACTACTAGTTAGAATGAATAGGGTGTCATGGTACCTGGTCCTAAAAGGAACTGTAGCACTACAACAATAAATTACCATTGTTACTACGATCAGTCACTTAAAGAGAATAATATTTTTAATAATATTTTTGTATTAAGAAAAAAATTTTACAATTTCATAAAGAGGTGGATCATATCGACATCCCAGCAAACACTAGGCAATGACTTGCTCTTACTACACAACATAATTTTCAAAGCGTATTACATATCGTTTGTCTTACTAAGAAGTGTTTTAGTAATGACTTGATTTTTAATGTGATACGTAAGTTGTTATTTTCATACCTTTTCTTAGATGCACACACAATACAATTTCTTATTGCGAAGTTTGCTAGAAGTCATTGAAATACATAACTTTTTATAATTCTCATTTAGTTTAAGTAACTGAGAGTATAAGTATTAATGTTTTTACAAAGCAGTTCATACGCAAAGCAGTTAATAGGCAAACTGATCACATGGCCGTGTTAAAATAATAAAGATGCCACATTGTAAGTAGCGAAGAACTGCCTTTTAGTACATTTAACTCGTTATTTCGTAAGGGGTTTTTTGCTGGGATACTTTTAATTAGCATTAACTTTTTTGCTATTGAGGAATGTACCCCAATCGAATTCTAATAGAATTCTTGCCAAAATCTTACTTATAAAATAGACTGACCTCCTAATTGCATCTTGATTTGTAGTGAAACATTGCCACGTATTCAGAAATGCAGCCGTAATAATTTTTACAAAATATGGCATTTCTAAAATCACCTATTTTGCAGCTGTTAGGCAAACAACAATCCGGAGTTAGCTTTGGTGGATTCAAGGGCTCACGAGTGATTGCCATTATCGTTTAAGGGCAATCAGGCTGTTCCTTTTTATCTGACTTCAAAAGTATTGCGCCTCACATGGTTATATCTGGAAGCGCGCAACTATCCTTTTATATAGTTTTCACACTATTTTACAATTAACCCCATGAGAAGATTTATTAAAAAGTGTAAGAAAAAAAATCAATGTTGAAAGCGTAAAATTGTAAGAAATAAAAAAATTGCACAAGGATTCAGAAGCGAAAGTACATTTCTAAATTTTAGCTTTTATTTATTGTCGTACTTTTAATAGTTACACTAATATTCAAATTTTTACCAGGCTTGAGTTAAATTTTTAAACATTCTTATCTTTTTAAATTTTTTTATTTTTTCAATAATGTGATAATGAAAGAATAATCTGAAAAATTATGTTTTATCGACACTGGCCGAGTGGAATGCTTTTCGAAACTAGCTACGATTCAATCATCAGCACTATTTGATCGGTGATTACGTGTTGGTTGTAAATATCATCTATTTAACTCCCAGGTCTTTAACCCTTTCGCTACATCTTTTTACATAACGGCAATAAAAATTTTATTTTTACATTTTTTTAATAGTTTTAATAAAAAAAATTTATATTTGAAAAGAAAATTTAAAAAAATTGGGTTGAAGTGGGTTATTAAGACTGTTGCCAAACGGCAACAATTTTTCTCAAAGTATAAGAAAATTTGCATTTCGTGTAATATTAAGAAATTTCTTATACACAAAGTTCAAGTCATTTTTCAACAGTTTTATTGTATTATTTTTAACAAACTTATAAAAAATAATCTTTTAATAATTCATTTACAACAAAAAAATTATATAATTAAAAAATAAAGTTAAATTATATAATAAAACTTAAATGAAATAATTTACATATTAAAAAGGTTTCCATAAAAAGAATTAATAAATGTTCATTTATTTAAGATTGTGGTAATCATAAAAACAATTTCGATCCTTGTTCGGTATACATAAATGTACATTGCATTTTGAACACTTATACCTGGAGTATCCTTGACAGCCGTTATGTTTGCATCTGCTTTTATTTTCTATATAAGCTGGCCAATGTTGATTTCCGTCGAAACGCACAGAAGCGGAAGGTTTTGTTTCATAGGCTTTTTTTGAAGTTGACGGGCTATCCAAGTCCCCTCCTCCTGTAGAATTTTTCGGCCGTCCTCTTTTACGGGAACAAGTATTTTGGTTGGATAGAGCTAAAAGCCCATCGGCAACGTCATTTCGAAAACGTAAGAGATCCATGTAATCTTTATTACTTCCATTATTATATTCATAGTCTCTGCGATACTCAAGCCAGGAGTTACATATATCAATAAAATGGTCGAATATCTTGAGAGTCCACTTTTTGGATCTTATCGAAATCCTATACAGCGAAAGTAAAAAATCTAGCTTATCCACTCCGCCCATACTTTTATTATACATTGCAATTACATGTGGCTGAGGTATTGCAATTTTTCTCTTCTTTTCAGCGCAGAATCTTGAAACTTCATTCAATGGTTCATCACCGTATATTGAAGACACAACTTGCACTATGCCTCCATCAAACCATCTAATAATAAATAAATTATTTTCTCTTTCTATGCGGAAGTCATAACTGCCTCTTCCTTCTTTTTTTAAATCTTTTTCTGACTTCAGTGGGACCCTATTTATTCTATTGGCTCTTATAGTTCCACTGGACCAAATCCCTTTTTCTCTTAAAAGTAGGATTAAATTTAGAGTGGAAAAATAATTATCAAAAAACAGTTTGAAGTTTTTGTTTTCTGGGATTGTCTTTGCTAAATGGATAACAATATCGGAGCAAAACCCCAACTTTGTACCACATAAAATTGTGTTTTTGCCCTGGTAAATTTCAAAATCGTGCAAAATGCCAGATGAACTACACAGACAGAAAACTTTTATGCCCCATTTTATGGGTTTTTTGGGCATATATTGTCTTATCGCTGTTTTACCTTTAAAAGGAATCATCATCTCATCAATGCAAAGGTTTTCGTCTTTTGGTAGTGTGTAAGACTTTTTTGAAAACATATTTATTATGGGTCGAAATTTGTATAGTTTGTCATTAGCTATTTCATTCACAGAAAATTTTATATTGTTGCGAATAGAATGAAATCGGCCCCTTGCCATATTTTCTGTAAAAGCTGGAATAGTTGTGGGGTTCTTCCAGTACATATCTAGTCGGGGATACCCTATTGATCCAGTAATTATCTCTAGGGCAAGAAATTTTAGAAACTCGTCCCGAGAAAAATTGAATGAGGCTCCGTTTTTAATCATAACTGATTGATTCGTCGCTAGAACTACTTCTTCAATAAAATCTTCTGTATAGTACTCCAAAAAATACTTTACAGGGGTTTTTTGGCAACGGGGAGGATGCTCACTGCTGAAATGTGCTTCTGGAGTGGCCCAAGGACATTTTCTCCAACGAAAGTCATTAAATTTTTTCACAACAAACTTAGAAGTTTCATTTTCAACAGGTTCTACTGTTTCGTTTTCAGTATTTTCAAGATTAACTTCGTAGATATTTTCTCTTGTTAACTCCTCCCTTATAAAAGAGTCATTTTGGTCAAAAGTTTCTAATAATTCTTGTAAGACATTAATATCTTTTGAATCATCATCATCAATATCTGATAAGTCTGAGTCTTCAAAATTTATCAGGATTTTTTCAATATCACTCTCTTTCATACGTCTTGTCATCATGGCATACAAAACACAAATGAAACTCGTACAAATAAAAAAATAACGTTTCTTTGTCAATTATATACACAAAACAAATTTGTTGCCATATGGCAACAGGTTGATTTTAAAAAATCACTACATACTTATGCGGGCTTAAAAACCATACTTTTTTGTGAAATCACATAAACCAATGTGTTTTTATTAGTTTTTTATTAAATTTTCTTTTAATAATTTTATAATAATATTAAAAAAAAATTTTATAAAAAATCAATTTTTGTTGTGAAAATGGTTAAGTATATATGAGGTTAATCTGATTTGGATTATTCTCATGAAAATGTATCTAAAATGTCCAAATTTCAGATTTTTTGTCTTCCTAAGATATTAAAAAGTAATAATCAGCAAAAAAAAATAAGATATATTAAATAAGAACAAAAATATTGGTCACAAAAGTGGATGTTGCCATATGGCAACAAAATAGCGAAAGGGTTAAGTTAATTGAATTCGGTAACATTTCTTTATCAAAAATAGGGCTAGTAAGAATGCCGTTTGTAAAAAAACATTAATTTAGTGGTACTAATCAATAAATGTTTACCTTTATCTAGAAAGTTATAATAAGTAATCCTTCAGCAGTGGCTAAAAAAATATTGCCCGGCCTTTGTACTTGTACTTTTTTGTTCTTTGGAAGTTTGCTTGCAATTTAATTTTTAAATAGAAAAAGTGCTCACTTTAAACCAAGTCTACTGTAAATTATTTACTACAAAAAAAAAAATAAAAAAAAACTTTCTAAAATTTATAATTAATTTTAATTATATATAATAAATTTTCCAATTGTTATTATTATTCAAGTATAAAGATCATAATAACCATAATGCATCCTCATAACAGAGATGATGCAAAACACACAAGTATTTCCAAATGACAACAAAGTTGCATAGTTCAAAGTGACAATGCATTTGAGTTGCAGTATATTGCAAAGAATTATTGCTTGATTTAAACTCTGCATTGATAATCCATACACATATTTCGAAGACAGCCATACAATATACAAACTAAGTTATTTGTAGGACAAAAACAAAATTTTCTTTTGTATGGGATGCCTTTTTCTAACAATAAAAATAACAATCATTTTATTATCTCATTTTGAGCTTAAGTCGATCTATTTATACAAATTAGCAAAATAAACTTTGATTCTTTTGTAGCATTAACAAGCAGGTTTACTATTTCCTTTATTTAATATGGATCGTAACTTAGTATATAAGAAGGAAGAGCAAATAATTAAGACTTCTTTCATGGTACAATCATCAGATAGCCTAAGTTCTGCAACAACAAAATTCTACATGTATTTTGTTGTTGGAAAACGAAAACTTAAATGTCAAAAATCAAATGTGTGTGCGTGTTTTTTTGGCCGTAGAATATATACGTACACAATACATACACATACATAAACAAAATTTAAACATTTTAGTTAAACCTTAAGGTAGAGAAAAAAAATCAGCTGTTTTAGTGAGGCTACCTGATAATTGTACCATGACTTATTTCTTAAATATTGGAAAAACAACAATAACACTACTGAATTTACCTAGGAATGCCAAATCAGCACTTTTCGCGCTAGATTTCACGCTTCTCAACAACCCAAAAATAGCATTTTTATTGATCAGTGCCTTTTGTTAAAAATGCGCTAGATTAGCGCTTATTACACCAACTAAAATAAAAGTTTTACGTGGAAAAACACCTTTTAAAATAAAAATTCGGGGAATAGCTTATAGATAACAAACTTTAGGCAATAACGAAAAACTAAAAGAGTTTTCCTGAATATATTTATAGATTT
This sequence comes from Phyto melanocephala, assembly GCA_941918925.1. Taxonomy (NCBI): domain Eukaryota; kingdom Metazoa; phylum Arthropoda; class Insecta; order Diptera; family Rhinophoridae; genus Phyto; species Phyto melanocephala. The sequence continues at coordinate 132,188,282 of OW799234.1, read as the reverse complement.
CAATACAATATTAAACAATCTAATAGGTATTCAAATTTAAAGTATCAATAGTCAATGGAAATCGCTACAGAAAGATGATCCGAAGCTTTTTGTGGCGGAAAATTGATGATTTAGATGTAGAGAATATGTGGTTTTAACAGGATAGTGGCACTTGCCAAACATCATATAAAAACAACGGACCTTTTGAAAGAAAAGCCACATTATCTCTCGTAAAGGACTAAAGAATTAGCCAACAAGATCGTGCGCTTTGACACCTTTAGACTTTTTTGTGGGGTTTTTAAAAATCGAATGTGTACAGCAATAACACAACAGTTCAAGAGCATAAAAACGATATTATCGAGCATATATATAAAACAATGACAATGAAAAACGTGATTGACAGTTTTGGTAAAAGATAGGAAGCCTGGCGAGCCACTAGGTTACTCAATTAACCGTTATAATTTTTAATTTTTAGCCGAAACGTATTTGCAATAAACTGAAATAAAAATATTTTTAATATTCCAAAAGAAAACCTTTTTCATTTCATCAAAATGATACCTCACATTTGAACACCCTTTACTTATCTTATATACTATAAGTATGCAGCGTTGTCAACTCGGTGATTTTATCACCGTTTTTGGTGATTTTTAACATTTTGGAAGCGAAAAAATTGCGAGTTAGTGCTTGGTGATTTCTTTTTAAGTTTTTAGTGCTTTTATTTTTATTTCGGTGACACCAAATACTAAATTTGAAAATAATTTTTTTAATTGAAAACAATTTTTGTAAGGGTAAATATCTTTAATTACCCTTACGTATTTTGTATCTTAACAAAGCTAAAAAATATTTACTCATTGTAAAATGATATTATGTTGATAATACTTTCAGCTTATGATACTAAAACTAATAATTAAGAAGATTTTAAGGATTGATAGTATACAATGTTTCTGTTATTTGAGTGTTTTGCTTGTTTATTATTAATTGTAACTTATTTCCGATACTGGTTTGTTGATATCCTGTATGGTTTATGAGACATAAACCACCTACTTCTTATAAAATGAAATTGTTACGAGAATTTATTTTGTAAGTAAAGTTTCAAGTTGATCAAACCTTGGTGAAAATAAAAAAAGAGAAATTAATATGCAAATACTTTTCATTTTAAAATTTTTTAGAGCACAAATTGACACCCTGATAAGGTTAATATTTGCATTGATAGTACATTTGGATGTTTTGGCCTAATAATATAAAGAACAGAATATCTTTAGACTTGTATTTCGATTATCGATATCAATCAAAACTCCAGTCTTATTGCCATTTGTAAAATAATTTATTTTAGGGGGCAACTGGCATCTAAAAGCTTTAATTTTTTTTAAGTAATGATTATATTAGCAAATGTAAAGTCCAATTTGTACACATTTTAAACTCAGTGATTTTTTATGAAAATTACGCGCTTTTTTAGGGGTTTAGGTGCTTTTTGAAATTTTAAAGTTGACAACGCTGTAAGTATGCTAAAAGCGTTTGGTATTTTAAGTTCTGCTTTGTAAACTATTTAAAGCATTAACAAAATGTCACCTTAACCCGTGCTTCATTCACAAAATTATCTCTGTAGTGATTTAAAAAATAAAAGGTTTTCAATTAGTTGTTTTATTTATTAAGCTTGAGATCAGTTTTTTTTTATAAAGGTAATTGTATTTTATTCCTTAATATTTAAAAGGTTTTCATTAAAAAAATTTTACGAAAATAAAAGCAAAATAAAACTTTAGCGCTTTCTAGTGCATTTTAAGTTAATGTCTAGCGCCTTCTGGTTATAAATAGTTGCCATCGCTGCTTTAATTGTTTTTATTTTCATTCTTGCCCTGCCAAACATGAACTGAATTATTATATCATGTAATAAGTATTTGCTTAGAAAAATTATAAAAATCGTTAATTTGTAAAATTTTTACGCCGTATTTGCAAATGTATTTCTTATGGCAGCTTTGAGTTGCCAAACAAAAAATTAAAAACATTAACGAATCGTACGGCTAAAAGCTCTCAGTAAAAAAGATTGTTCCCCAGACAAAAATATTGTTTATAGCAAGTTAACTTACACATTCAAACAAAAAGTATTTACTAATTTTACTAGTCATTATATGTTCTTAACACAACTTAACACAAGTCGTTAGTATTTTAAAGTCGTATTTTATTTTGACTAAAATATAGGAGAAAGTTCTGAAGCCAGCTGATTTAAGGGTTGCCAACATTTAATCTGCAGTACTTATGAGTATATAAAAGCATTTAAATTTACATTTAGAAATCTTTGTATTGAAATAGCCATATGCACATGTATTTGTAAACATATTTGCAATCTATGAATATTTTAACTGCAACAACACCTCACTCACACATTTTTACAACATCAACAATTTTTATTTCCCTCATGACAAAGTAGCAGACACGTGTTGAAATTTTATTAAATTCAAAGCAAACAAAAAAAGGATATCAATTTGTTTGTGTGTTGTAGACATGTGTTTCCTTTGATGCACTACAAATCACTCTTACAAAGATATGATAACTATACGTATAGTCCAAATAGTATAGTATAGTCCAAATTTCCAAAAAAACTAAAGTCTTATGAGGATATCTTAGTAAGAAGGCACTTTTTTAGTTTTAAATAGAAACACGTATTTGTTGTGACAAAATATCCATCAAAAAGTCTCTATGGCTGTGGTGAAAAGCCATTGCTCTTTTCATAATAGTTTCCATGACTTTTTCACAAAGCTGGAATCATAATTTCTTAATATAAATTGTTTTAGCAACAAATTGTATTTTTTTGTTGCCATAAATGGATTGTTTTATGTGCACGTGCAAGGTGGCGACGTCTTGCTGAAACCACGGATCTATGCAGTCCAGCTGAGGCCACGTGCTAATGCTCCTGTAACAAATGCAGTTCACAGTCACTGCAACTTAGGTCTCGGTCTCGGAAAAGTAAAGCCAAATCGTGCAGCTAGATCAAAATCTGCATTATTTTTCTGTTTTTATTTTTCAAGGATTTCCAAAGGATTATCTGAGCGACAATTTTGTGTATTCACGGAGCCTTTTAGATGAAAATGCACTTTATCAGAGAAGATGCATTTTTTTACAAACATGTTATTAACTTTACTTTTCTCCATTACCCGCTGAACGAATTGCCAGCGCTTTCGATGAAGGATGAAGGATGAAGGTAGAGGTTTTTTGCCAAAATTCGCTGCATAGAGCTACGAGCTTTTGAAGATGTTGAGAACGATGCCGAATTAATTTTTTTGGGGGTTTCGGCTACATTCTCTTTTACAACAGAAATGTTTTTAAGAGACCGACCTGTCTATTAAAATATGGGAGTCTTGCTGTCCATTCTTAAAACTCTTTCACCACTTTTCGAATGGTTGACACATTAGGTGCACTTTCTCGACTAAAATTGTTTTGAAGTTTGCTAGCAGTCTCAGCATATCCTTTCAAATTTAAAAAGTTTTCAAAATTATAACACGGTGTTATTTTGTAAAGCGCCTCCTCCACTTTTTATAATCTGAATAAGTATATGTGAGAGCTGACAAATTTCAGAGTTGTCACATGAACGAAAAAAAATTACATTAAATTTAAAAAGTGCATTCCTACTAAAACACTCTACACATGCCTTTAAACATTTCACATATAGTCTAAGCTTTCTTGACGAACGAAGGTGGACAAGTTTTAAAAGACCACCGAGTATGCTGCAAAGTTAAACATGCTGTTTAATGGTGTGCCATAGCACGGTTGGAAATAAATCAATCTTTTAAGTTTATTTACTCAAAATCATGTCATGTCTTTGTTACTAAGCTCTGTTAATTAATATTAGAATTAAATTTGCAATTATATTTTATTAAAATAAACAATCCTGATAATATCTGTAGACTTTTAACAAAGCAACAAATGTCGAGATAACCATTTTTTCAACCTCCTTATTATCAAAGTAAAATATTCAAGGTGCTTTCTATAAACTAATCGACGTTTTTCTACATCTTACACTTAATGAGTTTTCCCGTAAAAAAAAAGCAATCAACTTAATAATTTTTGGTGCTTTGGCTGCTTTAACTGCTTTTTTTTCTTGATTTATTTAAGAGTTAAAAATTTTTTAATTTCTTTTTTTGTGCGTAGTCTACGAAATTGTATTCCCTTTGCGAATATCCGTATCTAACTACGAACAATAGGATAAGATCTATCAAATCAACCTTAATTAAAGATTGTTTTAATTTGTTTATTTAAAATAATCCACAGTTATATTTTAAGTAAAATTATTCATCTGTTTGACTAACTAATTCTAACAAACAAAATATACTTAAATCTGACAAAAAATATCTCCAGTCATTTATATGATAATTGCCATAATAAAGAACTCTACACATTTTTCTTTAAATTTAAAAGACACACATACAAGTAAAAAACTTACTGCGTGAACACATATTTATTTCAAACATTGTACAGTTTTATTGTATACAAAGACAGATAAAAAAATACTTTTTTTTAGTTTATGCATCACAAATAAAAATATTTTATTATTTTTTTTTTTCTTTCCAATTAATATTTTAATTAAAATTGGCTTAAAAAACTTGACAGCAACAGTAAAAAAATTTGCTTTAACAAATCACTCATATGCATGGACGAATTTACATTGTGTGAATTCAATTTCTATTTATGCAACTGTCTATAGTTTGATTGCTTGAGTGGGATAAATTGCTGCAGAAGTGTATGAAATAAATACAAACAAACAAACAAACAAATATTAAAGGTATTCACGTCATTAGTTCAAAGAATTTTTCAAATGTGAAAATTGTCTCTAGTTTACTTGAGCATCATTTTATTCAAACACATGTTTAACATTATGAAATCGGGATCTTAAAATTGCTTAAAAGTTCGCTTTTACAGCGGCGAACATTTAGAGGAAAAACATCTGGAATTTGCTTTAATTTTGTTTATTCTCATTCACACAGACGCTATTGTTTGCTTTTATTTTGTTTTGCTTTTTGTCAACAATGCATATCGCCGAGTGCCGAACAGAAAAACGATGTTTGAGAGTGTTTCCCTTCCAAATATTACATTTGTACTTAACTAAGATTTTTATTTATTATTAACTTTTTTTCTTTAGTTTAAATAAAAACTTTTAAATCTGATTTTACCCTTTTCATTTTGTTTGTATTTCTAAAATATTAAATTTCGGCAACATAAAGTACATAATTTCTGAAAGCTTATGAATAGTCGACTAAGCAGTAATCATCTCTTCATTTGTTCGTGTTATGATTGAAATCAACTTTTAGAAGCAACCACATGCTCCACCGACCTGTATGTAGTGTTGCTCTTTTGGAAATATTCGGGAATGAATCATTTTTTAAATCCAGCATAATCGCTCGCTACATAAGCAAGAACAAACACGATTGCCCTTGTTAGTTCTCATATTTTTATACCCTTCACACAGTGAAAAAGGGTATATATAGGTTTGTCATTCCGTGTGAAATTTCTACAATTTTCATTTCCGACCCCATAAAGTATATATTTTCTGAAAGCTTATGAATAGGGGAGTCGATTAAGCTCTGTCAGTCTGTCAGTCTGTCCGTCTGACCGTCTGTCCGTGTGTATGTTGAAATCAACTTTTTGAAGCCCCACGACATAGGTTGGACCCGGGTAAGGTATTAAAATATCAGAAATATTCGGGAGTAGATCGGTATTGAAAATCAGAAACATCGGTACATAAACAACTGAGATATGAGCAAAAACCCACGACCACCTCGATTTTTTTTCACAAAAACAACATTACAACAACAACATACATACATATAAACGTGTATACTGGTTAGAGAAAACGAGGCATCGAATCCCAGCTGAGCCAAAAAAATTTTTTTTTAAATTTTTTTTTAAATTTTTTTTTTATTTTTTTTTATTTTTTTATTTAATATATTATTTATATTTTTATTATTATTTTCTATTTTTTTTTTTTTAATTTTTTTTGTTTTATATATATTATATACATAATAATTTTTTTTTAATTTTTTTTTTAAATTTTTTTTTAAATTTTTTTTTTAAAATTTAAAAAAAATTTTTTTTTTTTTTTTGTGTTTTTAACATACATACGTGAATTTTTAATTTTACAATGGGACGTTTTTATATATGTATGTTTTTATATGTATGTACGTATTTCATATGGGATGAATGGTGACACAAACCACTGTTATTGCATGACTACACGTTGTGAAGGGTATATAAGATTCGGCACGGCCGAATATAGCGCTCTTACTTGTTTTTACAAAAATAGGTGACAAAAATACTATGGGGTGAACCAAATCTTGGGAAATCAAAGGAGATTCTGAAACTTAGTAGACCAACACTTACGAGACTAACCAGTGTAATTACAGGTCATACCGAGTTGAAAACCCATCTAGCTCGCATGAAATTCTCTGAGGAAACGACATGTAGAGCATGCGAGGAAGACGATGAGACTTTGGTACACAACCTCTGTCATTGTCCTGCGTTTAGGCATATTAGACGCGAAAATTTTACAATACATACTAAACCGAACTTGGAATACCTGGGAAACTCAAGCTAGAGATCCATTAGGAATTAATTGAGGGAACTGGGTTCTTGGTCTAGTCCGTCATTTACTGGAAATTATGATTATGGTTTTTGTTGGGAATTCTGTTTTCCTAATGGAGCGCACAACATGTCAACTGGGCATAAGAGTATAACTGTCATGGGTTTGGGCTTTTAGTGTCCCTCCTTTTCAACCTAACCTACAAAAATAATTTGTTTTACTATTTTTTCCATTTACTATAATCGCGAAAAAATTGTACAAGTCGTTCGTAACCGGCAAAGTAAGAGGCAACAACTGTTTGTAAATACTTAATATATAGAATTTTTCAAGCTTCTAAATAATGTTTGGACACACCTAAGACACCAAATTTTAAGTCTCCAAAATTATTTCACAAAAAATCTAAGAAACTAGTTTAAAACTAACTGAGATATAAGAACCAAAATACAACTGCTTCGGCGTTTTTCGTTAAATTTATAAAAGTAAATCACTTCAAGGAGTAAATATGGGCATCAAATGACAGGGCTTGACAAGCAGATTAAAATACGTTATAAAAAATGGCGCACAATAACTTTTTTTATGGGTTAATTCAAGTATTGAAAAATGCTTACCCTCAGTATTGGTATAAAATGAAAGAGCTTAACCAGTAGAATATATTGGTTATATAAGTATATAGTTAGAAGCCAAGATAGCATCCTAATATTGATAAAACTCAAGATGGCTTCTAAAACAAAATGGGCAATAATTTTTTTTAGCGATATGAGGTATCTAACGAAAGGTTTTGGTAGAATACAGTTAATTATACATAAATCTAAAATCAAAGATATAATAAATAATAATAGCAAAATGGTGTAAAGGGTATTATCAGATTCGACACGGCCGAATATACTACTCTTACTTGTTTTCTCTTCTGTTAAAAGTTATTTTTTTAAACATGTGAGAACTTTTTACAAGATTGGCATATGCGATTAAACACAGTAAAAGCTGATACAATATTACTTTTTACTCAGTTGTAAAAATGGTAACAAAAAATCCCAAATTGGAAATTAGTAATTTGTTTTCAGTTGTAAAATTCAAAGTTTCAAGCACAAATGATCATACAGAACTTGGACATGATGAGTTTTAAAACCTTCGTAATAAACAGAAATAGGCATAATATACCGGTCAATTAGACTTTAAGCTCTATACGTATGTGTCTTCATAGCGAAGACACACGTTTTATCTTTAAACCTTTAATAATAATTTGTAATAGTTAATTACGTTAAATTCGTTTTTCATCATTTTAAAACTAAGAAAAAAGTAATACAATACCTCTTTTAGATTCATCAAATAACTTTGAACTCTACTGTTTAACCTTCACCTTACAACTCTACACGCCACGCTTTCAGTTATCGTGTCTATTACTAATATATTCTGCTATATTTACGTTTTGGTGCCACCACACAAAAAAAATGTATTAACAAAAAGCACTTATTGAATTGCTTCCTTAGTTTCTATCTACTTCTAACAGCGCACACGATTGTTATATGAGGTGTCGCACTTTGTAGGTCTCTATTTTGCAACTAATAAGCGGTTATTTCATTAATATCAAAAGGAGTTTTTTTCTTATTAAAGGGTTTTTCAATAAGAGCGCTACAGAAGTTTTTTTTTAAATAAAACAAAAACGGTTTTGGATATCAATGAAATTCTTTATTCCTGTGAAAGTACGTTCGATGCCATTATGTATGGAACTCGATTTCTTTTGCGTGGCCACCACGGGTACGTTTGCAAAAGTCTAGACACTAAACCCAATTTTCGACGGTTTTCAAGCATAAATCGGGCGATACTGCTGCAATTTCACGTTCGATATTCGTACTAAGTTCATCAATCGTCACTGGCTTGTTGGCATAGACCATAGACTTTACGTAGCCCCACAGGAAATAGTCTAACGGCTTCAAATCGCACGACCGAGGCGGCCAATCGACTAGACCATTTCATGAAATAATACGTTCTCCAAACTTGGTTTTCAATAAATTGATTGTGACATTCGCTGTGTGGCTCGTGGCGACGTCCTGTTAGAACCACATGTCCTCCAAGTCCATATCATCCAATTAGGGCCAAAAATATTCTGTTATCTTTGAACCTTAGCGATTCCCGTTCACAGTAACGTACCGGTCTTGATCATCACGGAAGAAGTACGGCTTATTGACGCCGCCGACCCATAAGCCGCACCAAACCGTAATTTTTTCGAGATGCAATGATGACTCATGGAGTACGTGTGTATTGCTGTCTGACCAATAACGCATATTTTGCTTATTGACGAAGACATTCAGCCAGAAATGAGAAATGACCAAAAATTGGACGTAGCGCTCTTAACGTTAAAGCCACTGACTCCGAATTTCGGTAGTAAGTTTTAATAATTTCGACTCGTTGTTGGCTCAAATATCTTTCCATCATGAAATGGCAAATCTTACTGAAGAGAAATGTCAAAAGAGCGGCAAAAAATATGGCGTCGCTTGCTGTCCCTATCGGTCTACTTTTGTAGTGTGCCTGTTTAAAAACCCTTTACTATTAAATATTTTTTTATCAGTAACAAAACAAATTTTTCGTCTCAGCACCAGTTGGCATTAAAGATGCTTATTGGCACACAAAAAAGTATAACAAAAATCGTTAATAATAATTATAATGATTGTTAGGTAACATCCATACTCCAACTGTATAAACTTTAAATATACGTACATGGCATGTAAAAGATAATTTCTTTTAGGAAGATTTAAATTAAGAAATTTTCTCAATATTTTTTCATACCATTTTTACTTCCAGAATGTTTAGTTCGTTGCTTTGTTGTTTTGTATTAACAAAACGTAAATCTCAATTTATTTCTGTTTCTAGAGTAAAATTAATTTTTATTTTTGGATAAAATGTATGGTAAAGCATCCAGGGGAATATAAAGGCGTTGATGGAATGAGTATTAGATAAAAAACAAAATTTTATAAAATTAATTTAATATAAAATTTCCATTAGGCTTTATAATGATCTTAATAAAAACACGCTTAGAAGACAATTTTCTTTTAAGTTAATGACAGACTCAGACGAATTTTTAATGATCTGATAGACAATTGTTTCAAAACAATTGTAAGTCAAGCCGAACGCAAATTAAAATAATAATTCATCTAGAAAAGACCAGCTGTAAGTCAACTGCATATTAATCTGGAATTTTGTTTTGTATTTTTTAAGGATTTAATAAAAATTCTGTGTTTGAAATAGTAGATCTATTTCAAGCACACTTAGCATTAACTCATAAATTGCATCTCTCATACTTTACTTTTTTAATATTGATTTATTATTTTTATATTCCATTTTTTTTTTAATTTTGTACATTTGTTTTACTTTAGTACGCAGCATTACCAAAATGACAGAAAGTCTGTCTGTCTCTCTGTCAAAATACCACCATAAACATAACAAACCAAAAACATTTGCCTACAGCTGTGTGTGACATTATTTTGCAACATGTTTATGACGAATTACGAGTTGGGTACAGAATATTAAAGTCAAACTTTTGAAAATCATCAGAAGGTAAAAGAGGTTAAAGAAAAAACCAAACAGACGTAAAATCTCATAGAAATAAAATTCCATTAACAATTTCGCATTTGAACAATTTTTGCAACTAACTTTTTTAAATATTTATACATTTTTCCCCCTTTTGCTTTTAAACTTGTTATATTTTCTAAATATAATAACAAAAACTTTTTCATTAACAAATCTTCTTTGCCATTTACAACATGTTTAAAGACATAATTATTTTGTTTTTTTACTTTTTGTTCGACAAATTATTTTGTTAGCATGAACAAAATTTCGAAAAAAAAATGCAAATTTTACTGCCTGTTTCTAAATGAAATTCAAACACATTTTCTGCATTTGAAAGTGTGGCGAATTGCTCATATTGTTTCAAAAAGAATCTGTGTTTCGTTTATAAAACCTTTTGTAGTAGACAGTAGGATGCAAAATATATTTTTTGTTTTCTCAAAAAAAAAAAAAAAAATGAAAACAGAAAACAAGGATTTAACTAAAACAAACATTCACACTTTTGATTGTTACAACCACTAACCTAAGCGTATGACACAAGTTTTAGATGTTACGTATATGTTTAACACAAACGTTTAATACCCTTTTCAATGAAGAAACTTAAATGATATTTAAAATTGTATTGAATTTTGTTTAAGTCGTTAGAGCTGTTGGTTTTATAACTCATATCATCACTATTCATGGATGAGAAATACTGCAAGTTTTCTCGGAATGTCCTGCAATGCAAGAGTAAGATAAGCTCGCATGTAAATTATGAATATCTAGAGATAATATGGATACTAGGCCATCTCGGCTTAATCGGAAACGAAGAAATAGGATAATTTTTTAAAACCAGCGCATAGGAAAATGCTTAACCCTTTTGAAGGTTTAAGAGTGATCTTAAACTAAACTACTGAGCTCCATAATGCTTTAAGGACGCTAGAAGAAAAGTATATCCGAAAATTAGAGCTTCAAAGTCATTATTTTATAAGGAAAAGTTCGAATCGGCTATTTGTTCGAGGAAGAAGTGGAGGGAAATTCGGAATATGGGAATTGTTAATTGTAGTGCCAAAAATGATAATACGATAGATATTAACAAACTGAATTATTAATTTACCAATATTCCAATGCCAGAAGTGGATCCTAACTTTTATGATAATTCTACTAATACCATGGATGTCAGTAATCATAATTCCAATGATACACTGTGCTTTAATTTCATACACTTCACTCAAGAAGACGTTCTAGGTTCTATTTTAAGTATTAAATCCCATTCTGTGGGATACGATGGAATCCACCCGAAGTTCGTAAAGTTAATAATTACTTATACTCTTTTACACATAACACATTTTTTCAACAACATTGTTACAACGTCTACTTTTCCATCAGCGTGGAAACACGCAAAGATTGTTCCTATACCAAAAGCTGATTACACATATCGACCGATAGCTATATTACCCTTTTTATCTAAAGCTTTCGAACGTTTAATCCATACTCAAATGGGCAAATTTTTACATGAAAATTCCCTGCTTACCGACAAGCAATCTGGTTTTAGACGTAAACACAGTTGCATTACTGCCTTAATCGAAGTATCAGAGGAGCTTAGAGCAAACGTAGACAACAGTATGGTATCATTTTTAATTTTGCTTGATCATTCAAAAGCATTTGATACAGTAGACTATTTAATTCTTTGTCAAAAACTTAGGCATATGTTCCATTTTTCGGCGTAAAGATGAGTTCTTCATATCTGTGTGACAGAAGCCAATCTGTGTATCATGGAACTGATCAGTCCTATAGTTGCTCAACTCCGAGAGGTGTACCACAGGGTTCCATACTTGGTCCGCTATTATATGTATTATATTCTAATGATTTACCTTCTCGACTTAGTTCTTGTGGAATACATATGTACGCAGATGATGTACAACTTTTTTTTAAGTTGTAAACCATCTGATATTAATAATTGCATTGGCCGGATCAATAATGACCTAGATAGTGTTAAAAAATGGGCTTCAGCAAAAAAAAAAAAAACCGAATCATTGCAAACTATTTTACCACCAATTCTGATCGGAGACTCCATAATCACAATAGACGAAACTGTCAAAAATTTAGGAGTAATATTAGACTGGACTAATCAAATTAATGTTATACGTGGTAAAACATATGCGATGTTGAGAAACCTTTGGATATCGCAACATTACACACCTTTTGAAATTTGATTGTTACTTGCTAGAACATATTTATTGCCTACGCTCTTGTACGGTTGTGATCTATTTGCTAACTGTGATACTTTAAGTATGAAAAGGCTTAATGTAACATACAATAATATTGCCAGATATGTGTTTGGCCGCAGCAGGCGAAGCAGAATCTCACAGTACTCTAGATAAATATGTAATATACCATTTGATGACCTATTAAAGCTTCGAACATTATTATTTTTTCATAAAGTAATTTACACTAAACAGCCTGAATACCTATACAATATAATAATCTTTTCAAGGTCTGACCGAGGAAAGAGGGTAAATACCTTTCGCTTCAGAAAAGATATATCGAAAAGACATTTTTTCTTCAATGCTATTAATCTTTGGCGCCAACTTCCCCCTAATATTTAAATCATTAGCAATGCAAAGCATTTCAAAATGGCAATATTTAATCATTTAGGGTAACAAAAACTAATTATATATAACTCTTACATATTTAATGTGTTAACTTAGAAGATCGTATGGGACCGTCAGATGGCACGACAGGCAGAGTAAGCGCAGAAAATGAGGCTATGGATCATTACCTATAACCGTGTCCTGTGTTTGAGCTTATAGCCACGAGAATTTTAAAGTTGACTCTACGCCGAAATCGGAATACCAAGGAATTCAAATTGCAAACCCTTAACGAATTACCTTCAACATACTAGTCGAAATATTAGACGAGTTTGTCATTACGGTTATAGTGGGAGAATTTTTAATGCCAATTTTGGTATAAGTGTATGCCTATTATGTGTTTGGTCTTTTGAATTCATTATATTATCGATAACAAATAAATCTTTTTTAATATTTGTTTTAGACAGTTGGCGACAATTCCTAAACCGGACACATATAAAGACCACGTATTACATAAATTTCTGTCACTTACTTTTCTTTAACCGCTAGTACCCTCAACATACACTCTTCCGCTCCAACTTTAGAATCGTTTTTAAATATTTACAGCATTTATAGCAAATATCCGCTACATTGAGGGTTAATCTCTAAAAAGAAACGATACAACAGAAAAAATTTCCATCACGACATATAACGTCATACGAATGCAATAGAAAAATCAAATATTTGAGTAAAATAACAAATGCGTTTCAATTTCGAACTTTTTCCCAGATTTTCTTAATCCACTCACTTTTATAACAATTTTAAGTAACATTTCTATACACTGATTGTATTCAGTGGTATTGCGGTATTAAACCTAGTCAAAGGTAGCTTGTCAACATGTAAAAAAACACAATTTCTTTCTCCATGAACAATGTTAACAATTTAAGCCATAATACATCCTTCTTATGGACGGACATTCTTTCAATGACCCCACTAATCACTAATCACAAGTACTAAAAAATACATCAACTCAATGGGATCTTAGTTAAGTGTAACACATGAGTTAATAAATTTATATGACCACTTGCCTTGCATTCAATTCGTCTAATGGTTGCGGTGGTGTAAACAAACAAAAATTACTCCTCATTTATGCACACATATACACACCTGCAATACACTGAAACACATATAACAACGACGACTCGAAACTAATATCAAAAATATGCATAAAATGCAAATGATATAAAATACGATTTGATGGTTTAGCCAAATTTGTTAGATGTATCATGATTGTTGCACACTTGCTTATTTACCCTTAAAAGCAATACGAGATGATGCTGTCACCTCGACTAGTTACTGCTGCTTAATATAACTATTGTTTCCACCACAACTTCAATTGCTATGGCAACAATAAAAGCATCACCAACTACAACATTTGAGTCAACAATGCTAGTTGTGAATATAAATGTGCCTGAAGCAGAAAGTTTAATAGAGGTGCTCACAGTTGAGCCTTCAAAATTATAATACAATTTTAATCAATTAAACTTTTTGTTAGAAATAAAACTAAATACGATCGGAGATTACTTTCAATATACTCAAGATCATTTTTGTACCCTTCACCTGTGGGTGTTATCAGATTATACCACTGTTACTAATCATTTTATTATTAAATACCTAATTGTTTTAACTTCAACGACATTTCTTTTTTAAATATCAAAGAAATCTCTTTGATTTCAAGAAAAAATATTTCACCGAAAGTTCTCTAAGTTATTGTCATCTATTGGTAGCCTATTCCCCTCTCACTGTGATTACCCTTAATCATTTCACTTTGCATTATTCAAAAATTAACATATTTTGTTGTGGGGATTACATTTGCATTTTAGGAATTATCAAATGAATTGTTTTATTTTCGGTAGGATTGTAATTGTAACGTCCGATAAGAGTGTGTGTGTGTGTGTGTCTGTGGGTAAGGGAGAGGTGATAATGCTACCATTTGTCATTTTGACAACTTTTTATGCGACAAACGTCCAACTAAAGTTTGTATTTAATTTAAACAACATGAATATGAATTTTTGCATTAATTTTATTTCAAATATTTTTATAAGAAAACTGACATTATCAGTTTATTTTTTTTAACCACAAAACAAATATTAATTCAATTAGTTGTGGTGATTAAAATGAAAGGCAAATTTGTTTTAAATCCTTTAGGAAACAGAGGGGACAAATAAGGGCTTTTTTACAATTGTTGCTAAACTGAAAAAATTTTCGAAATTAATTACACATTTTTATCTCATTTCAAAAATGTATATAAATTTCAATTTTGTTTAAGATTAAGTAAAAAAAAAACAGTTAATGAATTTCGAAAGCCCCAAATTGTTATAAAACTATCCCTGCAAAAAAAATATAATTCTCAATTAAAGTTAGCGCTAATGTTGGCCATAAGGTCCTTGTAGGAGTAAGAGAAACCAATATTTATATAAAGACTGATGGAAGTAATACACTACCTCTTTCATACTAAAGCTTCCAAAAATGTAAGAGTAAGTAAAATAATTTAGTACTGCTTTCAAGAGCGCTTCAACGCAAAAAAAAAAGTCATGCAATGTGCAATTTGGAGTGGTTCCTTCTTGATACATTTTTATTTTTATCCAATCAGCTGCACTTACTAGATGCACTTCCTGTCTGAGTAAAAACATCTTTCTCTTTAAAAAAAAGTATGAAACCGAGACCGATAAACCATAATATCATGTAGTTCGCTATCTTACGACTGCCACCTAATTCTACTAAGATTTTTTTCAAAATCCATTTAATTCTACTAATTAAAAAAAATCTATGCCACACAAACCAACACAGAAAAAGTTCGTGATTAAAATTTGTTAATTTAATGACTAATTGATTTTTTTAAATTAAATTCAAATACATTTAAATTGATTAAAATAATTTTTACAATTATATTGATTTTTTTAAAACAAAAAATTTCTTTCAGTTGAAAGAATGTATGTGAATGAAAAATAAATTTCAAAAATGTAATTTCTGTCAAGACTTGAAGAATAAGTGTAACGAAATTGCGACCATATAAAATTGGGAGCTGATTAATAAACAATCTGCAGGCTAAATTTCTAGTAAGTATCGGATGATTCATCCTGAGGTTTGATCTATAAAATAAAACACATAAACTTTAAAGTGAATCTTAAATTTTAAAGATTTTACTGTTTGAAAATAATACCATGTGAATATAGGCCACGACTATGACTGAGGTGATCCATTCTAAACGTCCAATTAAAAAACGACTTGTTCGAGCATAGCTACTGGTATCTTGCGAAATACACAAGTAATGTTAGCTTCTAAAGCGTCAATAACTGGCAGTAGTATTCCTAAACACCTCAGACTTATACCCATACCCATACTTTACAAATAGTCCAATGTTTTGATATGACACGATCTAGCTGGACAATTTATCGTATCAAAACGTGAAACAAGTATGTACCAATGATTCCACCAGCGCAGGTAGCTCTTGGTACTCTTTGGGTTGCTCATCAGCCCAAATACGGTCATAATCTTTATTAACGTATCCATTGAGCTGGAAATGTGATTTATCACTAAAAAAAATTTTAAGATGAAACATCGGAAAAACATTTCTCACAGAACGCAGTTTTCGTAAAGCAGCTAAACAATTCGGAGTTTATATTGTGGTCGTCTGACTTGACTGACTTGCCAAACGATGCTCAACAAAAACAAGTAAGAGCGCTTTATTCGGCCGTGCTGAAGCAGCTGTACTTTCGTGCTTATATCTCACCTAGTTTCAAACCGATTTGATAGTTTTTTTTTAGTAATAATTTCTGAGATTACGGCTTCTAATGTGGTATCTTATCTTTTGATATATTTAAGAAAATATATATTTTTTAAAATAATGCCTACCTCTAACTTTGCCGATAAGTTACCAATTTGTACAAAATTGTTGAAAAAATATCTTTAGAGGCATATCAAAAGAATATATGAAGCAACTGTGGCTATAGATTATCCTATGGCTGGAAAATTTTAATTTTTCTGGTAAAAAAAGCGAAAAAACAGAGGACGTCGTATTTATTTTCTCATGGTCCAATTATGCTAATTTGCAATACCGATCTGCTTCCGAATATTTCTGATATTTTGATACCTTACACGGTTCTCGGTAATGTCGAGGGGCTTCAAAAACTTGATTTCAACATACACACGGACAGACGGACAATTATAAATCGACAAAACAGTTTAACATGAGTCATGCGTAATCTGTCAAAAAAAGCCTGCTGAAAATCAAACCTATCCATGAACCACACGATGCTACATACATAAGTAAAAAAAAACTTTGTTCTTAACATAATAAATCCCTTCAAATTCATCACAGGTACAGATAAAGTCAATATTAATTGTAGCTCGATATATTGTTGCATTCTGACCTAAATAGGTAATTTGAAAAAGACCGGGAAAAACTTCTTTGTATCAAGTTCGGGTAAGCCATCCAATATTTTTGAAAATAACGCGTTTGATTATACCCACAGATCCTAACTATCTTAATTGCTATAAACCTTTCTATTCTTTTTTGACTTCAAAAAAGCTAAATTTTATTCGAAATATACATACGCATGTATGCATTTATGCATGCTAATAAATATATAAAAAATATGCAAAATATATTTTCGGGTAATCTTGTTCTTTTGAAACAGGTTTAATTAAACTGATACAATAAATTTTATCCTTAAATTAATCCTAAATTTCAATTATAGGCGGGATCAAAATAATTAAAATAATTTTTAAAAATTATAGAAATTTCAATAAAATTTGTATTACAACTTCAATGGATGTTTTCACAATATTTTTTTTTTAATTAAAACTATTAATTTTAATTTAATCAATCATGTTGATGATTGGTGCAAAATCATATGAATAGTTTCGTAAATGAAACTCATTTTTATTTTTTTATTTTTTGTAAAGTCTTTAAAAAATAATTTCATATTATTATTTCAATTAGAAGAATAAACAAAAACTAATTTCAAATTATAATAATTTGAAGAAGAAAAAAAACACACAAATCTACTTTCGTTCCCGTTCATCAGATTAAACAAAAATCATACGATATAATGGCAAGTGTTTTACTTGCTTTACTTTACTTACTTGTATATTCAAAATATAAATAAATATTTTTTTTTACACAGAAGTAATTTTAAATTTAAAGACATTTTCTTGTGCAAATACAAGGTTTAAAACTTGCACTTGTACATGTATTTACGTTTGTCATCGTTTTCCACTCATACCAGTATCATTGACAGACGCACATACGCATGTATGGAGGAATTTCCATACAATACAAAAACAGACAAATAAAGCACGTTTCTTAATAACAACACATTTATTCATTCGTTTTGTCTTCTTGCTGTTGAGATTGTTGTTGTTGTAATTGTAAACAGAAACTTAAATGCGTTTCTGTTCTTAACTCTACAAACAACATCCATACAAGGCACTATGGGACTAGCGAACGTGTTTTGTGCAAGAAAAATTGTATTTTTTTGATTCTATCCCAATAAGAAATAACAAGACGAAGAAGTGATATTTGGTAGTCAACTGCTATTAAAGTCGATTCGATTTAGTGTGTTATTGGTATCAATAAGTTTATGTGAATATATTAATGAAATGAATTCCAGTTTGATAAAAGTATAGATTGCATAAATATGAAATAAAGGGAAAACGGTATTACGCGAATGTACGATTTCAATGTTAGTTCAGGGAAGGCTAAAATTTACCATGGGGTTTAGCTTTTTTGTTTATATATTTTTTGCAGATTATACAAAATTTTGAAAAACTTTGTCACTTAAATCACCCACTTTTTAGCTTCGCAATGATGGTCTAGTTTTAAAAAGTTTTCCACAATATCTTTTACAATTTGTGCCAGCAGCGCTCAGATTTCTCCAACAATGTTCGCGTTAAGTTCAAGGTTTTCTTCTTATTTAAATAAACTTGCCTCTACTAATAACTCAACAGAAAATAGTCAAATGCTGACAAATCTGGCGTAATTTCGCAATTTCTATATATTATTCGCTCTCTAAAAATTTGACGTAAAAGTGCCATTGTATCTCGGGCATTGTGGGCAGTGGCTCCATCCTACTGATACCACACCTCAGGTTTGCTTTGAAGATATGACTTAAAATGTATGCTATCACAAACCGATAGCGGTTACACTTTTATATCACTTTCATCTTCATTTTCAAAGAATATAGGTCTAATTATATGTTTAGAAGTAATGCCACACCAAACTGTATACCTAGGTTAGGTAGAACAGGCAGGTGTTGTGCAGCTCACTTGGTCCATTTTATTGATTCCATTGTGATACCTGAAACTGTATACCTAATGGGGTGCAATCCGTGTTGATAAATGGCTCTTAGATTTTTAAAACCCCACAACCTACAGTTCAGTTTATTAACAAACCTTTTTTAAATAAAAACGAGCTTCATCACTCAAAATAAGATTTTCAAAACAGTTGATCTGCGAATTGGAGTTCTTGCACTTGCTGCACCTTAAATGGGAATAACAATAAATATTTCTTCTTAATTAGCCGAACTAACCTTTAAAACATTTTCAGTTGAGTAGAACGCTTTCCGGTAAATATTTCTAGTGTTTTGTTGACATTTTTCTGTACAAGTTTATTATTTAACGTAGTGAAAATTAAAATTTCCACAATGTTTTATTTTTTATGTTAAATGTTTTTTTTAATGTAGTGAAAATTAAACATAATCCACCGGTTCGAGAAAAATCTCTAACGTTGCCATGTTGATGGTGACGATTAACTTAGCAACGAATAATTGCTTCAGAGGGTAAAATTCTGATTTTAAGATTTGGACGATATGCTCTTTACTCTAAGATGATTGACTGTTAATTTAAATCATAAATTTCTATTAAATATTTTGGTTTTGCAAAAAATAAAAAATAATAAAAAAAAATATATAAACGAAAAAGTTGTAAAATTTGTAAGTCCCATGGTGACCTTTGGCCCACCCAGTTGTGAAAAATATTTTATGCAATCTTAAATGCTTTTTAAATCTCATCATTTTAAGAACAAACTTATTTCGGATTTAGGAAGGCATTTGGAATGCATTTAATTGATCTGTTAATTTTCTGCGGAAGCCATCTTCATTTCAGAACTGTTTCACTTCAAAATCAATATAATGCTACAAATTGCTGTCAGAAGTAAAGAATTACTATCGATATTAATTATAAACATTTTTATTTAGCACCATAGGCGTAACTTTACATTTTTTGTGCAAAATTCCACGTTCACCATAGTTTTCTGTAAAAAAAAATTATTTCAAAAACAGAATGAAAATGCTTTTAAATGTACGCACTTGCCACTCTGCCCCATTGTTTGCAACTACAACTGATATACAACAAAACAAATACACAGGAAACGGAAAGAGTTTTTCCTTCTATCTTCTTGGTTTTGTTTAATGTTGAGTTTTTTCGTTATTTTATACTTTGACGTTAGACAAAAAGATACTAAGTCAAAAAAAATTAATCTTAAGTTTTTTATTGTATTAAAGTCAGTTTTTGTCTCTTTCGTTTGGTCTACCTAACGGCTTTCAGCCGTAATAACTTGCTTTTCAGACAATTAATTCAGAAAAATTCATACTTTGTTTAAATAACAACTTCAGTTTCTGACTTAAGTCCTTTTTGACTAGCTTCACAAAAATTACATGATACTTTTTCCAAATTCTATTTTTTTTCTTTTTTTGTTGAGTATATTTAAGGGCAAAAATTGTATTAAGTTCCATTACTCGGTTAACAGTGAGATTTACTTTTTTTGTTTAAAAAACGGATATCTGCTTTAAAATGTAGTTTAGCTTTAAATACAACAGTTTCCAACTTCGTTTAGTACAGGAATCTTTTGCTGGGCTACAGTCGATTTTGTAGCAAATTTACTAAATCAAACAAAAATTTTTTAAACAATTTTCAATAATATTCACAAACTTTTTTTAACAAAAATTTCATAGAGTTTAGAAATTATTTAAAAATAAATTTTAGTTAATGGATAGCTAACGTATTTCTTTTACGCTAAATAAACTTAATCCTTCTTTTTTTAGTTAAATCAAGTGTTTAACGAAGTATTTTCAACTTAATGTTGCAGTTTCATCTCCCTAATCCTTTTTATTTTTGCACTTCAAGATTATGATATTAAATTATACAACCTTAGTGTTATTGCTTTGTTGACAAATTGACTCAAAAGCCAAGTTTAAGCGTATCTAAGATCTCTTGCAATATTTTCATTAACAAAAAATTAAGTAAAAACTTCAAAACTTTTATTCCGGTCAAATACTTTTATAAAGCAAGCCTAGAATTATCACTCGGAGGACCCAAGTGAGCTATGCCTTCGGGCGGCTGCCGGATCTATCTAAGCATAGAATTTCAAAATTTGCTAAAAAATTAATACTAGATGCTAGATGACAAATCAGCTGTACATTTATTGGCATACAAAACAGGGCTACAGATGATGAAAATTGCAACAAACGGATTTATTCTAGACGTGTTTAAAATTCAAGTTGGATTTTAGTAACACAACATCTCAAGAATATTCATGAGGCAGATGGCAGCGATGGCAGTACTTTAGCATAGAAATTTTTTAACACGATCCAAGTAATCTTAACTTGATTAGAGATCTTGAATTATTAAATGGTCAAACTTTATCAATTGCATTTGAGTTTCAGAAAGGTTTGTATTGATAGTAAAAATGTTTTTGAGAAATAAACTGGAGAATAAAACTGGAAGCAATGGGTGTACATTTGATTGGTTATGCAAATGATATAGCAATTGTGGTTGGTGATAAGTTCATGGAGACCATTATTGGTTGTATGAGACAGGCAGTTAGGGTAACCGAGGCAAGGAATTGTGAACAAGGACTAATTACAGATGCTGAAGGAAAAAGAAGAATATAGATCGTTGTGGGCTCTAAAATCAACCTGTCTAGAAAGATTAGTAACACAGAATAAATCTCAATATAAAACTAACCTGGAATTATTATATTAAAACAAAAATACAAAAGGCAAACCAGATTCTACATCAGAGAACGGATTTGTGGTCCAAACTGAGGAATATCGCCTAAGGCTGAACATTTGATTTATGTTTACGATGATGGTGAGTCCAACAACAACTTACGCATCTACTGCCTGTTGGCTGACAACCTTTCAGGGAACTATTCAACGAAAGTTATGTGGATTTTAGGGAATTTATTGTATTTATGGTACGACGCATTCGACACCAACGCATGTAATGGAAGCTGCAGTTGCACTTGTTCCTATTGGAAATAGCTACAAGTACAACAAATCCAATGCAAAGCGATGGTATTTAGTATCATTTTGGGTCAAATATGAAGCATAGGAGCACCTCGTGGCTAAAGGGTATGGGATGATGAAGGAGCAAAAGATTGGTGCTAAAGCCTACATCAAACAGTCTTAAGGGATGAATCCATACACAATTATCGCAAGGCTAGTGACATCAGTTTCTTTACTGATCGGTCCTGAGGTAGCTGATAGCGTATATTTACTTGAGTTGAAGCTATCCAGCACCTTGGGACTGCCGGATATGCTTGTTAATGCAGCCCTTATTCTGTAGAATATCGTGGCGCGGGGATATTGTGAAGAAAGGGATGACGATCGGTAGCCTGAAAATCACTGGGAATCAAAGGCAATCGAAAATGGCATGATCTAATTTAAAATTCCCCCTATACATAACATTAATAAATTAAAATTGTATAAAATTAAAAATTCATCATTTAGTATCAATTTATCAATAAAGACTTTGGAGTAACAGCCGTTGCGTATGTAGTATATTTAATTCACTCAACTGTAATTAAAAATTAATCATACGCAACGACTGCCTCATGAATAACCAGAAAGAGTAAGTGATTATGCAGAGTTCAACTAATGATAAAGTGATTCGATTAAGGTGAAATGTTAATGATTTTGACCTTAACGTGTGATTGACGATCATTTGTTTGTATAAATGAAATAAACTCCATTTTAATCACTGCATGAATCCTTATAAACCCAGCAATAAAATGCACGAAAAAGAAATAGTTCGAATGAGTTCAAACTATGCTGAAGTTGTTCAATGTGTTGTTCATGTGTTCATTTGAATATTTTATTAAACTTTACTCGATTCCAATAAGATAATTGTACGCTTGCATATTAGGTGAGAAGAGATCCATGGTTTCACGGGTAACTTCTGTTTGTTCACTTCAATTGTTTAAGAAATTTTGCATGCATTTGCATGTATTTTAAATCACATCATTTATGACAAACTATTTTTGACTTGAGAGGCATAAAGAATGCCTTCGTTTGCACTATTGCAAATTTTACCGGCTAACTGCAAGAGTGCGCCTCCTTCTTAACCAAATGTGGCCTGTAAAATTTATGGCGTTCCGGGTTTGAGCTTGCTAACATATGCGGTCACATGTTATCAAAATTCTGTTTTTAGAATCAAAACGTTAAGATCTTTCTGAATGCCTGAATTTTAAACATACATGGGAGCGGCTGGTAGGGAGGATTTTTTTATTGCCTTTAAATTTGTTTGTTAACTGAATCTCATAGCACTATATTAGCTCTAGAATCAAGTTGTATAGTAAAAGCTAACCATCTAGGAAGATTAAGATAGATACCAAAGTATTTAACCTCGCAAAGTTGCAGTATGCTTTAATTATTAATTTTAATAGAGGGGCATGTTTTCCCGAGTAATGTGAATTTAATAATAAATAAATAAAATATAGGATTGAACCCAAGATTATGGCCTCAGTTAGCTCCAACTTCAATCGTAACTATTTAGTTATTTATGTCTATGGATATAATCCTTAATAACATATTAAACAATTTCTTTTATTATACAGGCAACGAAGTGCTTAAACTTAAAATAATGTTACGTTTTATAACATTAACATTTAGAGAGAAATCAATAAATTTAAAAATTTGATTAAAATGACAACATAATTTCCTAAACGGACCTGCAATTTCCTAGTTTGATTTAAAAGCTTAAACATAAAGTGGGTTAAGTTACTTATAAGTCATTTCTTAAATAGTACTGATATGTTATACAGAATATTTACAGGTCTATAAGAATCCACTTTTGAGGAATAAATATATAACTGAGTATTTACACGTATGTTAAGCAATATCAAAACTGAGCAACTTGAACTTCTACAAATTAAAGTTGTTTTAAGTCTTAGTAAATAGTGTGGCAATAGTGGTCACAAAATAAATTCCTTTATACCAGCTATCCGCAAATTCAAAAATGATACATAGCAAATTAAAAAGAGAGCTAAATAAACTAGTTTGACGTTTCGAAGCCTCTGGGTTTAAGTGATTTTCACTGACACTCTTATTTAAGATTTATTAAGCATGTTCAACATTCGACCCAAATCTATGTGTAACCAGTATAAAATACAAGTGAGTGTTAGATTTTATAAAAACGCTTTTGTAAAACAATACTCACAAGAAATGGCATTAACGTAATGGATTTGTAGTTCACACATTCATTCTCATTACACTCCCCTTTGTACCTTGTGCACTTAAAAAATAAAACAGTGATGGTGATGATCATAATGATGATGACGATTTTTTCGTGCTAACATGCGTATGCGTTAAAAGTCAAGTGGAGTCAAAACAAGTATTATTACTAAATATTTTTTTTTTCATTTTATATTGTTTTTCGTATGTGTTTTCCATTTCTTACTTATATCCTCATAGGGGCAGTGGTGCTTAAGCACAAAAATAATAAATAAATAAACAAAAACTATTACAAGTACGTGTAAATGGCTGAAGAGCTGAAGGAAATATTAACAGGGTCATGAACAATTTTGCAGAATTACTTACAATAAACGTGGCACTGCGAAAAAGGTGGCAATGGACCACAATTTTTTTCAAATGTTTAAGGATGGTATCTCTAAAGATTGTGTAAAATATTTTATAAGCATTAATGATGGCTTATAAATGTTAATGTTTAGTACTAAGGAATTTTCTTTGTTTCAAAAAAAATATATGTGTTTCAGTTCAGGATATATATTTGAGACAGCTGTAACTTCACCTCGATTGGACACTTGTATGACAGCCAAATATAAGTAAGAACGACAAAAAAAAATTCTAATTGTCAATAATTTGCATACCTTTGCAATTGATATCACAAAAACGAAAATACCGATGCGGCAATTCTATCCAATTGAAGTTGCCTGCACTACAATTATTGTTGCTTTTTACACCCTTCACAATAAGTGTAAGCGTATATATAGTTTTGTCATTCCGCTTGTAATTTTTACAATTTCCATTTCTGACTCCGTAAAGTATATATTTTCTCAAAGATTATCAATAGGGGATTCAATTAAGCATTATCCTACTGTTCGACTTTCCGTCTATCCGCTGTCCGTTGTCCGTGTGTTTGTTGAAATCAACTTATTGAAGCAAGCCGATATCGCCCGTGTATGGTATCAAAATATTAAAAATATCCGGAAGCAGATCGGTATTAGAATTCAGCATAATCGCCTTATAACTTTCTGAGATTAAGCAAACAAAGACGACTGCTTCTGTTTTTTCGCTTTTTTATCACAAAAATTAAAAATTTCCAGCCCTAGGATAATTTATAGACACGGTTGTAACTATTTATAAATTTTGTATGCCTCTGAAGATACTCATGAAAAATTTTGGACAAATTGGTCACTATCGGCAAAGTTATCGGCAAAAATTATTTGAAAAAATATGTATTTTTTTTAAATATAAAATTTTTTCAAACGGCTAAATAATTTTTCAACACGCTTAAATTACCAAATTATGAGCAGTAATCTTAGAAATTATTTCTAAAAAAACTAACAAATCGGTTTTAAACCAACTGAGATATAAGCACCAGAGTACAACTGTTCGCTTTTTTTCCCTTAAATTTACAAACGCAAATCGATATTTTTCAGTTTCTACGAAATCAAGATAGCCAATATGTTGATCAAATGAAATGAGCATTAAAATGTAAATAGCTATGAAAAAAAAAGAAATCAAAAATGGCGTCTTAAATTAAATGACATTTATATAAGTCAGATATAGTAGTTACGGGTTTGGCCCCTTTACACCAAACATTATTGCTATCAAATTAAACGGCTTGACTAGTACATATTAAAAAAGTGTAAAATCCAAGATGGCACCTGAAACAAATGGCAAAACAAATTTTTTTTAACTCCAACAATATGGGTATCAAATCAAAAAGATTGACTAGTAGAATACAACTAACTATGTAAAAATTAGAAATCAAAGATGGCGTCGGAAATAGTAAAGAAAATGGTGTATTAAATGAAATATAAAATCCAGGCTTAGCGATCTTATTAGGTTTTTGTGCGTTTGTAATGGTTTTAAAGAAATGCGATCTAGTACTTTTATTTCCATTTTTTTATATCTTTAGTGTCCTTTATTAAGCAACATAAGTCAACAACTAGTTTTTACACAACATTAATGCATTTGTTGAGGTTTGTTACTTAAACGCTAGTGCTAGGCACAAATCTGGCCGCTTTATTTAGGTTTGTCTGTTAGTGTGTAATATACAGAACGATGTTTGTTTATACAGGACATCAACAAAACAAAAAACCTCACTCGTTTCAATTAGTTAGTTTTTCATATCAGAGAACTTTCAGAAAATAATTATGTTTATAACTATTTCCACACTGCGAGAACAGATTTGTATTTATTTACTTCATATAAATCTTATTATGAAATTTACTTAATATCCTTTCGGATAGATTGAAAATAAAATAAATGAAGAAAAAAATTCAAAAATTAATTTCAATCAAAAATTATTTTTTATGACTATTATACCATAGACAGACGACAGCGTTAATTTGCATTAAAAGTCTTCATTCAAATTAACTTATGAATTATCCCCATTCCAATGTGTATTAGATTTCACGTAAATGCACTAAATCATATTGAATTTATACTGAATTTAGCAATTTCAAAATGGCAACACGGTCGGCAATCAATCAAAAAATTAAAAAATCAAAAATGTATGTAAAATTTTAAATATGTACATAGATTCGGTATGTTGAACTTTTTCCATATTTTTTGGTATGCCTTTCTGTTTAGGCGGAAGTTTTCCTTAATACTGGTATCGTCCATTGTAAGCACGTCAATCACCCAAAATGTGCTGTTACGGTCCTCAAAAAAAAGTACCATATACCTACATATGACGTATAACCTCCATGAAAAGATACCATTAAACCTACGAATTTCCACAATTCCTTTTCTCTTATTTCAGAGTGTCCTTCTGTCATCGCAACTTGTAGCAACATGTTCAGATTTGTGATTGCTATTGCATTTAAAATTGTTACATTATGAGGCAGTTTTAGCAAGAGTAATTTAAGTTTTTTTTATATAAAGAGGTATTTTTCACCAACAGCATAGCTGCTATTCGTACTTTTTGCCTTCTATCCATTTAATCTCGATGTTAATGTAAAAAAATTAGTTGACAAACAAACAGCTGTTTACTTAATACAAAAACTGTCGTCTGTCACAGCAAAATTCAAATGTGCATTCGTGAGATTCTAATGCAAATTAACGCTGTCGTCAGTCTATGTCATTAGTTTTACTTTGTATGAAATACCGAAACTGAGTTAAGGCAAAAAAAAGATTTCATAAGTAAATTGAAATAAATTTGTAATCCCAAACTAATAAAGTGGCCTTTCAGTGTATAAGTCACACATAAACTTTGACCTGAATAATCGCAATGTTCTTGAAAGCATAAAGTTTATTTATCCAGTAAGATTTTTGAATAGCAACAGATTACAACAGATTACTGAAAAAAACATTACATTTTAAGAAATTGTACAACATCAGAACAGAAAGCATAATCGGACTATAGGTAGATTGGAAGGTTAGAAAACCTTCCCTATAAAATTTTATATTTTTTATAAAATAACATTACAAACAAATTTACCCACTTTAATACTTATTGTAGATTTTGTACACCATAGTAGTCATACAAATTATGTTATACGACCTACAAATACTACGACAGGTTGTGAATTGAGCAATTGTATTACAGTGTAGACAAAATATTTATTTTTTTTTTTTGGAATTTAACGAGAATTTAAGAAGAAACGACTTTGTACAAATTTGTGTATTTAAAGAATTTTACTTCAAAAATAGACCCTTCTTTATACACCATTTAAGAAATACTTTGTGTTGCCCTTAAAAAGGGATACAAATTTATAACTCTTGCGTGTAAAAAGACCCGATAAAAAAGTAAAACATTTTTAACGTTAACAAAAAGCAAAAGAATTCAAGGCACATGGTGCTAGGTACAATAGTAAGTTAAATTAAAATAATTTTTAAAAAATATATAGAAAATTGAAACACAATACCATTATTTGGAATATTTAATATACAAAATAATAAAGTGAATATACAAAATCAGTAGACGAATAAGGGAACAATAGCAATTGCGTGCCATATTTGAAAATTCTTATAAAAATCACTACTCGCATGTTCGATTAAAATTTTAACATTTGTCAAATACCATAATTTAACCCCCATGCATTGTAGCATGTAACTGCACTAAATTCCTCAAAATGCGTGCAATACAAAATAATTTAAACACCGCTACTTAGTAAACCACAGGGTGAGATAAAATTTTTCATGAGGGAAAAAATTTAATAACTCTTTCAGTTATAAACTTTCTTTCCTGTTTTTTTAGATTGAAAAAATAACACCTAAAGAATAAATAATAGAGAGACTCACAACTAAACAAAGAACCAAAGTAATACAATTATATTGATTTAATCACTGAACAATTATTTTATAGTAAAGAGTATAACGTCGACATTTAACGTCAGAATTTCGCCTTCTGAAACAATAATTTGTTGCTTCTTCAGCCTTAACCCGACACCGCAAGAGATTTGCCTCGAACCAGTAGACCACGCTTAATTCGCACCGCGGCAAACATTAAACATGTAGAGAAAAATCTTCACAAAACACCGTAAACATCAACCAGGAGACGTTCTGCTCAGCTACGAACGCCTCGTACTTCACACCAGTAAATTTCAAATAAAAATAACTATTTTTTATTACCATATAAGGTGCAATTGTTGCAAAAATTAAAACCCGCAGACCATCGGCAGCGTCTTAATTTTGCTGAAATATATTTAACTTTAATGCAGATCCGATTATGAAAAATGTAGCTGGTTTTCATTTGAATGAACTTTGTGATAAGCAGAACTGTAGTTTCTGGTATTTTGAAAATCTAAGAACCATTCATCAACGCCAATTGCACCTCACCAGGAGTACAGTACGGTGTGGCATTTTATCTTAAAAAACTTACTTCTTCAAAAATTAAGATAAAGGTGCTGCATTGCAAATGGAAAGCGATATCGATTCACGTCCTGCTCTTAAAAGCAGACCTGAGATGTGTTGCCAGCAGGATGCAGCCACTACTCACACTGCCAAAGACACAATGACAATTTAAAGTAAATTTGGATAGCGAATAATTTCCAGAATTTTGGAAACTAATTGGTCTCACTCAAATAGTTTCCTTGGGTTTATTTTAACAAGCGAGTATATGAGAACAAGGAAACTTGTCTAAAACGTGCCTATTATTGTGAAGCTGAAACGAGAGTCATTTAGGTTATACCCTGTACTAAAACAAATTAATGCTTAATATATTTTTTATAAAAATACGTGTTATACGTGTGATATAAACAATTAAAATAATACACTAATTAACTACTAAAAATAAGTCAAAAGTTCCAATTGTAGATCCGTATAAAAAAAGTCATAATCATAGCTTATCATCAGCTATTATAAGCAACCCTATTTATTTAAGAAAAGCCAATGTAACTTTTAGTTTATTGATTTATTGCCACGACTTTCAGCAGTCCATTATATTTTATTTCTTAAAATTAACTTTTTTACATTTTCAAACCAAACCGTTATTAAGGAAAAATATCAACGAACTTGTCATCAAAGTATTTTGCTTCCACAACATATGCACAACTATACGTGCATACATTTGGGGGCAAAATGAGGTGCGAGTACTATAGACACGTTTAAATTACACTTGATTGTTTATTGCTATGCACTTCACCTGTTATGCAAAAGGCATGTATAGCTTTGACATTCAGTTTGTGGTTTTTACAATACTCATTCGTGACTAGGGTGATCGACTCGGTTTTACAACCGGTGGAAAACCCGGTTTTTCCCCTCTTTTAGCTGGCGGTTTTTTCTAAATGTTGATTTTTCGAATATCGAATACACCGGTTTTTTTATCCGAAAAAGCCGGTTTTTTTATTTTTTTAAGTTTATTTTCATATGTCTCTGTAACCAATCGTACCATAGTATATTTAGTACGCGGAAAGTGTCCAAAAATCAGAAAATAAAAACTATTAAATATTCTACCATAATATCGTAAGAAATTTATTTGTTGTTTCAAAAACAAATGTAAAATAAGAAAAATAATTGATCATTAATATTAATTTTTTATAGGATATAAACCTAACGTTAAAAGTTAAAGGTAATTGAGGCATTAACTTAGCTGATCGATCACTTTTAGGTAAAAAATGTAGTTACAATAAAGAAAAACCAATAATCTTTACTTCCAGATCTTAATTTTAAATAATGGCATTGAGTGTCTGTCAACTTAAATTTCAATTAAGCCATTGAACAAACTAGTTTATGCGTATATTTGTAGGTCTGTCAGGGGTATAAGAAAGAATTTTTAAAATGAAATTTTAAAGATTTTTTCCCTAGCCTTTAAAATGTGTTTCAAATTACAGAAATAATTTAAAACAGAATACGTTAGTGCATATTAGTTTAAAAGATCTATTTAACATTTAAAACATGTACAGAAGAGGAAGCAAAAATGTATAACAGCCTTAAAAAAAGTCTTATTTATTTATGTATTAATTTATAGTATTTATTTATTTTACTTGTAAAGAGTACCTTTTGTCCTTAAGTTCAACTAATTAAAACTAAATGGGTCAACTGCATTCAATGGGTCAACTGCATTTATTGCGTAATTGTGCAGCCAAATGTATATAAATTGTAAAAATTTCATATTCATATATAAATTTAATTATAATCTTTTTTTGCAATATTTTTTAAATTTTCCTTTAAATATTATATTTTATATATTCGAACTGGTTAACCGGTTTTTTCTCAATTTTCAAAATAGCAACCGGTTTTTTTGAAATTTTAAATTTCAACTTTTTGAAAACAGGTTTCTTAAAAAAGTCTTAAAATTCGCGACCCTTTTTTCTGAAAGTTCTGAACAAGGGATTGAAACCCACATGAAGCACAGAAATGTCTCAGTTACTAATGTTTTAGAAATATCCCGAGATAAATCGCTATTTAAATCTATAACAATCGCCCCATAAGTTTATAAGATATGACTTCTGTGGCTTGGAGCTAAAAGGCCCAATGTCACTTTTTTGCTCTTTTGAGTTAATCATTGCATTAGATTTGTTTTCTTACTCTATTTCATTATGGTAAAACAGCTAAAGTCATACTTAACCCAGAACAGCTTCATAAATAAAATTCTGGCCAATGTCACTATGAAAGCATATGTAAAAGTTAAAGTTCAATTCAAATTTTCTCAAAAGTAAATATTTTGATATTGGCCTTTTAGCTCCAGGCAACAGAATTAATAAACTACAAACCACCTTTGTAGCCATTTATATTTACTATATTTATATGTACTACCTATATTTACTATATAAATCGGTCACGAACATGTAAAGTTTAGGCAATACTAAGTTTACAAATCTCCTTATTAATCAGTTGAACCAAATGGAAAACCGTAGTCTCGAAAGTGATACCTAAGCAAAACTAATTAATCGGTTTAAAACCAACTGAGATATAACCACCAAAATACATCTGCTTCAATCGGTATATATGGATCAAATCATGTATTTAAAAATGTACTTCCCTAAGCCCCCTTACTATTAGTATAAACAGAAAAGTCTTGACCAGTAGAATACAGTAAACTATACAAAATTTAGAATCCAAGATGGCGTCCTAAGAAAAATGGGGAATAATAGGGTTTCCTACGAAAAGTCTTGGCTGGTAGAATAAAACTGTTAGGTTTTTGGTTAAAAAAAATAATGAAAGTTCAAGAAAAATGTAAATAATTAAATGTAAAACCTTCACTTCACAAAGAATATTATTGGAATGAAAATTTAGAAGAATGTAACAGTTATTATCTTCGACAAGTATAACTATCGAATAAAAAGTGTTGTACATATGTATTTGGCTTGAAGTAAGTGTTACAAATTTTTAACAACAACTAACTACGTCAGAATTTACGATCAAAAACGGCATCGGAAGTAATAACGCAAAATTGCATATTACATGAAATCCGAGTTCTAAGCTAAGCTACAATGAAGGGTATTATCATATTCGCACAGCCGAATGTAGCACTCCTACTTGTTGTTGCTATGAGCAATTTACACACTTTTCCGTTTTTCTGGCTTTAAGGCTCAAACTCAATTAAACAAAAAAGAAAACACAACACACAGACAAAGTGTTGGCCAAAATGATAGAGTAAAAACAGTGTTTCCTACAAAAACGAATAAAAGTTGTCTAGAGCAAAAAAATTAAATATGATAAAACGCCACAAAATATGCAGCACAATGTTAAAGCAACACGGTAAGTACCAAAAAACAACAGTGCAAACAAACAGACAAACAAATTGAAGTCACCACATAAAAAGTGTTGTCAGCAAATGAGCTTTAAAGGAAAAGGAAAATTACGACTCGCACTTTTCAAAAGAACATAAAAATGTAGCAGAGTCAAAGGAGTAAAGCAAATAAAAAATAAATTAAAAGAAAATTTATTTTGAATTGTTTGGTGATTTTTACAAAAAATATTTATGCAAAAGAAGTTTGCATTTATTTTTAAAGCTATTCAGACATTAATTCGTTGTCCTTTGATGGCATGTTTATAATTTAGATAATTTACAGAGAATAATAATTTTTCGCAGCATTTAATCAAGGTTTTTTTATCAAAGGAGTCAAATTAAAATGGCATTTATACGTTTCGAATAAAATTATATTACAACGACATTTTATTTATTTAGTAGACTTACAATATGGGCCATCATATTATGCTGTCATATTGTAAAAATTTTCTAAAAATTCAAAATGTTTTAAAAATATTTTATTATTCATTTTAAATTTTTGAAAAATTTTAACAATATTTGTATATGTCAATACGACATGAATACACCAGCAAAGGGTTAATCTAGGGAATTTAACAGAAATACTCTTTTTCGCAACGTTTTTATTGCAAAATGGAAAGGATTAACACAGATTATAGTGACTATTTTACACGATCACTTAACCTACAGTGTACTTTTTTATGGGTGAATCAAAACTTCTGAAAACACCCCTTTACAAATAAATTGTATTCAAACGTATCAACTGAAAGTCAGTGTTGCTTTGGGTGCGAATTCTAGTCAAAAATTTTATGACATACACTATCAAAGCACTTGATGAGATATTTGCAATGAAACATCGTTTGAAACAATGCTTATTCACTGAGACTACTTCCCAAAGATTTAACTAGAAGCAAATCAACTACAATCCAGATATGAAAAGCTGCATTTGAAACATGAGTTGTATGCGCTGCTGCATAAGCACTGAAATATTTGGCAGATCAAAAACAAGGATTTATTTCGTTGGGCATACAAGAGTTAATGAATCGTAATCAATGCAGAAGTTTACAATTTGATCTCCGTACGAACGATCAGATGTAATCAAATCTGATAGCACTTCTGGTTACTAACTGGGAAGTATAGATGGCGTTCAGTTTCCATTGCTTGAATTCACTATCTTAGTAAATTAAATAATTTTTTGATAAAGACGAATAGACTTTAATAGTATGAAGTGGCTATTTTAATGCGACGAAATATTTTAAAACTTTTTTTGGCAGTCACTTATGACCTTTTGTGGCATATATTACAGATGATGAAAGTTTTTAATTAAACTGGGTATACAAGTGAAATCACTAACTGCTAACGTTAATAAGTAGTCACCAAGGTGCGATTAAACACCGTTAAGACTTTATCTGGCTGAGTTTTATGAATATGCAGATTTGTGCCTTTAAAACGAGGTTAATCAATGAACTCAGAATCGAAATCACTAGAGTAAGCACTCTCAGTCAATTTTCGAATAATATAAAAAAAATTAAGATTCAAAAAACCGATTTTCGGTTTTTTTTACATGAAAACCGGTTCTTTACATTAAAACAAGAATAACCGGTTTTTTGATATTTTATTTATATCAAAATTATAAAAAGTACTAGAAAACAGTTCTTCACTACTTACAATTTGGCATCTAAACCAATTATTTTAACACGGCGATGCCATTGGAGGCAAGTACTTACCACGCATGCTTACAAATAGGGACTCGTATAAGTACTTCTTGCGGTCGCTTATAAAAAGGGACTTTAAAAGCAATATATAAATATTTGATTTTATATCCCAAATAACCCATTACGATTAAGGACTTACATAGTCGTTCGGTTCTTCGAGGGACGAAAATTTGGTCAGATTATTCTGCGACACGTTAATTTGAAATTTAAAAATCAGTGAGAACCTATAAGTCATCACTCTTTTAATAAAACGCTTTGCTGTCAAAACCCTAAGCGTGTTAAACTAAATGAGAATTTTAAAAAGTTAATATATTTGAATGGCTTCTAGCAAATTTCGCAACAAGAAATTGTATTGTGTGTGGATGTAAGAAAAATATCAAGTCATTACTAAAATACTTCTTAGTAAGACGGACGACATGTAATAGTCATTCAAAAGTATGTTGTTTAGTAAGAGCAAGTCATTACCTAATGTTTGCTGAAATAACTGGTACGTGCTTAGATATATATGTACTAGCTCTTTTTAACTTTACACTAGCAAAATATCTCTCCTTGAAGTCCAACTAGTTACTAGATATTGTAAACAAGTGCGTTTACAAATGTATACCAATATCTTTCACAAAAGGTATCCCAACCGTAATGTACGACGTTAATTGAAAATCACATCGTACCGTCTAAAGGTCAGCAGTTACCATGAATGATGTACGCTATCTCGAAATGTTAACGTAATTCTTATTGCCAGAAATTGAGGATATGGAGCTGAACGATATGTAACTCAGACAGGATGGCGTCACTTGCCACACAGCTAACTTGTGTCTCTCACATCGCCATGGTAATGTTATTTGACACCGTTGGACCGTCGGATAGAAGTATCCCACCGAAGCCGTGGCAATATTTTCTTTCACACAAAGATTTATCTATCATATTAAAAAATATTAAGACAATTCTCGACATATTTTGTTTTATTTACAATTACCATTATGCGTTTTGATTGGACTAACCTTTATATACAAAAATACCATTTTTATCTACTACTAGAAAAGCCCGGCGCGCGTTGCTATGCCCCTTAATGAATAAAAATGCATTCTGAATTTAAATTGCATATCAAGTGCAAAAAGCTAAAAATTATAGCTTTTTTTAATGGGCGTGACCCTGCCCACTTTTTAATCACGAAATTATAAAGTCATGACAGCTCAATATGTGTGCAAGGTTTCAGAAAAATCGGTCCAGTGCAAGTACCTCAAAATTAAAACTTTTTTTGGGGCGTGACCCCGCCCACGTTTCTTATCACGAAATTATTTAGTCATGACAGCTCGATATGTGTGCAAAGTTTCAGAAAAATCTGTCGAGTGCAAGTAGCTAAAAATGATAACTAATTTTTTATGGGCGTGGCCCCGCCCACTTTTTGCCACCCATAAACACTCCCGGGAATGTTCACAACAACTTGCCAAAGTTTGAGTCCGATCGGTTTTACAGTTTCGGAGTCTATAGCTAACACACACACAGAGTTTCACTTTTATATATATAGATTTTTATTCTCAAAGAGAGAGACAGAGAGAAAGAGCGCAACTTATGAAGCAGAGCAGTCGATATTTCATCATTTTTATAATTATTACTGTATTTAGACTTGTACGAATCTATCACATTTGCTGCAGTCTCGTTACAAATACGATATGACTTTTTGTAGTCAAACCTTTGCAACTTAAAAAAAAATAATAAAAATGCTCTAAAGGTAAAGCTGTGTAATTCTCAAGTGTGTTGAAGGCGAAAGTAATTTTTACAGAGAATAAAACATATATAATACAAAAGTTGTTACGATGACGAAGGATATACATTTAGACAAACAAAACTATTCGATATAGTAGAATACATAGTTCGAGACATAAAAACCCTTTTCAAACAATTCGAAAAAAGACAAATTAAAAAAAAACGGTTTTTGGAATTATTTGGAAAATAAGTTAATTTAAAAATTATTATATAACTAATTGTGATAATGAAATCAATTATTTGTTTGACTAATTGGTCGCATTAATCAATTTAAGTTAAAATTTGATTGTACATTTGATACATCTTTGAGGTAATATATAGATGTTCCGCGTAATATTTATCGTTTTTTCCCTTTTGCAGAGAAATCGCTGGAAAAAAAAACGAAACTGAATTCTTTTTTTTTTGACTTTGTTAAATTTCAATTTAAATACTAGATTTTGCGATACATGTAGAAAAAAATAGATTTTTTAAAGAATCGATTTTCTAATTTAATATTAAATGAGTAAGCCTTAGTAAAACATATACGAGTATATACATACATTATTTACTTGTAAATTTATATTTATGTATTCCATACGTACTGAAAACGACACGAAATTTTATTTTTTTATTTTTTATGTTTGTTTTTGATTTTGTTTTCTCTCAATCATTTGGCACATTGTTTACACATCCAGCGTTTGTTATTAAAATATAAATATCAAACATAGAAGGAAGTAAGGAAGTAATAATAAATATGTACATAAAAATGCCTCGTTATAAATACACTACATTACATCAAAATTAAGTGATACGACTGATATATTTATAAAGGAATTTTAAAGTATTTTACGTTATTTCTACAATCCATTCAGCGGCCGTGTTTGATAAATAAAATTGTAAAAAATTTTATACCAACAGCTAGTCAGTTTGTTTAACGCATTACTCGAATTACGATACATATTTATTGAATTATATTTACAAAAGCTTATAAAATCGATATAAAAAAGTCAATAAAAATTATGTCTTCTGCCACATCACTTCACTCAGAAAGTAAATTAGCATGAAGGTGATGTTAATCTAGTTATTGTACTGCTTATGTTGTAATATCCTTAAAAAGACCTACAACTAAGTACTTCTTGTATAAAAAGCTTTTGAAATATTTAAATTAATAAAATAAAAATCTTAAGAATTTCCCTTTAAATTCAATTAAACTTAAGCACAGAATTAAATAAACCTTTAAAACTCGCAGCGTAATAATTAACTGTTAGACTTTACAACCATCTTATAGCAAAGGAAAATAAAAAGAAAAGATATACATTTAAATTACTTTTGATTTATGTCGTCGCCAAAAAGATAATTAAAGAATGAGCTCAACCTCAATTACTCTCCCCAAATACTCTTCTGTTTTTTCTCAATTTCACAATAAATTTTGTCGACTTTAATATTTTCAATGTATTTTTGTATTTGTTAATTAAACAAAAATGTTTGAGCATTTTTTTTAGATTATAAAAAATTAATTTATCATAGTCTAAATATTAAATGAAGAAAAGTTGTTTTCTATTCAACTTCACATCAAATGGTCCGTCTTGAAGAATGTCTATCGACATCAGCTTAAAGGTTTAATTGAATTGGTATTAGGGTAAAGGGTGTTTTAAATATGTCCTTATCTTGACATACAAATACACAAAAACACAATTACAGGCATACAAAATTATAATTTCTATAAAATTATTTCGCTATCACCCAGATAACTAATGGATGTTTAATTTTGGATAGAATGTAGTAACGAAATTATCACTGTTTTCTATCTACTTTAAGTTTTTTTAGCCATTGCATTCAAAATTTGAGAAAAAAAAACATTTTAAATGGTTAACGAATTTGGATCAAAAGTATTTAGTAAATGTTAGTTTATCGAAAATAAGTATTTGTGGGATATAGCAACGACTTTAAAAAATTCAATAAAAATTCAAACTTTGGATGATCACCCATTGATAAAACAGGGGTCTGTTTCACTAAACTACAATTCTACACGTTTACACGTTACAATTACAAATGGAAGAGTGGGAGAACGTGCGTATGCGGTGTCTTGCACTTGGAGTGATGTCGAGTGCAAAAGACGCCAAATACGTGCAACACTGATAAGCTGGTTTTATATTAAAATATTTTTTAATTAAGGCCAAGAGAGACAACTGGCAGAAGGGCCATAAAGCTCACGGATATGGACACCCTGGTCTGCGAGGTTATTGGAAAGGAGTCACCAACATGTGATGGCATTCGACCACAGGAGCCTAAAGGTGATGAAGTAATATTGCAGGAATTAGTGAGTATCACTTTAGAGGACTGCAATGAAACTGTCTCATTGCTGACAGACACAGAAGTGACTCCTACCCAGAACAAGGAGGAGCTAGTGTCGATGCCTGAGAGCTCTCGAAAAAGAAGTGACCACCATTAAATACTATTTCAAATTTTTTCTAGTCTTTTTTTTTTTATTTAGAACGATGTATGGAAAATGAATATGTCGCCCACAAGGAAGCCCAAAAAAAAAATAAAAATGAAGAAAAGGTGATATTTTATTGCATGTAATCACATATTTAAAAAATTAATAGTTAAAAATAAACAAAATAAATGGTAATTAATATTAAAATTTTTTGATTTTGTTTTTTTGTTTTGATTTTTTTTTTTAAAAAAATAGTTAAAAATCAAATTTTAATTCAATTTATTATTCACTTGTAGCTTGTAAAATTTTTTCTAAGGGTCTCCGTCAACTCTGTTTTTTCTACAATTCTACAACTGTACAAGTGCAAGTTAGTGAAACAAAACCACTTGTTGAAGTATGACTTGTAGACTTGTAACTTGTACAATGCACTTGTAGCTAGCTACAAACTTGTAATTGTATTTTTATGAAACACAATTATTCACAAGTTCACAATTTTACAAGCAAAAACACTTGTATTGTATTGTGAACTTGTAGCTTAGTGAAATAGGCCCCAGGATATCCATCGCGGCATGTACTACTTACAATTTCGTCAACGTCAATGTTTTTAAACCCGGTCTTACAAATATTTCGTAATTATTAATTTTCTTCGGAAAAGAACAGAATAATATGATTTCTCCAAAGTTTATACTCAATACAAATGACGTAGTTTTCAACTACTAATTTTAAGTTCTTGAGTCAGCTGGATATCCCGCGGATTAAAGCAAAAGTCCTTACAAACAGTTAAAGAACTAAATTCTGCAAAGATTAGGGGACGAGTTGTTAAGTACCTAAAATTATCCTGCATAATTTCACGGTGAGAAGAAATGTTCACAAACAATCTGGCATATCTTAAGTAAGAGGGAATTGACATATTGTTTACAGATTAAGTTTTTTAGAGTTTTGAAAATCTTTAAAGGGATCACCTCGCCTACGTATATTGGGCGAAACGCTTACACTAATCAACACTTATTTTAATGCTTATGTTTTGTTTGGGTATATTGTTCAGCCATTTTACCTGCCAGATCAAATCACTCTGACATCAGTAATTGAATAATGAGCAATAGATTCAGCCGACGCCGCTAAACTTATATGGCAGCCACAGGTTCTTAACATCAACTCTTTTTTGACACAAAAACCTTAACAGAACATTTCCTCCTGACTGATGAAAACACTTTATATTCAAACTTTTTTTAAACTTTGTGCATACAAACAAGCGAAAATAATTTACACTTGAAGTTAATAAAAACAAATTTGATAAATTTCAAACAACAATAAACACCCAATAAACACCATTGAGGAACCGCATTAGATTACTATAGTATAACAGGAGTAGAACGTATCAGTCCAAATGGCGATTGAAAAAGTTTTATCTTCATTTTGTATATTTTTAAACAGAAATTGTTAGCTGGGTTATTACATGCAAAAATGCTTAATGGTATTACAAATTTTTTTTAATCGCTTAGTTTTAATAATATTTCATGGAAATCTATGGGTTTAATTTAAGAGTTTCTTGACAGCACTTTAACTAATTACAACCGGCATGTGTAATAAGAAATAAAGACGTTTTACTTTTTGACAAAATAAAACATATCAAGTTGTGGGTGTTGAAAATATAAGACATAAATAAATGGAGTAGATTTTTGCCAAAAGTATTTAAGAGATAAATTTTTGTACGACATAAAATAAAATAAAATAACAAAATAATTGTTTTTTGGTAGCACTTAAGTTAAGTCATAATGGTCACGGCAGTTAACCAATAATCACAACCTATTAACGACAAGAATTTATTGTCTTAAGATTGCCGAAATATTTTTTTATCACTAGAATGTACAGTGTGGGCCAAAAACTACTCCTGCGTGTAGAAATTTTAAGCCCAAATTGCATCCATTCAAACTGCAGTTAATCACTCTATTGTATGGTTTAAACAACAAGGTGCAGTGTCAGATACGATCAGGAAGACGGAATATAGTACGAAGCAAATTAAATGTTAATCGCGTACGGGACAGTGACCTAGAACATCCACAAGCTTCAAGGTGAAAACGTTCTAGACAGCTGGGCACCTTTAGAACATTACTTTGACATATTTTGTTACATTATTGACACACGCATATGTACATACATACATACATACATGATCCAATTGGCCCAATAACTTTTGCTAGTTGTCCAGCATCAAGGGCTAACCTAGGCAACATTTGTGGAGTTGTGATGCACAAATGGTATTTTCCCAAAACTGGTTTGTTTTCCTTTTATAGTTGTCCGAAATATTCCCAAACAGCAGATCCGTTAGAATTTTTTTATAATTTCTTTCTTTTCTTTAATCTTATCTTTTTTTTCAAAATTTGTTCTAATTTAAGGATGTCATCTCTTCCAAAGTTTGCGCAATTATCAGAATTATCAGATTCTGAAGAAGAATCTGCAAATTCTCTATTTTCTGAACTTTTAAAAAAGTTTGTTATTTTACTATCCCGTACAATTCTCTTAATACCACAAACTGTTTACAAAAACTAACACTTAACACTCACTAACTTTTTATTAGAATTAAGGATTACTATGCTAAATTTTTCTGTTATAATCAGTGCAAGAAAAAATATAAACGAAAAATCATCGGCGGCGGCGGCTTGGTACGAATGCTCCGCGGCCCAGGTGAGCCGGCTTTCAGCCGTTCGGCGCAGGTCTCTGGTTGTGAAGCACATTTTCATCCTAACGGATGTGTAAACAAACAGAATATGCAATTTTAGGTTTCGGCAAACCACCAGCGTCAATTGCACTCGCTTCAATGTACTGTATGGTGTTGAGAGCCATCACAAAGAGGTACATGGGCCCACTTCTTCGAGAATGAATTTGCTATTTCAGTGTCGGTAAACGAAGACAGGCAACTCAAAAGTTTTTCTACCAATATGCAGCAATAGCACACAAGAATAGTGCCATATTTACTCTTTTGAATTATATTTTTAATGACCGAATCATCTGAAGAAATTAAGAATGCAATTGGCGAGCTCATTCAACAGAATTAACTGCTCCGGATTATTTTTTACGCGGTTATCTCAAAGAACAAGTGCATGCTAACAAGCCCTAAACTATAGAGCAACCATAGCACAACATTGAAGCTGAGATCAGGCCAATAGAGCCCAATAGATTCAGTTATGCCAAACGCCTGCTTAAAAACCCAATTGTATATCGATGATAATGGCGGACATCTATTTGACAATATTTTTTGTAATAAGAATTTATATTATACAAAGTTAATATTATATTAAAAAGAACAATAAACAAAACAGTCCATCCTATATCAGTACTAAACCACAAAAACATTTACTTGCAACATATCGTACCCACTCCTTAAAAACATCGGTGTTAACATTCATGAAAGTTACAAAAATCTATTAAAATAAGACCTTGAGCATTTGGCTTAAAGAATCGTATATGGGTTAGACTAATGTGTAAAGTACTACTGTTGTGCTGTTCAAAAACTTAAACAAAAACTATTAAACAGTCGCTTCTAGCACTACTGGAAGAAATTAAATTTTAGCAAATAATGGACATACAAATATATCTCCACCACTTGTCACAATCGCCAACAGCAATTTTTAAAACAATGTCACTATCGCGGTAAAACTTCAAAGGATGTTCGTACTGCAAAAACCAAAAAGAAAATCAATTAACTCTAACAAAAGTTGTTTTCTAATATTAGCGAGTGTGGCTAAGCGAGAGAGTTAATAAAATACTTTAATTATCTCAATTCTCAATATTATACACAAATTGACATAAATTTCATACAATTTGTTGGCATAATAAATCATTGAATCCTTGTTTTTATTTATTCTTGCAAACAACAATAAATAAAAGCCTGCGGGAAAGTTGTTACAGCCCACCCATTTTAGCAACTTTTTCTTTATGTTGGGTTTCAGCTGCAAAACTCCCTTTAACAATACGTTTTAACCTTAAAATACTTTCTTTTTTGCCAAAATTAAATAAATTACGACTTTAACGCCCATGTACTGCCCGCCACAACCAACTCAGCCTGCACATAAACTAGTCAGAAATATTTATTTTTATGACGGAAATATATTCTCCTCCTTTCAAATAAAATAATTTATTTAGGTCTGGCTACTGGGCAAATTCTTGTTTATTACACATACATGTGTGTATGTGTGTTGTTTTGTATGATGCCATACTGCCACTTTACTGCCTCTAAAG
Source organism: Phyto melanocephala (assembly GCA_941918925.1). NCBI lineage: Eukaryota > Metazoa > Arthropoda > Insecta > Diptera > Rhinophoridae > Phyto > Phyto melanocephala. The sequence continues at coordinate 132,145,805 of OW799234.1, read as the reverse complement.
AATCTAAGCTAAAGTATGTTTAAAGTGTTTCGTATATTTTCAATTACCTTGTCTACACTAAATCTAGAAAATGATTTGTATGTCACATCCAATTACTAGCACGAAAATAGTTATTAGATCTTTAAGAAGGAATTAATACGCTTACTTATACATGCATATTTATGTATGTCTGTATGTAGGCATTCACTAATAGGGGGTCTTCTAAAAGTTGATTTCAACCAACACATGATTGACATTTTTTAATCGACTCTTCTTTTCATAAACTTTCAGCAAATATGTATATACTTTAAGGAATCGAAAATGAATACTGTCGAATTAACAAATGGAATGACAAAGCTATAGATGCACTTGGCACCACAGGCAAAGGTTTGAGTATTCGTCGTATTGAGTTAAGCAATGTTTTAAGTATTGAAAAAACATAAATAAATTTACGAATAATAACAAGTTAATTTGCTTTGTACTAGAATCTCAAAACTACAAAAAATTATAATCATGTACGTTACGCTACGCTACATCCCATTACGTAACAGAACATGACGTGGCGTAATTGTACGTAACCTACATTCGTATTTCCACATTCTATCTTACACAGACACATACAACAGTCTGGCGAATAAAGTTGTGTCGCATCACCAAATAAAAAATTCGGTAATTCAGGAAAATTTGTTAAACATAAATTTCTGTATCTAAGATAACATTTTTATACCCTTCACCTGTGGTGCACAAGGGTATATATAGCTTTGTCATTCCGTTTGTATTTTCTACAATTTTCATTTCCGACCCCATAAAGTATATATTTTCTGAAAGCTTATGAATAGAGGAGTCGATTAAGCCCTGACCGTCTGTCCGTCTGTCCGTCTGTCCGTGTGTTGGTTGAAATCAACTTTTAGAAGCAACTATATGTTCCTTAGATCTGTGTATGATATCAATCTCTTGGAAATATCCAGGAAAGAATCGCTATTGAAATTCAGCACAATCGCCCCATAACTTTGTGCGATATGAGCAAAAAACCACGACCACCTCGTTTTTTTACACAATTACAACAACAACCTACATACATACTGGTTAAAGTAAACGTAACATCGAATTCCAGCTGAGCCAAAAAAATTTTATTTTATTTTATTTAATACTAGCCAAACCCGGCGCGCGTTGCTACGCCCCTTAATGAATCGAAATGCATTCTGAATTTTAATTGAATATCAAGTGAAAAAACCTAAAAATTATAATTTTTTTATGGGCGTGGCATTGCCCACTTTTCTAGTCACGAAATTGTAAAGTCATAACAGCTCAATATGTGTGCAAAGTTTCAGAAAAATCGGACCAGTGCAAGTACCTCAAAATTAAAATTGTTTTTATGGGCGTGGCCCTGCCCACTTTTGTTATCACGAAATTGTAAAGTCATAACAGCTCAATATGTGTGCAAAGTTTCAGAATTATCGGTCCTGTGCAAGTACTTCAAAATAATACCTTTTTTTTATGGGCGTGGCACTGCCCACTTTTCTAATCACGAAATTATTTAGTCATGACAGCTCAATATGTGTGCAAAGTTTTAGAAAAATCAGTCTGGTGCAAGTACCTCAAAATTATAGCCTTTTTTTATGGGCGTGGCCCCGCCCACTTTTTTTATCACAAAATTATAAAGTCACGACAGCTTAATATGTGTGCAAAGTTTCAGAAAAATCGGGCCAGTGCAAGTACCTCAAAATTAAAACTTTTTTAGGGGCGTGGCCCCGCCCACTTTTCTTATCACGAAATTATTTAGTCATGACAGCTCGATATGTGTGCAAAGTTTCAGAAAAATCGGTCAAGTGCAAGTAGCTAAAACTGATAACTAATTTTTTATGGGCGTGGCCCCGCCCACTTTTTTTCATCCATAAACACTCCCCGGTATGTGTACAACAACTTACCAAAGTTTGAGCCCGATCGGTTTTGCAGTTTCAGAGTCTATAGCTAACACACACACACACACACACAGAGTTTCACTTTTATATATATAGATATTATTTTTTTTTATATTTTTTTTTTTAATTTTTATAAAAAATTTTTTTTAAAAAATTTGTAAAAAATTTTTTAAAATTTGTTTTAAATTTTTTTTTTAATTTTTTTTTTAAATTTTTTTGAAATTTTTTTTATTATTTTCTTTTTATTTTTAATATATTTTTTTTGTAATTTTTTTTACATGTATGTACGTATTTTATATGAGATGAATGGTGATACAAACAATTGGTACTGCATGACTACACGTTGGGAAGGGTATATAAGATTCGGCACGGCCGAATATAGCACTGTTACTTGTTATTATTGAGGTTATAAAGAGAATTTACTATGTGGAAATGTGAAGAATTTTTCTGTCATTCTTTGACCTTTTTTTAGTATAAATCGGGGAATATTTAACAACAAATTAATTTAACTACACAAATTTAAATTTTTAAAAGTTACTATAACGTTTATTTAATTCAATCAAAACTTTTTTTTTAATCAGACTGCCTCAGATACAATTGCGATAAACCGTCGTCTTAATGAATTCTTAAAGTTGAAAATCCATAACCGATTTTTGTGACCACAATTAACGTTGTAATCATTGATCTTTGGTTTTACCAGGAGCATTAAAAAACTCTTCGGACGCGTATTTGTTCATTTTTTGCTGTTAATTGGCCACCTGGCTCTTGTCATTTAACGCCGAAGAGTTTTCATCGATAAATCACGAACAGCTGATGATTCGAAAGAAATAATTCAGCGTTGATGAGGCTGTGGGAGGTATAAAATGATATTTTACCAAGCCAATTTTTTTTTTCTTTTTGTATTGTACGTAATAGTTTTTGCAGATATAAAACAAAATTAAAAATTCATTTATTTAAAAAAAACCGCCTGGTTGTTACAATACGTGGTTCCAGATTATGTGAAATTAGCAGACATTTTAGAGTGTAACATTTGCCTGTTATTATACAACATGCAATATATATTTAAAAGCTTACACTTTGCATTGGTATCAAAAAAATAATTATTAAAAAAAATAATTTATTCTAAGACCCACCCAACCAATTAAGAATTTTTTGCCCATTTCAGCTGCTAGAGTTCAATTAGACCTGCTAAAGAAGAACTTCAATCAATCAAAAACAAGTAGGAAGAACAGAAGCTACTAATAAACCCTGTATCTGCCAATTAAGGCCATATGAAGAACTCCCTTACTTCTTTTTGTTTACTACTGAGTGTTGCCGAAATCCCCAAACACATACTTAAATACATAAACATGCAATATTTATGTTTATGTACAAATATTTGTCTGTGTGTCTGTGTGTGTGCGTAATGTAATTTTTATTTGGATAACGAAAGGAAACAGGAATTAAAAAAGATGTAGTGTGTTAAATATAATTCCTTTCCATTACTATTTTTGGTTTCAGCAGCAGCAGCTTCAGCACCATCAGCTTTTATAACAAAAAACTATTAACTCGCTTATACAGGGTGTTTTCTTAGACCTACAGAACTTTCAATGGGATAACTGCAAAACTAGCTGTCATGCTGATGAAGTGTGTTAGATTTTTTTCAGTATATTTTAGTAAATTACCATGCGAAGACTTTCACCAGAACAACGTTTATTACTCGTGGATATTTATTTCGCGCTCTGTTCGCTACAGCACTTTGTCAAGTTTACAGTGCGCACAATCGTCCGTCTGAACGAGTAATGCACGATGGAATAAAATTATGGCCACATTTACTCATTTGGATAAAATTCAGTCAAATCAAGTCAGTACCGTATGCACAGAGAAAGCTATCGCCGCTGTACACGGGAGTATGACAAAGGACTCGAATTTATCGATCCGATGCTAGTCTTACACACGTTATTGCAACTCATTTGGAGGAGAAATGTTTACAACAGGACGGTGCAGCATAACATGCGGTGCGTGAAACCATCACATTGTTGAGCCAAACGTTTGGTGATTGAATTATCTGCAGAATCGACCTGTAAATTGGTCACTCTGTTTGTGGGATCTGAAATCTTTTGACTTATTTTTGTGGGGGTATTGAGAATCTCTTCTATAAGCAACAATTGATCATTTAGAAAACAATTCTCGGAAAATATTTGGAAAAAGTGATGCAAAATTGGACCGCCAGGATAGCATTCATAAGGCGCCGGCGTGGAGGCCATCTGCCAGAAATTACTTTTAAATATTAAATTCCATAAAATCTGTGACCTAATAAAGCCAAAAACACACTGTAACTCTAAAATAAACACCCCACACAAATTGGTAACTGAATAGCATAACCTTGAACATTTTCAATTTAGTTGTTTATGTTGGTTCGTAAACGTGTGTTTGGCCAAATGAATTCTGTAATTTTTGTCAGCCTATTTTATGTGCGTTCAAGCGCATAAATAAATTAATATTATTTACGTGCCAATTGTTTATATTCTGTTTCTTATTACGGCCGACTATAAAGAATGTTTTTTTTTCTGTTGATTTGTTTGTTTTGGTCGTTAAATAATGTTTGTTCTACAAGTGTTAAACAACTTTGTAGCGAAATTTAAAAGTTTTTCTTTAACATCGTTAAACGATTATTTTGGATGGGAGAGAAACTTTTTGCAAGAATAAGATTGGCCCGCATGTTACAGGTTTGCTAAGTTATAGAACGTAGATCTAATGCAGAGCTAGAAAAACATGCAAAGCTAGACGCAATTTATTTCAATAAGACCGTCGCATATAATATTGTGCTTTCGAAAGGCTGGCTGTCGAAATCAAAGTTGATACCTGTTTCCAAACACCAACCAACCCACTTCTATTAGATGTTATTTTTAAAGCAAAGCCATAATTAAATTTAAAAGTTTACTAAGGGCTTATAAAACAATATTTTCCTACAAAATTCATTTAATTATACTTTGATTAATCAAAGAAATTAATTAAGAATATGGTCATTGAATTTTAACGACAATAATAAAGGCTATCGTTAAATAAAAATAAAACCGGGTTTGACCGGCCAAGATAAATATTGAACAACTCTAATAAATTTGTAATAAAAAATTAAAAAAAATATTATTTTTACTATCACCCAATAACCTCAGGCAAGAAAGTATCTAGAACCATTTTTAATATTTACGCGAGAATAATTTTCTACTCTAGAAACATTTGCTAGAACTACGGGGTTATTTGTATTTAGATTTGTGTACGCTTAAAGCCCAAATAGAAAAGTTCATTTAAGTGTATAAAATTTAGGTGCGTTTAAATGTGTTCACGTGTTTTTGTTAATTTAAGCAGTTGTTATTATGCCATTCATTTTTGACTGTTGACTTTTTGTTGAGGTGGAAAATTGTTTATATTTGTTAACGTTTAATTCTGTTTTTGTTGTTTCATTTTTACCTCAAGCCAACGTCAACGCATACAAGAGTATGACTGTAACATATTTTCCCAACATTAAGTTATTCCTTACCATAATCTTAAGTAATTAATAAACATTTAAAACAAAACTTTTGTGATCTTATTCCTAAACGTTTTTAGTGAAAGTGGCAAAAGTTTGCAACGAGTGTACGACACAAAAAAAAATATTAATGACTAGAACGCATTCACACAAAAAATACTGTAGTAGACATAAATAGTTAAACGTATGCCAAGACATGTACACACATGTAAACTTCAGTCGATTGCGATATCCTGTGTTTTAATTATAAGTAAAGCCCTACAGTTTAGGCAGTTGCGTAAAAATAATTATTTGGGACCTCCACTGAACGCAAATTGAGCAAATGACTTTATGGTACCATAACACAAAACTACACTATTGATCTCAAGAAATCTAACGAGTAGTTGATCTTTAAATTACTTGAGGTCAGTTATAAATACTTTCAGAGACACATGAATAAAAAAGTATAAAAAAAATTGCTAACGCCCAAAGAAAAAACATGATTGTGGTAATTATAATCATAAAACTATATACTATGATTGAATTGTGTGATTGTGGTTAACATATCGTTGCTCTCAAATAGAAAGACCCTAGCCTAAATAATTGCAACTTTACAGGAGCATGTAAACACGTAATAAATCTGTTACTTTTGATACTATTTCGTAAAACTTTTGTATCGTAGTGTGTTTGTGTAAAATTTGTGAAATGACTCTCAACTCAATTTCGTATCACATGCGAATTAAGGTATTTCTACTTGCAAACATCGATATAATGATTACAACTTGGCATTATAATTTTAAATAGAAATTTCATGCAATAATCATGTTATGACAACAAAAGGCCAATTTTTATTCTTTTCTAGAACAAATTGTTGCTATTTGTTTTATTATTTTTTTAATTTTTTAACTTTTTTTATTTTCTTTACATGTCAGACTTTTATAAGATAAAAATCCACTCAACAAGAAGACGAACTGTGGAAAACAAATTATGACAAAAAAAATTATAGTTGAATCGTTTTGCAGTAATACTGTTACTTCGCCTTATATCTAGTGATCATTTCAAAATGTAAGTAATGTAAATATAATATTATTTTTGCAAAGAAATCATACTATGTTTGTCATAACTATTTTAAAAATCGTTTGTTTTTGAAGTACAACCAAATCAAAATTGTCATGAAAAGTAAACATTAAACAATAAAATTCAAACAAACGCTTAATTATGGTGACAAAATAAATGCTAAAATCAAACAAAAATAACTACCACTTGTTTCCGATAACCAAATATTGTTATAGAGAATATAATATGACTGCCGTGATCATATCGTAATCATATTTCTTCTTAGCGTTTATAGCAAGTGTCACAAACTTGATAAAAAAGTTTGAAATTGCCGACATTATTTGAAAGTTTGACAGCGAAGAGTTTAAGGTGAGTTACACAAGAAATAAACACTTTTTCATTGTTGAGCTGCATTTTGAAGAGTACAGATAATCTATAAAAATCAATGTGTGTTTGTATGTTTGTTTGTGCTTTATAGACGGTTAAACGGCTGGACCGATTTCCTTAAAATTTTCACAGAATCTTTCTGTATGTCTGGAAGGAACTATAGGCTATACTTTGGTTTGAAATTGTAAGTGGGCGGGGTGCCACGCCCTATTAAAGAATAAGTATTAAATATTATATATCACGAAAGTTAATGCAGCTAGAGTCTTCAAATTAAGTACGGTAAACTTTGACATCCACATGAACATTTAGGTAAAAAATGGGCGGACTTGCAATAGTAGGCGTGGCCACATGAATTAAATACTAAAATTCGTATATTTGGAAAACGATATCGATTAGAGTAGTAAAATTTTGCAAGAGCAACTTTGACACCCAAATGAACATTAAGGCAAGAAATGGGCGGACTTGCAATAGTAGGCGTGGCCACATGAATTAAATACTAAAATTCGTATATTTGGAAAACGATATCGATTAGAGAAGTAAGGTTTTGCAAAAGCAACTTTGATATTCAAATAAACGTTTATGGAAAAAATGGGTGCATTAACAATAGTGGGCGTGGCTCCTGCCATATGAATTAAATACTAAAATTCGTATATCTGGAAAATGATATCGATTAGAGTACTAAAATTTTGCAGAAGCAACTTTGATATTCAAATAAACATTTATGGAAAAAATGGGTGCATTAACAATAGTGGGTGTGGCACCTACCATATGAATTAAATACTAAAATTTGGGATGGCGAAGCACACCGGGTATAAGCTAGTATTCTTATAAATTATGGTCCATGACTATTAAGAAATCTCAAAGAAATTTATAATGTCGTTTAAAGCAAGCCACTTTCATGACAACATAGAAGCAGTGTCTAAAAGAGTTAACAAAAGTCCTAAAACATCAACTTGGCAACTTGGACAAAAGGTAAAAATTCCAAGAAACCCATTACAGTGTAAACTCATAGAAGTATAAATGATCATACTTACAAAGATGAACCCTAAAAAATTAATGAGTCCTTCAGACCACACACATAATGAAAAATAGTTCGTCAAATAGATTAATTAACAAAAATAACTAGCCGCTAATTTTAGATGCATTTAAGGTTCAAACAAGAAACCACATGTTATTAAAAACAAAACCAAATGCAGACGGGTTGTGGTCTTTCTTCGATTCGAATTTTAGGTGGGATAAATCAATGAATCATAACTTTTCTACATTAAGGAAGTTCAAGCATTACTATCAATTAAGTTCGATAAAAGGTCTTCGATGAAATTTGATTATATTAAAGTTAACTAAAATGCCATATAGACATTTCATCTAGGTGAAGTCCACAAGCTATGCACTAATCGGCTAAATTAAATGCTGCATCAACGAAATTCAGTCAAATCTATGCAAGGTGATTATGGAAAAATTCGACTAAAAAGTGGCTGCAAAACCATAAAGGATATATATTTCGGATCTTATTTTATACATAACACTATCTTGTGCACTTTATTTGACAATAAAAAATAATAACGCTAAATATTAAAAAAAGGAACTAAAAATTTTAAAAATTTAAATTTATAGTTGAGTTTGGAACTCCCTTGATAAGTTATATGCGCTGCATATGTTAATATTTCTTGTTTCTTATTTTAAACAATTTAAGCCACTCAATTATAATTTTACCCTTGTGTCATATAAATTTATAAGTGTATGACCATCTTTGAACTTGTCTGTACATAAATAAATAAATAAATGTGTACATAAGGATTTTTGGGTCTACAAGAATGATTTTATTCACATAAAATGTAAAAGTAATCATCTAATAAATAAAAGACAAACAAAGCATAGCCTACTTAACATACACATATGAGCTGAGTAATGTAAAGACTGAAATAAACATAATTTGAGATAAATACACTTAAATAAAAAATATATTTGAGATTAAAAAAAAAAATTTTTTTAATTTCTAAACACGTACCTCACACCTGTCTCTAAAAAAACTTTTAAAATGCTTTCTTGAGAACTACATGTCTATGTGAATAATTTTTAAATTTTTATATTCACAGAATATATACTTTTAAAAACAAACAATTTCGACTACTGATTTAATCTGTGTCATATCTTCAACAACAATTACAACAGGTAACTTGTACAAATATTTTATATGTATATTTTTAGTGTAGAACATATATACTATTCGCTTATACATATAATAATGTAATATATTTTCTTTATTTCAAAAAGTTATATTTTGTTTTATACGAAAACTTTTAAACCCCATCAAATTTTTTTTTAATTTTGTAAGCAGTAGGATAATCGAACGGTTATTATTCGATTAGTTTTAACCGGTTTTTTCAGTTTTGTCGTAGCCGTATATTTTAATATGCCATTTTTCGAATATCAAATAAATCGGTTATTTTTGGTGCAAATAAACCGGTTATTGTTATGAGCTGGGCAGTACTATGAAATATATGCACCGACGAAAATATCCCACAAAAGTCAAACATAAAGAACACATTTTTGAGGATTTGTTTTATTTAGATAAGTGTCATAAGTGATCTAAAATGTTAAAAGTTTTTTTGGTACTTTATATTCTATAAGTCCAACATGAATGCTAACTGAAAGGACATTTTCAATGTCAAGTTTCATAAAAACAAAAAATAAATAAACATACTTCAAAACATTTTAGCATTTTTTTTAAAATATTACTTTAAAAGAAGCAACAAAAAGACAAAATTTTTATTATTATTATTTTTAATTTTAACGTGAATCATTTTTATTTTGGCTTAAGTTCATGTATTCTATTATTTAATTTTATAATTCAAATTAAATTAAATTGTAATCATTTTAAGGAATATTCTTTTAAAATTATTTCCGATATTAGCCGAGTGGAATGCATTTTCTAAACCAGGTACGATTTCATCATCACTTATCATCACTCTTTATCAGTATATAATTTAAAATTCCCATATATGTTACAATTCAATGAAATTTGAATTAGTGAATCATAGTATTAATTTTCAAATTTGTTGTATTTCTACTTCACCTATCAAATGACATTTTTTATTCAACATATTCGTATTGTTTTTTTTTTAATTAAATATATAAAGAAAAGTTTGAATCAAAATATTAAAATATTATTCTTATTTTAATTGAATAATGTGGTCTCACATATATTAAATTGTTAAGTTGTGTAATACACATATAATTTTATTAATGAAAGTGCATATGTGCATATCTATGTATTAATGTATAAACTTGTTCATAGGTACAGGGTGGACCAAAAGTCACGCCTGCGTGTAAAAATTGAATAACTTTTTTGTTTATTAATATTTTTATTTTTTTTTTTCAGATTTTATTCATCAATTCGTGTTACACGACTGAGCAACGAACGAAAGTGGTAGAATTTTACTTTTAATCGTTCTTCGAGGATGAAGTTGGTAATACAGTAACGGTGAATGGGGACAGATATCGCGCTATGCTTAATAATTTTGTACGCCCTGAGGCAGCCAACAAGTGGTTTCAGCAGGATGGAGAAACAGCACACACGGCCCGTGCCACAATGACGCTTTTAAATGAAATTTTTGACGACCGAATTATCTCGAAAAATTCAGAATTTAATTGGCCAGCACGTTCACCAGATTTAACTGCCCCTGATTATTTTCTATGGGGTTATCTCAAAGAACGAGTGTATGTAAACAAGCCTCAAACTATAGAGCAGCTAAGGAACAACATTGAAGCTGAGATCAGGGCAATAGAGCCTGAAACCTTGCGTGCAGTTATGCAAAACGCCTGTTTAAGAGCCCAATTGTGCATCGATGAAAATGGCGGTCATCTCTCTGACATTATTTTTCATAATTAAAATTTAGGTCATACAAAGATAATATTATAATTAAAAAAAAATTTAATAAAAAATAATAATAAACAAAAAAGTTATTCAATTTTTACACGCAGGCGCGACTTTTGGTCCACCCTGTATAATATTTTAAAGCAAAATTTCTGTCATACTGCAGTATATTTTGTTCGTTCTTTACCTTTGTGAATTGTTTTAATTTTATTTAAATAAACTTTTCATTTCAATAAATATCTTGATTTTTGTGTTATTTAAACAATTTATTCGAATAAAACCCGGTGTTTTTTTTAATGTTTACCCGAAAACCGGTTTTTTAATAGTAACTATTTGAAATATTCGAAAACCGGTTTTTGTAAAAATTCGAATAATCGATCTACCTAGCCAAGCTTTAACAAGAGCAGCAAGCGTTTTTTGGTTGTCAAAAATTCTCATGTTCATACAATTTGTATGAAACAAACCGAAATACCGCCTTGCAATTGGAAAATCCAATTTTGAAAAGGTCTAAGGCAAGGCATATTCATACAGTTATACATATGCAACGGCGAATTGATACAACAAAGCAACTTCTAAGGTGATGTTTTATGTTAAGGCCAATATGTATATCAGGGATGAAAAAGTTGTTATGACATATTAAATATAATAAAATTTATTTAAAAGAAGGATATAAACTTTTGAAGAACATTATTAATGACGCAAAAGCAACAAATATACATACATTTAGTACATTTATTAGCAAATAAGTACACTTAAGATAATTGTTTAATACCGAAGCCAAAATTACATTTTCCTTCCCTGCATTAATAAATAAAATCAAGGCAAATTCAATCAATTTTGACAAAAACTTTCCACATCAGCTGGGTTGATAATTTCACCTGTAAGAATTCGACTAAGTGTACTTTTGTAATTGTAGAAAAGTAATACCATTTTAGCTATTTTAAAGTTTATCTAGCGATTTTATTTCTATTTAGTGAGTTTTATTAAAAATTATAAGTAAACATTACTGTTCATTACACAACTTTGACGCTCTTCTGAAATCTAGTTTCAATGTCGCTACATGGTTCCATTGGAACTTCTTAGCCAATAGTACTAAGGTCAATTGTGCATTCTCAATGACAAATATCTCGGGATGAAGCATTAGTCAGTAGCACTGGAGACAAATTCAATAGTGAATCAGTACAGTTTAGCAATTGACATTTCTACAGGGAAATTTTACAGTGTTTTTTATGCGTTTATTTCTTCCGGGGTTGCCCATGGCATCACATCTTTTAATTTTAAATTGTTTCCAATTTCACTTCAAGTTTTTATGCGTTTATTTCTTCCAGGGTTGCCCATGGCATCACATTTTTTAATATTTTTTTTTTAAATTGTTTCCAATTTCACTTCAAGTTGCTTCACTTTACCCTTATACGAATTACATACGTCATAAGTTAAGTCTTTACATACATATGTACATGTGTTAAGTATTTAAGGAATTTTTAAAATCGTTTTAAGCAACTTAAGAAAATCCTATCACAAGTCAGTTAAACGTAAATTAACCTCAATAAGTAGTATTTAAAATTTAATAAGCATTTAAGAAAAATGTCATGAACACACATACGCCTACAGCAAATTAAGTAACTACACCCTAACGATTTGGATGTGGTATTATAATTCATTATCTCATTTGACAAACATGCATATGTTCTTTTTAAAATAAATAATTACTGATCAGTTTTAACTGACAATTACATGACTAGTAAAAACAATTCTTTAGGATTTTATTTATTTTATAAATCTTTAAGCAAATTTAATTTAAAAAGTAAATTATGTTAAAAATTCCTTTTTTTTAATTCACTTTGAATAGATACCAGTGCACAGAGGAAACAAAGTGGATATTAGACTATGAATACAGAGAAGCATCTAAGTCAAACATGTCGGCAGTTGTCCGCCTTTTTCACAAAACTTTGGAACATATTTGGTAACAAGGCTTCACTATCTTGCCAATGTAGCGCAAAAGTTTTTTATATCAGAGTGTCGGTTGTTTGTGGTTAGTTTCTGCAAAAAGGATATAGTTTACGTACGATAATTAACAAGAACAGGGTAGCCAATTGGTATCGCTTAATCGAAAATAAACACTGCGAGAAATAGTTTGGCCAGAAGTATAGCGTTTGGCACTTAAGATTAACACTTGGTTTGTATCTTAAATAGTAAGCCATTATCATAATTAAACATTTTCTATTAAAAGAGTTTGATCAGGCCAAATTCATTCTTGGACCCCAATAAAATATATATTTAAAAAAAGATTGTAAAAAAATTGTGTTTGAAACTTTTATGGCGGTGTATATAATCAACGATTTTAAATGCAAAACATCATATTTTAGATTTTTTTCTGTCCGCCTTCCTTTTTGTCTGACTTTCTGTTTGTGTTTTTCCCCCGGTGGCATGTATGCTTGACTATTTCTAGGCCTTGATGGATTGCCAGTACGGGGTAAAGAGGTAAGAACAACACTTCTGGCTTTTTAGAGAAATAACTTGGGGGAATAAATACTCTGGTCAGGAGCATGAATTGGAGGCTGACCAGAGACCTATCTGGTACAACGGGAATCACTGAGCCCCCAGAACTTGATCTGGACTGGTTATTGATGAGGTCTCTTCGAAGAGCACGTGTTGGCTGTGTTTATCCCAAGCGAAAAACGGATTCAGGGTAGGTTAGTGTCAGATGCCTGACTTCGGTCAGACTTTAGACAATCACCTGGGTTTCTGGGTGTTGTAACGGTTTAATGACTGATGCTCACAGTGGGGTGATGACACTGTGTACTTCGGGCAACCATTTATGTCTCGGGATGCTGTTGCCTTTACATAGAAATAGTTGCATGGTTGGTTGTTCGACTTCTTTCAGGATACATACCTGATTCTGTTGCCGATCAACCTATGATAAGTAGCGAAAAACACAATTTTAGGGGATAGATAGCCCGAGCTCTCGAGCAAGGTGCGTCTACATGAACCAAGAATTAATGCAGGTAAGATTGGCTGAGCTGCACAGCATGATAGCAGGCGCTCTGGCTGGGAGTTACAGACCCAAAACAGTGGTAAGACCACCGTCGGATAATGCCGTAATTCGGAGCCGACGTCAATCATATCACACGTTGTGTCTTTTTGTTTGTTTTTCTACCTAATCTCAATGGGCTCAAAAATTGTAAATAGATTTGGACAAAATTTAATATGGATGTTGGTTGATACCTAAACGAGCATAAATTTTTATAATTGCGATATAAAAACTCATTTGTAAAAAAATACGAAAAAATAAAATGGAGTTTAAAATTGTATTAGAAGATTGGTAATAAATTCTGTATTTCTTTCTTGTATTTTATTTCCTACTAACTATTTCTTATTTTTATTTACTCCATCTTCAAGAACTCTCTCTCTCGCTATTTCTCATCAATCTTTTCTCTATTTTCTTGTATAAAGGGAAATACAATGGACCATATTGGTCTCCGATTGTAAGTGTTGGCAGTGGCTCTTGCTTCCAGCAAGGTAAGAATAAAATAAAAATGTTTCTAAATTATTAATTAAACCAATTTATTTATAGTTGTGATAGTATAAATTCAGTTGTATATGGGCATTTCCATGTCATCGTACGTGACATTTGTACTCCTATAAAGTGGAGTGATTTTTGCAAAAGTAAAAGTAACTGAAACAAAATAAGATCTTTATGTTCCATTCAAAGGGTACTTTATTTAGAAAAAAAAAATATTTTTATTCGAATCATTGTTGTCTAAAATATCGAGAAAAAAGTACGATTATATCGTACGTGACATAAAACGTAAGTGATTTTGAGATATATATATGGAAATATGAAAAAATCTGCGAATCTGAATGGGAGGTATTTTTTCTTTTTTTAATTTCTTACACTAAACTAAATATTTTTCATTAAAAATCCATCATACTTAATTGAAAACAATCTTTAAATGATTTTATAATAAATTCAATTTCAATATCGTTTGTGACATAACGTACGTGACGGATTTTTCTCTAATAGTATTCTTAGGTAATAAAATTTATATTATGTCAAGAAAAAATGTTAAATTCTAAATTAGGTGCTCTTGCGACTGTTCAAATGCGAATGACATATTCATGGAAATGTCCATACACAAAATTTCGTTTCAAATTATAAATATGTTGTCAGCTTTAAGAAATTCTGAGTCTAGCAAAAGAAATTATTTTACCACAAAAGATAAGTTCGATTACCTGAACTGAACTGTTCGAGTAGCAATGAATTCTATTGTCTAAATGTAGGATAAAAAAAAATTGAAGAAACTTATAAAAACTTATAAAAACTTAAACTTAAACATTATATTGCACTGCCATTATATACTAAATAAAACATTTTAGATTGTTTATGACTAATCTATTCTTTAGTGACTAACTAAAACTATTTTATATGCTTTTTTAGGAGAAATTAAATTCCTTATTGATATAGCTTGTCCTAGGCATTCAGCGTAAGTAATACGGTCGACAGTAATGAGCCAGGAGAAGAAGTATCATCCATTCTGCTAACTTCCCTAAAATGTATGTTATTTTATTAATTATACGGTCTGTTTAGTTTGTTAACATTACCCACATATGTATGAATGTATATGTACACACATATACATTTTATTATTTTTGTTGCTGTTTTTGTTGTTTCCTTTATTAAGTCGCTTATTTATTTGTCTTTCCGTCTGTCCACTCGTCCATCTGGCTTTCCGGTTAACGTAGCTTTTATTTACTCGCACTGTCAATGTACTTAAGCATTTATTTGCAACTCATTTAATATAATTTTCATGTTTTCATATGAAAAGACACGATTGCTTAAATATCCTGGCACTCAATTTTATATACCTTAAAGAAGAGGGTAGTCTTAAAAGAACCCAATAGAAAGAAAACTACTGCAGAGCACACATTAATCGTACTAATATAAAAAATGTGAATGTCTGTATGTTTGGATGTTGAATTGAACCTGAATTATTACATAAAGCGGCTACCTTTCATGACGATAACTACGCAGGCAAGGTCGCGGGCACAGACTACTAGCTGCATAAATTTAGAAAAAAAATTTATGATTTGCTTTTAAAGTAAATAACTGTTTTTGTATGCTTTTCTTAAATTTGCTGCAAAAAAACACTTACGGTAGGTAGTTCAGATTAGGCAAATATTTGACGAAATAGACTCAACCACTTAAATGTATTCGTTTCTGTTTTATCTATCAATCAACACTCATTTTGCTTTGATTTTATGGGATGAGAGAAAAATCAACACAACATCAAGTAAATTTTTAACAAAAAATAGTGATTACTCTTATTTGGAACAGTACTTATCATATGTAAACGTAGCTTAGTACATGTAAAGTTAGAATTGATTGCAAGAAATTTTAAGAACAAAATTTAAAAATAATTTTACTTCTTTCCCTTCTTTCAATGTACACATATTTGTAGCTGCCTTCTCATTGATGCTCAAACACATATATGCAGATGTATTTGTACATTTGTGTTTATTAAAGTATTTAACATAATAAATAACGGCAATAAAAAATCTCTGCTTACCTGCTTTCATACAAAAAATCAAAAGTAGGAGCAGGAGCAGGAATAGGAGCAAGAACTGAAACAACCAACACAGCAACTGAAATTTAATATGAAAAGATTTAAACACGTTTTCGACAAATGCGACGACTAATTAATAACAATACAAAAAATACATGTTTTCACATACATATTTAACACACATACATATGTATACCCCAACAATCACACACACATTACATAAGGCCACGACCCTGCAGTTCTGTTTTGTAAGAAACAAAATTGTGAGAACTTACAACAAAGAGGTGAGAGAATATACAAAAATGACAATATTCTCGAGCAGTGAAGCTTTGTTATAATGGTTAACACTTCAAGGTGAAGTAGCAAAAGAACAAAGATTCTTTAAGTTTACACGTGAAAAAAACTTTTCAAATTGTTTGAATTCAACTCAGATTTTTTTTTTATCAACTACATGTGCGTATTTTAAGAACTTTACATGCATATAAATAATACGAAACTTCAAACAGAATATATTCCTTTTCCGCCCATTCTTCCTTAGACATTTTGCTCAGTGTGAATTGTTTTTTCCTCTAGCAATACTAAATACAAACACAGCAGAATTTTAATTTTTACAAGTCACATTTAGTTGCCTGTAATGTAGTTTTACCAAATACTGAGAGCATGTGAACTTTATTGTTCTTGAACAATTAGGACTTTATTGAAGTGGCAATCGACTTTGAATAATAAAGTGCACATGTTTACTAAATGATACAGCATAGATGGGATAAACATTTCCCAGTTTAGCAGTATTAAGTATGTGTGCAAGTATAAAAACAGTAAAAACGTAATTAAATATGTGCGCAACGCACAGAAAATTCATAATTAGCCAGCACAAGTTATCAAATAGAAAAAAAAATTATTCATTTTGGTTTTTCATTTTAACTAAATGTAGAACATAGTTTTTATTTAGGCCGCCACACAAAAGTCGTGACCTTTGAGTCTAGGAGTGTGTTATTTTGAAAACATGACAATAGCACGAAATTCACATTAGTGTATACAAATTAGAGTACATATGTATATAGATATTGTCAATTAACAACCTGCTGTTATCATTTATCCAGCGTTGAAATACAATTTTGGCAGCTGTAACATTAAATTGTTAAAAGTCGTGAAAATAAAAAACAAAATAATTTATAAAAACCAATTCTAATGGAAAGCGAAAGTGACAAACAATATTAATTAAATTATTTTAAGGAAAAGTACAGCTTTAAAATTTTAATTTAACGATTTCTTTTCATCTTAAATTCAGGCATTTTTCCTTCTTTAAGAAAAAGGACATTCATATGAAATTAATGGCAAGAAACTCAATACAATATTACGAAAAGTTACGAAACGAAATTGTATAGTCAATAACAGCGTGTAACAGTATTATTGTAAAATCAAAAAATATTTCAGTTTATTAAAATTCGATATGACCATCAATCAGCAGGCCAAAAGTAGTCAAACTGCTTGCTTAGTTTTAAAATTTATAATCGTTTGCTTTTATAGGACTTTTTAAACGATACAATGAAAAAAATATATAATTTTTTGTTTTTATTATAAATTCCGTTGTTGTCCCGTCAAGACAAAAATTTTCAAACAGAAAAAATGTCCTTGAAAATGTTTATCCTTGACATTAGAGATGTACTAAAAATACATAAAAAGACATTCTAATTTATATCTAAAATATTTAAAGGATATAGAAGGATATTTTTTTGTTCAGGCCAACTAATAATAATTAAAATAATTACAGTCACAGAAATATGTTAGAAATGTTGCAAAATATTTAAGTACTATCTGTACAACGAATTTACTATAAGACAGATGCTACAAATGTTGTCCAAAATTATAGATTTTCAATTATGTAACAAGATCTGAAAGCAATACTCTAATAGTGTTTGTTATTTCTGTAATGTATTAGTTTTTAATATGTCAGTTTTTATTAAGATTTGTCGAACTTATATATTTCATAGACTACATTATATTTTTAAACTGGCTCAAGTTAATTTTTTAAAGTTCTCATTTTTTTTATATGATTACATTTAATTTTTACTTGTTATAATGAAAGAATAATCTTGGAAAAGTAAGTTTTTATACCGACACACGCCGAGTGGACTACCAACTACAGTTTCATCATCAGCACCCTTTGATCGGAATGTCCAAGTGTTGGATGTAAAATATCATCTATTTAGCTTACAACTTAATATGAAATTGATTCTGTAAATCAAACATATCATACTTATTCATATTTACTATAGTGAGTTAGAACGAAATTTACCACAACTTAAGCTTTTCTCCACATTTTGTTATCCTTTTTTATTTATCAAAATTTTATACTTGCTTTTAGCCATCAGTCTGATTGTAATGAATAATGAAAAATAAATTAAATTTTTTAAAAATTGTTTATATTAACAAAAAAAATTTTTGGCCTTTTTTTTAAAAAATAATTTTTTTTATAATTTGTAATTTTTTGAATTTGGTTTTTTTTGTGTAATTTAATATTTACCTTGAAGAAGCTACCCATTGTTTGGTAGCGAAATATTGGTGTTAATAAATAATTTTTTATAAAAAACAAAAAGTCATCTCAAGCTCAAGAAAAAGAACAAATTAATGAAAAAAAATACTTTATATTTTATATTCTTGAAAAGGAGAAGAGATCAGAATATTTAAAACTGAGTTTCACCACAAGTGGTCTGCAGATTAATATTCACATCGAATTTTTCACGTTCAATAAAAAAAAGTTGATTTTTGTTACACAGTGTAATTATTTTTCTTTTTTTGTTAAATTTTTATTTTATTTTATCAATTTTTTTACAATACAGTTAGAAATTATGTTAAGATTTTGTTAACCACTTTCTACTTATAATATTACAGGCCATAGATGTTGCGTAATTCCTATTTCAAATTGTGGGATATTTGCCGTTTTTCATTTTGGGGCCATTTAGCAAAGGGCCATATTACGCAGGGCCCTTATAAAGTAATAGTTTAGTATGTGTTAGAAACTTAGTACCTGAAGTTGACTGATGACAGAGTGAGCGATTGCAATAAACTACAACGTACTTAAAACCAGTAAATAACTTATTTTGTAGCATCGAGTTCGTTCTCACTTTAACATATTTTGAATGAACATGTAACAAAAGCACAGACAATATTTTATTGAGTTATTTCTGCATTGCTATAGTTTTGCAGCAATCCCTACCAGTCACTATCGGTCTTTCTTTTTGTGAATAATATGTGCATATAAGTGGATGCTCTTTCAGGTATTTTCCGATCAATTGACAAAGCAAAATTTCTGGACACTCCTCAATTAATGTATTTTAAATTTGAACAGTGTTTTCAGAATTTAAACTAAACAAATTCATCGCAGTTTAATCCAGGTAAGTTTATCCTTCCCATTAAAATCAGTGCTTTTTAAGACAGCTTTTTTTAAATTATATATACGTCTCGCCTAAACTGTAAATATATTGTATTTTATATTTAACTAGCCAAACCCGGCGCGCGTTGCTACGCCCCATAATGAATCGAAATGCATTCTGAACTTTAATTGAATATCAAGTGCAAAAACCTAAAAATTATAATTTTTTTATGGGCGTGGCATTTCCCACTTTTCTAATCACAATAATAGCTCAATATGTGTGCAAAGTTTCAGAATAATCGGTCCAGTGCAAGTACCTCAAAATGATACCTTTTTTTTATGGGCGTGGCACTGCCCACTTTTCTAATCTTGAAATTATTTAGTCATGACAGCTCGATATGTGTGCAAAGTTTCAGAAAAATCGGTCTGATGCAAGTACCTCAAAATTATAGCCTTTTTTATGGGCGTGGCTCCGCCCACTTTTTTAATCACGAAGTTATAAAGTCACGACAGCTCGATATGTGTGCAAAGTTTCAGAAAAATCGGTCCGGTGCAAGTACCTCAAAGTTAAAACTTTTTTAGGGGCGTGGCCCCGCCCACTTTTCTTATCACGAAATTATTTAGTCATGACAGCTCGATATGTGTGCAGTTTCAGAAAAATCGGTCAAGTGGAAGTACCTAAAACTGATAAGTAATTTTTTATGGGCGTGGCCCCGCCCAGTTTTTTTCATCCATAAACACTCCCCGGTATGTGTACAACAACTTACCAAAGTTTGAGCCCGATCGGTTTTACAGTTTCAGAGTCTATAGCTAACACACACACACACACACAGAGTTTCACTTTTATATATATAGATATGCATACTAATGGAGCATAGAGGAATCTTGGATGTCGAACTTAAGGAGAACTCAGGTAATGACATTTTTAATCACTTCGGCGAGAACTTCAGGCGACAGATTTTCGCACTCGTGTCGAATGTTGTCCTTGAGGGCTTCCAGGGTCTCGGACTTGTTCACGTAAACACGTGACTTCAAAAAACCCAACAAAAAAAGTCTGGAACTGTTAAATCGGACGATCCTGCGGGCCAAAATCGCCAAAACGGGAGATGAGGCGACCCGGGAACACCGCCTTCAGAATTTCGTTTGTGACTCGCGCATTGTGTTCCATTGCTCCGTCCTTTTGGAACCACATGTCCTCAAATCCTAATTCGTTTAATTGCGGCAAAAAAGCTCGGCTAACATGGGCCTATAACGCGCACCGTCCACTGTTATCGTTTGACCAGCGGCGTCCACGAAAAAAATGACCCGATGACTCCTCCAGCGTGAACAAAGCATAATGCAGTCACTTTGAGTGGGCGTAATGGCTCCTCGTGCATTACTCGTGAAATTACAGTGCACCAGAAGCGATAGTTTTGCTTGATCACGTACCGGCTGAGATGAAAATAACTTGTATTCTACACAGTCTAGTTCACAAATGTCAAAACAGTTTCGACAATGGCCGCCATTTGTAAAAATAAGAGCATCTTCCAATAGGGTGATTACTTTTAGCCAACCTTTTATATTTAAATAAATCGAAGATTTCGGTTCATGATTTTCATCAACAGAGCATCTCAGCGAACCACAAATACATATTTCGAGTTTTTGTGTCTCTGCAAAATCACCGTACACGTGATTAAATTTCCTACATTTACTAATTTTTTTTTTAATTTCCTCAACTCAATTACTAACATACAATAATCTGGCATTAAGGTCATAATTTAATTTAAATTTTAAATCTTTTTTTTTTAATTTAATTTTTTATTAAAAGTCAAACGCTTCAAGTAGTTGACAACATCAGTAGCTGGCAATGATCTCTTCACAATACTGACGTCGGAATGGCACTTGTTGTGAAGAAGACAACTGGAAAAAGAGTATTTATGAAGAATTAAGAATCAATTTAAAAAAAAAAACCAAAAATGACAAGTTCATTTTAAACCCCTTTAATACAACAATGTAAACAATAAGTTGTTACAAAAAATTAAATTTTATCAAAACTCTTCAAACTGTCAAAAGCAAAAGCATAAACTTTTTGCTTTAAAAATTTAACAGGGACTTTGCGAATAACTACATCAAATAAGCCAGAAAAAAAATATCAACAATTAAAAAAAAATAAACAAACAAAAAAGTTTATACATTCAATACTAAATATTTAATTTCACGATTTAAGATTTAAGCTGCATAACAAATCACAGCAGGAAAAAAAGTGCATGAAACAAAATCCAAAACGTATCATTGCATATAAATATTTAATTAATCTTTGTACATTTTCACACACTACAGACAATAAAATGGCTAAATAAATTCAATTAATACATTTTTAATTAGTCTGTTTATATGAAAATGCAGGCACATTGTACAACATAAACCGGAAAATGAAACAATGAATGTTTAAAGTATATTTAATGTTGAGTGTTTTACTGCATGATATAGAGAATATGAAAATAAATTTATTACTTATTCACTTGAATGTAGCTACATCGATGGATGTTTTTTTTTTTGACACTGTATTTAAAACAGAATGGTTTTTAGTTAAAAAGTTGCAGTTCGAGTAGTTGATTGCGTTTTACTTAATTTTGTCTCTTTCTAATTTAGTAGCAATAACCTAAGTCTAGCACAACTGCTTCCACTCATAATCATTTGCTGTTTAGGAAATAATTCGGTAAAATTCATATTTTGTTTGGTATAAAGCTAAAGCTGCAGTTTCTGACTTAAAACCATTTTGCCTATCTTCAAAGATATATTACTTAGTTTGTAAATACATAATTTTTATGTACTAAAATGAAAAAAAATAACAAAATTACTTACAAAATAATATGCAGCTGATTCTTTAAAAAGCCAAACTAATAAACACACATATAATTTCTCACCACACAAATACATTTATTTGTAAACGGAGCTAAAAAAAAAATAACCTCAAAACAAAACCAGAAAGAACAGGATATACATTTTACACTCGTATTTTGTTTAATACATGGTCAGTTCACAACAACAGCCAGTACAACAAACAATAATGATGCAAACAAGTTCATTTCCCAGACACACACATATGGACATCCTATATATTCCACCATTAACATTGTGTACTAGTATGCATAAAGTAAAAACAAGAGGAAATAGAGAGAATAAACTGTGTTAAGAAGGAGGCGCGGGTCAGAGAGAACGACTATGTACGGCGCCTTTTGAAACATAAAAATTTGCTAATAACAGCAACAAATGGAAGCAACAATTTTTAATACGATGGAGTATAAAGTAACTGTACCAAAACTACAGTTGAAAGCATAAACATTTTAACGCTAGCCTGCGTAATCTTCGCGAATGCAAATACATTTAGTTGCCTTCATTAAAGTGCTTACTTTAACTTAATTTTAACAAGTTAAAGCAGTTAGTATTCACTACAAATAAAGTTCATGAAGATGACCGTATTATTGTATCATGTAAGAACGATATTATCTTGACGCTTATTTAGAAAAGGAGTACAACGTGGTGTAGAGTTTAGCTCAGTACAACGTGTGAACAGTCATTATAAGAATGGGCAGCCAAATAAAATTAAAAGGATTACAACGAACTGTCTCCATTTGGTTCAGTCTTATAAGGGATGTTTTATTTGTTTGCAGCTGAGATCGTTGTGTTTCGAAATAGCAAAAGATTTTCATAGAGGACATAGATAGCACACGAAAAGATTGGTTGGCCTTTAAAAATATTGCTTAAATGTTGTGTTATTAAAACCCTGCGACAGCTAAGAAAAAAACCGTAAAGGATAATTGTGTTAAAATTAAAATAAAATTTTTCCGGGCGAAAACCTTTGCCTTTCAACAAAATTGATTGGCTATTTATTCAGCCTCCATTTGAGAGTGAGGCTGAGAGTAACGTGTCATCATAACTCGTAGCAGAGTATAGATAGTACAAGCCCTCGAGTAACTAAGTGGATTAATAACCAATCGATTATAAAGTATAAAAGAAAACTGCCGTAAAATTTTAACTAGCACAACAAACAATTGCTCTAGAAAAAAGGTGCGGGCAAAAGGTCCAGAACCCTATAAAACTCAAAAGATGAAAAAGGTGAAGGGGATCCTTGGCAGAAGGGTTGGTTGATCATGTTGGTGGCAGGCTATGCAAAAACTGCAATATCATCTGGCCAAAATGAAGATCAATGATCATAATATATAAAAGATGTGTCTTAAATACGATAAACGTCTAATTAATTTTTTTTTTTTTTTTTAATTTTTTTTTGGCCTTTTGGGGCTTTTTTATTACGAAATTTAATTAATAAATAAATAAATAAAAAAATAATTAAATTATTATCATACACTAAGTAAAAAATGTGTACTATGAATTTACCATGAAATCTTTGTTCTCGGCATCTGTTCGACAGCTGTTCAAACTCAAGTAAGCTGTTAAAGCACATAGTAGGTAAACAAGAAAATGAAACTAAAACATCTTAGGGGAGATTATTTATTATTATTTTTTTAAGGAAAAGAAAAAATACTTCCAGAGAAAAATATGTTCACAATAGAGGTTATTGTGTTCAGATTTTGTGTTATTGTCTGAGACAAATTCTCGCCTTTAAAAATGACTCCGTAACAATCATCAACCGACAGCCTGAAATCGCAAGTTTAGTAACAGGCCGGGATTCAGTGAAGTGATTCGAAATGGTACCCGTGGTATTAATGTCTTGTTTGCCAACAAGCCAATTGAAAAGATTATTTTTAAGGTTGTACACTTGTAAACTAAGGAAACTTCCAACTCTGAGCTGGGATACTTTATAGTTTTTAAAAATGTTAAAAAAAATTTCACGCTCATTCGAATAATCCACTGCTTGTAAAATATTTATTTATTTATGTCACGAAGTTCAAGAAAAGGAGCCACAGTTTAATCAGGATTTCTAACCTCATACCATCGATAATAATTTATTTTCTCATGAAGAACATCGTTTGAAAATAAAATCTAATATCTAGATAAGCATTTAAAACAACTTTAAGGGTATATTTTCATAAAGTCCACCACCAGGCGGTTTAAAAGTAAAATAACGTCTATATATATTTCCTTGGATTATAAAATATACAAAATGGACATTTTTTGTAATAATAGTGAAAAATAATATCTCGTTCCAGCTTTGCAATGAAGTGCTCGTTTTAAAGTATTTTTCATAACATCTTTTAAAATTTGTGACTGTCGCCGTCAAATTTCTGTAATACTCTTGTCCATGAATTCAATGAATGTTTTAGGCTTATTCACTCGTTTCTTGCTAACAAATTTGGTCATCGCGATGGCCAATGAATTTCTTGAAATTTTTTAGTTTTCAAAAGTATTATTTAGAATTGACATTATATCTTTGGCTCTCGCTTCATCCTGCTTAAACCACATCTCTTGTCTGTTTTCAAGATCAAGTCGTATAATATGTTTTATAGCGCTCTTTATTCTAAGTTACAGCACTTCCGTCTTCATTTTCAAAGAATAAAGGCCCAATGTGATATTTTCAGATGCCACTGATCTGCGCCCAAATTGCAGTAAATCTTTTTATACCCTTCACCTGTGGTGCACAAGGGTATATATAGCTTTGTCATTCCATTTGTAATTTCTACAATTTTCATTTCCGACCCCATAAAGTATATATTTTCTGAAAGCTTATGAATAGAGGAGTCGATTAAGCCCTGACCGTCTGTCCTTCTGTCCGTGTGTTGGTTGAAATCAGCTTTTAGAAGCAACTATATGTTCCTCAGATATGGTATCAATCTCTTGGAAATATCCAGGAATGAATCGCTATTGAAATTCAGCACAATCGCCCCATAACTTTCTGAGATATGAGCAAAAAACCACGACCACCTCGTTTTTTTACACAATTACAACAACAACCTACATACATATTCGTTAAAGAAAACGTGGCATCGGATTCCAGCTGAACCAAAAAAAATTTATTTTATTTAATATATTATTTATATTTTATTATTTTTTTTTTATATTTTTTTTTTAATTTTTTAAAAAAAATTGTTAAAAATTTTTTTTAATTTTTTAATTTTTTTTTTTTTTAATATTTTTTATTATTATTTTTTTTTAATATATTTTTTTTTGTAATTTTTTTTTTTTTTGGTATGTTTTTTACATGTACATACATATGTACATACATACGTATTTTATATGAGATGAATGGTGATACAAACAATTGTTATTGCATGACTACACGTTGTGAAGGGTATATAAGATTCGGCACGGCCGAATATAGCACTGTTACTTGTTTAATGTACCATGGTAACATGCGCGCCATTCCTAGCTGAGCAGAACGCCTTCTGATAGATGTTTCTAAGGATTCGTTAAAACTTTGATTTACACATTCAATATTTTTCGCAGTGCGAATATAACGTCATCCACCGATTCGAAGCAAATCTCTTACGGTGCCATGTTCGTGTTGACGATTAACTATGCAAAGAATCATTGCTAAAAAGCAATGTCGAATGCATGCTCTTTGCGTTAAAATAATAAGTTACTGATTTTAATCATAAATTGCTATTGTTCTAGTTCTTTGTTTAGTCCAAGTGTTATATTTTTTATAAACGTTGCTTGATGTCCTTTAAAAACGAGATTCTTATATTGCAAATAATTACAATTCAATGACAATTACAATAATAATTTTTAACACAATAAATAACACAGTACTTTATTATTTCACTTATTGTTATAAGCTACCAAATTCAATTACTACCAAATTCAATTCGATATTCACTCAATGAATTCTATTGTTATATGTAGTCTTCATGTCAGCTGTGCTGTTCGACTATTTATAGTGAAAATGCCATCTAATAGTGGTAATCTGGAACGTTCCATAAAGTAGCATTTAAATGAAATAGTGAGATGGTTATGTTAAGTAATATGTAGAAAATAACTACTCCTTAAAATGTGCCGCATATAATATAACCATTTCAGCTGTTAAATCATATTATATTACTTAACATGTTAATTTATAATGTAAATCAACTAAATCTCCAACAATATATAAACAAAGAATTTATTAAATTTTGAAGCCCCATGGTGACGTTTGGCTCACCCTGTATGATTTAGTTATTTTAATATTGAATTAGCGACAGCTAAAAAACAACAAGTCACCTGGACCAGATAATTTACCTGCTGAGCTTTTCAAGTACGCTGCAGAACCATTAGCCGATGAGCTTACACCAATGTTACGTCATATTTGGGAAACCAACAACATACCCAATGAATGGAAGAAAGGGACCATAGTAACAATACCCAAGAAAGGTGACATTAGCCTCTGTAAAAATTGGCGAGGTATTACACTCCTCAACACCATCAACAAAGTACTTGCCCTTATATTTCTCCAACGCATCACACCCTATGTTGAGACAATCTTACGTAAAGAACAAGCAGGCTTCAGATCAAATCGTTCGTGTGCAGACCATGTGACGACCCTAAGAATTCTAATAGAACATTCCATTGAATTCAACAGCCCTCTGTATCTACTTTTCGTGGACTTCGAACGTGCATTTGACACTGTGTCAAGAGAAGCTCTCTGGGCCTCACTCAACTGTAGAGGGTTTTCAGAAAAAATTGTAAACCTAATACGTGAGCTCTATACCGCTGACGTATGCGCTGTTCGCTTCAATGGAAAGGAAAGCCAACCTTTCTTGATTGAATCTGGCGTAAGACAAGGTTGTGTCCTGTCTCCAACGCTTTTTCTCATACTTCTCGACTGTGTTATGGAACAGACAAACACGGATTCTCCATTTGGTATCCAATGGAACTTAATAGAACGTCTGAACGACATTGATTATGCTGATGACATCTGCCTACTTGCACATCGACACAGCGACATGCAGGCTAAATTATTTCATTTGGCTAAGAACGCCGAAAAAGTAGGTCTGAAGATAAACATAAGGAAAACAAAGCTCATGCGTGTTGTAGCAGCAAACAATCTTCCCATTCATCTTAATGGAGTCGTAATAAACGAAGTAGATTCATTTTGCTACCTTGGTAGTACATTAACTGTAGACGGTGGGTCGGATAAAGATATAAATGACCGGATCAATAAAGCTCGATCAGCCTTCCAATCGCTTTACAAAATTTGGAGATCAAGCAATATCACTAGAAAAACAAAACTTCGTATTTTCAACAGTAGTGTTACAAGTGTACTTCTCTATGGCTGTACTACCTGGAGATTAACTCAGGAAAGCTTGAGAAAGCTACAATCATTTACAAACCGCTGTCTACGACAAATCCTACAAATTTTCTGGCCGTACTGGGTCACAAACGAACAGCTTCTTGAATTGGCAAACCTCAACTCGATCGAGAATGAACTAAAAAAACGTAAATGGAAGTGGGCATACTAAGAAAGCCTCCACATGAAATATCACGCGCAGTGATGGAGTGGAAACCGCAAGGTCAACGAGGTCCTGGTCGACCACGCTTAACGTGGATAAGAAACATAAAAAATGGTTATGAAGATATCAGAATGACATGGAACCAAGTTAAATCATTAGCTAATGATCGAAAAAGATGGAAAGAGTTCGTTGGCGCCCTAAGTTCAAACTGAACGTCTTATTTAACTTTTTTTTACTATTGTAATAAAAAATTTTATAAATAAAGGAATTGAAAAAAAAAATATTGAATACTATTAGTTAAAAATGGTGACAAAAAATATATTTTCATTTGTGTTTAAAAAAAATAAATAAATTAAAAATAAAGCTGATTTCTTTTACAGTAGTTTTAGTTTTTACTTAATTAAAACTACATACTTTATATCTCATGTAATTTAATAAACATCGTATAGACTTTTCTAGTTTTAAAAAATTTTAAAAAACCATAATTTTTATATCTGAAAGAAAGAATCAAGTGATTGAAAATCCCAAGTGTTGTATTTTTATGCTCACTACTGTTTATACATATATAAACACAAACACATTGATACTTTACACCACATAAACTAACATTAAGTAATACCACATATACAAACACTAAATATGAAAAACGTTTTAGATTCTTATTAAACATTTATGCACAATTTACAAACAAATTACAAAATCTTTTAATGTTGTGGTACAAATTTTATTATTTAAACATAATTTGGATGCCTGTAATAGACTTTTCTGAGAGCAATAGAAAAGACGAACAAAACTAATTTTGATGAAACATAATTAAAGCATCGATTAGGGCATAAAAATTAACAGTAAATGAGCATACTTTATGAATACACAATAACAATGATAATTTAATAACACAAAGCAAAAAACTATACATTTAACAGAACTAGCTGTTAACCAATATTGACAAATTTACGGAATATGTATTGTATAGTAAAATGATGATAAGAAGGATTCGCGGCATTCTAAATGTATGTAGAGATTATAGAACCCTAGACCTAATTGTTGGGTAAGCGCTTCTCATTTCTAAGTAATTAATTGTCTTATAGTCTTATCTATTTTTTTTAAAGGGATGCCTTAGCAAGAGCAGCCAGTATTGTGCTTAGCGCTAACGCTGAAGTGACAGGCCTAAACTAAGCATCAACTTTGTGTAGAGATAAAACAATAAAAAGTGCTAAATCTGATAAGACCCTTCAACAACATGTTCATAGATATAATGACCAAATCAAAGCTTATCCTAGACTTCATGTTATACGCCATTTCCTTTTTTATTTTCGACGCCATATTTGATTTTAAGTTTTTACATACTTAACTGTATTCTACTAGACAAGTTCTTTCATTTGAAACCCATATTGATAGGGTAAAAAAATGCCACCATTTTGTTTCAGAAGCCATCTTGGACTTGGATTAATGGTTTACTATATTCTGTTCAAGCCCTTTCATTTGACCCCAAGATTGTGGAGGCTAAAGAACAGCCTCTTGGATTTTAAACTTTATAAAAAATTTTTGTTTTCTACTTTTCATTTGTAACCGATTTTGGCGCTCTCGACGATATAGAAACTAAGAAAAGTCGTTTTTTGTTTTTAAATTTATGGAAAAATGCCAAAGCAGTTGTATTTTGGTTCTTATATCTCGGTTATTTTCAAACCGAGTTTTTCTCAAAAATAATTTGGTGCCTTTAACGTGTCCAAAACTTATTTAGTTGCCTGAAAAATTTATTTTAATTAAAAAAAATATATATTTTTTTAATAATTTCTGCCAATAAATATCTCTATTTAAAGGCATATATCTATAAAAAGTCACAAGCATGAAAAATTTTAATGTTTGTTGTAAAAATAAGGGAAAGAACAAACTCAGTCGTGTGACGTACAATGCTCGACGACTACCATATTCATAAAGTTTCAGAATGTACAAACCAAGTACTAACTAAATAATAGATACAATGGAAATATGACTTTAAATTAAATTTATTTTAACGTACGTATAATTATCTGTGTTATAAAATTGAATTTATGTGTTTTTTTACCATTTTAAGTTATCTTAATTAATTTTTAAATAATGAAATAACTGTTTTGTTTAAGAGTATAAACCTTAGATTATTAACTTTTTTTATTTTCTACCAAATATAAGCAGTACGGAATATTTATGAGGGGTACGTACTATTTTCTGTGTGACTGTATATACTTTATGGGGTCAGAAATTAATATTTTAGAAATTTCACACGAAAAATCTTTATACACCCACACCCTATGTGAAGGGTATAAATAGAGCTAATATTGCCAAATTGACCTGAGAATATCTAAAATTGTACGACTTTTTAACAATTGCAAAAGGATCAAAACTTCTAACGTAGCTCTATCTATCTATCTATCTATCTATCTATCTATCTATCTATCTACATATCTATCTTGTAAAGCTGTATAGCTCATAAACGGACGGATTAAAGTGAACGAATCACCGACTTGAATGAATTGATCTGGTTGTTTTTCTGAGCGCTCAATAGTTTGTTCAATAGTGTTCCGTTTAATGTTTTTTTTCTTCTTTATGTCAAATTTTCGTTTGTTCATATATGCTTATTTTTTTTTATACCCTTCACCTGTGGTGCACAAGAATATATATAGCTTTGTCATTCCGTCTGTAATTTCTACAATTTTCATTTCCGACCCCATAAAGTATATATTTTCTGAAAGCTTGTGAATAGAGGAGTCGATTAAGCACTGACCGTCTGTCCGTCTGTCCGTCTGCCCGACTGTCCGTGTGTTGGTTGAAATCAACTTTTATAAGCAACTATATGTTCCTCAGATCTGTATATGGTATCAATCTCTTGGAAGTATCGCTATTGAAATTCAGCACAATCGCCCCATAATTTTCTGAGACATGAGTAAAAAACCACGACCACCTCGTTTTTTTTCACAATTACAACAACAACATACATACATACATACATGTAAAACACATACCAAAAAAAAATTACAAAAAAAAATATTAAAAATAAAAAAAATAATAAAAAAAACTACAAAAAAAATATTAAAAATAAAAATAAAAAAAACTACACAAAAATATTAAGAAAAAAATTTAAAAAAAAAATAATAAAATATAAATATTATATTAAATAAAATAAAATTTTTTTGGCTCAGCTGGGATTCGATGCCACATTTATTCTAACGTGTACGTATGCACGTATTTTATATGAGATGAATGGTGACACAAGCAATTGTTATTGCATGACTACACGTTGTGAAGGGTATATAAGATTCGGCACGGCCGAATATAGCACTGTTACTTGTTTTTTGTTGTTTTTTGCTTTCGTTGAGTGTTTGTGTATAAGAACTGTGTAGCTCATGAACGAACGAACGGGTTAAATTGGACGAAGTGATCCAGTTATTTTACTGAGCGCTTTTGGTTCAATAGTTCAATGTTTGTTACTTCAAGGTTTTTTATGTCAAATTTTCTTTCGCTCATATGGTTTTTTATTCTCTGTTCGTGGTGAATAAGTACACATTTGATTATTATCTTGTGCTTCAGTTAAATGTTTGTGTATTGAGAAGAGGTGGGTTAAAGCTAGGCTTGTAATATTTACAAACTATTTGTACTTCCGGAAAAATTAGAACTTTTTAAACGCCAACTTGTAATAATAGTTCTCTATTTAACTAAAATCAAATATATAGTCACAAGAAAAAGTTAAATTAAAATTTTCCAAGAAAAGACATTAATTATGCACTTGTTTTAAACAATTCTGTAAAATCTTTTTTGCAAAGGTCATTTCCGGTGCCTAAAGGATATACATTTAAAAATTCACCTTAACTTTCTTATATTTATAGCACAATATATCTGTGGCTTGGAGCTAAAAGGGCCAATGTCAAAATATTTACTTTTGAGAAAATTTGAATTGAAGTTTAACTTTTATACATGCTTTCATAGTGACATTGGTCAGCATATTATTTATTATGAAGCTGTTCTGGGCTAAATATGACTAGCTGTTTTACCATAATGAAATAGAGCAAGAAAACAAATCTAATGCAATGATTAACTCAAAAGAGCAAAAAAGTGACATTGGCCCTTTTAGCTCCAAGCCACAGATATTTTGTGATGCCACATATTTCATAGACTATGCAATCTCAAATATTGGATTCTAAACAATTGATTACATTATTTTATTCTATTCCATAAATTTAAATATTTTCAAGTGTAAATGTAACAACAGCTCCAAATTTATCGCACGCCATTGGTATAAACACCACAAAGATTATATTTCAAGAAAAGAAAAAACAGTTAATAACAAAATCCCTAGTAACATTATTTATTTCACTGTGATATTATTATCTATTCATTTTCTACAACTCAAAAAAAGAAAACTTAACACATCATTATTTTACAATTTTCACAATAACAAATTTGGTTACATTTTATTACGCGAAATTCTAGGATTAAACCTACTTTTAACAATTGTATAAGTTTTTTTTTTAATATAAAACAAAACATACAATAAAACAAATTGAAATATAACTGAAACAAAAGAAGCATCAAACAAAAGATATTTTATCTATTTGCAATGCTTTAATTAAATCATACATGTTTAGAGTTGTGAAAAATTTTGGTTGAAAATGGTATGACAAGAAAATACGTGCAAATATTCAAATCACTAACCACCGAAAATAAAACCTCACATTCATAATGAATAATAGAATTTGTTTGTATAATAGTTCGGTACAACTACAAAACCTTAATGTTACACATACCACAGGATAAAGTTCTTACTATACACACATATTATTAACACCAATGCCTATCAGTTTAACCTACATTGTATTGTTATGTCATAATTACCAACATTACAACGAAGTGTGTTCTGTTTAGTTACTTATGGTGTTTTCTTTTCTAACAAACAATGTTGCCCTTTTATTGTAAAACATTTTTCAACGGTCGCCTGCACCCTAGCAATATGATACCTTTATAATCAGCAGAATAGAACAGAAATTTTTAGCTTTTTTACATGATAGTTATATTTATATGTAAAACTGCATTTCTTGCTTCTATTTTAATAATTTGGGACCAAAAATTATTTTTAACCACTAGAAAAAGTTAATTTTCCTTTTTAATATCAGCTCAGCTACATGTAACATATTTTTTTATTTTTATGGCAACAGTATTACAAAAGAACTTGTCACCCGTTTATAATATTGCATAGTTTTAAGAAAAGAACACAAAAAAGGCGTAGGGCAGAATTAATGCAACATTTACGTCAGAAAAGAAAACACCATTATGCTCGGCGCACAATTGGGACGAACAACGAATTTCGCCCAACACGGCGAACTCTTCGGTAAAAATTCGTTGTGCAAATTCGTCGTGTAAAGCACAACAACGACGAAAAAGTAACATCTTTTATAGTTGATAAAATTGTTTAGTGTTTGTGCAAAGAAAAACCAAAAATAATCGAAGAATTAATTTTTTGTGAAACTCAACAAAACAATAAATATAATTTCTGTAATAATAACAACTTGTTTACGTATAAGCAAACGTTTGCAAAGAATGTCGTGGGTACGTGCATTAAACAATAATAAAAATTTTGTTTTTGTATAACAGCTAATAGTGTGACCATATGAAAAAAAGATCACTTAATAAGCTTAAACATTTGCAAAAACACAAATAAAAACAAACTTAACTTTTTTATACTTATTTTGAATGTTTTAAAATAAAAATAAAACAATTATTAAAGTAAAAACTAACTTTATTTTCTTAAAAAGTTGAGAAGTAAACCTAAATTTAATAAAAAATGGTCACCTTGTATCAATTTGTTCGTCGTTCGCCGGAGTAATAAATGGAAATAATTCTAATGCAGAGTTCGCCGCGTATAGCGAACTTCGACTGACGCCACAATTGTATGCATTTTCATATACACAAATGTGTTTTATTTTTGATGACAAATATTCGCGACGCAAAATTCGTCGTTCGTCCCAATTGTGCATTAAATTACTCTGAGTAGTGCACGCAATTGACGTTTCTCAGAAAGAGTCCATCCGTATGCGACTGTCTGGATATTAAAGAGGAGATCAATGTTCTAACCATTCCATTTGTTTGTTAAGTAAGATCCCTGCAAAAGTTTTTACAACG
Source organism: Phyto melanocephala (assembly GCA_941918925.1). Classification (NCBI taxonomy): domain Eukaryota; kingdom Metazoa; phylum Arthropoda; class Insecta; order Diptera; family Rhinophoridae; genus Phyto; species Phyto melanocephala. The sequence goes on along the minus strand of OW799234.1, from coordinate 132,111,644 downwards.
ATGTGAAAAATTTTAAATTAAATTTAAATTGCCTGATATCAAGAATATAACTTTTTCAAAAATTTTCTATTGAAAAAAAATCAAAATCATCAAAAACCAGAAAAGTTATTAAACAATTCACAAAAGAATAAATAGCGCAAAAAATAATAGAATATATTTTGAATTACTATATACAGAAGTTGAACACGGAACGCTTTACTGCACCCCACAAAGTTTTATTTCATTCCTAAAAACCTTTGGATCAGTATAAACAATTCTCGATTTAGAAATAAATCAAATACGTATTGGTGAGAGAATTGTAAAGAACACAAAAAGTTGTTTTGGTTGTAAAAAATGTAAACCATGTAGTGTAGTTCGCAATGGATTTGCGAAAAAGTAATCGTAATCATTTCCATTAAAATTTAAACACAAGAAATTGCTCAAGGTAGATTGATAAGGTACGAGTACCTTAATCAATCAGCTGACTGGTTTTTTTATATACAATTTAGCAGCGTTACATATTGTTGTATGTGTTGCTGCGATGAATATGCCTTGAAATTGTTTTGGTTTCAACAAATTAATAATAATGCAGTAAAGACTAAATTTATTATTTTTTTACTTGGTAAAATGGTCAAAATTTAAATACATTTTGCTGTTTTAAATTAAAAAGTTTTATTATTTAAAAATAAAATATTTTTTTAACTCCATTATAATTTGTTTACGTTCTATATTTGAAAAAATGTCAACACAACCGCCTAGCATGTACATTTGTCGCTGTCTGAGCAACTCAGGCTGGTTTTTGTTATAAAAAAAAATTGTTTGAAGGTTAATGAATAATTTATAACGCAATTAGGACTATTAGCATTGGCGTAGATAGGCTAAGCCTTCCCTTTTTCTATCACTAGAATTTTGTTTGTTACACATTAATATGTTTTTTTTTTCAGTAAAAAACGGAGTAATAGCATCCACATTACCCAGCTACGTTAATGCCAATCATACATTTCGAAATTAGTAAAATTTCGTACATGACATTTTGTACATTGCCGATTGCTGCACTAATAAATAAATATCATTTTAATCAAAATCATCGAAATTAAAAAAGAAATTATATCAACCCTTCGTAGTTTGTTTGGACTATATTAAGTATAGTCTACGTTTTACAAGTTTAAAACAAAATTTTCCGACGCTTATTTTGGCAAATGTTTGCTAAATGTGCGCAAAGCTTAATTAAGATAATTTAGTTTTTATATCAAAAATTCATTAAAAAAAAAACATTTTAATAGTGTTTCAAATGACTACTTCTTCTTTTTATTTGTCTTTAAATTTCCGGCTGTCACCTTAAATATATATTGAATAGAATTAAATTTTTTATTTCGGTTCAATATAATTGTCATTTGCAATTAAAATATTTATCCTTTCAAAAACAACAAAATTTAATTTAGAGACAATGCAGTTCTATATAAAGCACTCTAAAAATAAACAAACATTCATACGTATTTAAATACACAGCAAATTAAATTTGTTAAAACAAATTTTCTTCGAAAAAATGAATTTTCTTGCAATAATTTTTTCTTTTGTTTTCCTACCAGTAAATATAGAGTGTTTAAGAGGTTTAAAACTTTTTTTCAAAATAAACCCAACAAATTTATTGTCCTTTTTTATCTCACAAATTTTATGGCATTTTATATTTAGAAATAATTTCTGGCATATGGCCTTCACGCTGGCGCCTTATAAACGATATTCTGGCAGTTTAATTTTGCACAATTTTTTCGATCATACGTGGTCTTACTTCGAATTTTGGCTTGCTAATGATCAATCGTTGGTCGTTTATCAGCATAGGCCAGAGATTTGACGTACCTCCACAGTAGGGAATCCAAAGATGTCAAATCACACGAACGAGGTACTTCATTCACCAAACATTTGGCTCAACAAACTAAAGATTTCACTCGTTGTATGACAATGTGGTCCGTCTGGTTGGAACCATATTTTTTCAAATAATTTGAAATGACATGAGAAATAAAAAAAATCACGAATCACGAGAGCGAGCTTCAGAGACAGGCGTCGCATAGATAAATTAAATTAAATTGGCACATAGGGGCCAAAGGTTGTTAATTCACGGAATAATTAAAAAAAGTTTAAGTACAGTGAAGACTAAAAGTACTCGTTTATAGTGCATTTAATTCTATATGAAGAGCCAAAAGGCAATGTCAAATTATTAACGGCGCTTTTGTTGTGACGCATTCAAATTAAACATGGAAAAGAGAAAACAGAAATACACAGCAAATAGTTAAAAAATTGCGGTTGACTCATTTAACCGTACTGACAAGAAAACTTCATTGCCAAATAGCGCTCGATACTCCGCTTATTTAGTGCTAACCTGCTTCCAAGAGCGCTTCTAAAAGGCATCATTTTTAAATGAGATGTCCCACTTCGCAAGTCTCTTTCTTGCAACTAATAAGCGCTTATTTCATTTCTGCCTAGAACATTCAATCATGGCTTCCCCTTACGCACTGCTGAAAAAGGTATCAGCCCGTAAGGAAGAAATAAAAATAAAAAATATAACTGAAATAGATTTTGTTCCTTTTTTCTAGTGCTGCAATAGTAAACAGTACGGAATACTTATCTTTTTGTGCTTTCGAATGTAAGCAATTTATGCATTTATATGGCTGCAACACGGTTAGGTAATGAAGTCTGCACTGTTTACGAAATTTGAAACACTTGTTGGTAGACAAGTTTTTTTAAATTATGTTTGAGTTTACCAACAAAAGAGCTTCGCGACATCTGCTAACACTTTTATTGCTGTTGCTGTTATCATTGTTTTATGTGTTTGTTAGAAATGTAAAAATATCGTGATTTTTTATGCGTGAGTCAATTTTTATATAATTCGCACCCGAAGTCATTCAATGGCAGACACTTCAGCAGAAGTAAGCAGGAATAAAAAATAATGCAAATTATTAAACTAATAATTACTTAATACCACACCCCATTCAGAACCACCAAGAACTTTTTGATTCTTCTAAGAGCTATTCACACAAAATGTAGTGAGCCTCGCTGTTTCACTCGTGAAAATATGAAATGATCTGTGAAAGAAGGCCTTTGCATCGCTGGCTTCTTCTGTGCTCCCGTACAGGTTCAATTTAAATGAATACTATCGCAAAGAGTATACAGATGTGGTCATATATTGAAAGATAGGCAGTAAACTTAACAAAGTGCTTTATAAGTTAAGCGAACAGAGAGCAAAATATGGAAATGAATTTCATAGTTATTCTAATTTAGATCTTTGATCTTTGATTTGCTAAAGTATAGTGCAAAATAAGTCCAACACACTTCAAGTTATTCCTATTAGAAGATCTGTAGGTCCAAACAAACACCACATAAATAAAAATTATAGTAATGAGCATTCATATCAACATTATAATAGACATAATAGTGACCATTAGCCAAAGTAAAAAAGAAAAGAAAAATAAATTTTTTCTTCAATGCAAACTTTAGTGCCATTTAAATTCAATAACATTATTTGTAAGCTTTTATGGGTATGTGGGTGGTGCTTTTTTTTCTTGTTTTATACATTTTTACTCTTCCTTTTGTTGGGTTAGCAATTTTGGAGCCAAAAAGAGAATTTAATTGTGGCCATTAAAAAAATGCATTTTTTACTTTCTTCGCCTCCTTAGAACACCACTAGTGTTGACCTTTTGCCAACAAGTTTATTTCTTCTCTTTATTAACATTTGCATGTATAGTACATCTGTCTGTGTGTGGGAAATGATCAGATAAATTATGAGGTTTAATCTTTATTTTGGTTTCCTTAGGAAATACTTATTCAAAAAAGTTTTTCTTCAACAAAAAATCTTTAAATTGATTAATGCTATTAAATATTGATTATGTATTAAGTTTTATATCCATATTTTACTATAAACAAATCTTTATTTAGTTTTTTATTTATGTTTTTATTTCTTGAACTAATTTTTTATATGAATTCAAAGAGCTATAAAAAATATTTCACTTAACCCATAACTTAATGCGTATCCATGTAATCACATGTCAGTGAAGTTTGATTGATTATATTTTTCATCGAAATGGACACCATGAGATCTTGTATTATGATGAACACATGAAAAGTTTAAGTGTTTGATAGGCAAAATGAAAATAATTCAAATATTAATTTAAATAAAGAAAAACGTATCTATCATCGGACAAAACTGATATAGAAATACAACAAATTAAATTGTTTACTAAGGCAGAGTGGAATTATTTTATTTATTTTATAACAAACGAATGGCACACATGTAGAGCATGGAGCGCGAAAGATCTAATGTTGCTTAAAGATGTTAAGTACCTCACAATACCCGTACATTTGGTAGTTAAACTTCTACTTATTGTCATATTCTGTTACGTCAGAAAAAATCAGGGAGAGAAAATACCCTTTCTCCTTATTCCATTAAACACTGTACAACAATGTTTCGACAATGGATTCTGACAGATTTAATGAAAGCAACATGCGTGTATCAGCGTTTTGAAATTTTACGTTTGTTTCTTTTTAAGAGCGATAACACGTACCTTAGAAAACTGTCCCACTACTCGAATACATTTTAAATAGTCAATCGGTTTGGCAACTCCAAATTTCTGTATTTTCTACTTACTGAAAAGGCAGATAAACTTTCACGATGTTCTGAAAACTTCAGTGAGATTTTAAGGTTAACTTCAAGTAGTCCATCAACTGGAATGAATTTTATCCTCGTTTGTCCATTCCGCAGGTAACTACCAATGTCCCAGAATTCCCGATAATGAATCATGAGAAATAGCAAAGCAGCTGGAATTTACATGGTTCATATAGAACTCTTTTAAGCTGACTTTAAACTATTCAAGCAAATCTGGGTTTATGAAACTTTTTCCACCGATTGGCTACAAGGGATCAAAGTTAAAATATTGTTACAGATTTATTTTAATTAGCTTAATTTACATTATAATTTTGTTTTGGTTGTATTTACAGTAGTTTAAGTTACAGTAGTTTAAGTTACAGTAGTTTCTTTTGCATTGGTTTATGTACATTTAACATTTCGTTTGGTTCGCTGGTTGTTCAAACATTATGTTAAGTTCTGTGCAGCCGAGGTGAGTTATTAAGTGCAGCATACTCTTAGGCACTTTTATTATTCCTGCATATTACTTAACATTAACTGCCTGTTCAACGATGTCGAAAGAAAACCCAAGCGAATTTTCATTCGTACAAATATATTGAAAACAACAACAAAAACTAAAAATTTGTTTTTGTTTCAACGTATTTGTACGAATGAAATTTCGCTTGGGTTTTCTTTCGACATCGTTGAACAGGCAGTAACATTACGTCTTAATTTTAAAACTTTGTAGAATGTTACAGAACACCACTATGTTACTAAAAATAGCCAAACAACACAGCTAACATGATCAGTATAACAGTAGAGCTTGTTAAGTGTGTAACAGTGTTTCAGTGTTTATTATATGTGTATAACAATAAGTAAGTAAAGCGACATAAAAGCAATATCTGAGTGTATTTAAATAAATAAAGTGCTCTTCATTTTATAGCTAATTATACCCTTCACCTGTGGTGCACAAGGGTATATATAGCTTTGTCATTCCGTTTGTAATTTCTACAATTTTCATTTCCGACCCCATAAAGTATATATTTTCTGAAAGCTTATGAATAGAGGAGTCGATTAAGCCCTGACCGTCTGTCCGTCTGCCCGTCTGTCCGTGTGTTGGTTGAAATCAACTTTTAGAAGCACCTATATGTTCCTCAGATCTGTATATGGTATCAATCTCTTGGAAATATCCAGGAATGAATCGCTATTGAAATTCAGCACAATCGCCCCATAATTTTCTAAGATATGAGCAAAAAACCACGACCACCTCGTTTTTTTTTCACAATTACAACAACAACATACATATATACATACATGTGAAAAACATACCACACAAAAAAAAATTACAAAAAAAAAAATATTAAAAATAAGAAAAAAATAATAAAAAAACTACAACAAAAAAATTAAAAAAAAATTTTAAAAAAAATTTTTCTAAAAAAATTTTTCTAAAAAAATTTTTTAAAAAAATTTAAAAAAAATATAAAAAAAAAATAATAAAATATAAATAATATATTAAATAAAATAGAATTTTTTTGGCTCAGCTGGGATTCGATGCCACATTTATTCTAACGTGTACGTATGCACATATTTTATATGGGATGAATGCACGCAAAGAAAAAATATGGTTGTGGTAACCATAATCGAAGAGCAACATACTATGATTGAATTGTATGATTATGTTTAAAATAATAATGGTTACCAGTTATCATTATTATGTTTAATTTAAGCATCATTCAATAATCATATATATGACTGCAATTGAAATCGACAATCTTTGCTTTTTTACGGCAAATTATTATCTTTTGTTGTAACATACACATATTGCTTGTACTCACCAATTTAATTGCAATTTTTTTACCAATATTTTTTTACATTTTCTCGTTTATTTTTAAATTTTATTTAATTTTTCAAAATTTTTGTTCATTTATTTGACATCTCAAACTTTTAAAATAATAAAAATTTATTCAACAAGAAGAAGAACAATTGAAATCAAATTATTATTAATTAAAAATCATAGCTTGATTATTTTGTAATCATACTGTTGTCTCACTTATTATTTAATGATTATTTTTAATTTTTAATGATTTTGAATATAATGTTATTTTTGTCAAATTAATTTTTTTAAATCATATTATTTTTAAATGATAACCATTTTGAAATTTTTACGAAGAGTAAACATTAAATGATACAATTCAAACAAATGCTTGATTATCGTGACAAAATATATGATGAAATGAAACAAAAATAACTATTACTTGTTTTCGACAACCAAATATTGTTTTAGAAAAAATAATATGACCGTCGTGATCATGTCGTAACCATGGTTTTTCTTTGCGTGTGGTGATACAAACAATTGTTATTGCATGACTACACGTTGTGAAGGGTATATAAGATTCGGCACGGCCGAATATAGCACTGTTACTTGTTTCAACTGTTTTTATTTGCAATACGAAAAGAACTCAAAGTTTATTTAAAGGAAGCCAACGTTTTTAAAAGGTATAAACGTAACAATATCTACGAAAGAGACTAAATGACTGCAATAGCTGAAGAGGAATAATGTTTATATGCAGCTGTTTGTTTTGGCACCCTTTACACATATTTTTTATTTTATCCTTCTCTTTACCAGAATTCATTGTCAAAACCATGTTATCTTGGAAGAAAAATATAACTTTGTTGTACAGTGTTTTATAGACCGAATTCTGTACCAAGTCAAATTGTACTTAAATGTTTTTCCTTCTTTCCTTTTATCAAATAGTGAAATTTGTTGTTGGTTACTATTTAGCACGTGCCAAGCTGTTAAGTATCAGATTTCTATACCATTAGAGCTCTTATCATTGCAATTAAATAAAAAAAATATTTTTTGCCGTGCTAGCAAATAAAATTTTAGTTGCAAAGTTTTCTTCATTAACACGAAAATTAGCAATGCAAATTGGTTCAAGATCTGTTGTTAGAATATTAAATAGTTTCAGTTCAGATGACAAGGCTAAAAATGCTGCTTCTAATACCAGGAAAATCTATTCGTTTTCAAATACAATATACAAATCACAAGAAATGTAATTAAGTCTGGTAAACAGCCAATAACGCATTAATGACCATGTCGGATTAAACTTTTTCGCTTTTAAGTGAAGTTTGTGATTTAAAAGCATTAAGCAAGAGGTTTATGAAACATTAAAAACTTTGACTAAGTACACTTAAACAGAGCATGAAAAGTGTACGGACTTGGTTGCTCATTTACTTTTTACAGTGTCAGCAGGTTTTTTTGAAATCAAATTGACATTACAAGCAAAATGGACTTAAATATTTTCAGTCATGACTATTATTTGCATATTGAAGTTGCTATTATTCAAAGAATCTACAGTCAAAATGTTTTGTTTTTGGTCATCCTATCTATCTATGCCATCTATGTGAATGCGAGCACTGTGCGCTGATAGAAACCGGTTTTAAATTAACTATCATACAAATATATTAAGAATTCTAAACTGTTATATAATTTGATTAAAACTTAAATTGTTTTTCCTTTTTTTTTTTCTTAGTTAATAGAATTAACTCAAGCATGTTTAGAGTACATTGAAAATATTTAATAAATTTTATTTAAAAGGTCCAGTAAAAACCGCAAAATTTTCTTTGTGTCCTTATAATAAATTTCAAAGAAGTTTTCATTTCTCTCATGGTTACAAAATTAACTGAACCATGTTACTTGAAGAAAATTTATTTTTGCTCCCTTTTTTTCTCCACAAGCCACAAAGCAGCCGCAAGTAAAAATCTATGAAGCGGAATATTTTTGTTAAAGTACAAAGTACAACATAAAAATAAGTATGAATATTGGAAAAATGTATACATACTTAGATAGATAAAAATGTGTTAGATACACATGCATATCCCATATGGTTATGTGGTTATGGTATATGAAAGAAAATGAGACCTTCAAAATGAAAAGCATATACAGTAGGGAGTAAAAGCATGGCAATATTGCAAACAGGAACACACAATATTATTCTTTAAAAAAATTACTAATTTCTTAACATTGATTTTAAAAAAATTATTAAAAATTATTTCACATAACTAAAGGTTTACCCACAAAATATAAATAGTCATTCTGTTTGGCAACACGTAAATATATTTGCAAAAGCCTAATATTTTAAATTTAGCTAAAAGATAACAAGGTTATATTGTTATACCGGGGCAACCAAAAGCCCCTAACAGGTTGCAAAATTGAGTAATTTATACATTTATATATTTTTTTCATTCTTGCAGATTTTAAAGTATACAAAATGGAAATACTTTTAGAGCCATTATTAGTTAAAGTCTGGATTTTGTCGGACCGATAAATGGCTTTGCATTATAAAGCGTTTATTTGTTATTGTTTTATCCATTAAATATTACTATTATTATTCTGTGGCTTGAAGCTAAAAGGGCCAATGTCACTTTTGCTCTTTTGAATTAATCATTGCATTAGATTTGTTTTCTTGCTCTATTTCATTATGGTAAAACAGCTATAGTCATACTTAACCCAGAACAACTTCATAAATAAAATGGTGGCTAATGTCACTATGAAAGCACCTATAAAAGTTAAAGTTCAATTCCAATATTCTCAAAAGTAATTATTTTGACATTGGCCCTTTTAGCTCCAAGTCACAGAATTAATACTAATAAAAAAAGGAAGTTGTAATTATGATAAGCTAATTATCGGGCACGAAAAATTCTACCTTTAACTAACGGTTAGTTATAATAATGGCCCTTCCATTTATTATTTAAAATGATGGGGTAATTTTAAAGTATTTCCATAACATCTTTTAATATTTATGGCTAAAGCGCTCGAATTTGTGCCACACTGTTGGCCTTAACTTCAAAGACTGTATCGGGTTTGTTCACATATAATCGCTCCATTAAATAACACCAAAGAAAAATATCGGTTGCCGACAAATCTGTAAAACGCACTGGCCAATTATTTTCCATATTCCTGGCTATTATTCGCTCTCCATAATTTTTATTTAAAAGTGTCACTGAGTTTCACATCCCAGGTCTATTTTCAAGAGCAGAATGTAAACAATATTGTATCATAAACCTTTGCCCCTTTCTATTTACAATTACAGCATTACCATCTTCTTTTTTGAAGAAGTAAGGTCCAATGATACTTTCACATTAAATGCCACCCCACACTGTACACCTAATAGGGTGCTGTTAACGTTGATGAATGACTTGAGTTTTAGAACCCCAAAGCCTACAGATCATTCTTATGAGCTTCCTCACTTAATTGTACCTTATAAGGGAATGAGAGAAAATCGTTGCCTAAAATACCACCGTAGTGACGTACGAGCCTTTCGTAGCTGAGCAGAACGCCTTATGTTAGATGTTCCTGGAGTTTCGTTTACACTTTACTCTACACTTTCACTATTTACCGCAGTGCGAATGAAAAGTTGTGTATCGGTTGGAGGCAAGTCTCCTGCAGTGTCATGTTCGTGGTGACAATGAACTAAGCAATGAATTATTGCTTCAGAGGGCGAAATTCTAACGTTAAAATGTCAAAGATATAAAATACCTAGCCAATCCCTGCGCGCGTTGCTACGACCCTTAATGAATAAAAATACATTCTGAATTTTAATTGCATATCAAGTGCAAGAAGCTAAAAATTATATCTTTTTTTATGGGCGTGGTACTGCCCATTTTTCTAATCACGAAACTGTATAGTCATGACAGCTAAATATGTGTTTAAGGTTTCAGAAAAATCGGTCCAGTGCAAGTACCTCAAAATTATAACTTTTTTTATGGGCGTGGCCCTGTCCACTTTTCTAATAACGAAATTATAAAGTCATGAGATTTCAATAAGTGTGCAAAGTTTCAGGAAAATCAGTCTAGTGCAAGTAGCTAAAAATTTTAACTTATTTTTTATGGGCGTAACCCCGCCTACTTTTTACCACCCATAAACGCTCCCTGGAATGTGTACAACAACTTGCCAAAGTTTCAGTCCGATCGGCTTCGGAGTCTATAGCTAACACACAGGCAGAGTTTCACTTTTATATTGTTACGTTTATACCTTTTAAAAAAGGTTGGCTTATTTCCTTTAAATATACCGTGAGTTCTTTTATTGCAATCAAAAAAAAAAACACTTGAAATTCGTTATAAAATTAAGAGCACTTTATTTATTTATATACACTCAGATATTGCTTTTATGTCGCTTTACTTATTTCACTTATTGTTATACACATTTAATAAACACTGAAACACTGTTACACACTTAACAAGCTCTACTGTTATACTGATCATGTTAGCTGTGTTGTTCGGCTATTTATAGTAACATAGTGGTGTTCGGTAACATTCGACAAAGTTCTCGTATGTACACACTAGTTCATTCGAAAACCGTTACATTTAAATTAAGACGTAATGTTAATGTTAAGTAATATGCAGGAATAATAAAAGTGCCTTAGAGTATGCTGCACATAATAACAACTTAACATCATGTTCGAACAACCAGCGAAATAAACTAATACAAACAAAACTACAGTAACTACTACAACTACATTAAATTATAATGTAAATTAAGCTATTTAAAAATAAATCTGTAACAATATATATAGATTAATAGATTAATTCAAGTAATATAACTTCATTGTTCAGTTGCGAATCTTAGAAGTACATCCTGTACGTAACAATTTTTTCAATCGAATTTTCACGAAAAGCTTTAGTCAGACTAAAACAATATTATGTTATTTTATACATAAAATTGTTAAAATTTAAAACCTGACTATTTAAATTTTACATAAAAGTGACCTCTAATGATATTTTCGCTGAAAAATCTTTACTCTTACCTTTGATCCCTGATAAAATTAATAGTGGCAAATATAAAGGTTAGAGTATTTGCGATGATGCTTAGATTCACAATTGAGATTTTCATGTAAAAATAAAACTTCACCTTATGTTTTTCTATTGTAAGATGTTTCTCCGTATCAATAATATAACGACAGTTTGTTAGCAATTTTTAACCGCATAGCCTCAATTTTGTTACATACTGTCACTATTAAAATGGATTTTATTATCCAATTGACATTTCTTATGAAGAATAGTAAAATGAAACTCAATTGAACTAAAGTAAGCAAAAAATAAAAATAGAAAAGTAAACAATATTATTAGAAGAGCACCAACAGGCCAAAAATAGAAATAAAAATAAAAATGTATGAGGGTGAGTGTATGAAAAATCATTAAATAATAATTTTGTGAGACATACATACAAAGATGGGAAAAGGAATGTTTCTTGTGGCTAAAGACATACACATACACTGAGAAAATTGAAAGATAAATATAAAATATAACTACGTATGGCATTCAATCACTTTTGTTAAAAATATTTTTATTGCAGACATAAATATTAAAGAGCCGCACAAGCAATATCTTTAAATTTAAAATAGTGTGTATATATTGCTCTCTTATTATAAAAAAATTCCAAAAATATGTGGTTTTCTTCAAGAACCAAACGTTAACAAATAGAACAAAACTCATTTTAAATATTGTTAAAATAAAATAAATCTGATTTAGAACTAAGATTTAAATAGAACATTAACACTGAAATAGAACTTTCAAAACATATTTGAACGTTTTAATAGTAGTCCTAGGCCAAAGAAAAACTTTCAGTTTTTAAAGTTTTGCAATGAGTTCACATATACTAAAAAAATCGCTTATATGAAATTGATGATTGAATCGATGTTTTTGCATGAGTTACAGTTTCTTTACTTTGGTTGAAAACACAAACAAAGGTAAAACCTTTTCAAGTAATGATGATTGATTGAGTGAGAGCAATATTTTGTTGTATTTGTTTTGTTATTTATATTACACTAAGATATATGTAGAGGTTGGAAGTAGTATGAAATAGAATGCAATACATTTAGAACATTTTACGCAGCTCTTATATAAAATTGCATTTTTCCGAGCACCATTTCTAAAGCTAATAGTTAACAAATGTTTTTGTTTCGAATTAAGGGCTTAAATTTAATATTTAATTTTAAGTTTTTAAAAATCACTGACAGAACTATTTGCACTTTATAATTTCTCCAACTGTATGATGTGGTATTTTGATACAGTGACAAATATGATATAAACTCCAATACAATATAACACATACACTTGTAGGTTCATACATAGCAAGCACATATAGTTACATATGTTGATAAAATTACCAGCCATTCTCCAAAACTTTCTATGAACAAACAAAAATTATGGAAATAATAAAGTCAATAAAGAAAATACAAAATGAACAGAAAAGAGAAAAGAACACTTCACATGCTACTAGTGAAACATACTTTTGATGTTTACCCATCATTATCATCATCATCAACACCGCTATTAACTTTTTGGTCTCACATTCCATTGTAACAAAATACACATTGATTTTGGTTTTGAAATGGGCGTAGATTGGAGATGGTATAGAGGCTAACGGTTAGAAGAAGTAAAACTTAATTTTTGTCCATAGGTATAAGGGTTTTAGAATAAATTGACCATAAATAGAAAACGCACAAGTAAACTTTAATTTTCAATGTGCTATTGAATAAGTCTATTAATTTAAGGTGTAACTGGTTGGAAAAACTGACAAAAGTTCTCATTACAGCACTAGGTTAATTAGGTTCAATTCTAAATATTGTTCAAAACTTCTGCCGTATTACAATTTAAGCGAAATAATATTAAACGTTAGAGTGACTCTCTCCACCACATACATAAATTTTGTAATAGATTGGAGATAGGTTGGGCATGAGCGAAACGTGGCAATCTTCTTTTGAAAAGCAGATTGGTGCATATTTTTCCTACTCATATTTGGTCCTAGATATTCGAATCTGGCAAAGGTAGGTAGATAGGAAAGGGGTATGCAGGAAGCAAGAGCACGTTGCAACAACCATATTAGGAAAACAATATTATCAAATGTCGAAGAATAATAATTGGTGTTATTGGGTGCATAACTTAAAATTCAGTTTTTTTTTAATAAATTATTTTTCTTTTTAAAGGGTACATATCTGTAAGTTATTAGGTATTGAAAATTATAACTTCGCAACAAGGTATGATTTGCTTTAAAAACACAATATTTTGTGCCAACAAAGTGTCATATGCTGAAAGTTTTGCTTTACTGCTATATTTAAAAAAAGTGATCCGGAAGAACGACGTTACAACGATTTAAGTTAAATGTATGCCACTGGTTTTAATGTCGGAGAGATGGTTAATGCGATTCAGAAGTTAGCTAGAAAAAAAGTTTAAATACCAAGAGTTAGAGGCATTATCCATAAAGATTGTTGTCAAACTCCATAAAAGCTTGGAAATTCATTGAAAGCTACTAAGGCAGTAGGATTCATCCAAAAGCAGGGAAATTGGTTACAATGCAAAATTAAGCTGTGACTTTAAACATGATTTTGCATGTCCACATCTACTTTGAGCTATTTCGAGCTGCTGGAATCTGGCCAAACCATCAGAAGGAAACTGTGTTGAATGAAACTGATTTGATTAAAAGCAGAATTGGTCGAAAAACTTCCAAAATATGTGGCTAGCCATTAAACCGTATTATTTCACCATAACATAGCTCGGTCACTTGTGGAAATATTTACCTGTAAAAAACTATTTAGAAAGAAGTGATTGCGAATAAATACTAATTGTTTCGATCAATGTGGAACTCTCTGTTCTATATTTTAGAACAAGTTAGATAATGGTTTGATTCGATAAGATAAACAGGTCTGTTGGCGCTAAATCCATATATTGCCAGAAAGATGGCGAAAAGATCCCAACTAACAAAGGTCAATATAATGTATAAATAAATTTATATGGTGCAAATATTTCCAAGAATTTAAATTTTAAGTTATACACTCAATACATAAATATTTTTGCTTCATCCTTTAGATAAACTTGGACCCTAGCTTTTCATTTTATGTACGAAAGGTAGTTGCAATCTATGGTGATTCCGTGTAAAAAAGTAGGCATGTCATGTATGCAGCAAATTATTAGAGTTTGTTAGAACAGGCTCTCATTTTCAAAAAATAGAGACTGCTACTTAGTCATGATTAGATCTGCTACAAATCCAAGACGGGATAAGGAATAGTACAAGTTGATTAGTGATACGACGTTCATATGAAAAAAGGCAAGACTTTTCTCTTTCCTTCTGGTTTTATTGCTACAGTCATACTTATTTCTATTGACTTCATTATTTATTAACAAGTCCCTCAAAGAGTCTCTCAAGGAGTCTCTCAAGGAGTCTGTCAAGGAGTATGTGAAGGAGTCTCTCAAGGAGTCCTTAAGGAGTCTCTTAAGAAATTTCCCAAGGAGCGTCTTAAGGATTCTTTCTTGATACTGACTATTATACTATATGTTGTTGTTTTTTGAATTATGACTGTTGTGGGCAGTAGTTTTGTCTACACAGCTTGGTTGAAGGCCTAATTCTAGTATCAGTCTAGACCCCCGAGAATTTTAATACCAGCCTTTTTACAGTGCAGTTTTTTGGGGAACTTCATAATATCTGTGATTAAGACTTCGTGGAACAGGACAATAAAGTCAACACTAATGGGAAGCATATTGTTATTGTGTATGTACTGATAGCAACAAATCTGCGTCACAAACACATCATTGCAGGTATTCAGGCGTATCAAAGAGAAACCCAATTTTAATTAAAATAAGCAAACCATTTGACCATTTTTTAGAATTTGTGTTTCATTCATTATTTTTAGAATTTTTGTCAGATCACAATAAAATTTATGCTAGAATTGAACTTGTAACTAAATATCTTATTTCCAACAGAAATGCATATATAATTTCGTGCAAGAGCACAAGCATCGAATATAAAAAGAAAATAAGTTTACTTTAACGATGCACTATGGTTAAGAGGCCAGATTTATTTAAAACCAAATGTAATCATTTTTCCGAATAACTCTGAATTTAAATAGAAGAAATAAAATTGCAAATAAATATATTTATGTCTGAATCATGGTGCTGTGAAAAAAATCATAAATTTGAATTACAAATTTTTATTGCCGTAAATATTTGTTTGAATAGGAAACTAAAGTGGGATTATTACGAGCTTTGTTATAAAATATATTTAAAATTTTATTACTAGATTTATAAATGTTAAATACAAATACATAGTGGGCTAATAATGAAACCAATTGCAACAAATAAAAACATAAAAAAGAAACCAACATTTAAACTTGTTTTGATGGAAATAATTTCCAATACCAACAAAATAACAGAATAAACTTTATTATACATTTTACAGAAATCAAACTCTATTACTTTTTCCCACTGTTTTCGCATAAAAAATTCCAAACAGATAAGGATATAACAAGACACGACAAGAAAGTCAATATAATGATGACTATAATAAATACAACTTGAAAACATACACACACGCACGCAAATTGGTGTTAAAGTATTTGGTTTGATTATTTGAGTTTTTTTTACTTTGACTTTTATTTTCCCATTTTTTTCCTTTTCATAAATCCTCTTATTTATGATTTACTCCTAGTTAAGTTTTTTATATATTTTCTTTTCTTCCAGTGCGGCTTAGGTGAATGTTAAGTATTGCCTTCCCTGATACGAGTGCTAATGCATAATAAAACGCTTGACAAATAATAAACCGAGTGAAAGAGAGAGAGACAAAGAAGCTTAACCGAACCAGTGACTTTTGTCGAGATAAAATCAGAGTTTCTAAATTCCCATAAATTGTTTGCATACAGTATCGTGCAATTCACAAGCAGTACATTAGAGTGTTTTACAATATGTATTTTTCTTTCAAAATTTTATCTTTTAAGCGATGTTTTTTATAACCTTTGCATATAAAAGGTGTCACAAAATTAACGCAAGTATTGAATTAAATAGAAAACACAGTTTTTAGTCTATTGTTTGTTTTTATTTTTATTGAAATATAAAGTATATAGAATAGGCCAATTAATGGAATAACACATCGGGCAAATGGCATGCAAGTCGTTTGTCGAAATTATCCATTAACAATTGGCATAAATTTGGTTGAATTTCGTTGATGTAGCATTGAATCCCTTTCTTTAATGCACGGCTGGTTATGGGCTTGTTGACATGGACCTGTGAGTTCAACTAACCCCACAAATAGAAATCTAATCTAGGGGGCCAATTCTAATCACCGAAACGAGAGAGTACACAAAGTAGAAATGTCTCGTACAGTAATTGAATTATTTATTTGACGGACTGTTTAGCATGCGCCACCATCTTGTTGAAACCACATATTGGCCACATCAATTTGATCTAGTTTTAGCAGAAAGAACTTGTCGCGATATGGGGCACCAGTAACAGTCACTGCTTGACCAGCTTTATTTTCAAAAAAGAGTGGTCTAATTTTGCCTCTAGCCTTAAATCCATACGAAACAGCGACACGTTGTGGAGGCATTTGATTTTCGACAATCACATGTGGGTGCTCAAAATCCCAAAAGCGGCTATTTTGGCGACTAACAAAGCTATGAGGGTAACATTGTGTTTCATCGCTTAGTATGGTTTTGCTCGAAAATCAGCAGCCATTTTTTAATCTTCAATAATCCGTTTAGCAAATTTTCTTCGCTGTTCATGGATATGAAGCTTCAGTTGTTTGTTAATTGAATTTTGCAAGCATGGAGACACAGACTTTAGTGAGTATACGCTGTACAGAGCTTCTTGAGATTTTCAATTGTTGTCCATTAGGGGTATAACCAATTTTTTTGCATAGTACCGTGAGGTCAACCATGTCCTAATAACCACAAAAATCATGATCTTTTGTAATTTTTATCAAAAAAGTTCACGCACCAATTGGTTTTTCTAAACAATTATTTAAAAATTCATTGTTTTTTTAATTACTCAAAGTTACGTATACATATATGTAGTATAACAACAAGAAAAGTTATGAGTTAGTTACTGAAGGATAAAAATTTGAGATTTAAAGTTCGAGGAGATTTACAGAGAGAATAAATATCCTGAACAACTTTAGTGGCACGCTCCGCATAGATATTACTTCTTTGTTAGTTTCAGATTATTGAATCATCTATTTGCCAATGCTTTATAAAACAGTTTTAAGTCGCTTCAAATTTTTTAAAGTGATTGATATAAAACTTCGAACTTTTCGTCGCGAAATCTTTGGACTAAAAACCATATGTCAAACCGTTTTCCGCAGATAAAGTGGCATATCGGATAAAAGACATTCTGATATTAATATAGTATAAGCTAAAATCGCTAAAATGGCTCTTGAGTTCCAACAAGCATTACTTATTATTACTTAACTGTTTTAGAATATAGGTAAATCGTTTTACCAGATTGTGGAATTTTTTTCAACTGATTGGAACTTTTCTTGAAAGACTTTTTGGAACACTTAAAGCACGGACTTGAACTAACAAAAATATTATTTTACATAATTTAAAATTATTTCGAGGTCTTCTTAATGCAATGAGGCTTCTAGATTGTCATCGATACTATCACGCACTGCTTAGATATTTGAACGGCCTGTTTTTGGACGACCAATGTGTTTGGCATCCCACATTTTTCCAGCTGTCAGCTGTCAAATTAATTTTTTGTGGTTGCCAACGCTTTACTGCTCATTTGGCGACAAATTGAAATATTACGTTTATTTTGGGACACCCTTTATATACAAATTATTTGGTTTATCTTTCGTATAATGTGTTGAGCAATCGAATGAAACACTTAATTATCTCTGCTTTTATTTTTTTAATAAAAATGTTGCTATCGTATTGCATAAATATTTAATTTTTATCACATTCATGGTAATACCTAATAAACACTCTAGGTCAATGAATATATATATTGCACAGAACAAAGCCTTAATTTATTTTGTTTAAATATTTACATACTTGTAAGCAAAAAATTTATATTTTTACATTGTTTCCTTTTGAAAAATGTTGATTTATTTTTTTTGATAGAACACCGTAATTTTTATTCCGAGTACAAAGCACTGTTATGAATTTTTATTTATTTTAAAATAAAACAAAGTACAACAGTAAATCATTTACTCTTTTCATAATTATATTTCCGCGATGTTTGCCCTAAATACTGAACACTTTAATGATGAAGTTCCCAAAGGACACTGTTTTGGTATCCCGAAAATCTTGACAAAGTTAGAAAATATATCATAATTTTTCGAAAATATTTTTATTAAAACTTTCAAGAATGTTAATGAATAAGTTTTTCAAAGTTTTTCCCGGGATTTTCGGGATCAGGATTTCGGGATCAGGATTTCGGGATCAGGATTTCGGGATTGGCATCTTTACCACGAGTATTTATTTATTTAATGTTTTCCAATAAAAAGAAAACATAAGTGTGTTTTTCACTTGTTGGTCGACATATTGTAAAAAAAAGTAGTCAAATACTAATATTAAACACTTAATGGCTCATAAACAACAACAGCTGTGTTACTTAATGTTGTTACATGTTTAGTGACTTTAAATTGATCGATTATAATAAAATGTAGTTAATCTCTACAAATCAATCAATTAAAATTTATTATTGAAAGCACGAAAGAGAGAAGAGAAAAGTAATAAATTAAGAAAAATTATCGTCGTCGTTAGTAAACTTAAGTTAATTAAATACAAAGAAACAAGAGAAATAATGAAAATAATTCCACTGTAAAAACACTATAAGAATCTTCATGTTACCACTTAAATTTATATGTATTTTGAGCAATTGGGCAAAATTACGACACTTCTTGGATCTACTTTTTAATTGACAAACGTTTTTAAACAGTTGATGTCAAGTTGATACAAATTCCAAATTAAAAATAAAAAATAAGACAAAAAATTAAACCAGAAAAATTGTTAAGAAATGTTAAAGTCAGAATTTTTTAAAATCAAACTTATTGAATGTCAAATAAGCAGCGAGTCTAAATTGTTGCCCAAAAGAATTTCTATACCAATTTTGACAATTTTACTTTGATTTTGCTTTTTCCAATAGAAATAAAAAACTTACAGCAGCAGTTTATTATTGTCTCGAATCTATAAATGAATGATGTTAATGATTGAAAGACAAACTCTAAGGGAGAATTTTTATGAATTAAAATATTTGCAATCAAGTAAAAAGGTTTGGTTGTTTCTTGTTGCAAGTTGCATTTTGTGTTAAACTTGTTCGTTAACCAAATTTTGTGAAGAAGCAAAAAACTTTTTGCGGCTAATTAAATAACCCAAACTAGTTGAATACTTTAAATTCTAAAATGTTCAGCCAATCTTTTTTAAAAACTGAACAGTTAATAAGTAGAAGCTTCCTTTTTTTTTTTTTCTTAGTTTTATCTGCCACTTTGATAGAAAGTAGTTTTTAAATAAAATTATTAATTATCTTTCCTCGTGTCAATAATCACTAAGGGTTGCAAGAATTGGTTCTTTAATCAATCTGCCCTTGCATAATCATAATTTCTTTCCCTATTTTTATACCCGCCACCAAAAGAATGGTCTAGGGTATATTAATTTTGTCATTCCGCTTGTAACACATCGAAATATCCATTTTAGTTCCCATAAAGTATATATTTTCAATTGCAATTGTGTCTAAACGCATTGACGTATAGCGATGAAATGAAAGTATATTTCCTGAGTAAAAAATATCTCTTCCCCGAAACTTGCTCAAATCTATACATTACGAAAGAAGTTAAAGATCAAAATGTACGACAATTTTTACCGCAGTGTCTTTTTCGGTCTATTTAAATTTAAAACGTAATAAAACTGACAACATTAGAAATATTGCTGAAATATTGCAAACATAGCTTCCTCATAAATGTTTTTGGAAAAGCGGAAAATTATGGTGACACGCCCACCTCCCATTTATCGCTTTATCTCAAATTCATATAATTTCTCTATTAACAAAAATATTGGAAGAAAGAAGGACTCTATATTGAAATATTTATGTTGATTTTATTAGTAGATACTACTTTGACACGACTACTTCAACTCCCACTTCTCATGTAATTTACTGTTAATGAAATTAAAAAGCTCATAAAACCGTCAGAAATAGATGTAAATATAATGATAAAATTGTGAATATATATCTTTCTCATCAATATAATTATTATTTCAAAAAATTAAGGTGACACGCCCACTTTAACGCCCACCTCCCATATAACGATTTCATTCATTTAAATTCATATAATTTTTATATGGACAAAAATTTTTCAAAAACAAGAAACCTTTAATGGATTATCTAAGTTGAATTTAAACGTAAATTATATTATTATTTTATAATTTATAATTATTCACTAATACCTTAATAAAATAAATAGATAATTTTAAAATTATAAGGCGCCATGCCCACACAAAGCTAATATTATGTTTAAACTACTTCTGGTGAAAAGTATAATTTGATACTTTTCATTTTCCTAAAAAATACATTGTTGTAAAAAAGAGTTAGTAGAAGTTAAGTAGAAATTCTTAAGGTTTCATTGCAAGACTAAATTTAAGGAAATAAATTATTAGCAAATCGAAAGCAATGAAAGTAAAACATATTTTAGTATAAAGAGATTATTCAATAGCGATTACTGTTAATAATAAAATAATAAATTTCATGCTATAAAATTACACAAATTTACTGGTGTGTATCAAATATTCGGCACAGCCGATATAGTGCTATTACTTGTTCTATAATCATTTGCTTTGAACATTTAAATTGGAAATTTAGTTGACCTTTTGCCTTCCATACAGGAGCTATAGCAGTTGTTCAGTCACTTGGCCCCTAACTTTTCGTATTGTATTCGTTAGAGAAATCCAAGTAATCGCTTGGCTTTATCATCTTTTTTTTTAATTCAGTCCACAAAATATTTTTTTGTTTTTATAAAATTTTAATCCGTGTTGCGCTAAACTTTGTATCTGTTGTTGGCAGATGCATATTGAAATACAATTTTAATAAGTTGTCGTTAATTATAATATAAATTTTGACAAATGACCGAATAGGAACACTTCAGCAATTAAGGGCTTAACAATTAATACAAAGTAAAACTAGTAAAAATTATATTTTGAAAAATCGCCACACAGGATTCTACCTTGGTGCCCTCTGTAGAGTGTACCAGTGATCTTTGCTACATAACATGCATGAAATAGGTTTAAAAATAACTGGTGAATGGAACAAACCATTTTTGCTACTATTTAATTGAAATTTGAGGCCATAAAAAACATGGAAAGGGATGTGCATTAATAGATGGTTGGTTGGTTAACATGGTAGTTCGCTGCACGCAAACAATCAAGTGGAGTCTGTATGACTCCGTTTTGACAGGACCACATCACTCGTCAGCTCTAATGTATTCCAGAATAAATCCAAGAGTAAGGGTACTAGATCTACCCCGTGGCCGTGAGGAATCTCAGTAGATAATTCAGTCCAACTTCAGATATCGCAGAGAGGCCATCCAGTATATGTTCGCCCAGAAATCTGTGTCTTTTAGCCGCCAGTGCAGGACATTTGCGGAGAAGGTGGAAAACCGATTCCTCCATCTCTCTATTTGAAAATAACTGGTATTACAACATTTGTAATACAAAAGTATTAGAGTAGACAAATTTTCGTTTGTTTTAATTTTAACATTTTAGTGTGTGGTACCACTGTGACTTTAATACTTTTGTATAAAAAAAGTATTATATACACACCACAGGCGGGGTGGATTTGAGTTGAAATTTTATCATCCAACAAAAAATGTTGTAAAACCCATCTTTTTTACAAAATAGACAAAACCCGCCTTGCATTATACATAAAACTAGCCAAGCCCGGCGCGCGTTGCTACGCCCCTTAATGAATAAAAATGCATTTTGAATTTTAATTGAATATAAAGTGCAAGAAGCTAAGAATTATAACTTTATTTTATGGGCGTGGCACTGTCCACTTTTCTAATCGCGTAATCATGAGAGTTTAATATGTGTGCAAAGTTTCAGAAAAATCGATCATGTGGAAGTAGCTAAAAAAATAGTAGTAGTAAAAGTAGTTCCGCCCACTTTTTACCACCCATAAATACTCCCTGGAATGTGTACAACAACTTGCCAAAGTTTGAGTCCGATCGGATTTACGGTTTCGCAGTCTATAGCTAACACACGCACACACACACACACACAGAGTTTTTATTTTATATATATAGATGTGTAGGGGGAATATCAAGACACGCCAACACAATTTCGGGTTCCTTATCGACCCCTCTCGTTCACCAGTTATTTTAAGACTACCGATCGGCACTTCTTCTTTCGCTTAATTCCGTGCTACCACCGGCATTTACTCCAAAAAGGAAAACGATTTCACAATTTGGAACGGTGATTGCCGCAGTCAATGCTAGACATTAGCATACAAAATTCGCTGATTCCCGATTTAGAATAAGCTTTTAACAAAACTTTAATACGAATATAAGCCCAAATAAAACCTAACGATATTAAACACGCATAACTTTTTTTATTTTAAAATAAAATGGATTTTTCTTTCTTGTAAATTTATAATGGATACATGCAGTACACAACAACGTGTTAATTTTATCAAGTTTTTAAATTCTTTTCAACAATCAATTGTTGACGAAATTATCGCAAACACTTAAACTCAAGATCAGCTCCTACAGCCTACATAATAAGGAATCCAGTACCTCGTCTTGAGGAACGGAGTTCAGTGATCGACTGGAAGAGATGGAAGAGATGATATATTCACACTGAAAGTAATGTGGAATGTGTGAAATGGTCGATAAGTTTTTGCGCCCATTAGTAGAGCACTCAGCTAGGCATTCTTTGGATCTGCTTCGTAAAATTTTTGGCGAACGTTATATAAATAGACAAAATCACATGTTTTAGTTTTATGAACTATTAAACCCATAAGCATGAATTGTAATTTAATTATTGTCATAAGCGTAACTAGACCATTCTGAGGGAGTTCAAGGCACCCTAGAATTTTTTTTTCTTTTTTGAAATCCCCTAGAATTGAAAAAAAATATCAACATTTATTATACATACAAAATTGATTCAGTTTAAGATTGTTAACAATCCTAGAAAAAGAGATTGTTGCGATTTTGCCACCCCCAGAAATTTGTAGCTACGCCAATGATTATCGTGATAGTTGAAACTTTAACAAGCCATTTTTATCAACGATATCTGTTTCGAAACACAATGAAATAAAGCATATCACAAAATATGCTTAAATAATTTACCATATGTTTCAAAGTTTAGTTACCTTGACAAAGTAAAAGTAACTAGTGTGCATTCATGAAAACAAAGATACAAGATTACGCCTACACAATTATACTAATTGTATTATTTTTCATTACCACCTACCCTTACGCCACTCCCTGCACATTGAGAAAAGCACTCAAAATATAAAATTTTTTTATTATTAAACTTAACAAGTAAGGCCCTTTAAAGTCTTTAGATAATTACTACTCTAACTCTGTAACTGGAAAAAAAAATAATTTTAATTACTTTGATAAAACTATGTATGAACATACTTCATATAAAGACACACATACATATATGTATTTGGACTTAAAGAAATATTGTTTTTATTGAGCTTGTGCAATTAAAATAAAAAATACTCACAGTATAAATGTAAGTAAGAATTTTTCTTTTATTGCTTTAATCAGCACTACAGCTAGCGGGCTTTATAAGACAGACAATTTACAAAAGGGGAAAAACAACATTTTACATTTTTCAAAGACAAAATAAAAAGTTTAATGATAAAAAAATATTTATTGTTTTGCAGGAACGATAAGTAGAAAAAAAACGTATTATTGTTTGTATGTTGAGTATGCACTTAAAGCAATTTGGAAAAAAATTTAAATTTTGAATAAAAGGCAAGGGGAGAATGGCATAAATGTACTAAAATAATGGCAAAAATTTAAATTAATTTCTATATGTATTTTGTCCCTAAATAAGCCAAAAAATGTCACAAATAACAAAAAAGGGTAAGAGCAACTTTAATTTATACTAGTCTGCTAAACAATTTTAAATTTCGCTTGCCATACATGATAATGTTAAAAATATCTGTATCTTCTGTACTTTTCGAATTTGTATGCTTGAAACGTTTTTTTTTTTCGAATCGAATTAGGGAGTAACCCTCCAGCTTCCTTTTTTAGCAGTAACTGCTAATAGTAGAAAAAAATTATAAATAAGCAATCCAAGCTTTTTCGGTAATAGTGTTTTTTGGATGACAGTGACTTATTTTATTTGTAAATAATCACGTCGTAAATATTTTAAATTTTAAAACAAATGAGGGGGTATAATATCACACAACGAAAGCACAAAGTGGGCAACTACTGAGTGAAAGACAAAATATGAAGCCCGCACATTGGTCTGTGAGACCCTCGTAACACTTTTTCATACGGATGTGTTTATTTTTTCGAAAATACTAGTTCACGCAAAGAAAACCCATGGTTACGACATAATCACGACGTTCATATTATATTCCATGTAACAGTATTTGGTTATCAAAAACAAGTGGTAGTTATTTATGTTTTATATCATCATATATTTTGTCACGATAATCAAGCGTTTGTTTGAATTGTATCATTTTTTTCTACTTTTCATAAAAACTTTCTGTATAGTATGATTTACAAAATTAATATAACAATAAAAAAATAATAATTTTATATCGGAAAGCAATTAAAATAACAAATAATCATTAAATGTTGTGTGAAACAACAGTATGAAAACAAAGCATTTAAGTTATGATATCTTTTAATAATAATTTGTTTTTAACCGTTGTTCTTCTTGTTGAATAAATTTTTATTATTTAAAAAGTTTGACATGTGAAGAAAAATATACATAAATTGAAAAAAGTTAAATATAAGAAAATATTGATATAAAATTTTAATTTTAAAGGTAACTCCCAAGACACAGAGTTCAATAAGAGCATCAACAAGACCCCGTACTTAAAAGCGAATAAGTCTTAGAGCTGCCTCCGTTCAACAGTCATCCATTGACGGCCACGTCTGCCCGGATATCAGGTATCAGTCTCCGCAGACTATCTATACCTGTTTGACCAGTATCTTTTAGGATATAAGTGGTGTACCAGTGAATGTGTTAAGTCTTCCTGGATTAAAAAAAGAGTTCTATTATTCCCCAGTACATCCACAATGCGTTTTGCTGACACTTCCGAATGGTACCCATCTGAGTTCAACAGTGGAATGTCTCGTCATCTAATTTAGAGATGGCCCGCATAGAAAGATATGCAAACACTCACTACTGACTCAGTAGCAGCTTGGCTGTCAATAAAGATAAAAATACGAGTATTATCTAAGTGTCGCAGCCAGTTTGCTACCCCTTTTATAGCCGATATTTAAGCCTGTAGAATGCTACAGTAATCCAATAGTCTAAAAAACCTTTCTGTCAAAATGGGGAAAAAAGCTACCCCTTGCCTTTTTCGATCCGTCAGTATAAACTTCCAGATAGTCACCCTCCTCATGGAATGATATCGATCTGGCGTTTGACACAGAGAATCTCCTGTCAAAGAGAGGAATTGGAGTACAATAGTCTATACATCAAAAAAATACGGTTTTCACATTAATAGTGCGTAGCCTTGTTGCCGTATTATCTTGGCATATAGTGTCTTTGTAGGTGTCGTACGAAGAGCACCTGTAATAAGTAGAGTTTCGCTTCGAATTACATTATTGAAGAGTGAGTGAGTGTGAGTGTGAGTGAGGGTGAGTAACTTGCACCATACCAAAACTGTGTACATATGAATTGGTTTAACAACCATATCACCAAGCCAGGCTCTTTGCCCTAGGATTTACCAATTGCCCTTCTACATGAATATATGGTTATATGTAGATGCCTTAGTCACTCTCAATTGAGTGTTCAGAAACCAGGATAGCTCCGTGTCCAGTATCACTTAAAGATATCTTGCACTATGTGCTATATCGAGTTCCACGCAACCTTGTAATATTTTCTGGTAAAGAGTACAAGGTCCGTACTACATCGACTGAGCAGTTCAAGGGCCCCCTTGATGCATCTCGACAAAATATCAAAATACTTCCCTGATACCGCTATAGCGACATCGTCCGCATATGCAATAGTTTTGTACATTAAAGAATTAAGTTCTGTGATCGAAGTGTTAACGGTGACGTTCCACAAAAGATATGATAAAACACGTCCTTGTGATGTACCCGTATTTGCCAATTTGCACAGTCAAGCAGGTTCCATAATAGAGTTTATCGCACTAAAGAATGAGATCAGTGAAACCTTAACACACATTTTTAATTCCACCTTTCTTCATGCACAAAAAATATAACTGTTTATGATCAAGTTTGCATTTAAAAACTTGTCAAATTATGTGTACAAAATAATAGCATAATCGGATTATTAGTTTGTTTGAAAATGGATTCCGAAAAAAAAGTGCGTGAAAAAATAATAACAATTTTTTTAAAAAATCCCAGTCGTACTTACAAATCTATTGCAAATGAGACAAAGGTGTCACGACAAACAGTTTCGCGTGTAATAAAAGTGTATAACGAACGTCGTAGTATTAAAAGAAAAGCTGGAAGTGGAACTAAAAAAGGTATAACTGACCCACAGTTAGCTTCAAAGATTGTTAGTCTTCTAAACCAAAATCCCAACCTCTCAAACCGTAAAGCCGCCTTAAAAGCAAACTGTTCCGATTTTTTTGTAAGGAAGGTTAAAAGATATGAAGTCCTACAAGGTTCAGAAAGTGCCAGATAGAAATTCGAAGAAAAACTTGGATGCAAAAAGTCGTGCCAAAGAACTGCTTAGAAATTTTATCAACAAATATGAGTGTTGTATTATGGATGATGAGACTTACGTTCTTGCTGACTTTTCTCAGCTCCCAGGGCGAAGTTATTATGTGGCCGATGGAAGAGGTAATGTCGATGACTAATTTAAGTTCCAAAAAAAGACAAAGTTTCCAAAGAAGTACTTAGTTTGGCAAGCTATATGCACGTGCGGAGAAAGAAGCAGTAAATTTATTACTACTGGGACTATCAACACTAATATTTACATCAAGGAGTGCTTGCAGAAGAGATTGCTTCCATTCATACGAAAACACAATAAGTCAACATATTTTTGGCCCGACCTAGCGTCATGTCATTATAGTAAATCTGCAGCAGAATGGTATGAAACAAATAATATAGTGGTAGTGCCAAGAGAAGCAAATCCACCTAATTGTCCAGAACTAAGGCCCATCGAACGTTACTGGGCTTTAGTCAAAAGAGTGCTGAAGGATACAAAACAAGTTGCTAATACTACTAAAATTTTTTCCCAGAAATGGTCTTATTCCAGCAATAAAGTTACTAAGGATACCATCAAAACCCTCATGGTCTCAATTCCGGAAAAGGTGAAACAGTTCATCAAAATAAGCTGAATTTTTACAAAAAGCATTAATATTTTAATTTACTGTTATTTTATTGTTAAACCACGCTATTTCATTAAAATGGATTAATTCGTTTCAAAGTTATTGCGTTTTATTCGTGTTAAGGTTTTATCGATCTCATTCTTTATTAGTCGGTAATCCCTTTAAGAAGCGTGTAGTCCTTTTACCTACCCCTAGTTCGACCAGAGATGCGATAATTAATAATAATGTTATTGTTAACGCCACAACCAAAATCTGTATGATTTTATCTGGCAATACCTTATTGTTAGTTCTAAATACTTATACTTTTTCTAAATGTAACTCTGATAAACTTAACGATAAAAACAGCTTACGTCGCCATGTTTAAGCCTTCACCATTTTGAATTCATTCTAACTTTTTGCGTTAAAAGAAGGCTTAAGCACTGGCTTGGAAAGCAATCAAATTTGTATAGAAAAATCTAGTGGTTTTCATACCAAAAAGTATGTAACCTAAATATTTTTATTTTTCATTTAAAGTTGCACAATAAATGTTAATTATTTTCATTTATTTAGGAATTTTAATAAATTTGGTTTTTATTTGGTTTTTATTCAAAATACCCGTGGAAGTCACTAGACATCGCTTCGGCTGGCGTGCCGCTAACAGTTATGGAATTTCATTTTAACATAAAGACCCTAAAAAAAATAACTTTATTTAGTCTTATTTACAATTATTTCTATATTAAATCGAAAATAAATTGTACATAAATGGCGACCACAAGCTTCAAATTAAAATAATAAAATTATTTTTACAAATTATGTATTGTTGACAATGTTTGTTGTACATAAATAAAAGAATTACAATTCTAAAGAAAAATAAAAAACATTTACACAACCGTTCATTAGATTTTTTGTCGTCATTACTTATACTCGTACTTCCGTACACCGTTCTCAAGTTTTTAGTATGTTGTAGAGCATAACAGTTATATTCGTCGAGTATATCGAAGTGAAGGCAAAAACCATAAATGAGTTTGGCCATTGTTTTAATACAGATATGTAATTCAAAATGAATCATCCGATAAATTTGTTAACAAAAATGTAAAAGTCACGATTTACATTAAGAATGTTCCAGAGTGTTTCTGTATTTATTTTAAAATAGCTGTAAACAACAACAAACTATAAAGACAGCCTACAAGACAAAGGCAAATAATTTTATTATAATGAAATAATATTGATTTTCCGAAACCACTTTATCTAAAATAATTTTTTGTATTGAATTATTAAATCTATAGTTATGGGACATTTTTAAAGAGACTCTGCAATTAAGATAAATTGTATAAGACATTTTTAATAAATTTTAAAGTTTTAGAAAATGTTTTCTACATTTACATCTTTAACAATTTCAATATTTATATTGCTTGCTTGTAGTGTTTAAATAATTCATAACACACGCCTCTCACACTTTGAACTGCAAAAATCTAAAACTGCTACAACATTATAGTCTACCGAGGCTTTAGATAATAAATAAATAACTTCAATGATTAAAGACATTTTTTATGTTGATTTCATTGCCATTTAACTAAACGTTTATTATTCCATACACACACTTAGTAGACGACTTAACAGCATATAAAAAATGGAAACAAAAAATGGCATATAAAAAGTACGCCAAGAAAATGCTTAATAAGAAATAAAACATTAAAAATTAAAATACTATTGTTTTACGCTAGAAACCAATAATTTTGGGCCAGAGCAATTTACTACAATAAAACCCAGAAATAAAGAAAAAGATTTAGTTAAAAAAAGTAAGGGAAAAAACTGTTTAAAGGAATGTAGCAGTTAACATGAAATTACTATAAAAACAATAACATACATACATACACGACATACTTTCATATTAGGCCTGTACATATGAGTGTGTTTGTGTGAAACATTTGTTAACACACATGGGTATAGTTGGTTGGGATTGTTAGAGGCGATGGGAAATTCAAGCTTCGAATATTGTTTGTAACTACTTACTTACATATATGAGTTACTTTTGTTTATTGTACGGTTGAGTGCGCGAATATATGTGAGCATATACACATGTATATAAAATTTCTATATTGGAAAGTATGCGTAAACGTAACTGTTTTTGTTTTGTGTTGTTTTTGTTGTGTGTGAATTGGCTTAACCCTTTAACTGTTAAATGCTATTAATTTATGTAAAAGAAGTAAATACTCATTTTGATTGTTGTGTTGCCAGACGAAGAAGACATACAAATATAAAAAAGATGGTTGCCAACATCAACAAAAGGGTTAAATCAGTTGCAAATTCGCAAATGCTCTCTAGAATATAGTATTAATTTATTTCCCTTCTGTTAGTATCAATTTTTATTTTTTCCTGTTTATTTACACAAACGTTAATAAGCAGAGGAATACAAAATAAGCATATCGTATTTCCTTTTGCGTGCTAGGGATGCTACAATCAAAACCAGATGAGTTGGACAAAATCAATTGCAAGTTGTATTAACACAAAATAATTGCAGGCTGACTTGCAAAACTATATCAGTGGGCTTTTACGCAAGAAAACAATTATGCCAGCACAAAATGTATGGCTATTTGTTGGCGTAAAATTTCAACCAACTACAACCTCGTACAGCAGCACAAAACCAATACATGTACATTTCATAGAAAACTGGTTTGCTGCTGTTTTAACCGAGCTTAGTAGCCATTCGAATTCGATAGAATTCGATAGAGTAAGAGGGCTGGAAATTAATAAATGAATTGAATTAGCATGTATTGTTGTAAACAGTAGTTTATCCCGACCAATGGATGCATTAAAAGAAAATGTAATTGCATTTGGTGATTTGAAACTTAATGTGACAGTTGACGATGTAAAAAAGAAAATTAAAATGTTACAGCAGCATTAAGTAATTACAAGAGTTTTATCATTTATTCTCTTTATTTTTGCATCCACTTTAAATGTATGCGCTCAAATGTACTTGCTTAAAGCTAAACATCAAATGAATAAGAATCACTACTACACACAAATCTGTATACATGTATGTAATTTGGGTCAGAAAACAATAATACCGTGTGTTATGAAAAGAACATAAGTTGTACGCTTCAAAATTCCTCTCGTTTGTGACGGCACAATCAAACTGAATATTTTTATAATTTTTAAAACACTGCCGTGCAAAACATAACCTTTTCAAAAAGTCATCAAGAAAATGCCAAAATACATTTTAAAAAAAATCTTATTTTTGTTCAGTCTCTAATCTTTGTAGCTTTGACTGTTTTAACTCTTTGCACTTCTATCAAATGAACTCTGATTTAGGAAAAGAATAAGGTAAAATAAAGAAAAAGGTAGGTATAGTTTTGTTGTTATGTAGTGTGAAGGCTGTTCAAAATGTTACTTTTTTTTTGCTGTTGTTTTCAGTAAAACGACAGGATACAAAATTGAAAATCAAAAATAATTTAAGTAGAGCAGAAATAAGAGGGAAACCATAAAGGCATAAAAGAAAGCATAATGTAAAATTTATGATAATCACAGTTTGACTTTATGCTTGTTGATAATAATGGGAATTTTGATAGATAAACACATAAATAAAAACAAAAAAGTAATATACCTACAGTAAGTGACAAACTTTATCTCACTGCTATTATAAATGTAAAAATTTAGTTGTTTGATACTTAAACACTCATAAAGATTAAACAGATTTGAAAGAAATTTAAAGCAACTGATGCAGATAAAATCAACTTTTTGATGTTTTCTTTTCGTGAAAATGTCTAACATTCTTTGCGTAATTTTACTTAATGTTATAACTAGTGAACAAAAATTATCTTTTTTAAAGTATAAGTTTAAAAGCCTTAAGGGCAGTTTTCTATTGGTTAGGGGAGGATGGGCAAAGGATCCGATATACCAGAAGTGATATCTATGGTTTGACATTGAGAAAAAAAATAACTGAATTGCAAGTGAAGCTGTAGTAAAGCCATTAACAATGATATGCAATATGTCGTCAACGGACTAACAACGTATTTAATAAAAGCAGATAGGGCGAAAATAAAAATTTCAAACGCTTAAATTACACATTTTTAAGAGAACAATCTTATAGCTTGAAAATTGATCATTAGGGTGGTATGCCTACTAGATATCAGAAGTCGTACTTAAATTTTGGCCAATTTAAAAACCTCCTAAAGCAAAATTGAAGATGTATTTAAGCCATTAACAACAATGTACAATATATTCCGATTGGGCTGAAAATAGCGAGACAATATTAAAAAAAATACATAAATCATCAGTATTTAAAGGCGAGGGAAAAAATATTTTTGTAGTTTTAGCATAGTCATTGAATTTTTTTTTTCATCCTAGGGGGTACCTAGAACAACTTTTTTTGTATGGAGATCGACTACAAAATATACAAGTAAGAGTGCTATATTCGGCCGTGCCGAATCTTATATACCCTTCACAACGTGTAGTCATGCAATAACAGTAGTTTGTATCACCATCATGTCATATGAAATACGTACATACATATATAAAAAACATACATATAAAAAAAATTTCCATTAAAAATTAACGTATGTATGTAAAAAAAATAAAAAAAAATTTTTTAAAAAAAATTAAAAAAAAAAAATTTTAAAAAAATTTTTTAAAAAAAATTAAAATATAAATCTATATACATATATAAAAATCAATGTATGTTTGTATGTTTGTTTGTGCTTTATAGACGGTTAAACGGCTGGACCGATTTCCTTGAAATTTTCACAGAATCTTTCTGTATGTCTGGAAGGAACTATAGGCTATACTTTGGTTTGAAATTGTAAGTGGGCGGGGTGCCACGCCCTATTAAAGAATAAGTATTAAATATTATTTATCAAATAAGTACGGTAAACTTTGACATCCACACGAACATTTGTGTAAAAAATGGGCGTACTTGCAATAGTAGGCGTGGCCAAATTAATTAAATACTAAAATTCGTATATTTGGAAAACGATATCGACTAGAGTAGTAAAATTTTGCAAGATCAACTTTGACATCCAAATGAACATTTAGGCAAGAAATGGGTGCATTATCAAAAGTGGGCGTGGCACCTACTATATGAATTAAATACTAAAATTCGTATATCTGGAAAACGATATCGATTAGAGTACTAAAATTTTGCAAAAGCAACTTTGATATTCAAATAAACATTTATGGAAAAAATGGGTGCATTAACAATAGTGGGCGTGGCACCTACCATATGAATTAAATACTAAAATTCGTATATTTGGAAAACGATATCGACTAAAGTAGTAAAATTTTGCAAAAGCAACTTTGATATTCAAATAAACCCTTATGGAAAATATGGGTGCATTAAGAATAGTGGGCGTGGCACCTACCATATGAATTAAATACTAAAATTTGGGGTGGCAAAGCACACTAGCTAATAAGTAATAAATATAAACCAAAAAAAAAATAAAAAAAAATTTTAAGAAATATAAAAAAAAATTAAAAGAAAATAATAATAAAAATATAAATAATATATTAAATAAAAAATAAAAAAATATAAATATATAAAAAAAAATTTTTTTTTGGCTCAGCTGGGATTTGATGCCACGTTTACTCTAACCAGTATACAGGTTTGTATGTATGTATGTATGTTGTTTATGTACCGATGTTTCTGATTTTCAATACCGATCTACTCCCGAATATTTCTGATATTTTAATACCTCACCCAAAGCGATGTCGGGGGGCTTCAAAAAGTTGATGTCAACATACACACGGACAGACGGTCAGACGGACAGACTGGCAGAGCTTAATCGACTCCCCTATTCATAAGCTTTCAGAAAATATGTACTTTATGGGGTCAGAAATGAATATTGTTTCTGACCCCATAAAGAATATATTTTTTCTCAAGGCTTATCAATAGGGGAATCAATTTAGCATTGTCAGTCTTCCGTCTGTCCGTGCGTATGTTGAAATCAACTTTTTGAAGTTTCCCAACATCTCCTGGGCCCAGGTGAGGTATTAAAACATCAGAAATATTCGGGAGTAGATCGGTATTTAAAATCAGAAACAGCGGTTCATAAACAACTAAGATATGAGCAAAAACCCAACAACAACATACAACACATACATACATACACACAAACGTAGTATACTGGTTAGAGTGAACGTGGGTTATATCGAATCCCAGCCGAGCCAAAAAAAAATTTTTTAATTTTTTTTTATTTTTTGTTTTATATATTATTAATATTTTTGTTTTTTTTATTTTTTTTTTTTAATTATTTTTTTTTAACATACATACGTAAACTCAATAATTTTACAATGGGAGGTTTTTATATATGTATGTTTTTTATATAAGATGAAAACAATTGATAGTGATACAAACAATTGTTATTCATGACTACACATTGTGAAGGGTATATAAGATTCTGTACGGCCGAATATAGCGCTCTTACTTTTTGTTTTATTTTTTTTTATTTTATTTTTTTAACATACGTACCTAAGCTCAATTTATAATTTAACAATGTAATGTTTTTATATATGTATGTATGATACAAATATAAGGTTCAGCACGGCTGAATATATAACTCTTACTTGATGTATGTAAATAATTTCTAAGCCGATAGCCTACGTTGCTAGTACTTTAGTCTTTAGGATTTACTTTAATTTTAAACTGTAATAACATTTGAACAAACAATAATAATAAGATTTTGAATTTTGAAAATGTATTAAAAAAACAATAATAATATGACACGTTAATGTTTTTATGGTATCTAGCAACATTTTAATTTGAACGCAACGTTTACGAATGCGCAACGTTTACATATGAGTAACAAGGCCTTAAGGCAGTAAAACTTTGATTGATAGTCGAACTTTTTGCTGAAATAAAATTCAGCATAAATAAATTTTAAAATATTTAAATAATAAAAGTATAATATGGACGGACTTGATCATATTATTAGTTTCTTAATATCGTTGAAAATCAATTTTTAGCATCTCGTCATTATTTAATTACATTTCTTTCATTTTATATTCATACTAACTACCCACTTTACTTTCATACAATTTGCTTATATTTAATGTCTCATTGTTTGTACTTAAGTATGTATATACATTGTACATTGTACATACTTACATACTTACATACATATTTACATATTATTTTAAAAGGAATCCTAAATTGGCATTACAAAAGCTTTATAATGTTACTCCTACACTTAATTTTGAAGTATTTTTTCATGCTTGTATTAAATATAGCCTTAAACTTTTCTATATTAATATCATTGACACACATGTTTAAGAATTTACTCAATATAAGATTCGTGACATTATTATAAATTGCAGCATTTTTAAAGAATAAAGAACAAAAGCCCTAAGGGAATACAAAAGGCTTAACTGCTAGATGTATAAAAGTCCTAATAAATAAATCAAAAGCTTTTTGCCTAAACGTTTTGTCGATTATTTATAAATAATAGCCATCGCATGACTTTTAACTCTTTAAACATTTGGTATTGTAATACATTTTTTGTGGCTTCAATATTTTATATTTTTCAATATTTTAATTGTGTATAAGTATTTGATGTTAAATATACATAATTTACTAAGGACCTTATTCAGAAGCAGGCTTGAAAAATATTTTTAAAAATTTTTCTTAACAATAAAGATTCGTTTAAACCTCAAAACCAACAATTTAATGTCTGTTTGTAAATTATAATTTTAATGTGAGCGATGGCAATAAAAATATGAATAGGACTTATCACATACATAAGTATAATTAACGGCTGCCTTAAAAGTTTAAATAGAACATTAATATGGCATTTTTAAAGACTTATTTATTTTTAATAGTGTGCCCAAAAGCAAAGTTGTGTTTACCCTTAAAGAGAAAAGAAACAAAACTACTACAAATCAAAAAACTATTTCTTTAGTACTACCATGTACCTGTGTCTTTGTCTGTGTAGTTATATTGATGAAAGGTAGCCTTTGTTGTAATCTATGTCATTATCTATCTGTGTGTCAAATTTCATTTAGTCCTGTTCAGCCCTTTTTGCGTGATTGATTAACAGAAATCCAAATATAACTAAAATTCACATTTATTATATTAATAGAGAATTTATTCTTTAAAATTTATTTTATTTTTATTCTTATTAAACTATCGAAACCGTATTTTTACTTTTTAATTTTCTGTCTATATTTTTACAAAATCTTTTCAAATTCCTGTAAAAAGAAATTGCTGGAAACTGGTAGGAATAATTAATTTAAATTTTTTTAGTTATAGGGAGATTGGTACTTGAATTAGGGAATGAAGCGGCGGACGAGCTAGCGAAGAGGGGGGCTGCTGCGGAACCTAGAGTTGCTCTAGGGGATGTGATGGTGCGGGCGAAAGTCTAATAATGGGTGAAATTATCGAAACTAAAGAAGTGAGCGAAGGCACGTATGGTGCTCAGGAATACCCTTGGCAGGAATGTAGTTACGGTACACGGAGGACCCTGGGCTAGAAAACTGCTCTGGGCACAGGGCATGGTCACTGCTAGATCACCTGCGCATAATTAAGTTTGTAGAGGATGATGTTTGCAGACTGTGCCTTGAGAATGCTGAAACAGCAGCGGATGTGATGTGCGAGTGCCCAGCAATGGCTGGCAACAGACTTAATGCCACCGGCAAGCAAGCACTTTGGATGTAAGTGCTATGGGAGAAATTAGTCTGAGGCAGATGCTGGCAATTATAAAGGTCGCTGTGATGAAGATTATAGATAAAAATCAGTCTACAATTTGAAGTCACAAATAGTCTAGAGCGAACGCATGTGGAGGCACGGGACTCGGTGGGGCCAGTGATACCTCGTTGGTATCCTTGTAATCACTGTGAAACAAAGGGGGTCGAAAGGAAACATGTTTATGTAAGATGTCTGCTTCGGTATCCCCCCTACATGTATGTATATCGGGAATTAACTATAATTTTCAATTAAAAAATATTTCAAGAAATGGTTTGAAAGCAGTTTTTCCTTTTCACAATTTCTAAAACAATAGTGTAATGAAATGCATTCTCAATGCCTTCCAAATTTCAAAATACTTGTGCATAAAATATCGATAAATACGTGTAAACTCATGTGCCTATAGTATTACTGTAAAACCTTTTCAATGAATACTATAAGCCGCATGCCTTACTTAGTTTGATTTTTTATATGACCACTTCGTTGTCATGGATTTTTGAGCTGAGTTAATATATATATAAAAACTTTTACAAAAAAATATTTTTCTATAAAATTTTTTAAAAATGTATGAATATTAAGAAATTATTAAAGACTAGCAGAACACGGGCACCTTTATTGCATTATATTTATTTGGAAATTTGTAAACAGTTTTTAATATTATCTGCCACCATTTGTTAGGTATGACTTAATGGCATAATGGTCATGTTCTAATACCAGCGATTTTGTGCCCGAAAAAGTAAAATGATGTCGCAGCCAATTTTACAGAATTTAAAGCCTACTTATAACAATTGTAGTTCTGCCGATATGCCATTAAATATATTTTCTTTATATGAAAAGTGTCACGCCCTGTCATTTGATCACATCCACTTATATAAATAAATTGTACAATTTTCGGTATTGTTGGACCACTCAAATGCCTTTGATATAGTGCACCATTCAACTCTGTGCATAAAATTGTTAAAAAAAATTTAATTTCTCCACTTTTGCTGTAAAGTTAATGTCGCCATACCTTTCAGATAGATGTCAATCGGTTGCAAATGGTAAATCTATTTCGTGGCCTTTACAGGTAACAAGAGATGTTTTACCGGTCTCTATCCTAGGACCCATGTTATATTCGTTATATGCTAACGATCTCCAGCAACAACTTTCTGATTCTTAAATACATATGTATGCTAGCGACGTTCAGCTGCGTCTTAGCAGTTCCAAAGATTGATTTATTACGAAATTAAAAGCACTGAATCATGATCTCAATAAAATATTTTTATGGGCTACAGCTAACGGTTTGCGACTACATCTAAATAATTCAAAGTGCATATTAATATGTAAGAAATAGATATTGAGATGACTATATTACTTGGTGGTTCGACAATCGATATTGTTGATTCAGCAAGAAACTTGGGAGTAACGTTTTATAAAACTTTAATCTGGTCGAATCATATTACGTAGGCTTGTGATAAAGTACATAGCATGCTACGAAGTTTGTGGGCTACTCAGCACTTTACGCGTTCTGAAAGTAAAAATATTACCTGCGAAAGCATATCTATTGCCGACACTTTTGTGTTCGTCTGAAATTTTCACTGGTTGTAACACTAACGATATGAGAACGCTGATTGTAACGTATAACAATATCATCCGCTACATCTTTTCTTTAAAAACAATTTATCATATATCGCAATATTCCTGACGTTTATTTAATATGTCATTTACAAACTACTACAGTTTAAGAACTTAATTTTACTTCATAAAATTATTGTGACTAAATAGCCAAAATATCTTTATGAAAGTTTACAATTTTCTAGATCCTGCAGAGCGAAAAGTATAATACAGTTTCGTCATCGTGA
Organism: Phyto melanocephala; assembly: GCA_941918925.1. Classification (NCBI taxonomy): domain Eukaryota; kingdom Metazoa; phylum Arthropoda; class Insecta; order Diptera; family Rhinophoridae; genus Phyto; species Phyto melanocephala. The sequence goes on along the minus strand of OW799234.1, from coordinate 132,073,303 downwards.
CCATACTTCTGAATGTCAATACTATATATTAAGCATACGTCTCCGGAATCAACTACCGAATAATACACAAATCACTAGCAACGCTATAAGATTAAGAAATTTATTAAAGACATATTTTTTCCAACTATTTTATGTTTTGACGTAAATTTTCATGCCAATCCTAATTTTAACTTATTTTATATTATATACAAGCCTCAAGATTTATTTTTGTTTCTTATATGTATGAAATGTTTGTGATTCATTGAGAATGCAAACTTTGTTATCAATGTCTAGCTTAACTAGTCTGATTCTAATACTGTAATATAAATAAAATGTAGTATAATAAATAATAATAATAATTATAATAATAATAATAATAATAATAATAATAATAATAATAATAATAATAATATCTTTAAATCTTATGTCTTGTGTGTGTGTTACCTATAGACTCAGAAACCGTAAAGCCGATCCTACTCAAACTTTGGCAAGTTCTTGTACACATTCCAGGGAATGTTTATTGATGGTAAAAAGTGGGCGGGGCTACTCCCATAAAAAAAAAGTTATAATTTTTAGCTACTTGCACTTGACCGATTTTTGTAAAACTTTGCACACATATTGAACTCTCACGATTACACAATTTCGTGATTAGAAAAGTGGGCAGTGCCACGCCCATAAAAAATAAATTATAATTTTTAGCTACTTGCACTTGACCGATTTTTCTAAAACTTTGCACACATATTGAACTCTCACGATTACACAATTTCGTGATTAGAAAAGTGGGCAGTGCCACGCCCATAAAAAATAAATTATAATTTTTAGCTGCTTGCACTTGACCGATTTTTCTAAAACTTTGCACACATATTGAGCTGTCATAACTATACAAGTTGGTGATTAGAAAAGTGGGCAGTGCCACGCCCATAGAAAAAAAATAATAATTTTTCGCTTCTTGCACTTGATATTCAAATAAAATTCAGAATGCCATTTTATTTATTAAGAGGCGTATCAATGCGCGCCAGGCTTGGCTAGTAATAAATAAATAAAAATAAAACAAATAATTATATTTCTACAAATATTACAAAAAATAGACAAATCGGTCCCACCGTTCTTCGATTTCATATAATTTAAAAAAAGCGGTCATCATTTTAGATTAATATTACTCATACCACTTGTATAAAAATTATACCACTCATTTATCTGTTTAGTAAATTTTTAATATAAATATTAAAAATTGATTATAAAACTTCCAATAATAACGGCCGTGTTAAAAAAAGCACCCTTTTTATAAGGAAAAACAAGAAGAACTATAGACATGCACCTACATATTCAAATAAGATAAGTTTGTTTGTATATACGCATGTATATATACAAGTTAATATGGCATTAACATTTTCTTACTACAAGCTGCGCCAGTAATAACACTTGAATAGTCTTGACAGAAAAAACAAGTGTGATAAGGATGAAGAAAGAATTTTGTTACATACGACTAGAACTTGTTATTAATAGAATTATTTTTGCTAGTAACAGCACTTGAAAAATCTTAGTGGGAAAAATGTGACAGACAAAATAAGAGACAGAATAACTTTGTATGTACGAGTATGTATCAGAGTTTGATTTATTGCATTTGATTTAATTTTTCAGTACTTTTAGTGGTAGTGGAAAAAATAGCAGTATCGCCCCTAATATTCAGTGGTAGTGAAAATTTAGTGCACTCGATCCCTAGCCCATTACCACTAATCATTAATTAGTTTACTAAATTTCCAATACCACTTAAATCGCTTCATTTATTAAACTTAATTTCCACTACCACTAAAATCGTTAGTGTTTATTTATTTCCATCAGTCACTAGTGGTATTTGCAATATTACTGCATTAATACTTAAACGATAATGCATTAGAAATTCAATGCAATAAACCCAACCCTGGTATGTATGTATACGCAACTAAGAAATTGTATTAATAGAGATCCCAAGCTCAACAAAATAATACTCTTTAGAGTATATTTTATATAAACTCTCTTGCAAAACAAACAAGAAAATCTTTTTAAAACAAATTAAAAGATTTGTCATACATTGATTGAGTAGTTTTTAAGTATTTTCCAAGGGCTTAAAGGGATGTCATTGAATTTATTCATATTTTACGCGTGTGTATGCATGTGTACGGGTGCGTGAGTTTGAAGATGCCAAACATAGTGGTATTTGTTTCATATGGACAAACAAAAATGTGTTTAAAAATTATAACATGAAAATTTTCCTTGAACGAGAAGTATTTTACATATTATCCTACTGTACTGATTGATTGGTTAGTAAAAAATATTATCCACTATTGCTGCGATATAATGAAAACCAGCAGGACCATATAAAACACTTGAAAAAATTAAAAATACAATGAAAACATGTAAGAGTGCTATATTCGACCATGCCGAATCTTATATACCCTTTACAACGTGTAGTCATGCAATTTGTATCATTATTCATCTCATATGAAATACGTACATATAAAAAACATACATACGTAAAAACATCCACTTGTAAAATTATAAATTTAAAAGAAAAATTAAAAAAAAAATATAAAATATACTATCCTGGAAGGACCACATTGAATGTAAAGTGGAGAGAGCTCAGAGAATATGGGCCCTCTGCAGAAGAGTGATTGGCTCAAAATGGGGCTTAAGCCCAAGGATGACACATTGGCTATATACGAGTGTACTGCGGCCTACAATTACGTACGCTTCGTTAGTGTGGTGGACATCCTTAGAGAAGAAGGTGAATATAAAACCTCTTCAAAAGATTCAGAGACAGTGCTGCATTAGTATTTGCGGCGCCATGAGGACCACATCGACAATGGCCATTGAGAATATATTATCCATTTGGCCTATTGAGATACAGGTAAAATATGAAGCGGCCTTAGCTGCCACAAGATTAATGGCAATAGATGAGTGGCTTATAAGAGAACATAAGACCAGATACCAAAGAATAACGGATATCTTACCGATGGGAAATATTACGGAATTAACATGTGATAAAATCCCGATGAGATATGAGAATATTAACTGCATCACCATTATACCGGAAGAGGGAGAATGGGATGAGATAATCAGGATGGGAAGCACCCACGGAATCGATCTTTACACAGACGGTTCAAAGATTGGGGACCAAACTGGAATGGGCTTATACGACATAACCCGAAATAGAAGCAAATACTTCCGTCTACCAGATCACAACACTATTTTTCAGGCTGAGATCATGGCGATTACGGAAGGAATTAAATGGATAAAGGAAACGAATAGCGAAACTCCGATTCGTATCTTTACGGATAGCCAATCAGTGATTAAGACATTGAGAAAGGAGAAAGTTGAATCCCGGAACGTCTTGCAATGCAAGAGTGAGATAAACTCATATGCAAATTGTGAACATCTGGAGATAATATGGATACCAAGCCATCACGGGCTGTTCGGAAACGAGAAAGCCGACAAATTATCCAAAATGGGAGCTCTTCTGAGTACTATAACTTTGGAGAACGCCAAACCCCTTAAACGATTTAAGGATGAACTTAAACGTTGGGCAATGGAAGAACATGTCAGAAAATGGCAAAGCACTGATGTCGATAAGGTGACAAGAACACTCTGGGGTGACCGAAATCTTGGGAAGTTAAAGGAGATTCTGAGACTAAGTAGACCTACACTTAGGAAATTAACCGGTGTAATTACGGTCATACGGAGTTGAGAACTCATCTAGCTCGCATGAGATTATCTGAGGAGACGACATGTAGAGCTTGCGAGGAAGAGGATGAGACTCTGGTACACTACCTCTGTCATTGTCCTGCGTTTGGGCATATTAGGCGCGAAAATTTTACAGTGGATACTATGCCGAATTTGGAATACCTGGGGAACTCGAACTGGAGATCCATAAGGCGTTACATTGAGGGGACTGGGTTCTTGGACTAGTCCGTTATTTATGGGAAATTATGGTAATGGTTTTTTTTTTGTTTGGGAATTCCGTTTTCCACATGGAGCGCACAACATGCCAACTGGGCATAGGTGTATACCTGTCATGGGTTTGGGCTTTTATACCCCTCCTTTTCAACCTAACCTAACCTAACCTAAAAAAAAAATATAAAAAAATTTAAAAAAAAATTTAAAAAAAATTTAAAAAAAAAAAACAAAAGAAATATTAAAAAATATTTAAAAAATAATAAAAATATTAATAATATATAAAATAAAAATAAAAAAACGATAAAAAAAAATGTTTTTTGGCACAGCTGGGATTAGATGCCATATCTTAGTTGTTTATGTACAGATGTTTCGGATTTTCAATACCAATATACTCCCGAATATTTCTGATATGATAATACCTCACGCAGGTCCAGGCTATGTCGGGGGGCTTCAAAAAGTTGATTTCAACATACACACGGACAGACTAATAGAGCTTAATCAACTCCCCTATTCATAAGCTTTCAGAAAATATATTCTTTATAGGGTCTGAAATTAAAATTGTAAAAATTTCATACGGAATAACGTAACGTAAAATTTCACTTTTATGTGAAGGGTATAATAACACAAGCTAAATAATAGGCATATTTTTATTTTACAATTTTACTCACGATCTACAATAAATTGAATTACTTTGTACGATACCTAAAATGTTAATTATTTATATATTATTCTTATAATTTAATAATTAGTATGATAATAAGGAGCAACAATGGCAATCTGATTATTTATGAAATATTAATAACTAAAACTTAGAAATGGTCTATAATTGTTTAGGATGATTTTTGTTAAAAGCGAAAAACTTTAAATTGTCATCACTGTTATCTGTGACAGTTGATTTGGGAGTTCACGATAATTTTTAGATAATTTCCGAGAGATCCTTTATCCACAACACTTATAAGGATTATGCAAACAAACAACCAATAAAATGCTTATAAAAGTAGTTGAAAAATTTAACTGCTAAAATGAGCTACAACCAAACCAAAATTTAGAAAATCGCTTTTAAACATTAAACTACAAAACTGTCTCTCAAATGAAGTAATTTTTTTTTTTGTAAATTTCAATTTAAAAGTGCGTTTACTACAAGTTGTTTTTTTGAAAAAACATCTCGAAATGTTTTCACTATGTTAAGTGTGCTCAAACTCAAACTCAGGATTTTAATGAAGTGCCATCCAAACCAAAAACAACATGATTTTTTATTTTTAATAAAAATATGAAAAAATGTCAAAGTACACGTATACAAAACACCCAAACCGGTTTCACACGGGTGAAACTTTCTGATGGTAAATATAGAAATTTATAAAAATAGTTTTCAAAATATCCCTTGAAATGTAAATGTTATATAGTAAAATAAATTCAAAAATATTTAAAGTAATACTTCCCAGATATAATTTCGAACATATTTTTTTTGTGTTGGGAAAACCCCGCTCTTTTCTTTAGAATCAATCCTTGCCCTGGTAATTACAAATGCAACACAAAAAGATTTAGCGAAATAGGTCAAATCGTTCTCAAGTGGTGCTCCTAAATACATGCTATAATTGTGTTTGATATATGTAAGAAAAAATATTTTATTTTAACGGGAGGCATCACGAATCTATTTGTGTTCAGTGAGGTTCAAAAAAATCCGTCCAGCCGTTCTTAAAATATGCTCCAGCCGTTTCATCCATACGAATCAGTATTTATAAAAAATTTATATAATACTTTAGCGTTATTCATAAATATATATTTTATAACAAAAACAATTCATAATGTAAAAGTTGAATTTTTAATTAACATAATTAATTCAGCATTTAGTAATACATGCGTTGTTTAAAAATAGTCTTTTTCCGCTACGAATAAAAAGAAAGCAATTCTCTGTTATGAATTTTAATTAAAATTTGCAATTTAACAAAAAGAAAAAATATATAATAATAATTAACATTTTCTCTCTAATTTAAAAATAAGTGAATAGTATGAAATGAAATATGACCAGAAAGAAAAACACGATCTAAATACATACAAAAAATTTGAATGTTAATAAGCTTGACGCATAAACGTAAAAAAAGAGGAAAGAATGTAAGTATGCTAATAAAAATACAAATTAAACCCCCCAAAAGTAGGCAGTAAAAGATGTGCAAATACATTGTATAAAAAAAAACTTTACAAAGAGATGAATAAAACCAAGCTAAGTGAACATAAACAAATTTAAATCACAACCCACTAAAGTGTAAAGCTTTAATTACTCAAGCGTTTAATATACGTTATGTAAGTCGTTGTCAAGGTCATAGTCTCTTGTCAGTCTGTTTCAAATGTCTTATGAACATAAATAGAGCCGTTTTAACTACAAACTAACTTTAACACACCTTGGGAAATAACATATTGCTTTTAATTGTAGCCAATTTGAATCGATAACTGTATAAAGCTATTAAATATATTGCACCGTCGAAGTGACATTATGTTGACGACAACTTAGATAATAGGGGAGAATGTTTTATATTTTGCCAGTTAGTTAGAATACGTAAACGTAACATAAATCCTTGCCATCATAATAAATAAATGAAATTCCTAGTTAACGATTTAAATAAATATTTTATGGTAATTTTATGGAATTCTGCGATCTATTGCAAAATATTAAAAAAATAACATTTTTTTTAACAAAAAATCTTAATGAGGAAATATTAATTTGTAGCTAAATACCAACTGCCTTATTTATAAAATTTATTAAAGGCTTATAAAGAGTTTATAGTATGGATTTTCAAAACTTAATTAATAAACCTCTTATAATGCTGCTTTAAGTTTTATGAATTATGCAAATGTAAGTTTCATTAGTATAATAGATATCAAACATCTTATCATAATAGGAACGAAATGGAGGTTCTAATTTAAAGAAAGACTGAATAAGATTTAAATAATTTTTTTCACACTAAAGGCCAGTAAGCAGTTCCGCTTGAATTTCGGACACTGAATTTTGTATTTTTCTCTGCATGAAAATAATGGGCGAATGTGTAAAAAAATAGGAAAGTTAGTGTCACACGAACCTGGGGTTCCATTCTCGTTCTGGGAGAGTGTGAAATGAAAAATTTTGTGTATCATATCATATGGGGTCACCATATCTTAACTGGACATTTTACAGTTTTACAGAACGAGAATTGACCCACTGTATTAGATAAGAAATGTCAAAAATTCCGTTTACATTTCAGCTGCGTACAAGCATGCTTAAAGTTGTCTGAAAATTTGTCAAACTTTAAGTTCAAACAGATCTTCATACTGACTTAAATACGAAATAAGAACTGACCTATTTAAGCATACTATTGCTAAACGTAACGTATGTGTCCTAAAAATTAAATAAAATATTTTTTAAAGGTGATGAAAGCGAATAAATTTAATCTTCTTCTTTATATATAAAAACAAATTTTTGTTTGTTCGTCTTCTACTAACTCCTAAACCACTGATTAGATTGTAATGAAGCTTAAGTGAAGGCTTTTTAAGATGTGTGCGATGGTTTCTGGCGCTGGTTCCGGCTTATACAAAGTAAATTTTCTAACTACTATTAAATAGCTGATTTGTATTAAACTTTGCACACACACAGGGCTGCTGTGGCTATGCCACACCTTATAAGAATTATTATTATTTTTCGACTACTTTTACTTAACCGATTTTGATAAAACTTTGCCCACACATAGGGTTCCCGTGAAAATACATTCAAACAGTTTAAAAAATGGGCAGTTCCATGGCCATATAAAACAAATAAATATTTTTTTCAATTACTTCTACTAAATCGATTTTTATGAAAGTTTATATACTTGCATCGATTCTATTTGGATGCCAAGGAAAGATGGGTGAGAGAACCCACAAGCTTAGAGACCTGAAAGATCAGGGGCCGAATTACGGCATTCGATCACGATCGAAATTTTACTCGAACGATCGAGTTCGCTGTGCTTTAGGTATAGAGATTCTAATAAGAATTTTACAATTTCGATCACGTTCGAATGCCGTAATTCGGCCCCTGGCCTGACATGGATGTGCATAGGACGCAATATGCGGTGAATATGTCCCGAATTCACCTTAGGAACCTCATAGCGGTCATTACCGGACACTGGCCTATAGGTACACATGCGAAAAGGCTAAATATCCCTTACAACGAGTTCTGAAGTTGCGATAACGAGGAAGAGGAGGAGACAACTGAACATCTTCTCTGTAATTATCCTGCATTCAGGGGCCTGAGACACCATATTCTAGGTCAGCGAATACTTTCAAAGTAAAACTTATCTTTCCGCAGTTGATCTGGGAAATATCCACACCTTGGCTTACACTAATATGGTATGAGGGAACAGAAGGGACTGCAGAGTGTCAGTGGCTGTATGGTCAAAGGTAAGCTCGTCGGACTCTCTAAATAGGGTATGTCTGAGGGCTACTAAGTATTTGGGTTTAACGGGACATTTTTCAGTAAGATTTAGGATCAGAAGATGAGATCGCGGCACTCCATACGTACTGTAGGATGAGTGACATTGAGGAAGAGATGAAAACGGTGGATCATATTTTCTGTCACTGGATTGCACTATATAACCATAGACTTAGGTGGTTAGATAACTAATTTCACAATGAGTTGATGATTATGTCTCAGAGTGCAAGCTATAGATTACTATTGGGTTCATCAAGGGTGTAGGATAGTTAGTTTTACCAAAGGGAATACAACATGGTTTCCGCGTATGTGTGTTGGAAATGACTCTTGCACAGTCATATGCAATATCATTGTATTTAAAACAATTAAGAGCGCTATATTCGGCTGTGCCGAATCCTATATACCCTTCACAACGTGTAGTCATGCAATAACAGTAGATTGTATCACCATTCATGTGTATAAATAATCTATGTTAAAACAAATAAAAAAAAATATATAAAAAAAATTAAAAAAAAAATTTAAAAAAAAATTTAAAAAAAAATTAAAAAAAAAATTTTTAAATATATATAATAAATATAAAACAAAAAAAAAATAAAAAAAATAAAAAAAATAAAAAAATTAAAAAAAAAATAATAAAAATATAAATAATATATTAAATAAAAAATAAAAAAAAATTAAAAAAAAAGGTCAAACTAAAATTAAAAAAAAAATATAAAAAAAATAAAAAAAAATTTTTTTGGCTCAGCTGGGATTCGACGCCACGTTTTCTCTAACCAGTATACACGTTTGTATGTATGTTGTTGTTGTAATGTTATTTTTGTGAAAAAAATCGAGGTGGTCGTGGGTTTTTGTTCATATCTCAGTTGTTTATGTACCGATGTTTCTGATTTTCAATACCGATCTACTCCCGAATATTTCTGATATTCTAATACCTCACCTGGGTCCAAGCGATGTCGGGGGGCTTCAAAAAGTTGATTTCAACATACACACGGACAGACTGACAGAGCTTTATTGACTTCCCTATTCATAAGCTTTCAGAAAATATATACTTTATGGGGTCGGAAATTAAAATTGTAGAAATTTCATACGGAATGACAAACCTATATATACCCTTTTTCACTGTGTGAAGGGTATAAAAATAAGTGAAAATGTTACTTAAGGAAAATTTTTTCAATCGAACAATGTTACCAGAGATAGCTTGAAAAATATTGATGAATGACGCAGAGAACATTTCAACAGTCTGACTCAGTGGATGGTATAATTTTTATCCCTAAGACGTCGTTGAGGGCAGTTAAGCTTAAATTAGACATGTTATAGCCATAAGAAACAAAAATTTAATTAGTTTCTATGGATACGGTCTATACATACCCACACCTATAATCAAATACGTTGTTTCCCATAAGTTTGGTTCAAACAGCTGATTTGTATGGTTTTGGTTATACCACGTCTAGTTTAATAATTAGTAAGAAATAAATGCATAAACGGACCTAACAGAATAACGAATATAAAAGATATTTCACTAACAACAGAGTGAATTTATTACAAAAATATTGTTAACAGCAACAATGCGGCTCGAGATCTGCGTGTATAAAAAATTGTTTATACAAAAGCAACTGTTAGATAGATGTAATTAGATTAAGTAAATTTTAGAATAAGGTTTTTCTAGAAATCATTAAGGCCTTAATCCTCTTTCCTTATCACTAATTATTTTTTAAACAAGCTATGAATAAAATTATGCCAAATAGGCAGCCATTTCTTAGTTCCTTGGGAACAATTTTAAAATATATTATAAAATAGAAGTGACAATAAAATGTTGAATACTCACTCTGAATTGCATTGAGACAGTTTTCTTTATTTATTTATGTTTGGGTTTTTATTTGGCGCTGCATTGTCCACTCGGCTCTCCTTCTATGACGTAAAGTATTTTTTTAGGGCTCTTTTTTAATGTTGTTGATGAGGCTGTTTGCTCTACTCTGCTGCTTTAATGGTGCGTTTGTTAAATAAGCTTCTTGGCTTTTGATAACATATTTATTTTCGTTGTATATTTTTATCACTTATTTGCTTTTATTTTGGCTTATTTATATACTTTACTCTTTCTTCTTTTCATTCAGTTCTATTTTATTTTATTTTATTTTTTTAGAATAATTTTTGGCCAACTGCCATTTTTATTGAAGCAATATAAATGAAATATACCAACTGTATGGAAACTTGGAAAAATCCCCGAACAAAAAGGGAAAGAAAATATATGTTTAAGTATGTACTATGTATTAACTATAAATCAAGGAACGACTAAAGTTAAGTCATTATATTTTGTAACGATAATGCGTTAAGTATATAATTCACACTTTAAAAAGCTTTAGAGCCAGCATCAACAATAAAAGCAGAAACATTTTAAAGAAATATCTTTGCACTGCACAGTGGAATTAAATTATTATTATTCTAAAAGTTCTAACGTTATTAGTTTAAATAATTTTGTTTGATAAATCTAAAAATTAATTATGAGTCTGATGGTTATTATTTCGTCGCTCCATTATTTTTCCTTGATGTGATTATCAATGCTAAGACTTACTGCCTGTTCAACGATGTCGAAAGAAAACACAAGCGTACAAATATATTGAAAACAACAACAAAAACTAAAAATTTGTTTTTGTTTTCAACGTATTTGTGCGAATGAAATTTCGCTTGGGTTTTCTTTCGACATCGTTGAACAGGCAGTTGATAAATGTCATTTTTTCATCAGATAGTAACGGAAAACAAATGTAACACGCCTATTTTTATGGTTACCCCATATAAAAGGATTAAGAGTTTTACCGAATAAAGAACTTAAAGTTTTAATACCAAAATTTAATAACCCGCAAAAATTAGTGTGACACGTCTACTTTTACGCCCACCGCTTATATAATGCTTTCTCTTGAATTTATTATATATTCAATATCAAATTTTAAGTGACCTGCAGGAATGAGGGTGACACGCCTATTTTTCTCCTATTTAATTTTGTTTTTATTGCCCACTGTGCGTTGCTATCAACGTTCTTACTACAGCAAAGAATTAAAGAGTTAAAAAATCTTTGAGTATAAATATTTTTTCTTTGCAAATTAATGTTCACATTTTAAGTCTCCTGAATGCATAACATAGCTGTCAGGTGTATGCTGTGGTAAGAGTTGTAATGTATAAGTTTTTTAATTATTATTTTCTTTTATTATTATTATTTAATTAATACTTTTATTACTTCAAAAGAAAATACTAAATATTGACCACCTTTATTCTTGAAGGGAATGATGTGCGAAAACACTGTTTAGAACTTAAACTATATCCCTGTAATATTTGTGTTGTACTTGTTTTGTACTGAAACATTTTTTAATTCAATTTTCAACATTAACGGCATTTAAACGTAAACGAATTTTAAAATTCGTATTAGAATTTCTTTACCAGAATTACAGGGAAGTCAAAAGTTCGAGTAACTGCTATAGTTTTGTAGAATTTTATATTATTTTGTTTTCTTGAAATTTATACAAGATATTATGACAAAGAGCTTTTATCAATTTGTGTAGTATTTTTCAAATTGTATGTGTTTAATGTGCATATACATACATTGAGACCTCAATAGTTAGAACACCATAGTGTTGCCAAAAAAAAAATTTGTTTTTGATTGAATTAACCAAAAAGGTGCAAGTCATTTATTGTTTTAAACTAAAATTTTTGAAGGGAATAAGATAGATGTTGTATTTTGATTTGTAAAACATTTTTAATCCCACTGTGCATGACAGTTTTACAATATTTTCTCTATAATGACTTAAACCCCTCAACAGACTGAAAGGATATATCATGTCCATAAATTAACTTACACTGTAGCACAGTACACAAGAGACTTTTTTGTAAAGCATATAAATTTATTTGTTTTGGATTTTTTTAAAGAATATTTCTTGAAACAGCTTGTTAAAGTTTTGCATATATTTCTGATGTTTTATTAAATTGATTTTTTTTTATTTTGTGTTAAATAATTGTGGTTTTATTATATGTACATTCTTTATACACTAGTGGTTTTATTAAACAAGATCATTTTTAATTATTATAAATTTTTTTTTTAATTTCAATTTCAGCTCTCTTGATTGTGCATTGTTGCATTGCTATTGTATTTGTTATTTAATTTTGCTTAACATTTATTGCAAATTAATAATAATATTTTAGATTGTTGAAAATTAATTAATTTCTCTTTAAAAACTAAAACATATTTCACTATTAGTTTAAAAGCGGAGAGATTTATACAAATTTATTAAAAACTGCCATTTAGCACTTTATTATTTTATTTTTATTCACACACACACACACCAATTTTTGATTTTATACTGTTATATTCTGTATTTAACACGTTGTTGTTCACTTGAGTAAAATTGGAGATATACCACTAATTAAATACTGAGTCAATGTGAGAGGAAGAGCAAACAGTAGGAAAAGAAAGTTGTTATGTATCACACACAATAGTGGTGATGAAATGACGGCGATTAAACGGTATATTTTTTGTTGTTGTTTTTGTTTTGCTATTTATGATTTCATATTATTTTATATATAAATTTTTTGTGTTTGTTGCTGTTATTACCACTGCTACTCGTGCAATGTATGTAAAAGTGTTCTCCTTTTGATGCTATAAAACAGGCAAAACAAGACAAGACAGTAAAAGTATTTAATAAAAATGAAACAATGAATAATAAATTTTAAAACAAATTGTCTGTAATTTTACGCTTTCAAAATTCAAGGGAAGTTTAGTATAAACTAGTGTATTTTAAAATATGCAAATTGTGTAATGAATTTTTAAGGAGTTTTTTGTTTTGCTTTCTCTTTTTGGTTAAAGACACGCAAAAGTTTTATATTAAACTGTGTCGGTGTTTAGTTCAAGTAGTTAATTAGTAAAACAACATAGTACCTACATACATACATACATACATATATTATGTTAAGATTTTTCTATTTCTTGCTTTAAAGGAAGATTTACAAGTTGATAGATGGTCTTGAAAAACTAAGGGTTTTGGCAAATTTTATACAGGTTTTTGTATGTATAAAATTTCGTGTTATTTGTTTACGTTAACATTAATTTATATATGTACATACATACATATACCAAAATAATCCTTTTTAGTAAAAGTAATGTAAATACATACTTATTTTATTTTTAAAAGCAAACAAATAAAATTTTTATTTACATTTGTATAATATGAGTACAGTGAACACTTTTTGGTCACTTTTAAGTTCTTAAAAAATATACTGTATTCACAAGGTGTCCTAGCATGTCATATTTTCATAACGTTTTAGGATTGTAAAATCCTGCTTTTCATGTATAAACTAAAAAAAAAACAAGTAAGAGTGCTATATTCGGCCGTGCCGAATCTTATATACCCTTAACAACGGGTAGTCATGAATCTCATTAATATTAAACACATGCATACATATAAAATTTATACGTATATAAAAATATCCCATGTATGTTAATTAAATAATACAAAAAATATAAATATACCACGTTTGTATGTATGTATGTTTTGTTGTTGTAAAAAAAACGAGGTTGTCGTGGTTTTTTCCGCATTTCTCAATTGTTTATATACCGATTTTTCTGATTTTCAATACCGATCTGCTCCCGAATATTTATGATATTCTAATACCTCACGCGGGCCCAGGCGATGTCAGGGGTCTCCTAAAAGTTGATTTCAACACACAGACGGTCTGACTGACTGACACTGCTTAATCGACTCCCCTATTTATTAGCTTTCAGAAAATATATACTTTACGGAGACGGAAATGAAAATTGTAGAAATTTCACACGGAATGACAAGCCTATATACATATACCCTTTTTCACTTTTGTGTGAAGGGTATAATAATTATACAGTGTGTGGTATGTTTATTGTGCTGTCATAAATATTCAGATACCTGCGTCGATCGGCTACGTTTCTGCTACGCCGAGCTGTCTGTAATATTTGTAAGCCGAACCTCTGATATCAGTTAAAATTTGATATATCACATTTAGTTTTGAAGGATCGTTCATAACAGTCATATTTTTTATGTTTTTTTTTTAGATCATTGGAATTTAGGACAACTTGTAAATACAATAATTATACATTACATATTACTAAAATTACTTCATACAGATTATTGTAAACTATATAAATAATTTGTTAACATTATCTTAAAACAGTTTATCTCGTATTGCACAAAAAAAAATTATTTATTCGCAGAATATGGTTTTTAAACTGATTCTTACGATTTTTTAATCAAAGTATTTTGAAAGTAAATTTGTAAGTCATATTGTTTACTTACAGTAAATCAAATTAAAATTTTATCAAAACGCAATAAGCAGCTTACGCTAGGAAATTTTTTGAAACGACAGCACAAGAAAGTTAAACAACAAGTATTATGTTAAGTTTAAAAAGTCCAACCCATGGTAGGTATACGCGAATGCCCAAATTGGCATGTTGTGCGCTATAAGGAATGACAATTCCTCTACTAGAACTAAGTATAATACCAACATTATTTAATATTTTAACTAAGTGAAGAACCCAGTCCCTTTAAAGTAATTCCTTATGGATTTCCAAATTAGGCAGAATATCCACGTTAAAATTTCTGATGTCTAATACGCCCAATCTAAGGACACTGACAAAGGTAGTATTTTAACGACTCATCCTCTTCTTTGATCTCGGAGTTCTTAGCTTCAGGTGACCTGTTATCAAACTAGTTAAATTTTTTAAGTGTTGGATTACTCAGTTTCAGAATCTTCTTCTATTTTTTTTTAAGATTTGGGACGCTCCACCTAACCGACAAAAACTATTAAAATTAAACCTTATTTAAGATTTGTGTTACATGTATTTTAAAATCTTTAAAACACTTGAAATATTCTTGTAAAAACAAAAAAAATCCTAACAGAAAACAAATACAAATAAAAACAAAAACAAAAAATCACGTTTTACATTAGGACTTGTCATTATTTGTAATTGTCTTTAATTTGATAAACATACATACTTGAGCATGTTAAATAATAAGAAAAATTTGATATGTTAATGACTTTGTGATTAAATTTACCAAAATATGTACATAAGTATGTATGTAACGCAAAGAGCAGGAACATTTAAAAAAATTAAATGCAATTTATTTACTAATCAAACGTGACTCAAAGAATATATGTATGCCATAGAATGTTAAGAATTTTTCCAAGATTAAGTACGAAAACGAACCTCGTCAAAGCATTTCGAACAGAATTTAAACACAAAGGAAATTTTTGTGGAAATTTTGCATACAATTTTATAAAAAAAAACTTTTACTTTATCTTTATCCCACATGAAATGCAGCACCTTTACTAGCTCTTTAAATTTACTTACATATTTGTTGATGCTGTTTCACAAATACCAAAACGAATGTTAGCAACAACTGCTCCAAAAGCACTTATGCATAAATATAAATAGACATTCATACGTATACGTATGTATGTGTGCTGGTTATACCTTTATATTTTATTTTTACTTTATTAATTTTATGAATTTTATTTATTTTTTACACTGCACTTAAAAAAGACGGTGTATTTTTTAATATATTTTTAATACGGTTTGAGCTGATTCGGCACTTTAAACACACACAATTTTAAAACACAAAAACACACTTTATATAGTTGTTGTTTTAACAGCAAACGTTCGCTGTCGTAGTCGAATGGAAACTACTACTGCTACTTGTTGGCAATATTTTGTTATGCTGTGTTTTTTTGGTAAGTTTTTGTTTTCCTTTTCTGTGTTCAGTTTTTCTCCTCTTTTCGTTTCGCTCGACCTCATCAACTCCTTTTAAAACCAAAACATAACAGAACAGAACAGAACAGAAAGTGCCTGCAAACAACAGTTACTTGAAGTGGAAAAAGTAGAACACACAAGAATAAATCCCTACTGACAAATACAGCAACAATCCAAGAGAGAATAATAAGAGAACAAAAGAGATTTTTATTTATTTTTTAGTAAAAGAAAAGTTGTAAGCTTTGCTATTTTGGATAAAGCTTAAAAGCTGTCATTTTTATAAGGCGTTAATGTTAAATATTTTTTCAATTACTTATACGCATTGTTGTCTGCTTTTGTATTTGTCTTACACATTAACGGTCTAATTCATAAAAATTAAAAGAGCTTTATAAGAGGTTTTTAAGTCACATTTCCATACAAAATTAGTTTAATAAACCCCTTATAAACCTCTAATAACTTGTATGAATAAGGCAATTAGTTGACAATTTTAAAATAAAGTAAATTTGTTTTGTTTATTAATAAGATCTTCGTCGAAATATACATATGTACATACATAAATATTTTTATTAATTTTATACAATAAGATATAAAAAATGTTTATGTTGTTCACGTCAACAGGTTTAATCTTCCGAAATTGCGAAAATGCAAAAGGCCTTTCAAATATAAGAACAACAACATATGTACATATACAGTGGCTGCCACGAATTTAAGACACGACATTTTACTTATATATTTTTGATAATTTTTACATCTTATCGAAAAAATTTAAGATCCATGTTATTTTTCAAAGATCCTAGTATTGTTATGAAAAAAAAATTAACAATAGTTTTTTACCTATATTTTGTTAGAAATTTTTATTTACATATTATACAGATTAATACAAGTTTTAGCCTGGTCATGAATTTAGGACATAAGCAAAATAAAAGTTAATTCACTAAAGTAAAGCTCAGTTTCATAGAACAAAATTAGTATTTGGTAGGAAATCCTTTATTTTGGATCACAGCAGCGCACCTCCTGGGTAAACTTTCAACTAAGGCCATACAACGTTCGTTTGTAATGGCTACCAAGATTTTTGGATTTCTTGCCATAAATTGCTCAAATTTTTTGGCTTTACTGCTCGTACATGCTCCTCAGCATCATTCCACAAGTTTTCAATTGGAGGACGCCATACGTAATGTTTTCCATCAGAACCGAAGCGGCAAAACTTGAACTCCTCGCCCCAAAGTATATTTTTCCAAAATGTTTTTGGTTTATTGAGATGTTCTCTTGAAAAAGCTAGTCTGGACTTAATATTTTTTTTTTACACAAGTGGTTTACGTTGTGCAATACACCCACGTAAGTTTTTCTCATTCAACCGTCTTCCTATTGTCTTGAACGATATATTAATACCAAAATCAGATGAAATCTCATTTTTAATTTTACTTGAGCTTTTAAAAGGTTCTTTAACAGCTGCTTTATAAATGAAGCTATCCTCGCTGGGTGTAGTTTTTCGGGCTCTAGGGTGCTGTTTTACATATTTGGTGGTACCATGTTGCTTGATGTATTCCAGTGCGTTGTAAATCTTGGATCTGGAACATTTAATAAGCTTGGAAATGTCCATTACTGTTTTTCCATCCGTTTTCAATTGTAGGATCAGTTTTCGCTCGGCATTCGAACTCTCAGTACCTGTGTCCATTTCTAACTAAATATTTTGATGTATCCCAACAAAAAATGGAATAAGGAACTCATTACTTACCCATTAACTTCAAACAACACCAAAAAATCACCTAATAACCAAATATTTTTAATATGTTTTAAATTCTTGGCCAGTTTCAAATACACGTTTTTACAATAATTTAATGAAAATAGCAACAAAATTTAAAAACTAACAAAACTAAATAACGGTAATTTTTCTAAACATTATAGGGTACATTAAAAAATTAACTACATCGAATTTGATATTGCAGGGTTGAAAAAATTGTCATAACTAAGCTCGTTAAGCTCGTGTTTTAAATTCGTGGCCACCACCGTATGAATAATAATCATTGGCGTAGTGAAAAAATAATTTTGTTAGAGTAAACCAGGCTAATTTTATATAAATACTTAATTTAAAAAGTTAAGTATTTTTTTAAATCCTTCAAAAACAATTCTGGGGTCATTGCACTCGTTTGCATTTTTAATACTTAAAAAAATTCGGCAGCCAAATATGTATGTATATTACTCTTCGTCTCGTTTTTTAATATTATAAACATCTTTTGGTGTTGATTGTGACAAACATCGAATTAAGAAAAATAGCATCAGAGATACATATAAGCGATACAATATACTTATTGAAAATTTTAAATATAAGCGATTTTGACAAACTACCCTAGATTTTTAAAATCAAAGGCCTAATGAATTTTTCGTTATTTGTTACCAACTGTAACTGTAATCGCTGTAGATTAAATTCTTCGTACGTTAATTTTTTCCTCTTTTTTAGTTTTGAAACTATAATTTATTTTTTTCCTTTTATTAGTTTCAAAATCAAAAGCAAGTTAAATTAATAAGGTACTCGTATCCGTAAGCTGACTGTTTTTTATACAATTTATCAGCGTTACCAATTTCTTTTGAAATCTTGTCTGCATCTGTCAAACTATTTTTTTTTTTTATTTTAATCTACAATAAATAATTTGCTGTTTCAATTGGTTTAAAACGTTTTCACAAATACAAAACCGTGAATATAAAAATATTTTTACAAATTATTAAAACTAAAGAAAGAAAAAATTCTGATATACTATGCAGACATACATACATGTATGCAAAAACAAAGTGCGTGTGCTTTTAATAGTTGTGTTCGTTGTCGCAATGCATATATGTAGCTCAAGGCATATTTAGTCATCAGGTAATTGCAGTTCGGAGGGAATTTTTTTTGTATTTTTTATGTATGAAGTTTGACATTTGAAATAAATTAGAAAAAAAAAGAAAATTGTTTTTTTATTTATGCATTTTGACAGCTGAAACTTAAAATAAGTGTTGAAAATCACGACGAATCAAGAGTATCTGATGAATAAATATGCCTTGATCGAAACAAACTTTTTCTAAAATTCGCGTGACCCTGCTAAATTTTACAATTTTTTATTTTTACCTAAGTGATTGTGTTTGTAGTTGGAGATAAAATATATTTTGTTTGTATGGGATGGTATTTTGTACATTTATTTTCCTATATAGGTATATTCATATCTATTAGGTGTATTTATACATTAATGTTGCATAACAGTAATAAATTACAACTTCTTCAAACCCTCTTTTTTATTTTTTTGGTGGACAGATTAAAAAAAATATATAAATTTTAATATCTAACCGTTTTATTCGTTTTGATTTAAATTCTAGTGATTATTTATATTCAAAAAATTACCTTAGAGTATTGGCTTCTAGTTACTTTTCCACTTTCTTTTGTAACAATAAAGGCCCAATATCAACAAAATCTTGATATAACTCGGTTTTGTAAAAATATAAATTTTTCAAATTCTGTATTTGAATGTCACCAAAATTGTCTTTGCCCGACTGTAAAATCAAAAAACCATTAATCACATCCAAAGAATTCAACTCATTAATTGTTCCGGTCAGTTGTACTGCAACCGATTGTAAATATGTAAGTAAGGAAACAGTACAAAATGTAACTTTTTTCATAAGGGAAGCGGAAGTAAGACAATTTGACGTATCAGCAGTTATTAATTCTGACAAATCGACGACAACCATTGACGGCAACAGAGACCAAGTGTGCAAAAACAATAATTTACGCGAAATTTCTTCTATCCTTTTGTAATACCTATAATAAAAGTTATTAGAATTAAAAATTGTATTACGGTTTTACTTACATTATGATAAAATTCTTCAAGTGGTCTTTATCGACATCTAGCTCGACCATTAAATTTGAAAAATCGTAAAATTCGGACGTAATGATTAGAACCAGACAACCATTTTTTACTTTTTGCAGTGATAACTATAAACTAATACAGATTAATTTGAGATATAAGCATAATCATTTATTACCTTGTACAATTGTTGTAAGTAATTCTTTGAGCTAACAACAATTAGATAGTTTTTTATAATATCCGACAAAGAATTCATAATAAAGTTAAACTTTGCGCGTAAATAAAATTACAATAGAGTTGCCAGCTTACAATTTAGACGGAATCAGAAAATGAACACATCCATATCATATATAAAGTTGTCTATAAAAATAAATTTTAATTTTTAAAAAGAAGAAAATAAAATAAATATATATAATAAAACAATATATTACAAGCTTTCTTAAATCGTTTTTTTTTTTTTGTATCCATCGATTTGTATAAATATTTATATACGTTAAGAGCATTAATTGAACACCTAATGAATATGATAGCAAAATTATTTTATTTGGTGTTATTCATTTTAAGTGTCCGAAATCCCCTTAAATTATTTAATTAAATTTTTTTATATGTCTGCTTTTTCAATATTTGGACTTTTTTTATAATTGGTCTTAATCAAGTCAAATTTTCATATTAGAACTCTATGAAACTCAAATGTTTGAAATAGAAGATATTAAGAAGCCTTTATTTTAAAGGTTGCTGTAACAGAGAGACTCTCTTTGCTTAAAGATGATATGATGAAGTCAAAAGTTTCTTTATTTCTTCTCGTTATATCATGGGAACAAATTTTCCCAGATTTTAAATTTTACCCAAAAATAATAAGAATCAATCATACGAAAACTACAACTGTTTATGTAGAGTTGCTTTTAGTGGTGTAGTAACGCCTCAAAATGGCGTCACGTACTCACCACGGTACAAGAAAGAAAAGTTAAAAGAAAAACAAGGAAAGAGGACAATTTTTTTCATCAAGTGTAGAGGCGACAACTAAAATATATTCTAAATTTAATTTTTAGTTTTACTCGAATTTTTTAACATTTTTAAATTTGTGATTAATTCTTAATATTGAACGCAAATTGTATTTTATTGCCTGTTACATTGTTTACTTACAATTTTTTTAGCCCCACTAGATCAGAAGATAAAAAATCTGAGTAAATTTTGTCTTGTCTCGTTTGACATCAAAATCAATTGACGTGAAAATCAGTTCACAGCAATTTACGAGTATATAGCGGAGAAAACACGTTCCAGTATTCCATAGCCGTCGAAAGTTTACACTTTTTTTCGGCAGAGGAATGACAAGAAAAGAAGGTGTAGCGACTAACCTTTGTTGAAACATTAATTATTAAATTCAAAAATCTGTTATAAGACTCTAAAATTCCTGTGGGCCAAATAGGTAAAGGGCGGTATTCAGCCACCCTTGCTATCAACATCAGGCGTACTGTCATATTGCAAGCACCTGGGGCCTATTGAGAAATTTTGCAAATTAAAAAAATTGGAAAATTTTGAATCTTGAAGCAATCGGCAGTGGAAAACTTGTCGCGAAAAAAAGGAAATTGTGGCGTAAATTTAGCATTGATGGTAATGCATGCTAGAAAACCGCAACGCATGAACGATGGGTAAATAAAATTTATTAATTTTTTAGGTCTTAAGTTTACGTATATACGGCATTTTTTTTTACTTGCATTTTTTTTACAATTTTGCTTTGTTTTTAATATTTCACCAAAATCCAGCGCTGTCATTTCTTTTTATACACCACCTTTAAGCAGCTCTGTCGCAGAGATGTCAACTTGGTGGAAAACGAGAAAAAATTTTCAGAAACAAAAATAACTAAAGTTGTGTAGCAAAAATAATGTCACAAAATGTAAAAAATTTTACCAAAAAAATTCCCATATCCATTTGACATTAGGATTTTACATAATTTTGAACGATAAAGTTCAAAACAATGATATTTTGTTAAAAGTTCTATACATTAATATAATTTGTATACATAATCATTATTAACATCCTCTGCTGCTGCAGCAAGTACTTATATCTGGTGTTTATAGCAGACGCTGCAGTGAGGTTTCCCCCGTCTATTTTTTTTTCTTCGTTTTGTATTATTAATTTTCCTGTGTCTCCGCCTCTTCTTTATTTTGGAGTCTGTGCATATCTATACATTCAGTTTTTATTTGATTACATATAGAGCTTTGTACCGCAAAGCAACTACATAACACCTTATCTCATGTACGATTTCGATTTCATGTCAAAAAATATTTGCTGACTGCCATCACCGCAATACTCGAGCATTTGCTCTTGAAAAAAGATGCCTGTAGCAGCCACAAATTCCACCGTTGTGTTAGTTATCATTGTCAGTGGTGTCCTCTACCAATTTCATTGACTGTCGACAATAACGTTTTGTTAAGATTAGGATTTTTTCTAAATGCTGTTGTTTGTTCTTATTTCCTTCCAGAACTCGGTAAATTATTAACTTTTTGTGTGTTAATGTACTTACATATGTTTTGTGTACATAAGTATTTGATTCTGTAAAAATTTTTATTGACCCTTTAAGAAAGAAAAGTTTTCAAATTATTCATTTAGTGATGTTTTGTTGATAGAATTTTCTCTTTTTTTTGTATTAACTGATCTCTTATTCATTTTGTTTAACTTCTTCACTCAAGTTGGTACAATTATTTTAATTTTAACATCTTAAATTATTTCAAAAGGAAAAAAACAAGATTAAATTGTATTATTGAACACATTTCCAATTTAATTGAGTATTGTAATAAAGTAAACTTGAAGTCTAAATAATGGTCTTTAGCAGTACCTCTAACTTCGCTCTCAAACAAAAATGTAAATCTCACTGTTTAATTAGATAATTTTCTGAATGGTTTTGGAAACCATATGAACAAAAATGTATACCTAGAGATACTGAAAACAAAATTAATTATAAGTGATCGACATATTTAATTTATTGACCCATAAATTGTGAAACTATATAACTAATCAGACAATTAACGTCGATCTTAGTTATTTTATAATTGTATAATTTATAGAAATAATCAAAATAAATGTAATCAATGCCTATAAGATTTGCAAGTACTGATTGACAATAGCGGCAATTACTCAAAATACTGTAAGATTCCGGTCTAATTTCGATGTAATTTAAAATGTTATTTAAATTAATTATTTTAATTATATTGATAAAATATTTCATAAACTTTTTTTATTGTATTTTTTAAGTTTTCGTATTTCCATATCAATAAAAAATTTGTGAATATTTTTTATCAAACTAGTACTTTCGAATACATATTTTACCGTTGTCAAATACCGTTATTTGCACTTAAATCTTGAACATCCTTGATTTTGAATTTTTACGTAGTTAACTGTATTCTACTAGTCAAGCCCTTTCATTTGATACCCATATTGATGGGGTTAAACAAATTTGATCCGCCATTTTGTTTTACACGCCATCTTGGATTTTAAATTTTCTAATAATTAACTGTATTCTACTGGTCAAGCTTTTTTATTTGATACCAATATTGAGGGTGTTCAAGAAGTTAAATTTTTTTTTTTTTTTTTTAATTTTAAATTTGATTTATTGTCCGCCATTTTGTAGTGCTTATATTGCGCTATTCAAGTCCTTTCAGATGATACCAATATTGATTCTCTCGGTTGTGTAGAAGCTAAAAAAAATTTGATTTTCGTTTGTAAATTTTTGGAATATATGTATATTTTAAAAAAATTTTTGCCTATAACTTTACCGATAAGAGCCCAATTTATCTAAAATTTTCCACGAAAATCTCGAGGCATATTATATCTACAAATAGTAGCAAAGGTACCTATCAATTATTCTATCGCTGCAAAATATTAATTTTAGTGGTAAAAATATGGGAAAAAATAGAGGCAGTCCTGTTTATTTGCTTATATCTCCGAAAGTTATGGGGCGATTGTGCAGATTTTCAATAGCGATATTTCCAAAAGATTGATACCATACACAGGTCTGAGGAACATGTGGTTGCTTCTAAAAATTGATTTCAACCAACACACAGACAGACGGTCATGTCTTAATTGACTCCTCTATTCATAAGCTTTCAAAAAATATATGTATACTTTATGGGGACGGAAATGAAAATTGTGAAGGGTATAAAAAGTATATGTAAATATATATATCGTCGGTCTCATGTAGAAAGGCCCTAACTCAAATAATTATAATTTTACAAGAGAAGATAAAAACTTAACAGGAAGTGTATTATCGTAATGTAATTTCTTTTGTAAAATCGCTTGTAAAACTGTTATTGTTGATACTATTGCGTTAAATTTTTGTGTCGAGTTTTATGTGTGTGAAATGTATTAAAATCACTGAAAAACTTAATTTCGTTAAAAGTACGAATTAGGGCCTTTCCATATGAGACGGACGATATATAATATAATAATGTTACAATTAGCACTGTTCTTGTTCCTACTAATATTTCCATTTTAATTTGTTTTTAATTTATTAGTATAGAAGCATTTTTGTGGCAATTCGTTAAATTTATTTAAAACTCTTTTAATTTCAGCTACTTTGAGAAGCATCAATCTCATTCGTATCAGGTGAGTTGTATTTGAAATTTAAAATTTTATTAGTAACTAGTACACTTGTACATATAACTGTTTTCTTTAACAAAAAGCATTTGATTATTATTTTCATTAACAATTCATAAGTCCTTTTGTGTAAAAAAAAAAGATAAACTAAAAATAAAAAGATTAACCAAATTAATCCTTGAAGATGTTTTTGGAAAAAATCACAAGGGACGACTTTTTAAAAACACAAACTTTAGTTTTTTTTGTTTTGTTTAATTTAATTGAATACATTTTCTAAGTTTGTTTCAAAATCATTATTTTCATATACTATGTAAATGTAGAAGTACTTATTATGTTAAATGTATAGTTTCATTTCTATTTAAAATTAAGAAAAACAAAGAAACTGGTAACAGATATGATATCTTAAATCTAACCAAAAGACAAACAGGCTGAATTAGGATAAAACAAAACAAACAAAAAACACACTGCAACTGATCCTACTCCTTGCTCCTAATAGCTATCACTTCATTTTTGTTGTTATTGTCGTTGTTGGTAGTCATCAAAACTTTTGTTTTCTTGTAATGTTACATAAAAAAATCACAAACGTCATCATTTCATCAAAGTTTAAGAAAAACACTTCTCGAACTAACCGAAATTAACCAAAGCTAACAAATAAGAAGCGCCTCATCGACTGAAAACAAACATTCAAACGAAAAAAAAAAAAGAAAGAAGAAAGACACAAATTCTTAAACTAAAGAAACCCATAACCATACGGTTTATGTCTGCCACAAATAGTATTGCACTTGATATCACAACAACACTGGCAGCTGAGTGTAATAAAAATGCCGCTGCTGTCGGACTGTGTCGCATCGTAGATGTAAGTAGTGGTCATATAGAGGTTCTATAACAATTAAAAGAAAAAAAATTAATAATAATAATAATGATAAGGATTCCAATGATACCTTTTACACTGCTTACAAATAACTTTTTAATTTTACTGTTTTGTTGTTTTGTTTTACGTTTGCCTCCAAAAAATAAAAGAGATGTAAAAGACGTTGCGAAAATCTTTCTTAGTTCCTTATAATTTATTTTCCAAATTCCTTAGGTTACAAATATTTTAATAAAACGCTAAATAAGTTCTTAATTATAATTGTTGGTTTCTCTTTGGCACTATCATAAATTCACGTTTGTCTTCCGTTTATGAACCAGTACACAACAAAAAATTTTATTTATTTAGTTTCTGATCAGTAGACGTCATTAAAAATATATATGTATATCATGTATTGGCAATATATTAAAAGAAAATGGTGCTTCCTTTTATCTTAATACAAAATTAAAAATGATCGAAAAGATAGTATTTAATCGTTTTTTTTTTTTTGTTTTTTTTTTTTGTAAATATTGTTATTTATATTTTTGATTTGTTTTATTATTTCTGTTGAAATTTTAGAGTTCCAAGTATTCTTCAAAAAGAGATTATGAACGTGATCGCTCATCGAATTATCGCGAACGCGACCTTTCACCGTCTGGCGGTGGTGGACCATTAAATAATGGTAATAGCTCTTCGTATCGTTCACAGTCTCCTGAAATAGATTCACCATCATCCAGAGGTCACAGTGGATCGCACGACATTCGAGATCGTGGCGATCATCGAGGTGGCGGCGATCGTTTCAGTTATATACAAAAAATGAGAGATCGCGAACGTGATATTTACAAAAAGGATAAGTATTCAGGTAAGTTATTATTAAAGCACATAAGTTAATCTGGTAGTGCGCATTACATTTACATTCATTTCATTTAGATAAACGCGATCGACGTGGTGGTGATCGTGATTCTGAATCGCATCGCACCAATCATGATAGAATTGAAAGACGTGGTGGCATCGGCGGTAGCAGTGGAGCCAAGCTCTGTTCATCCGGCAGTAGTGGCGACAAACGTTCTGGATCTGATGATCGTGATCGCGAGCGGGAACGTGATCGCGATAGGGATCGTGATTTAAGAGATAGTAAACGTGAAAGAGACTCTGTTAGAGAACGAGATCGTGAACGGGACCGAGAACGTGACAGGGATCGTGATCGAGATCGCAGTAATCGTGGTGGTGATGATCGTGAAAGAGATCGTGGTGGTGGCGGCGGAGGAGGCGGTGGTGGCAGTGGTGATCGTAATGATCGTGGTGAACGTATTGCTAGATGTGGGGATTGGAGCGAACACGTTAGTTCATCGGGTATGTTCGTTTATATTAATTTTTATTAAATTTTTTAATACATTCTTTTCTTTGTTTGTATGTTTAGGAAAAATGTATTATTATAATTGTAAAACAGAAGTCTCACAATGGGAGAAACCAAAGGAATGGGTTGAGCGTGAACGGTATGTGGTCGACATAAAAGAAATACAGTTTTGCGTTAATATTTTTTAAATAGTTTTGATTTCAATTAAGCAATATAATACTTGTATCACATAATCGTGCCAACAATTTTAACACAAACATTTTACTAATTCTCAGCAATCTGGCGCGTGATCAACACCGTGAAAAGGATTATCGTGACAAAGAACGCGAAAGAGATCGCGAGGAACGCTTTTCTAGATCAAGTAAGTTGCAATACAAATTGTTTGCCTTAATAAAATAGCTCAAACATTTACATAATTTCTTTATCGAACTAGCATACAAACATTCCAGTTCTCGTGGCAATTCCCGACTGAGGTGGAACTATGATAATGATAGTGGCCCAACAAGTCAGAGAAGGCGTTTAGATAGTATGTTCTAATTGTACTTATAGAAAAATTTCATTGATCACAACTTTTATTAAAATAATTTTAGACCGTTTAGGTGACAATGCCGACATGGATATTAGTCCCGGTGATTCGACGCCTACATCTGAGGCCAGTTATTCACTGACTGGCACACCAACAACACATGGCGGCGGTAATATGCACAACGATCAGGCATTGCCGTCAACAACAGTGGGTTTGCCTAATGCGTTACCACGCTTAGCTTCACATCCCAATGCCTCTAATAATATGACCTCTTCCTCTGTCAATGCCACAACACCAAGTGTAGCGTCATCATCTATGCACTATGCCGTGACGTGTGCAAATCCCGCCGCTAGTGCCGTCGTAGGTGGTGCAGGAGTTGTTGCTGGAGGCGCAACAATGTTGCCCACAACTGGTCTATCTTCGGCCAGTATGTCGGCGATGTCGACACAGGGTGTTTTGTCCAATAGTGGCAATAGTAATCATAGGAAATTGGATGCAGTAACAACGTTACAACATCAATCACACATGATAGGTTCGCCCAATGTAAGTTAAATTTGAAAATTTTTACAAAATAATTATAATATGAATGCCATTTATGTCTACAGTCCAATATCATAACATCGACATCGAATCAGTTAGATCATCATCTCAATTCGAATGCACCGGGTCCCCCGAAAATGAATTCTAAAGATCCAACTCATTTAATGCGTCAACAACAACTTCATCATCACTTAAGCACACAAGATGGTCATCTTATTTCCTCGTCAGCAGGGGATAACCATTCTGCCTCCGGGCAGGTCATGAATTTAAGGTGGGTTTTTTAACGATTCTTAAAACTTTCTTTTTAAATTCCCTTTTTTAACAATATAACAGGGAAAATGCTCTCAATTCACCTCTATATAATTTAACACATTCTCATGGCATGTCTCCCATGGGCTATAGTAAAAGTCCCATTACATCATCATGCGCTAGTGGTTCTGCGGCTAGTGGTTTGACACATGCAAATAATGGCGGTGCTGGTAGCGGTGTCAATATGGCCGGCTTGATATCCTCGTATTCCTGCACTAATCCTTATGGACTTAAGACTGTTGATGGTGGCGTCAATAGCAATGTTGGCATTAGTTCTCTCAATGCTGTTGCTGGGGGAATTGTTAGTGTTGGTGGCAACAATGCTCTGTGTTCCTCATCGAGTTTATCTGTTACTCCCAATGTTAATATAAGCGGTGCAATTGGTAGCGGTAGTTGTGTTGGTGGTGTCGGCAGTAGTGGCAGCAACAGCATGGGAGTAATATCTGGTGAGGGCCCACCGACACCTACACAGGAATTAGATTTAAGTGGTAATTCATCATTAGATCAACAACAAAGAAAATGTGAGACTTATTTTTAATTTGATTTAAGCGTCAATTATATTTGTTATTTTCTTCTTTAATTCTGTAGTGGATGCTTCGTTAAGTACGTTACAGAACTGTGTTTCCAATTCGATACAAGCTGGTCGCTCTCAAGGTCCGGAAATCTCCACAAAACTTAGCAAGTATTTTAGAGCTGATTTAATAACACACGTTACCAACTGGGCGGCAGATCAATTAGAAAAACAGGTGAGTTCAAGACTTATTTTTTAGTTGCATTTATTTTATACTAAATACCTACTGATTTTCTCTTCATTCTGCAAAAGTCGATAAACCAAAAATGTTGACATGTTAGTCAATCGCTCAATATTTAATAATTTTAAGCGAACATTTTTCCTCTTGGTGAAATCTAAAATCATAATCTTAAATTGGTTTAGAAAGTAACATAATTGTCATTGATAAAAAATCGTTATTATTGACAGCTTTTTATAATTATCTAAGGAAGAGAGCTCGACAGACAGTTCTTCCCAAACCTTAACAAGTAAAGCAAATATAAGTACACCACAAAATGGGAACCACCTTTAAGATTTACATTAATACGTCACAGACACATTTGTAGACACGTATACTGATAGCATATCCATTGAAAATCTAACCCAAATACGTCTTGGAGAGTAACACAATTTGATTATTTTGAGGTCTTGCTTTATCATTCTTAAGCTCTATCTTAGAAATCCGAAGACCCAAATAGTCCAACCAAAGATTAAGAAATTTCATTCTCTAACAAAAATTTCAATAGTTTTCTGATGGAAGAATTATTCAGCTTCCTGGAATTTTCATATGTCCCTCTCAAGGATATGTTTGTCAAGTAAAAAAATTGTTTCACCAAAATTGTTTTAAAATGTAGAAAAGTTAAAGCCACACACTGGCTTTCAAATCTATTATAATTTAAAACGTCGTAAAACCAAAAGACTTAAATGTATGATGCTAAAATTTTGCAAATATGAGTTACACGCCCAATTTAACGCCTACTTTCTTATACAACGCTTTTCCTTAAATTCATAATTTGTCTATGGACAACCCCATAAAGTATATATATTCTGGAAGCTTATGAAGAAAAGAGTCGATTAGGCATTGTCTGTATGTCACTGTGTATGATGAAACCAGTTTGTTGAAAATGCCTCGACCAGTGTGTAGTATAAATAATCCTAAATATTCGAGAGCAGAATGGTATTCGAAATTATCATAGTCGCCTAATAACTTTCTAAGATATGAGCAAATAAACACGACTGCCTCTGTTTTTTTTTCCTTATGCTTACAACATAAATTTAAAAATTTCCTAGGATAATTTATGATGAAAATCCTTTCTTATAAATGTGAAACACGGATTTTCCTTTGTTTTATATAACAAACATTTATTTTATCAAACTATTTCTAATGAAGTTTTTTCAAAGGTATAACAATTAAAAAACAATTTTTCAAATATATTAAATTATTATATAAACGAAATTGCATGGCTTACTTAGAAATATTAATGTTGATTATGAAAAGTGTTTTTAGTTTAAAGTATATTTCTAACACTCCTCCTCAACATGTATATTTCTTTTTCTTTTCTTACAAATAATATTAATTTTTCAAATTCAACTAATTTAAAAAAAATTTATTATTTTTATTTTAGTTAAGTTCTTGGTAAAAATATCTGCAATCATATTTTCCGTTGGACAATATTTTAAGCAGATTTCTTTATTGTTAACGACTTCTTTTTTGTTTTGTAGCGTTCGATTTTACCTTTACTATCTCTTTTAAAAGTATACACAAATTTATTTTTTATAGGGTTTTTGACCATATGGCAAATCTGCTAACGACCAAGTACCTTTTTGCTTTAATGTTGAAATTTCTTTTGACATAGCTTCCTTCCATTTTTCTTTATCCTTACTGAGTAATGCCTCATCAAAAGTCCTTGGAACTTGCTCCTCCACTGCATTATTCAGCATTTGAGGAATTTTTCTAGGTCTTCCAGGCCTGCCATTTCGATCAATTCTTGGTCTTCCTGTGCCACGTTTAACTGTATGGCTTGTTTCTAACCTTTCATCGAGAGAATTATCACTAACTATATCTTCTGCTTCAAAATATAGCAGATCTTCTTCATCAGTACTACAACCCATTTCTGATACTTCATTATTCGAATTTGATTGTTCTACTGTTTTTTCTTTAGTTAAAATTTCTTCAAAATTAATCAAATTCTTGTCGGTTTTCATTATTTCTTCACTAGAAAAATGTAACTCATCAAACAAAACATTACGACGTTCTATAACTTCACGTTTTTTCTTGTCATATAGACGATATGCTTTAGACACAAGTGAATATCCTACCATCACCATTTTAGAACCCTTAGGATCAAATTTTCCTCTCTTTTTATTTAAGACAACGGCATTAGAACCAAAAACTTTTAGGTGATTGACATTTGGCTTACGTCCTCTCCACTTTTCATATGGTGTTTGACCATCAAGGCTTTTAGAAGGAGATCTATTACGTAGGTACACTGCTGTTGCTACAGCTTCTGCCCAGAGATTTTGACTAAGACCTGAATCTACTAACATGCAACGAGCCATTTCCACAATCGTACGATTTGCTCTTTCAGCCACCCCATTTTGTTGTGGTGTATAAGGAACAGTTAGTTGACGACGTATTCCAAATTCTTCTAAGTATTTAGTAAATTCATTACTAACATACTCGCCACCGTTATCGCTACGAAGACATTTTATTTTACGATTTGTTTGTCTCTCTACCATTTCCTTAAAAATTTTAAATTTTTCTAAAACTTCGCTTTTATATTTTAGAAAATATACAAAAATTTTTCTTGTTTTATCATCTATGAATGTCAAAAAGTATTTGGATCCACCAACTGAATCCACATTCATAGGACCACATACGTCAGAGTGTACTATATCTAATAACTCACCACATTTATTTTCTGATTGTTTTGGAAATTTAATTGAATGAATTTTACTAACCATACAAGTTTCACATGGTTTTTCAGATTCTTTTCGTATATTCATGCCGTTTACCATACCTTTGTTCGACAATTCGTACATGCTTTGATAATTCAAATGACCATATCTTCGATGCCAGAACTTGCTGCACAGATTTTTTCTTTCGGTTCTTTTACATTAAACACAAATAGATTTTCTTCTTTTCTAGCCTTCAGCACCAACTCGCCATTAGAGTCGGTAAAAATTGCACCATTACTATTAAATTTTATTTTACCACCATATTGAACGACCTTGCTGACGGATAAAAAATTTCCATTAAAATCTGGTGAATATAAAACATTTTTCAATTCAATTGTGTTATTGCTAACTAAAATATTGACAGTTCCAATTCCTTCGGCAACAATTGATTTTTTGTTTGCTAACATAATATTGTCACTACATTTTTCCATTTTTGTGAAAAACTTGCGATTTGCACACATATGACTAGTTGCTCCACTATCAACGTACCAGGATATTGGTATACTTACAGTTTTTGACGATGCCATTGCAATCAATGAGTATGATTTTTGATTATCACGTTTTGAATCACACTTATTTGCATAATGACCCTTCTTACCGCATATAAAACAATTTCCTTTTGTTACCTTCGAGCTTTCTTTATTTTTGCTATACTTGCTTTTAGTTTCCTTTTTGGTAGCTCCAAAAGCTTGCTGTGTTGTTGATGGTTTATTAATTTGATTTCGACGTTCATGCTCTTCTAGTAGTTTAATCTTCAAAATATTTAATACCGGCAAAGAATCCCTCGTCTCCATAGCTACGACAAAATTTTCATACTCTATCGGGAGGCTTGACAAAAGAATGATGACTAACAGTTCATCTTGTAGATGTATTCCAACTTCGGCTAATTTCTCGGTTATGTCACAAAATGTATTTAAAAACTCAGACATATCCTGGCTATCATTCATGTTCACGTTCAACAGTTTCTTAAACAATGAAACTTTCTGTATTGGGCCACTCGGTTTAAAAACTTCTTTGAGTTTATCCCATGCTTCTTTAGATCCTTTTATATTTTTTATATAATTCAGCTGGGAGGATTTCACACTCAACAAAATTGTTGCCAACGCTTTTTCATCGTTAGTTTGCCATTCTGTTTTCTTATCAGGACCCCATGTTGGATTTAATTTTTCACTCCCACTGACATACTTCCAAAAACCAGAGTGAATTAAAATGCTTCTCATGTGGATGCTCCACACTTCATAATTTTTCTCATCCAGTTTTTCTATCTGGTACAACGACGACGATGCCATCATTAGAATCTTGCAAAACTTTTATATACTTATATTTCAGTAACTCAGTTTCTATCCAGCAGTTCTGTCTGGGCCCATAACCTGATGAAAATCCTTTCTTATAAATGTGAAACACGGATTTTCCTTTGTTTTATATAACAAACATTTATTTTATCAAACTATTTCTAATGAAGTTTTTCAAAGGTATAACAACTAAAAAACAATTTTTCAAATATATTAAATTATTATATAAACGAAATTGCATGGCTTACTTAGAAATATTAATGTTGAAAAGTGTTTTAAGTTTAAAGTATATTTCTAACAATTTATTGGCACGCTTGTGATTATTTATACATGTGATATGCTTCTAGACATACTCGTGAAAAATTTTGTACAAATTGGTCACTAACCGGCAAAGTTATAGGCAAAAATTATTTGAAAAAATATATATTGAAATTTTCAATATCCTTAATAAGTTTTTAATTGCGCTAAAGACACCAAATTATAAACTGTGGTCTCAAAAACTGTTTCCAAAAAAACTAATAAATTGATTTGAAACTAACTGAGATATACAGGCATGTCACAGAGATACACTTCGTTCGAAAGTGAAATTAAATTCGCATTTTGTTTAATTTATAAATGACTAAACGAATATTCAAACCACTTTTAATTTCTCAAGTGGAATTTTAAAAGTGTGCATACCTTTAGTGGCGTCATAAAAATATAAGCACCCTCCATAAACTTTTTATGTAAAATTTAAAATGTCAACTTAAAAATTGCAAATATTTATGCTTAAATAAAAGCACAAAATAAATAGAATTTTTACCACCGAGAGAGCCAATATGGGTATCAAATGAAAGGCTTGACTAGTAAACAGTTAACTATAAAAAAAATAAAAATCCATGATGGCGTCCAAGATTAATTGGCGAATATATGAGTTGAATTAGTTAGGGCTTTGTCCCCTTTAACTACCACAATGTTAGTATCAAATGAAAGGGCTTCAGCAGTAGAATGTAGTAAATTATTTCAAAAATAAATAAAATCCAAGACGGCGTCTGAAACAAAATTGCATTTTTTTTTAACTCCATCTAATGGGTATCAAATGAAAGTGTTTGACTAGCAGAATACACTTAACTACTTATGTAAAAATTCAAATCAAATATAGCGTCGGAAATAATAAAGAAAATGGGGAGTAGGGTCTGGATAAACTACAATGTGATCATTATACCCTATGTACATGATGGTAAAGGCTTTTATCAGGTTCGATTTATTTCCAAAGTCGCATGGGACATCGAAATATGCGACAATGCAATTCAAAGAACTTACAGTTAGGCCGACTTCCTAAACGCAAGTTGCAATGCATAATTTAAAAAAATGCAACCTTCCGTTGCAGAGACTTTTTTTGCATTATATCGGCATTTAGGAACGTCTTTTTGTCTCTGCAATATAAAGTGTTTAATTATTTAAATTATTAGTCTGTGATTTAAATAAACTATCAATTAAAAATAAAATTATAAAAAATAAACAAGAACGTTTTTGACAGCTGATACTTATTAAAATGAGTTGCCAAACGATTACGAACATTGGACGTTGCCAGAAAGTTTACGTATGCGTTTACGAAGTGTATGCATTGTAACTTGCGTTTAGGAAGTCGGCCTTATTTGCAATTGAAAATTATTTTTCATTATTTTTTGACTTTTTTACACTTCGACGTATAAGAACCTTGCGCTTGTGCGAGTTTTTTTATTTAAATATCTCAAAATGGTTTACATATAAATATAAAGTTTAATTGATTGTTTATCTGTAAGAATCTGTTAAAACATGGTGTTAATAACTTTCCATATACAAATCGCATCGGCCGTGGAGACAAAAAAAAACTGCTTTATTTTTTAATCTAATATATAAAATTCTCGTGTCGCGGTGTTTGTTATTAAAGCCTACAAAATGGCTCGAACAATTTTCATGAAATTTTGTGTCGGTTGGTCTGAGAATCGGTCAACATATATTTTTCATACCCCTCAAAGCCACGCTTTTTTCACGAACCTCAGGTAGGCCAGACTGCTGGACTAATTTTCTTGAAATGCTTACATAATATAACTAAGACTCTGGTATGATTAATAGGATACTGTTTTTTACCACGCCTACTTTAACGCCCACTTTTTATACCCTTCACCTGTGGTGCACAAGGGTATATATAGCTTTGTCATTCCGTTTGTAATTTCTACAATTTTCATATCCGACCCCATAAAGTATATATTTTCTGAAAGCTTATGAATAGAGGAGTCGATTAAGTCCTGACCGTCTGTCCGTGTGTTGGTTGAAATCAACTTTTAGAAGCAACCATAGGTTCCTCAGATCTGTGTATGGTATCAATTTTTTAAAAATAGCCGGGAATGAATCGCTATTGAAATTCAGCACTATCGTCCCATAACTTTCTGAGATATAAGCAAATAAACACGACTGCCTCTGTTTTTTTCCATATTTTTACCACCAAAATTAAAATATTTCAGCCATAGAATAATAGAAAGATAGATAGATATTATAACTCTCTCTAGAGATATTCGTGAACAATTTTTGATAAAGCGGGCTCTAATCAGTAAAGTTATAGGCAGACATTTTTCTTAAATATGTATTCCAAAAATTTTCGTAAGAAAATCAATTTTTTTCAGCTTCTAGACAACCGAGAGAGTCAATATTGGTATCATCTGAAAGGACTTGACTAGCGCAATATAAGCATTATAAAAAAATAAAAATTTATGCTGGCCTACACTACAAAATGGCGGACAATTAATCAAATCTGGTATTTTAAATTGTAACTTCTTGAACACCCTCAATATTGGTATCAAATGAAAGGGCTTGACCAGTAGAATACAGTATATTATTAAAAAATGTAAAATCCAAGATGGCGTCTAAAACAAAATGGCGTATAAAATTTTTTTAACCCCATCAATATGAGTATAAAATTAAAGGGCTTGACTAGTAGGTACGATGTGTTATTATGCCACATGATAGTGAAGGGTATTATCAGATTCGGCACGGCCGAATATAGCACTCTTACTGGTTCTTTAATGTACTCAGAGTAAGTTAGTTATTTTAACTGAACTAAAAAAATATTTCCTAGTAATAATTTATATGGCAAAACAACGTTTGCCGGGTCAGCTAGTAAAAATATAAAAATATTTTTCTCTTTTTTTTTTTGGGCGAAGGAGTAGATAAAATTATGTAAAATTTTGTATATGAATAGATACAACCATTGTATATCGTTTTCGTGCAAAAAGTAAAGTGACTTACTTTCCTTTAGAGGCATCGGTGTGATATAAATGTATCTCATTCTAACTTTTTCATTTTGTTTTTTATATTTCAGACTCAGAAATGTTCAGAAGAAGCACACTTATATGGAGACTTACAGTGTACAAAAGTATCGGCTGAACTGAAATGTGCGAGAAGCTTAGTTAGAATAACAGAAATTACAGCTACACTGCAAGAACAAAAGTAAGTTTTTTTTTAAACACAATGAATTTTTCTTAAACATTTTCACACTTGCTAGTAAAATACCCCTTAAAAATCTTGTTCATATTGTAAGAGAAGTATGTTAACTTCAACAACACAATGCATTAACTTGTAATTAACTTAGACCACCCCTAAGTGCTTTAAGTAAAATAACAAGAATTCTAATTTTTTTAATTCATCGTAAAGCTTATACAAAAGAGTAACAAGGGCGATTTTAGTAAATATTTTTAATAGCTTTCAAATAGTTTTAAAAGAAACGTTTGCGATAAAAAAAATAAAAGTAATTTTTTAATTTTATATCAACAGCCTAACAAACAAACGGCAATCGTTTTTAAGCTTAAAAAAATTATTATGGCCTTGCAATGCGTATGAAGCAAACTAGTGATGGGCAAATAAAAAAAATGTATCGATATTTTTCAACAGTATAGATATAAATATTTTTAAAAACATCAATATTTCGATGTATCGAAACGTATTTACCTAACAATGTTGTTAAAATATTCCAAGTTTAAAAATTAAATTCACATAATACATACATATGTATGTATGTACCAACTTATTATATGATTTTAAATATTTATTGTCAGCTCGCCATGTTAAAGCTATAAAAAAATAAACGACAAAACTTTAAATGGCATCAAATAAGTTACGAAACCATCACCTTACGCTTACATATTTTTCAAACCAGTACTTATCGGATATGGACATCAGAAGTACTCTTTGCTTTTTGTGATCCCCTATCAATCCGCTTCTTTTAGCAGACCTCAAAGCGAGAGAAACTTGTTCCCTCTTACTATGTTCTGAGCGTATAATATCGCTTATTTTTAATATAGCATTTGAGGCAGCTGTTATAGAAGTAAAAAGAATAAGCTTGAATCTTGGGTCCAATATGGTGGCTATTGAAAGAAAAATATTTATTTTTAATTTTTTCTTCAACCTTTTTCAGAGAAGAGTCTTCTACAAGAAGCCCTAAAGTGGACGAAGGATATGATTGATGCGTCATTTAACGGACTAAATTTATAATAGGAATGGCTTAGCTAGACAATTAATCTTTACAATTTAATGGCAGAGGTACATAACCAAAAAGCCAGGGTATTCACTAGGTTCTTTCTCCGTGGAACGACCTATACCTCTGTATAGGAAGTCGGAGACACTCGAACAATAAATAAAAGTTGAGTTTAATGAACTTTGGTTCAGGTACCGCAGGTCGACCTATACCATTGTATAGGAAGTCTGAGACGTCTGAACAATAATTACTGCTGAGTTTTATGGAACTCCTCCAGTCACAAGTAAATTGAGTTTACTCCTTCAATTAAAACGAAAACACGCGGTTAACAGTAAAATAGTCTGGAAACTGTATCAAAAAAAAAAAAAACATGATGCATGCGGTGATGCCAGCCAATATTGTTAAAAAAAGTCTAAAATTTATAGAGCTCTAAAAATATCGAAAAAGATACTGAATACGATACTCGTAAATAAGAATCGATGTATCGCTATATCGGTTTTTGAAATATCGGCGATATATACAGTGGCCGACAAAAGTCTACGTACGACCACAATTTTTGATATTTTAGAAGTCTAAAAACGTTAAATAAAAAACTAATGATGCAGTTTTGTTTCAAATTTAATTTTATTAATATAAGCAAAAAAAATATATTTTCCAACATCAACTTAAAAAATTATCCAAGAAAAACAAATAAAATACGTTTACAAAAGTCTACATACGACAAACAAGTAATTGTAACTGTTGTTGAATACCAAAAGAAAAGTGCCGTTATTTATTTTTTACTTCTGTTATTGCGTTAAAGGATTGATTTATATTCTTTTTAGTAGTGAATTAGAGTGATTTAGTTAAGATTAAAACGGAATAATGGCTTGTCGCAAAGAAATTTCAATTGAAGTAAGAAATTTAGTTGTAAAGCACAGAAATGAAAAAAAATCATTTGGTGAAATATCAAAGCTATTAAATTTAAGTAAATCTACTGTTCAAACAATATTTAGCAATTATAAAAGCACTGGTACTATTAAAAGTAAGCTGCGTAGTGATCGTCCAAATAAACTCAATCGAAGAGACGTTAGCTTCATTTTAAAAGAAGTAGACAAACACCCTAAGGTGAATGCTTCGAAATTGGCCGAAAAGCTAGCCAGAAGATCAGAAATAATTGTACATCCAAGAACCATACAAATAACCTTAAATAATAATGGTTACCACAGCAGAACTCCTAGAAAAAAACCCCTAATAAGTGAAAAAATACGTAAACTTCGTTTGGAGTTCGCTAAAAAGCATATTGAAAAGGGATTTAATTTCTGGAAACGAGTTTTATTCACTGACGAATCCAAATATAACATATTTGGAAGTGATGGGAGAGATAAAGTTTGGCGAAAAATAAATACAGCGTTGGATCCTAAAAACTTAGTTAGTACAGTTAAACACGGCGGAGGTAGTGTAATGGTTTGGGGTGCTGTGGTTGCTTCTGGAGTAGGAAACCTGGTTTTTATTGAGGGTAATATGGATCGGTATTTATTCTAGAACAAAATTTGAAACAATCGGTTGATAACTTAAGTCTTGGTGAAAGTTGGATATTCCAACAAGACAACGATCCTAAGCATACGGCGTTAATTGTTAAAGATTGGTTGCTGTACCATGCTCCACGACGGTTGTACACACCACCACAAAGTCCGGACTTGGACGTTATTGAGCACGTGTGGGAGATACTACAAAGAAAAATCCGAAATCATAATATTACTAGTGCCCCAATGCTGAGACTGAGGCTTCAAGAAGAATGGCAAAATATTTCATCACAGAGTTAGAAAATTTAGTTAATTCGATGCCAAGAAGTTTACAGGCAGTCTCAGATGCCCATGGTGGCCCAACTAAATATTAATTTTAAAAATTAGTGGTAGTTTTTAATACTTAAAATAAGTTTTTATGTTATCTTAAATATCGTATGTAGACTTTTGTCAACGTATTTTAATTGTTTTTCTTGGATAATTTTTGAAGTTAGTGTTGGAAAATATATTTTTTTTGCTTAAATTAATAAAATTAGATTTGAAACAAAACTGCATCATTAGTTTTTTATTTAACGTTTTTAGACTTCTTAAATGTCAAAAAGTGTGGTCGTACGTAGACTTTTGTCGGCCACTGTATATCGATATTTTTTGTCCATCCCTAAAGCAAACACTTCAGCGTAGCGTTAAGCACAACGCTTGTCGCTCTTGTTTAGGTTTGTCTGTATTGGATGGTTTTTTATTGAACTTTTGTTAGTTGGTGAAAAAAGAAACACAAACAAAAATTCTCTGTTTTATTAAATTACAACATGAACAAACAAAAAACTGACTTTCCAAAAATTCTTTAAAATATAAAGGGTACTTTTTTTAGAGGTGGAGAATTTTAAATTTGTTTGTGACCGTTTATGGCCTGGAGACTAG
This sequence comes from Phyto melanocephala, assembly GCA_941918925.1. NCBI lineage: Eukaryota > Metazoa > Arthropoda > Insecta > Diptera > Rhinophoridae > Phyto > Phyto melanocephala. The sequence continues at coordinate 132,033,471 of OW799234.1, read as the reverse complement.
GTTACTAATCTTTAAATAAATAAAATAAATTGCCAGCATTGTTTTCTGTGACAACTGATTTAACAGTCTTCGCTTATTTTGAGGTTAATGTAGCAATTTATAATGAATAGACTTGTGCTTAAGCAAGATTGGTAAATTGTTCAAATTTCTGTGATTTTCATGGGCGAGCATGTAATACCAAAGATTTATTTAAAAAATTTTTGTTTCAATTTGTCAAACTTATCGTGTGAAGCACACTTCTGATTGAATGGCAATGCCGCATTTGGAGCGACGATAATCCTCAAGCCATTGTCCAAACACCAATTGATCTTGAAATTTCACGGTTTGGGGAAATGCCTGAAAATAATATTTAAACCTAATGTCATAAAATTATTGTTAGGCTTTTATGTTGTAATAAAAGACAAGTTTTATATAATTAATAAAATAACTTTTAATTCTTTACGTTGAGGTGTGCTTGAGTTTGCTTGCTACAACATGACTAAAAAACAGTTGAAAAATAATACGTATGAAATTTTAACTTATTTAGGACGCAGCGTTGCATTACATGGTGATGCCACATTATCATGTTGCAACTTCGCTTGTGGTTTACCGCCTAACAATTATCTATTTAATGAAGCCAATTGAATGGATATTAAAACCTTTTTTTATAAATTTTTATTATAATTTTAAATTTAACACGCTAATTTCTATTTCCATTACATCTTTTTTAAGGATCATGTATTTGCGCCAACAGATACGTCGGATAGAGGAATCAAAATCACAAAATTCATTCATGTCTGATGATCTTTAGCAAATTACTTTGAGACCATTCTAAGGCGTATCAGAGAGAGACTCTGTTATTTGTTATAATAAAATACAATAAAAATGAAACAAAAAGTAAATGCTAAATGAAATGTGTGTGTGTGTGTGTGGCCGACATAACATTTTAAGCAAATAAATAAAATAAATATACAATACAATAGATAAAGCAGCAAAAAGAACCATTAACACAAGATGCATTCAATTCAGCAACAGTTTTTCTTCTAACACAACATGGAAAAGAGAAGTTTTATTGGAAGACGACATACATACAAATAAAATTAACTGCAAAAAAAAGAAAATAAATAAGGAAGAAGAATATAAGCAAAGTAATTAAATTAAATAAAATAAATACGATTGAATAAGTTTAATACTATTAGAATTCGTAATTATAAAAATGAAAAAAAAAATTTATAAAAAAGCAAATTAGATTATTTAAATAAACACTTTAAAGAAAATTAAAAAAATTAAAAAAAAAAATCTAAATAAACCAAGTCATTTCTTTTAAATTCATTAACAAAATTTTCTTTTCTGTATTTCAAACTGCACTTAAAAAGACTCCAATGAATATTTTCTCAGAAATTTTGTTTAAAATTCTCCTTCTTTCCTTAAACATTTAAAGTAAAACTAAAAATGTATTTCTTTTTACAATTTTCCAAATTTGTTTCAATAGATCACCCTAATTGGTATAAAAACAAATTGAAGGTAAAGAAAAAAACAACAGTTATATGTATGTGTATATGTTTTATTTGGATTTGATCAAATTAGTGTTTAAATTTGTTTCAAAATTTTGTTTTGGCAGTTACTAAAGCTTTATATCTTTCTTCTATAGGTTATCATTATTTTTATTATTTTTAAGCTGTTTGTTTAATATTCTATTTTATTTTCATTATTTTTACAAAAACAGCAAAATGAAAAATATATAAATAATGTTTTATTTTCCCATATATCAATATCATTCCCATAATCATAATCAATTTTCGAATTTATCAAAGCTTTATTCAACAAAATTCGTCTTGTAAACTTTAAATAAATTTAAAAATTCTTTATGAAAATGGGGATTAGTTTTTATTTCTATTATTTTATTGTAATTCTAATAATATTAGTTTTTTACAACTTGTATATAAAAATGCAAAAAAAAAACAAAAAAATTAAAAAACCAGCAACATTAATATAAATAATAAAACATAATTAAATAGCATTGTAAGTAAGCACATTATTACATTATATACTAATTTTATTATTAACATAAACAAAAAAAAAAAGAAAAACAAAAAATAAATAAATATAGTAAGAAGTGAGTGTTATACATATTACTATAATTATATTATTATTATTATTATTATACTATATAAATATATTTAAAAGAAAAAACTACAAAATCTATAGTAAAAGAAACAAAAAAACAAAATCAAAACCAAGTTCTAATTCTATAGAGACCTTTTAAATTAATTCTTTTTTTTAATTTTATTTATTTTTTAATTCTACATTCTGATTCCTATAGTTAAGTCTAGATTGAAAGAAAATTTTTTTTTTATTTTCATTATTATATTTTAAACAACACGTGCACATCTTGTCTCTTTATTTTTCTAGTTTTGCATTAATTAATTATTTTGTTAAAACAATCTACTGAAATCAAAACACATCCCTTCCTTACCCTCTTTATTGAATCTAACTTAAGGTGCACCCTAAAAGTCAACAAGACAATTAATAAGCTGGAAATAAATTGTCTTAAACAATCGTTTTTGTTTTCAATAAAAAACCTTATTTTCTAAAAAAAACCTTAAACTGTGTTTATATTTTCAGAAAAATTTCTCAAACATTTTTTTATACCCACCACCAAAAAAAAAAAGGTGTGGGAGTATATTAATTTTGTCATACCGTTTGTAACACATCGAAATATTAATTTTAGACCCCATAAAGTATATACATATATTCTAAGTACGGTTTTCGTTTTAGGAATTGGCTAAACGATTATTAGCTATTACTGTTTGATAAAAGTACAGTGGAGCTCAAACAAAGTTAGAGGACGCAAACTCGCAATACATCAGAAGTTTTTGGTATGGAAAATGGGCTCAATCAGTCTATTAAGAAGAGAGTTATAGATTGTAATGTCAGACTAGGTCACAAAAACTATCTTACTGACATCAAATCAAGCATTACTGCATCAAACAAGCGATTTTGGCTAAATGCAATGACGTAGAGTGATAAATTTTCGCAAGTTTATTTCTTGAGTAAAACAACATATTTTCAAATCCGTACAGTAATAGATCGAAATGTATGGAAATTTACCCCAAACAGTGTCTATTATTTTACAAAAATAGCTTTTTAATTAAAAATATTTATTTGTTATAACGGGAAACAAGGATTATACGCCCACCTCTCCAATAACGCTTTTTCTTAAATCCATATAATTTTCGTATGCTCAAAATTTTTAAAAGAATAAAAGTGTCTTATGTTTCAATATATAAGTAGAATTCATTAGCAGAAATTATTTTGCAATGCCCAGTTGATCTCCCACTTTTCAGATAAGGACGCGGGAGATCCACTATTGGATCATTAAGAGATTCTCAACAGACTAATCACTACGCTAGGCCACTTATTCTCTTAGCCACGCTAGACATTAAAAACGCTTTTAACAGCCTAAGATGACAACACGTTCTCCAAGCTCTAGAAACGCACTTTAAGATACAGGGAGCTCATATATAACTCAAAGGAGAGACAAAGAATGGAGCCGCGAAGGGATTAATCTTATAATTATCTATGATGAAATATTCAGGATCGAGGACAATATACTTTTCTAGAGGGCTACGCAGGCGACATAGCAGTTATAAATACTAAAGACACGGGCAGCTCATGATCAGAATAAAGTAGGGTGATCAATTATTCGACATTTTTAAGAAACCGGTTTTCAAATAGTTTGAAATTTAGAATTAAAAAAAAACCGGTTGCTCTTTTGAAAATTTAGAAAAAGCCGGTTAACCGGTCGAATACATAAAATATAATTCTTTCTTATACCCATGGCAGAGATACATAAATATAAAGGTATCAACTAGTTTGTTTTATGGTTTAATTGCATTTTAAATTGAAACAAATTCAATGGCATTATTATAAAATGCCGTTATTTAAAATAAAAAAAAAATTTGTTACAAGGAGGTTGTAATAATGAAAAATATTAAAAAGTCACTTTACTGCTCACTGTAGTCAAATTTACCTTTTACTAACATTAACTTTGTAGGCAAGTTGTAATAATGACCCTTTTTGTGCCAAACTATTTTAGTATACAAGTCATATGTTATAAGAGGTACTAGTTAAGCTATGGGTAGGTAGTCTTTAGTACAAGTCGCTAGATTTCGTAGAAGCAAAATATTATGAAATTCGAAAATAAGAACAAAAAGTATTGCAAAGTACAATAATTTGGTCAAAAAACTTAACTGAACAGCTGATTATCACAGCAAATTATAAGCGCAACAACGTATAAAATACCTGCTCTCCATTTAAAACAAATAATAGTTAACCTAATTATTGTTCTTATTTTACATTTGTTTTGAAACAACAAATAAATTTCTTACAACATTATGGAAGAGTATTTAATAAATTTTTTGGGTTTAGGAAATTTTTTGAGTAATAAATATATAGTATAATACGTTTGGTTACAAAGATAAATAAACATAAAACTAAAAATGTAAAAAACCGGCTTTTGTGAGTAAAAAAGCCGATGTATTCGACATTCGAAAAACTAACATTTGGAAAAAACCGCCAGCTGAAACAGTAAAAAACCGGGTTATCCACAGGTTTTAAAACCGAGTCGATCACCCTAGAACAAAGGCATGACTCGCCGCACATGAACTTCAGCTAGAAGTTAAAAGGACCGAACTGCTCCTTTTATCGAGAAGACACATACCCATAGAAATAAACATTTATAAAGAAAAAGTGCCGATACCAAAGTTAGGCATATGTCAACTACCTTGAGAGATGAGATGACGTTCTCAGATAAAATACAGTATGTGGCAAGCAAATCATCTAAAGTAACAACACAACTGAGCTGACTTATATAGGCGGTCTGCGACAGGACAAAGCTACTAATGGAAACAAGTAATTGCATTCTCCTATACAGAAGTGAGATCGGAAGAAGTAGGATGTGCTTATCGCACAGTACTCAGGGCATGTAATTTTGTTTTAACTAGAACGATTCAAATAGATTTAATAATAGAAGAAAATATAAAAACATGGTGGAAAATACAGACCAAAAGACAAGAGGCTCTTCAAAGCTGATAGGCATTGGCGTATTTAAACAATTTTTTTTTGGTGGCAAAAGTTTAAAAATGTTTTTCATACTTCTGCAAAATATTAAACTGGGGCCGAATTACGGCATTCGATATCGAACGAAATTTTACTCGAACGATCGGGTTCGCTGTGCTTTAGGTATAGAGATTCTAATAAGAATTTTCAAATTACAATCACGTTCGAATGCCGTAATTCGGCCCCTGAATTAATTTCATTTGTATATTAAATGTTAATAGTTAACTTTTCTGGGGAGAAGGCGTCCATGCTGGCAGGAAAAATAAAACGAGGAAACAACAGTTAAATGGACGAATAAACTCCTCCCAGGCACAAACATCTACTTAAAAAAGGGAGCCTTAGAAGTAAACTACTGCCTGACCGAAATGATGTTCGTTAACTTACAGTTTAAGGAAATGCCTGCATAATATAGGCGAGTGCAGCCTATATGAACCCACGAAGCATTCCTCTATTGTTGACGCGAAAAATGCTAAAAGATCCGATAATTGGCTAGCAGTATCAAAGTACTGCAAATACATTCTTCGAAAAAAAATTCTGATCTGGATGCTGCAGACTAGATTGGCATGGTCTTGGACTCATGCCAAAAGACAATAAACAGCCAATAGGAAACCAACCCACGTAATGCATAGTAGAGGTCCCGTGATGGAATCATTTCCAGTAATAGTCACAAGGGTTTAACAAACAGGGAAGCCCGTCATATCACAAAAGGTGATGACCGATTTTTTTTTTGCACTCGCACCTTGGTTTTTTGTTTTGAAAAAGTTTAAAAATTCCATTTTATTTTTATGTTATTAAAAGACCTTAACTCGTTTGTAAAAAAGTTTCGAAAATGCATTTAGCAGTTTTTATTTAAAATTATTTTAAATTAATATTTGCACGTTTTGGTGCTTTTTTTTATTTGATTGCAGTTGCATGTGCAATACTTATATAATTTGTTTTCGTATCACTGGTATGTATGTCCATACATATATACATATGTATGTATGTATGTATTTATGTGTGTGTAAAATTTTTCTATGCGATTGTTTTCAGCATTTTCTTCTAGTCAGCTTTTGCTCTAAACAGAGTTTCTTTTCAACCGAAATGCTCTTAGGAAGTCCAATAACAGATCTTATATATAGTCCAACATTCCTGTTATAATTTCAAAAGAATCTTTAGCCGTGGACTCTATTGATGCACTGGGCAACAAATAGCCATGAACTCCATTATCTGCCAACTGTAGGGTGTAACTGAAAGGTATGCCCACTTCGTAGGCAGCAAAAGCATCGGAACATCCTTTAAAAGCAGATGAAAGAAACTTGACAAAATGTTTTTAAAGTATTTACAAATAGTTAAACTTACCCGATCTATTTTCTACCAGATCATTCGAGGAATCAATTTTATATCTGGACTTACTGCCCTTTTTACGCAGACCATCTGTGCCCACCATGGCCACATCGAGTAAATCATCTAAACGTTCTGAATCGTACGTGGTATTCGCTTTGTATGGATAACTTATAATTTGCCCATAGGCCTGCATGGACACGAAAAGCTAAAAAGTTTTTGATTGCTTGTAATTTTCTCCATTTTATAGAATATTTAACTCACTTTTATTTGCGTACGATAGTCCATTAGAAATTCTGATAGAGCCTTTGTTTCCGGTTCGGAAAAAGGTGTCGGTCCGGCATAGAACTCGTTACAAGGCGTCTTTGAGCTGCCACGTCGACCCCACTGATAATGCCAATTGCGATCCAGATCAACACCAAAACAGACCTTCTCTTTGGCTCGCTTCTTTTGTAGCCAAGTCATGGCCGAATTTAAAATACCCGATGGACGAGAAACATGACGTGATCTAGATTTTTTCCAAAAGCGATCGTACTCATGACTATAAACGTAACCGTCGGGATTCAACACGGGCATAACATACCAAGTTGTATTGTGTATAAAACTCTGGTCGTCAGTAACATTTTCTGAAACAAAACGAAATGAAATGAAAGTAAAATGTTAAATTTTTTTTTGGAATTACATAAAATTAAAAGTCATTAATATTTCGAAGCAAAATCTAAATTTTCAGTTCTTTTCGTAGTACATAATTCATTTCTAATGATGCAAAAATCCTGTGCTTTTCCAGCCACTCGCAAATGTGTGTTCTGCGTGTTTCCACCCTGTAATTGTCAAAAATGTCGAACACTACGTTCAGGGATAAACTCGGAAAAAAACGACTTAAAACGTTGTCTTAAAAATTCAAATGATGAAATTATAAAAAAAGCTGACAAAACTCCAGATGACAAGTCGTTGCCTAATGGAACAGCAAATGTTCCAAAAGAATATGGCAACGGAAATCTTCCAAAGTCACCCAGTTTTTCGATGCCCATTAACCCCCGCAGTCCGCAATCAGTTCTTTTTGATATTGTGGGCATTATTTCGTAAGTAACAAGTGCAATTAATTCAAATGTCTAATTTTAAAAGATTTATTATCGTGCTTTTTTCTTTAAAAATGTTTTTGTAGTTTTTTCATTATGGCCACTGCCATGTTTTGGGTTACAGTCAGTCAATATTTATGGTGTTTTTTTAAAACCATTTTCGAATCGGGAAGGTATTATTATTGGCATAATCGGTCTTATTGTGAGTGTTGTTGTCAGAGTTTTTGAATCATTTTTACTGTCGTGTACGAAAGTGTAGAATGAATGGCATTGTTTTCAACAACGACACTCACAATTACGTTGAATATTTCTTTAAAATTTATTTTAATTGTTTCTAGGCGAGTTCAACTAACTACTTTGGTGTTATTGGTATTGCTTTGTGTGAGCATAACATTTCATGCCTTTAGAGGTCATCATTTGCACAAAGGCCAGCCTGAAATAAAGTCCTTCGATCCAACATCAGTTTTAAGTACAACGTCAAACAGTCCACCTTTAAAATGTCAGCATAAAACACTGAACTCTAACAACCAATCAAAAGGCTCTAATGGAAACCTTTTAACTGCGAACAATGAGAATCACATCGAATCGAAATCGAATAGTAAAAACTGTGCTGGAAATTTTCCAGGTCCATTGTCCTCTTCCAACTCAGACTTGGCCATGAAACGAAATCCCTCTTTATGCGATTTGTGTGCAAAACATATTAAGAGTGAAGCCAAATCCCAACCCATTTTAACGGATGAAGAAGCCCGTGAAATGTACCAAAAATTCAAATTATATGCCGCTCCAACAGAAATGAAAAGTCCACCATCTTTAGGGAATCTTGTTGAGTTTTTATCGGCGCTTTATAATGGTATATCAGGTTCTTTAGCTAATACACTTCCGTAGATGGGAAGTTACAAATTTTAAAACTAACAACTGGCCAAAGAATCATACACAGCTCCTCTAAATTTTATATAGAAAAATCTGAAACAAACTGAAAATAAATTATTGGCAATTTATGAAAATTATGCTTCTAAATGTGTATTCTTTCATCAAGCAACATCGTTGAAAAATTACACAAGTCAGTGAAGGAGTTCAGTGATAAATTAGTTTCGCAAGTGGAATTGAGTTCGCATTTCGCAACTTTAGAAAAAGTAAGGTCTCATTATTTGATCTATTCCGAGAGTGCAGAAATCATTTTTCTGCGGTTGCGAAATCTAAAAAAAAATTTGAAATACCTTTTTCACCAACAGGTGACACAACTAATAACCTTTTCAGACAGTCGCATTTCAGCTCTGGTCGGGTTAAGAGCTCGCGCGTCACTGTCGTTGTCGAATGAAAACAATCAGGCCGTACCTTTTCATCCGACTTCAAGAGTTTTGCGTGTCACTCTCGCAATGGTTAAGTGCCAGGCGTCGGTTAACGGTACCGAGGTACAGTTACCCGGAGTCTCAAATAACCTCTGCAAAACTTTTATAAAGAATATTTTTGGCTCCGACTTTCTATATGAAGGTATTGGTCGACTTACGGATACTAAACCATCGTGGAATACCCTGGCGCTATGGTTTTTAAACCTTGCCATATAAATTAAAATCAACTTTTAAGAAAGAAGGTGTTAATTCTAGTTAACTGAAAGCTTATACAGAAGGAATGAATAAATGCAATTCTCACAACGATTAACATAACAGCACCCATTATGGGAAATTCTATTTCCATTTCTTATATTGAATATCATTCCAAACTTGTGCATACTTTTAGGGGCATCGAATATACCATATCTGACCATAAGCTTTGTAAGTTAAAAAAAAGTGTAATTCACCACCAACAAAATAAACAAAATGAATAAGATAAAACAAATATAAACGAAATTTCAATTAACTAATTAAAGACATTCGTTCGTTTCAAAATTTTTCAAATGTGAAAACAGGGACTCGTAAATAGTTTGCGAAAATATAAAACTCAAGGCATATTGATTCATCAGGTAGTCTTGAATCATCAGCTGATTATTTTTGTAATTCACTGATTTTAAACTTCAGCTGTCAAAGTTCATAAAAACACAATTCTCTCTCGTTTATCATTTATTTCAAATGTCAAACTTTATATATAAAAAATACAAATAAAAAAAATCTCTCTGATCTGCGATTACCTGATGAAAATAAATATGCCTTGATAAAATTAAAAAAAAACTTACTCTTCATTATTCTTAATAGCTCGTTAATAATCCAGGTAGCCGTAGCTGGCCCTATCCATTCCATGCCATGTGTACCCGCTTCAATGAAAACCGCATTTGCCAAACCAATACGCTTCTTATGTCTCAACTTATTACGCTGATGAGCCGGATAATGAGCCGAGTTTACGGCAGCTGCTTCTTTGCTCTCGATTTTCATTACTATCAGGGGACGGCCCTCATACGAACGACCAATATGTATCAACTCAACCAAATGGGGAAAACGCATGCGCATAGTTTCTAAATATTTAATAATATCATCGTATTCGTAATATTTACGCCAGGTCATGCCAGATTTGGGGATTGAGGGATTACGGTTGTGATGTTTTTTGGGCTTTTGAGTGGTAGTAAAGAAATAATCTTCTTTGGTCTTTTCGTAGGCTATAGCTTTGCCCACATCAAAAATTAACACCTCATGATCGATGAGTTCAAAGGTTAGGGAGGCCTGAAAGTCCACCAACATTTTTGGCGGCACCAGGACATCAGTTAAACCTCTAAGAGCACAAAGTATATTTATTTGATAATTTCTGTTGTAAAATTTTCAAACTCTTACCTTAAACTTGGCCCTTTTAGCCATTGCAGCTTAATGCCATCCTCACTCTTCTTATACTCCTCTAAAGCTTTAACCTGACTATCATCCTGTGGCTTCAGGCGCCATATTTGATATTTTTCATATGAAATCTTTCGGGGTATTTCGGGATTTTCTGTAGTCGTTGTGGTCACTTTGTTCCATATATCCTTTAAAGGATTTTCTGTAGAAGTCGAGTTATGATTGATTATGTGGTGAGCTAATATACCAATCCAATTTTGTGGATTTTTCATGGGATCCACTATGGTCAATATGGGCACATGAGGTATTTGTGTGGTGGTCGTGGTCGTGGTTGTTGTTCTCTTTTTGACCTTGGGCTTTATCTCACCAAACCAACTGGCGAACCATTCTAAATAGATCAATAAAATACAAAGCAATTGCATGTCAATCATACTAAGTTCTGTATGTGCAACTAACTACAATTAGATATGTATGTACTAAGTGTTTAGAGAGATCAAGAAAGCGTAACCTTTTTTCCAACCTCCATGCAAAGAATGTGTTACATTCATCCGTTATAAATAGTTACTGCCGACTATTGACTCTTGGCTTTAAGTGTATTTGTTTGTCTTTATGTTTGTTTTACTTATTACTTGCAAAAAAAAAAAAGATCTTAATGTTCTCTGCACTCTCTCTCTGGTTGGGTTGTTTTATGGCTTAATGTGTCATTGAAAAAATCACGGAAAGACAGAGAGTGACAGAAAGAAGGTATGAAAGTTGTGCTTAAAAATATTTATTGATTTAATTTAAATCTAGCTACAAATTTACACTTTGTTAAATGTTTATTTCATTTGTTTTATTTTTTATAAAAACTATTTGCCGTTGTTAAATATTAACAGGACATTGTGAAACTAGGTATTGTAGTTTTTAACATGTTCCCTGCAGATAACATTGAACTACCTGGTTCATTTTAGCTGAAATGAACCAATTACAACATGGCCCAATGTAATGCTGTCTTGGACAATTGCATATGGTGTTGTCAAAAACTCTGTAATAGTCGTGTGATGCTCCATCGTGTAATAACAGAGAGCGCAGTTTTGAAACTAATCCGATGTAATACAATACTATGATAAGAATATGGTCGAGGCCTAGCAGATTGTAATGTTTAGTCGACCATTTTTTCTCAAAACATTTGTTGGACAAGTCCAAGCCCAATATCGAGTGTGCATTCGTGTATGGACTAGTAGGGTTATGTGCAGGGTATAATCAAAGGATAAAATGGTTGGTATTATTGGTTCCGCACGGAGGGGAACATTCAACGGAAAGAAATATCAATCGATATGAAAGTTGCACATGTATATTCATTTAGCTTTTCTCAAAGTAGATTTAAAATCGATGTTTTTATTTATTGAATCTTTTTTTATTTTAATTTAAATGACAAGGTTTTAAAACCATAGTGCCAGGGTATCCCACGATAATTCAGTATCCGTAAGTCGAACAATAACTTCATATAGAAAGTCGGAGCTGAACACCAAAAATATTATTTTTAAAAGTATTGCAAAGGTTAATTGAGACTCCGGGTAACTGTTCCCCGGTAGCTCTAACCGACGCCACGCAATTAATCAATGCGAGAGTAAGACGCAAAACTCTCGAAGTCAGATGAAAAGGTACGGCCTGTTTGTCTTTTTATTTGACAACGATAGAGCTGAAATGCGACTGTGAATTGAATCTTGTATTATGTCAGCTGATAGTAAAAAAAAAAATAAACATTTGAAATATTGGCGTGTCAATATTTTTAAAATAAAAACATTCCCTTCTTATTAGAACAAAATATATACTGCAACATTGAAACGGTACCGCAACAACGGTGTGCTTCCGCACAGAAAATGCTATCCGCTATAGTATCAAAATTAGCCTCGATTTCCATTATTGATGCAGGAATGGAAAATGATTTATGTAAATTTGTTGCTTTTGCTGAATTTACAATGTGTTTCACAAATATGCATCCTTTTTTTAATCAAATTTTATTTAATTAAACATATCATAACAACTTCTTCATCCCTAAAATACGGATTGGCCTTGACACAAAACATACTCAAAAAAATTGCTTTGTTGTATCATATCGCTGTATGAATATGCCTTGGTCATAACTTTGACTTTGCCTATTTGAATTCAGATTTATTTTTGAGTTATTACACTGTTAAAGTTAATGAGCAGTGAGTGTGTTTATTTGATCGAATGGGTTATTAAGTTAAATAAATCAAAAGTATTTATTAGTTTCCTCTCCATTTACCGACCCTCGTAAAAATAATAAAATAACTGTTGGTACTTTAATAAACATGATAATCCTGTTAACTTTCCCATCGTCAATCAAACTTATTTTCATTCGCTTGTGATTATAGTTGTTGGACATTGTCGTAACGTTTATTTGCTTTAACAATTATTTGTGCTAATAAATTTAAATTGCGTATTTTGTTGTTGTTTTACTTATCAATTAACACACAAGAATATCTAAATAAATAACAGATATTGATGGTAAATTAAAGCTACAGCTACAACAACAACAACTTCAATCACATTCCATTTCATCAAATATACGTCTAGTTTGTGGATAATTTTACCCATGGAGACAATATTGTACGTATATAACGACCTAATTGAACACATGCTTTGCTCCCATATTGTTATAGTTCTTTATTTACTCCTTAAAAATGTGCATGCAAGGAGTTGTTCGTTTGAAATCTGGACGCCTTAAGTATTTTACCATAATGAAACTTGACCGAAGTTAAATAAAATATAATATTGTTTTCTAGCATTTCAGTGCGTAAATAAATAGTTTTTTGTACCAACCGCTCATGTGATGTGATGTGAAGGTATAATCGTTATGGAATTCCGTTTTTAATACAATCAAATGTTCATAAAGTATATTTTACTAGCCAAACCCGGCGCGCGTTGCTACGCCCCTTAATGAATCGAAATGCATTCTGAATTTTAATTGAATATCAAGTGCAAAAACCTACAAACTATAATTTTTTTATGGGCGTGGCATTTCCCACTTTTCTAATCACGAAATTATAAAGTCATAACAGCTCAATATGTGTGCAAAGTTTCAGAATATTCGGTCCAGTGCAAGTACCTCAAAATGATACCTTTTTTTAGGGGCGTGGCCCCGCCCACATTTATTATCACGAAATTATGTAGTCATGACAGCTCGATATGTGTGCAAAGTTTCAGAAAAATCGGTCAAGTGCAAGTAGCTAAAACTGATAACCAATTTTTATGGGCGTGGCCCCGCCCACTTTTTTTCACCCATAAACACTCCCTGGTATATGTCCAACAACTTGCCAAAGTTTGAGTCCGATCGGTTTTACAGTTTCGGAGTCTATAGCTAACACACACACACACAGAGTTTCACTTTTATATATATAGAAGAAGAAGATAGAAGATAGATCACGTCCTAGGACAAATTATGACAAACAAGAACGGTCGTAATTTTAGAACTCATATTGGAATCTCTATAACAAAAGCACAGTAAACTTAATCGTTCAAGTAACATAAACATTTGATTTTATTTTAAGACGATCTGACTATGTCCGACCGCAAAAATAGATCTTTGTCATATCAAATCAAATCGTCCAAATGCCATGACGTAGAGCGCGCTAAAAATTCACAGATTTTTTTAATATAAATATTTATTGAGTAAAAAAATATATTTCTATAAGTGTTAATATTTTAAATATTCAAATTTCTTTTTATCAATTTTATTACAACGTTAATGAAATTCCAAAGAAACGAAAAATTAATATGACACCTCCACCTTCCGTAAACGATTTTTACTAAAGTTTATCATATGATTTCTATATGGCCAAAGGTTTTTGCAAGAATAAACTACTCAATAGTGAAATATCTAAGTTGAATTCATTATCGGAAATTACTTTGGCACTCCCACTTTAACGCCCCCACCCCAACGCGCTCACATATGGCATAATCTGCTAAAAGTAAAATTTAAAACTGACAACAATAGATAAACAACGCTGAAATTTTGCAAATGTGGCTTTTTAGTTAATATTCTATTGATATCACAAGCAAATTGATTGACACGCCTTCTTTAACGTCCACCTCCTAAATAAGGCTTTTGCTTAAATTTATTTGTTTTTAATAAAAATAAAGATTTTAAATGAATATACATATAACTCTATGCTTTAATATCAAAGTTAAATTCATTGGCAGATATTACCCTACGACTACCTTAATTGTCATCTCACATACACATAATTTATACTCTACTTTTTATACCCTTCACACTTGATAAAGGTCGTGGCTTATGCGGACGATGTTGTGATACTGGTATCGGGACTGTTTCCGGACGTGATTAGTGATATCATGTCCGACGCCTTGAGATTACTAAGAAACTGGGCCACGGACAGCGGTCTAGTAGTAAATCCAAGCAAAACGGAACTGGTACTGTTCACGACAAAGACCAGGATTCCAAGCTTCAGACCACCGAGGTTGGGGAACTGCGAAATTCCCCTATCGGATAGGGCGAAATATCTGGGTATTATCCTGGACTCTAAATTGTCATGGAAGCTGAACGTCCAGCACAGGGTGAAGAAGGCTACGGTGGCCTACTACACGTGTCGTGGGATGTTTGGTAGGAAATGGGGACTTACCCCCAACATGATTAAATGGATGTATACGGCCGTAGTACGTCCGATTCTCACTTATGAATCTCTGGTATGGTGGACTGCAACAGGGCGTAAGTATGTTGTGGACCAGTTGTATAGAGTACAGAGATCGGCGTGCATTGGGATAACGGGAGCGATGCGAACTAGTCCTTCGGAGGCGCTGAACACTATGTTGCATCTCGTTCCCATAGATATTCATATATTGGCCACATCCGCAAGTAGTGCGGTGAGGCTTAATGCGACTGGATGTTGGAGGTCGAGGACGTATGGCCATGCGAGTATATTGGCCACGCTGCCTTCGAGCGTGAATCAACCCTCTGACTACATTACGCCCTACATGGATTTTGATGGGGCGTTCAGGGTTCTTATTCCCTCCAGGAGAGAGTGGAATGGGGGTCGCCTTTTGGGGAGTTTTGACACCAGGATCTATACTGACGGTTCGAGGATGGAATGTGGTGTTGGATCTGGTGTCTTCTCTGATGGACCGGAGATTGAACTCTCCTTCCGTCTTCCGGATGATTGCAGCGTTTTTCAGGCGGAAGTACTCGCTATCAGGGAAGCATGTAGGATACTGAATGACGGGAATATCCACGGGAGCATTGGTATATTTGTCGACAGTCAGGCGGCACTCTTGTCACTCAGGTCATACATTATTACGTCTAAATTAGTTGGCCAATGTAGAAAGGAACTGTCAAGGCTTGGTCAGCGGGCTGACGTTACTCTAGTTTGGATTCCTGCGCATAAGGGCCACTATGGTAACGAGCGTGCTGATGAGCTAGCCAGGGGAGGATCTGCTCTGGATATCTCTAATGCAATTGCAGTTGCAATCCCGTTGGGGACTATTAAGAGCAGAATCTCCAGACACTTTCTCCGGAAGGCTGATAACAGGTGGCGTGGGCTGAGCACGTGTAAGGTGGCACGGCTTACGTGGCCCTCTTTTGATGCACGACGTACATTGCAACTTACCAGTCGGAGTCGGAGGGACATATCGAGGTTGCTGGCGGTATTGACGGGTCACTGGATGTTAGGCAAACATGCAAGTCGGCTCGGACTCCCATCGAACGACCATTGTCGCAGTTGTCTGGATAGAGAGAAGGAGGAATCGGTTTTCCACTTTCTCTGCGAATGTCCTGCACTGGCGGCTAAGAGACACAGATTTCTGGGCGAACATATACTAGATGGCCTCTCTGCGATATCTGAAGTTGGACTGAATTATCTACTGAGATATCTCAGGGCCACGGGGTGGATCTAGTACCCTTACTCTTGGATTTTATTCTGAGATACACTAGAAGCTGACGAGTGATGTGGTCCTGTCAAAACGGAGTCATACAGACTCTACTTGACTGTTGGCGTGCAGCGAACTACCACGATAACCAACCAAACCAACAAATACCCTTCACACAGTGAAAAAGGGTATATATAGGTTTGTCATTCCGTGTGAAATTTCTACAATTTTCATTTCCGACCCCATAAAGTATATATTTTCTGAAAGCTTATGAATAGGGGAGTCGATTAAGCCCTGTCAGTCTGTCCGTCTGACCGTCTGTCCGTGTGTATGTTGAAATCAACTTTTTGAAGCCCCCCGACATAGGTTGGACCCGGGTAAGGTATTAAAATATCAGAAATATTCGGGAGTAGGTCGGTATTGAAAATCAGAAACATCGGTACATAAACAACTGATATATGCGCAAAAACCCACGACCACCTCGATTTTCTTTTCACAAAAACAACATTACAACAACAACATACATACATACAAACGTGTATACTGGTTAGGGAAAACGTGGCATCGAATCCCAGCTGAGCCAAAAAATTTTTTTTTTTAATTTATTTTTTATTTTTTATTTAATATATTATATATATTTTTATTATTTTTTTTTAATTTTTTTTTTTTAATTTTTTTTTTGTTTTATATATATTATATATGTATATAATAATTTTTTTTTTAAATTTTTTTTTTTAAATTTTTTTTTTTTAATTTTTTTTTTATTTTTTTTTTTTTTGTTTTTTTTAACATACATACGTGAATTTATAATTTTACAATGGGATGTTTTTATATATGTATGTTTTTATATGTATGTACGTATTTCATATGGGGTAAATGGTGACACAAACTACTGTTATTGCATGACTACACGTTGTGAAGGGTATATAAGATTCGGCACGGCCGAATATAGCGCTCTTACTTGTTTATGTTTGAAGTTTTTAAATTATCATGGGAATCCACAAACAAATTGGTGGTGGATTATATGTGCGACACTCCCACTTACAAAAATGTATTTGATAGGAATGTGTCAACTTAGTAGAAATTTGCACGACAATTTTACCTCAAGTAGTTCCAGTTACAACACAATATTATGATTAAAAAATGCAAGCTGCCACGCCCATTCAAAATAAATATTCTTTTTAATCACTTCTAAAAATTACCCGATTATTATGAAGGTTTATACACACCAACTTTAGTATTTTAAATTTGTTTACAATTCATGTATTTATTAGCAAAATGTTATTATAAAAATAGGAAGTGCTACGCCCACACATAGTTAATATTTTTTTAAATACCTCTAGCTACAGAGTTATACTCTTCAGTTTCCGTAAAAATACAACATTGAGGTAAAGCATCCCTCCTATTATTTATTATTATTTTATATTAAACCAACAGTTTCCTGATTTTATTTAAAAAAAATATATATCGAATGGACAATTCATCCGAATTTTAACAGAACAATTCGTTATGTTCGTTTTTATGGTAACTGATTGGTTATTAGATTGGAATCGTATTGAAAGTACAAGTATTTTATTCTTTCTTTTTTCTGTTTATACAAAAAAGAAATACAGAAATTTTAATTTCCGTAAAATCTGTGTTATTCTTTCAACAATAAAGTGACAGTTATTTTATAGCATGCGTATCGTACAGTCGTAGTTTTATATCTAAATCTTCAGTATTAAGTTTAACTTATTTTAACATGGGCATCAGAACACAAATGTCATTATATAAATTGGAATACTTTACAATACAAATCGTAATTTTTTTCTCAATAAAAGGTTCGATTATCGATACACGAAATAGAGTAGAACTGTGCTCTTTGATCATATCTATTTTAACACCCTTGAACTCTGTTTGTAATTTTACAATATTGATTTTTAAACCCATAAAGAATATATTTTCTGAAATAGGAAAGTCCGTCCGACTGTCCATCTGATCGTCTGTCCGTGTGTTGGTTAAATCAATTTTTAGAAGCCCCCAAATATTCTAAAATATTTGAAAGTGAAATGCTATACCAATCAGCATAATCGGCTCGTAATATTCTGAGATATGAGCAAATAAACACGACTGCCTTTGTTTTTTTCCCATATTTGTACCACAAAAAGTATAATTTTAATATTTTTATTATATGATATGATTCTAGTTATAAAGGCAAAAATTATTTGGAAAAAAATATTCTTTTTGAGTTCCCCAAGCTTCTAAAAAACTTTTACACACGCTGGTAACTCAAAATTGCAAGTCGTTTGATTAAAAATTAAAACTGAGTAAAACAATCTAACCGGTTTGAAACTAGCTGAGATATAAACAAGTAAAAGCGCTATATTCGGCCGTGCCGAATCTTATATACCCTTCACAACGTGTAGTCATGCAATAACAGTAAATTCACGTATGTATGTTAAAAAAAACAAAAAAAAAAAAATAAAAAAAAAATTTAAAAAAAAAAAATTAAAAAAAAAAATTAAAAAAAAAAAAATTATTATATACATATATAATATATATAAAACAAAAAAAAATAAAAAAAAAAATTAAAAAAAAAAAAATAAAAAAAAATAATAATAAAAATATATATAATATATTAAATAAAAAATAAAAAAAAAATAAAAAAAAAATTAAAAAAAAAAAATTTTTAAAAAATTTAAAAAAAAATTTTTTTGCCTCAGCTGGGATTCGATGCCACGTTT
The DNA here is from genome assembly GCA_941918925.1 of Phyto melanocephala. Classification (NCBI taxonomy): domain Eukaryota; kingdom Metazoa; phylum Arthropoda; class Insecta; order Diptera; family Rhinophoridae; genus Phyto; species Phyto melanocephala. Next base: position 132,014,604 of record OW799234.1, on the reverse strand, counting down.
TCTCTAACCAGTATACACGTTTGTATGTATGTATGTTGTTGTTGTAATGTTGTTTTTATGAAAAGAAAATCGAGGTGGTCGTGGGTTTTTGCTCATATCTCAGTTGTTTATGTACCGATGTTTCTGATTTTCAATACCGATCTACTCCCGAATATTTCTGATATTTTAATACCTTACCCGGGTCCAACCTATGTCGGGGGGCTTCAAAAAGTTGATTTCAACATACACACGGACAGACGGTCAGACGGACAGACGGACAGACGGTCAGGGCTTAATCGACTCCTCTATTCATAAGCTTTCAGAAAATATATACTTTATGGGGTCGGAAATGAAAGTTGTAGAAATTTCACACGGAATGACAAACCTATATATACCCCTTTTCACTGTGTGAAGGGTATAACAACAAAATACAACTACTTTGGTGTCTTTCAGCTTATGTGTGTACAACCGAGAGAGTCAATATGGGTATCAAATGAAAGAGCTTGACCAGCAGAATATAATACATTTAAAAAAAATCAAATTTATGATGGACGCCACTACAAACTTGTGTACAATAAATAGACATATGGGTCATATCTGGTATTTAAAAATGTACCCTCTTCAATCCGCCCAATATTAGTATAAAAATTAATGGCTTGACCAGTAAATATAGTAAACTATGAAAATGTTATAATCCAAGATGGCATCCTTAATAAAATGACAAATATAGTTATTACGACATTGTCCCTTCAACTCAACACTTGTTCGAACTTGTTTCGCTCCCTATTTTAATTTATTTTTTAGGTTCAAATTTGTTTTTAAAGGATTCTTATACCCGTAAATTTAAGAAAATAAAAACTTATTTTTATGACAAAGTACTTTTAATTCGTATTGATCTTTCAAAATAATTTTAATAATTTTTTTTTTATTTTTTTTTATTCAGAAGATCCCTTAATTTCAATCGTTTAATTAATTACCATAAAAAAAACTTACTATCATAGTCATCATAATCTTCATTGGACGCCGTCTCCGTGGTAACCCTATCGTTTGTTCCAAAACCCATCCAAGATGGCAACCAGCCATTAGAGGATTTTGTTGGTTTCACCAGAACGGGCGTAATCGTGGTACTGCCAATTTTTTTATTACGACGACTTAAGCCAAACCACGAGCTAAGCCAGCTGCTTAGTGACGAATCACTGGATTCAGTGGAATCATAGTCATCATCATATTCAGCGCTCGAATGTTGCTTAAGCGTATTGTGATAGGAAGTGTACTGAGTGTAAGGATTAAAGGCCGGTTCATATTCATCTTGTTCGTCGGCATCTTTGCCGCCAATCGAATCCATGACACTGGACACTACAGCTTGTAGAGGATATAATATCATGCGCAGCAGGCCTCCAATATTGGAACTTATACTATTGGTATCTTCCTCCTCATCATAATCGTCCTCGTCGATTTTCAGCTGAGGTGGTCGGCGGCGTATACGTTTTTTAATATTATTGGATTTTGTGTAAAGAAGTTTGTTAGCAGTATCATAGTCTAGTAGAGGAGTTTTAAAATCTACCCGTTTTATTTCGACAACACCTATTTCGGCATCATCTTCCGGTGAACTGCTGGTTTCTTGTGTAGGTTTTTCGCTTAAATCTTCTATAGATAAACTAACCTCACTGGTGTAACTTTGAGGTTCCATGTCATCATCATCATAGGCTAGTATTTCATCTCGATTGTTATAATCTTCTTCCTCCTCCTCCTGCTCTTCTTCTTGATCCTCCTCTTCATTATCTTCTTCGTCCTCTTCGTCTTCATACTCGTATTCATCAGCATTGTTTTTGTCGTCCTCCTCATCATCTTCGTCTTCCTCCTCATCCTCTCCGTCGTCATCATAGTTTCCACCGATACCAAAAAAATAATATTCCGTGTCCTGCTGTCTTTCTGATTTTGTTTCTACTTTTTTATTCTTCTTTTTCTTTTGGCCTTTTTTTATAGTTCTTGGAGTTGTAGTTAGACCAGAAGAGATATTTGTCCTATTCAACGTAGTATTTTGTTGTAAATTTCCGCTGATCTTCAATTTCGTTAGCTTTTTGCGCTTTTTCAATCTTTTTTTATGTTTTGAAGACGGTTTTCGCTTAAATTTTGTTTTAACTAAATGCTGTTTCGTTCTATTTATTGATTTCCGATTTCCATACCCCTGTGTAGGAGTTTTGTTGTGCAGGCCAGTCGCTTTTACACTTTTTTGTTGTTCCTTTACTTTTAACGCAACTTGAGCGCCATTTTGTGTTTCATTTGTTTTTGTATTGTAAAGCGTGTTATTTGGTTTCTTGATAAATTTTGGTGAAGTGTAATTATTTGTTGTTAAATTTAATACAGATCGTTTGTTAATGCGATGCTGGGTTTTCAATGAAGTTGAAATAGTTTTAAAGGATTTTTCAAAATGGGAATTATTGGAAAGTAGGTTTTGAAAAGATTTCAAAGGATTTGATAATAGATCTCTTAATATTTTATTATTTTCGTTTGTAACATTTAATTTCATATAATTTGTATGATTTTCTTTAGTTTTGAAAACATCACTTTTAAAATTTTGAATTTTATTAAAATCACTGATATTTTTTAACGGCTTTTTTGTAAAAGAACTTTTTGGTGTTTTTAAAAAATCATTTGTTTTTATAAAATTTTTATTCAATTTACTAGGAGTGATTTTCTTATGCTGAAATAAATTCAATTTGTTTAAATTATTTTTGACCTTGAGATCAGTCGATTGTTTTAATAAATTTTTTATAATTTTATGTTTGAACTTTTCGTTAAAATTGTGTCGATATTCATGAAGATTATCTTTAAACATGTTCTCGGAACTTTTTAAATACCCTTCGACTACTTCTCCCAGCGAACGTTTATTTAAAGTGTGATTAAGATTAATTGTTGCTGCTGAAAGTTTTGACGTTTGTGGTACATTTGCACTGGAAAATATATTAAACAAATTTGGTTTTTCCAGTTGAGCGGGTAGTTTATCATAATTTACAGTAGGCTTTCTTGAGGAAGTCCTAGTTCCCATTATAATGACAGGACCTTGAGGTTGATTAGCCAAAATGGGTCTAACTGTGGTGGTCAAACGTCTATGACCTGGTGGTTTTTGTTTCTTGATTTTACGTTTCGGTTTTGTTCTCTTTTTCTTTGCCCTTAAAGGTCTTGGTGTGGTAGGATCTTTATTTGTGTGTATTAGTTCTGCCTTTACCTTTACCGGTGAGGGCCTTCTAATAGGAGTAGGCGAAGGCGCTATGGTTGAAGAAACAAAGTTCGAGGATGTTATAGAGAGTTCATGTGATGATTCATTTTGTATTTGTATGATGTGTGGTCTAGATGTGGTGTTGAGTCGTGAGTCGCGACATTTTTCCTCATAATCATTTCTCAGCTGGTGAATATCGCGTTCGTATTGATCCTTTGTTATGAATATGGGTATGGTGCCATTAGTTGTGGCAACATTTTCAGTCGCCTTACCCACCTCTGTTATGGCATAAATTTTGCCAGTGACTGGATTAGTAAAATATATAGGAAAATGTCCTTGGCTGTTATTTCGATAGAGATTATTTATAGAGTATCGGTTTGCATTCAAAATATCTGGTTTGGCTAGAGGTTTAGAATTTTTCTCTGGTAAAGCCGAGCTGGTGGTTGTTATACTGGGGTGTCCTACAGGCATATGTGGAATTTCCAGTGATGGATTTGAAGAAGGTTCGGTTAATTCATCACTAAAATAATTAAATTCCAAAGATGAACCAATATTTTGCAAGGGTACAGGATGATTTTGGGTTGAATCCATCTCTAAGTCATGATGTTGTTTATGGGGTAAAGAATTTTTCATTAAATGTTGAATATTTTTTCTTTCATTTTTATATTGGAATTTTGGCACAAAATATCTGATTTCGGTTTTGGCCCGATTTTCTATAGTATCATGCCGGCGCTGTGCGGGTTGCATTAAAAGACGATTCCTTTCGGCTTTGAGAAATGAGTTAGTCCAGGTGCGACGAGTTTCGCGTAAGAGATTATCAAACTCCTCGGCACTGGGATGATAACCGTAATCGTAACGTGAAGCCGTAGTAAGACCCGTTAAACCGTCTAGTAATATTTTTAACGTTAGTAGTTTTATAACAAAAAAAAACCAACACATTTTCACACATTCGCACACTTGAGTTTTCAGATTTATCAGCAATTATTTGCAAATTTTCTTTAAAACACTTCCTTTTCCTGTGACTCACTCAGATGCTTTTTTTCTATAAGAAGAATATAAATTTCCGTTTTAAAGCGGTAATACGATTTTCTTTTGCACACAACCAACCGTTTAGTTCAGCTTGTTCTCGTCAAGTGGTTTTAACAAATTCAAGTGAAATTCAACATGAGTTTCAAAGTTGTTAGTTTTATTTTTCTTCAAGTTGAAATTAAAATACCGCCTCAATTCTTTAGGTCACAAAGATGAACAAAAAAAAAACGTTAATGGTTCAGTAAGAAAATGTCACACAAATGTATCAAGTACACACCACCCACCATACAGACATTTTATAAAATTTCGATATTTATCGAAGCATTACAAATTGTTAATAATCTAATCATATATCTTGAAAATACATCAAACATTCGTTACTTTTTCCTTATTTTTTTAATTAAATTTTTCTTTTAACTTTTACTTTTCTAACTGTTCAACCCATTTTTTTTTTGTTTGTTTGTTTATCTGTATTTAAATTTTCCAAATGAAATTTTTTTATTTTTTTTTAAATATTTGTATTAAAACATCAAATATTTTAATCTCCTTTTATTTCTTTATTAAATTTCTTTTTTTTTGTTTTTTGTATTGTGCGTTTTATGTTAAATTGTTTAATTGTTGTGTTTGTTTATTTTGCATGTGTTGTTGTTCACTTTAATACAGCTGAGATTGGACTGAATGACTTTGTAGCCATTTACCAAAGCCTAGATGTTGATTTTCACAGCGTTTGCAGCTTCCTTTCCACATTTACTTGTTTTTTTATTAGCACACTGTAGATGATTTTGTTAGAAGCGTTTGTGTAGTAGATAAAAATTTAAATTGGAAACGAATTATGTCCACCATAAAAATGTCTCTCATCGTAAAGTAAATTTCTGTAAGAATTTTTATTCTTTAAGGCTGAATACGATTAACATGATGCAAAAGTAATACACAAGCAGTTCCATAATCCTAAGTCTTGAAGAACTCTTTGTAAAAGTAACTTAGAATTTCGAAAAGGTTTTAGTTCAGTTTGATTAAGCCCGAAATTTTACAGACCCCAAAGTAAAAAATCGTACTGCGTTTAATCGCATGATCTTGGTGCTCTTTCAAATTGGCATTGACTTTACGTTGCTTCAGTAGTCATTGAACGAATTATCGGCGCTTTCCTTGGTTCGCTGGTTTGAGCTTGTGTAGTGCTTCGTGAAGCTTAAAATTGTTAAGAATAATGCCGAATTGATGTTTTTGGGGTTTTTAGCGATACTCTCTTTAGACCGACCGATACCTTGATGCACAGGAGATTCACTGTTCATGACCGACCTATTTTTTTTAAAAAACTTTCGGAATGTTTGACACATTAAATACACTTTCTTGATTAAAAATTCTTGAAAGTTTTCGAACTTTTATTTAAATTTTTTTTAAATTATAAAACGCTGTTCTTTTGTAAAGTGCTCCACTTTTAATAATCGAAATAAACATATGTGACTGCTCTAAAATTTCAGAGTTGTCACTTGTACAAAAAAAAATCTGAAACTAAGTGTTTGCATTCTTACTGAGACACCCTTTATTATATTTATAGTCATGAGATTATTGCCAAAAAAATGTTTACAGTTTTGACTTTAATGGTCAGAGATTTTTTGTTTAATAAAAGATTTAAGTAAAAAAAAAACATATTTACGGCTTTCAGCAAAGGTTGTCTACTTATCCTCTTTTCATTATGTAGTAAATAGTGCAGACTAGACTAATCGAAATATACTAGTGAATCTTCGATTCTTATGTATTCATATGGTCCCATAAGAACAACCTAGTACATAGTTATAAGGTCACTAGTAGATTCTCAATGACAACACATGATAGTTATCTAAATTACATAGCCTTGTCTGTGGTAAAATTGATTCGTTGTGCTGTTGACAAAGTGAATTCAAATAAGTTTTACTACCGACATTTCCTTCAGGGATAATTCTAAAATTAATGGTTTTAGCAATTTTACTGTCATCGATATTTTTATATTAAATAGACATATGCATATGTAAGTACGTTTTCAAGGTGCTCTAATCAAATCACCTGCAGTATTAAGTTTATTTTATTACCATTCCTAGTTGATAAGAAGTCTCTTTACTTCTTGTTAAAAAACTGATGGGGTCATTTTAACTAAAATGTTAGAAAATTTTTAATTGTTTGCAGACACTAAGAATACGAGGGTGGTACGGGAAGAGATAAAGTATTCTCTCCATTTTATATTTTAGTTTATTGGCTTAAGTCCATTTTATATTTATTTATATCCTTCACGTGTGGTGCCAAGGGCTTATACAAATTTGTCATTCCATTTGTAATTGCTACATTATTTATTAATTTCTATTACCATAAAGTGTACATTTTCCTAAAGCTTATGAACAGGTGAGTGAATTGAGTAAAGTCCATCTGTCCGTGTGTTGGTTGAAATCAACTTCAAGAAGCCCCCACATGTTGTACAAATCTGTATGTGGCATCAGTATTTTCAAATTATTCGGGAACGAATTGCAAATAAACACGAATGTCTCTCATATTTCCCTTATATTTTTACTACAACTACTAATAATTTTCAGCCCCAGGATACACGTTTGTTACTACTTATATGAATGAAATACATGTAGGATATGCGCAAAAAATAAAGTGTATTTTCAGTTTCGGCACGGCCGAATTAGCACTCTTGCTTTTTTTTTTAATTTTTGATAGATATCAATTTTCAGAAAAAGTAATTCGGGATATGCTAAATTTATTTCAAATCATCATCTGCCAGTGTTACATAGTCGTTAACATTTATAAGACTCTCTTTCCATATTACTGCGCCTTTTCATATTTTTTAGGGCTACCACAAGCTCTGCTGCCGTGGTCATCATACATTATCTATCTTTTATTTAGGTCTTCATCCAGCATGCAAATTACATGCTCAAACCAACGTATACAAATATTGAGCTTAAATTTAACATGTCGTATTATAGTCTGGTGTCTTATTCTATACATCGCATCATCGTTTCTTATTTGACCAAATGTTTTACGGAGCAATTGTTTTTTTAAGGATTATATTTGCCTACAGTTGTTGTTCCTTAACCCTACGTTGCCACAAGCAAGTATTTACTTGCAAGTAGTGTATACGTATTACTAACGAAAATCAGGAGAAATGCCAAAAAAAACACAACAATTTTTTGAGTGGCTACACAGCACAGTGCAAGTTCATTTTTAAAATGTTGTCAACAAATAAACTTCAAACAAATTTAACACAAATGGCGCTGCTTCAATTGGTAATTAAGTGTTGTCAATAGCCACTATTGAACGTTACCTTTAGACATGTAACTTTTTAACATAATTTTTTTTATTAAATATTGATATTTATATTAAAACTTACATTTTAAATGAATATTTATATTTTTTCTTAATATTCTTCATATACATATATACATATTTATTAAAAAAATAAGCTGAATTATTTACCACAATTGTATGATATATTAGTGAGTTAACAAAAAACTCAGTATTAGACAACACTGTTTTTCGGCTTGTCACTTTACTTGCCGTAACTGTAAAAATTTTACTTGCTTAAAAATTTCTTCGCAAGCTGAGTCGCAGGTTGCCAAAGTGTAGTTGTGTTAGTAACAAGTAAAAGCGCTATATTCGGCCGTGCCGAATCTTATATACCCTTCACAACGTGTAGTCATGCAATAACAGTAAATTCACGTATGTATGTTAAAAAAAACAAAAAAAAAATAAAAAATAAAAAAAAAATTTAAAAAAAAAAAATTTAAAAAAAAAATTAAAAAAAAAAAAATTATTATATACATATATAATATATATAAAACAAAAAAAAAATAAAAAAAAAATTAAAAAAAATAAATAAAAAAAAATAATAATAAAAATATATATAATATATTAAATAAAAAATAAAAAAAAAATAAAAAAAAAATTAAAAAAAAAATTTTTTAAAAAATTTAAAAAAAAATTTTTTTGCCTCAGCTGGGATTCGATGCCACGTTTTCTCTAACCAGTATACACGTTTGTATGTATGTATGTTGTTGTTGTAATGTTGTTTTTATGAAAAGAAAATCGAGGTGGTCGTGGGTTTTTGCTCATATCTCAGTTGTTTATGTACCGATGTTTCTGATTTTCAATACCGATCTACTCCCGAATATTTCTGATATTTTAATACCTTACCCAGGTCCAACCTATGTCGGGGGGCTTCAAAAAGTTGATTTCAACATACACACGGACAGACGGTCAGACGGACAGACGGACAGACGGTCAGGGCTTAATCGACTCCTCTATTCATAAGCTTTCAGAAAATATATACTTTATGGGGTCGGAAATGAAAATTGTAGAAATTTCACACGGAATGACAAACCTATATATACCCTTTTTCACTGTGTGAAGGGTATAAAAAAGTGTTAGTGTATTGGTTTTTTTTCACTTGCACTTGCATGTGGCAACGGTAGGTAAACTCCATACTTTTCAACCGTAAATTAAAACAGGTTTGATAAATGTCCTATGCATACATATATTTTTTTTAATTGTGTCCCTCTAGTTAAGAGTTTTGATAAAAAAAATTTACTATTCGAGTAAAAGTATTTATTTGCAGCATTATTCTTTCCTTTAAAGCATATGATGAAGCCTCAGTATTAGAGAAAATTGCTCCAAGATATTTCAATTGTTGTACATATTAAAAGCTATGTATGTATATTCACCATTCTAAATATTTCATGTGTGTGTAAATTTTGATTTAAGAAAGTATTCTTTTGTCTATATTGACATGTAGTCCTATGATCTTAGTAAGCTAGTTTGATTTTATAAAAGTTTCCTTAAGCTCTGTATTATTGCGTGCAATAACAGTGATATTTTCATTATACGTACATACATATTTTTGTAGATTTGTAGAATATAGTGTCCCCTTAATTAATTTTTCTCACAGCGAGGCTGAGCGTAGGTTTAATTATAAGTACTATGTAAGTGTTGATAGGTCATCACCTTGCATGATTTTATTTTAAAATTATTTGTTACTTTGCCTTGAAAAATAACTTTTACTTTCGTTTGTTCCAATGTTGTACTAATGAGTCTTATTAACTTAGCCGGTTTTTCTAACCGAAGAAGCTCATTCAAATAATTCCCCCACTCCACAGAATTAAACGCTTATTTGAATCAATAAAAAGGTGTACATTTTATGGTTTATGTCTTGACATTTCTCAAAAATCTAACTCATTGCAAAACATTGATCAGTTGTGGATTTTCCTTTGCAAGAAGCACATTAGTAGTCCCCCATCATTTTTTCAGCGATAGCACTCAATCTTTCATACAGTAAGTAAGTTAAAATTTTGTATACCACATTTAATAATGAAATTCTTCTGTAGGTTTCACAATCTCTTTTTTCTCCTTTTTTTAAGAACTTGGAATATTATACCACCCAGGGTACACTTATACAAGGTGATGGTGCCAACCCAGCTGACTATTTTTTTGTGTTCTTGAGAATGTCAAACTACATATTTAAAAAAATGATTTCAACTTCGGAAATTGTCAAACTCCATACATAAAAAAGAGAGACAAAAATTGCTCTCCTTTACGCTGTCACCTTATGTAATTACACCATGATAGCACCCAGCTAATTGGTTTAAATAATTTCACTCTCCCAAACGAATTGTATAAAGTTATACAGTTGGCAACGCAATGACTGGTTACCGAACGTCATCATTTTTGATGTAATAGAATCATCGCCACTTGCCATGCAGGTTTTAAGTTTTGCAATTGTATCTTTAACTTCTAGTCCGAAATCTTTACATAATTTTCTGTACTATATATCTGAGGACATCCATCTGCTTCAATATTTTGGTAATTATTTAGTAGATTACTTTAATATTCTTGTCATCTATCCAGTATTTCTTGCAGTAGCACATTTCCATACTCTGAAAGATATTAGTTCTGGGCTCGAAGGCCTTAATAAGTGCTAGGTCATGCACATCAGTTAAAGTCTCGTCAAGTCTTGATTTATGGGAAAGGTAGGCAAAGAGAATGGCAAGGGGTACAGGCTTGAGTGTATTACTCCAGTTTTTGTTTTCTCTTTTCTTTTGCATAATCCAAAATTTGTTGTTATCCTTTCTTATCACTGAAAAAAAAAAAAAAATTGATAATGGGTTAAAAAGAAAAACCTGATGTATGTGACCAAGTTCTAAAAACCAATCCGCATATTAATAATCAGGTAGAGAGGAAAGCAGAGTGCCGGAAGCAAGAGACACTTCCAACACCCACACTCGGAGTGTTTCCTCTGATAAAAAAACACAGAAAAAATTAAGAAGAAAAGCAAGTAAAGGGTGTTTTTTTAAGCCCGATAGAACTTGAAATTGTAAAAAATAACACAAAAAATTAAATTATAATTAAGTTTTTTTTTTTTATTCGAAAGATCAATACGTGACATTAACATTTGGAAATGATTTCGGGCATATGGGCACCGCGGCTGTTCTTGACGAAGCGCATTCTGGACGTCCAATTTTGGGCCACTTTTTCGAGCACTGCTGGCCGTATGTCACGAATAACACGAACAATGCTGGCCTCCAAGGCGTCAATTGTTGCTGGTTTATCAGCATAAACCAGTGACTTCACGTAGCCCCACAGGAAATAATCGAGAGGTGTCAAATCGCACGACCTTGGAGGCCAATTGAAAGGTCCATTTCTCGAAATCAACTTATCGCCAAATTTTGATTTCAATAAGTCGATGGTTGCGTTCGCCGTATGGCACGTAGCGCCATCCTGTTGAAACCACATCTCCTCCGGATCAATGTCATCCATATTTTCAAACAAAAAATCATTGATCATGGTGCGGTAACGATCTCCATTGACCGTAACGCGAGCTCCGGCCTCATTTTTGAAGAAATAAGGTCCGATGATGCCACCAGCGTGAAAACCGCACCAAACGGTGCATTTTTCTGGATGTAATGGAGTCTGTAGGGTCTCTTGTGGATTAGTCTCGCTCCATATGCGGCAATTTTGCTTATTAACAGACCCGTTAAGCCAAAAATGCGCCTCATCGCTGAACACAATTTTGCGAAAAAAAAAAACGGACGTCCAGAATGCGCTTTGTCAAGAACAGCCGTGGTGCCCATATGCCCGAAATCATTTTCAAATGTTAATGTCACGTATTGATCTTTCGAATAAAAAAAAAATTTTGATTACAATTTAATTTTTTGTGTTTTTTTTTACAATTTCAAGTTCTATCGGGCTTAAAAAAACACCCTTTATTAGAAATAGGGTAAATTAAGGAAATTGATAATGTAGAAGAAATAAAAAACTTGCGTAAAACAGTCCTATCAAACCTTTATCTGCCAACCCCCTCAAACGTTATAAACCCCATAGTAGCCTTTAGGGTTTGCTAAGCATTATCTTTGGAAAAAAATCCCCTGACACTCTGCAATTCATTCCGTTTCTCTACGTCATAACAGTCTTGTCCGATGTCTACGTCCTAATTTGCCGAAAAGAGTGGCCCTTAATCAACTTTTAAATTAAAAATAAGTAAAAAAAACACTAATTTTTTATGAAACTTTAATTTGTTCAGCCAATTTTAAATTTAACAATTTTTAATAAATAAGTGACTAATTAACTAAACTTGTTTCAATATCAAACAAACATTTGTTTCATTTATTTACTTGTAAACAATTTTTATTTAATTTTATACTTTTGTTTAATTAACATTTGGAAAGAATGATTTGAAAACCATTTTATTTGGGGTATGCTTTACAATCTAAGTAGAAATTTAAAATAAATTAACACTGCCCAACAAAAAAAAAACATAATAACATCGTTCCAACAAAGAACTGTAGCAAAAGAAAACTAAAAAATTATATATTTATATTTTATTCGAACTTTTACTATATATTAAATTTTTAGTGTAAACCATTATTATTTTGGCTTAAGCTCATTTATTCTTTCATTTAATTTTATAATTGAAATTTGATTAAATTGTAATCATTTTTAGGAATATTCTTTCTAAAATTATTTCCGATAGTAGCCGAGTGGAATGCATTTTCGAAATCAGTTACGATTTCATCATCAGCACTCTTTATCGGTATACTACTATGTAATTTAAAATTCCTATTTATATTACAATTCAATGAAATTTGAATTAGTGAATCTTAGTATAAATTTTCAAATTTGTTGAATTTTTTTTTCACCTATCAAATGACAATTCATAATTCAACATTTTCATAATATCGGAAATAATTTTAGAAAGAATATTCCTAAAAATGGTTACAATTTAATTAAATTTGAATTATAAAATTAAATGAAAGAATAAATGAGCTTAAGCCAAAATAATAATGGTTCACATTGAAAACTAAAAAAAAAATTTTTAATGCTGTCATTTTGAAAGCCTTAGGGAAGGATTTATACTTGCCCCATTTGCACATGTCTAGGTCTTGTGTTTAGAATATTTATAAAAAGGCTATGAGAATATATAGATCATAATTTGTTATTTTCTTGAGAAAAGGAAAAAACAAATTAAGATGACACACAAAAATTTTTGAGTCTCTAAATTCACTAAAGCTTAAAATTCAAGATAAAGTCTAAAATAAGTCAAAATTTGGGGCCAATTAATTTTTATGAAAACAACTGTTACGTAAAATTTCACTGTAAGCCACATTGTAAAAAAAGTTCTAGATAAGTTATTTTTAATAAGACGAATAACACGATCATAAAACTTTTCAATGTTTTGACACCGTGATAAATTGTATTACAAATAAGCTTTATTTAAGTGCAAAACTCTCTATCAATTTTGTAAAGATCGGTTGATAATTCTGTGGCTTGGAGCTAAATTAACTGAAATCAGTTAAACCCTAATAAAACTGTTTAATTTCTAAAAGTTTTTTTCGAAACGACCCACCTTAATTTGCATATGTATGTGTATACATACATATATGATTTCATATGGCAAATGAATGAATCGTGCTGCAACAAACTCTTAGTCCAAAATGGGTGAATTCACATCATCTTAAAATGATTTTTATATTATGCAGAATTATGCTTTTAAATTTTTTTCAAATTGCTTCAAGTATACATGTACATGTAAAAAAAAATTTGTTAGGCAAAAGAATGTCGCTTTTCGCCTCTTTTCTCCCATTTTATACTTGAATAACAATTTTCAGAATTAAGTCATGACCTACATAAATATATGTAAGTATACGATCTTCTCTTTTAATGACTTTTTTACAATAAAAAGTTTTTTATATCACAGATTTCATGTTTTGTAATTTTTTTTTTTTTTTTTTGCAAATTTATTAAAGTCTTTAACCTTCTCAGATAGAGTGGTCAGTCGCAATAACCAAATTTTTTTCGTTGTTGGTCATTATTCCCACTGCATTAAGTTGTTGCATGTAGACGGGCTAAATTGTTGAAGATGTGCTCACAGAGGTGGAATGAACGAAAATAAAAGTGGCCGGCTTGAGCTTAAACTTGTTTTAAAAAAATTTTGTTTTTTTCTAGAAATCTACTTGATAATTTTAACGGTTTGTTGATGTACATAATTGTTTTCATACACAAATTAATTTATCTTATAGGTAGTAGTAGTTGTTATTTTATTTAAATATGTAATATTTTGAGCTTCTTGTTGGTTTATGTATACAAAGATCGTTAAACTTTTTTCTGAATATGAGTACCTACTAGGGTGATCGATTATTCGACTTTTTTAAGAAACCGGTTTTCAAATAGTTTGAAATTTAAAATTTTAAAAAAGCCGGTTGCTATTTTGAAAATTAAGAAAAAAAAGGTTAACCGGTTCGAATATATAAAAAATAATATTTAAAGAAAAAATTAAAAAATATTGTTCAAAAAGATTTTAATAAAAATTATATCTAAAAATGAAATTTTTACAGTTTATATACGTTTGGCTGCACAATTACGCAATAACTGACATGAATGCAGTTGACTAATTTGGTTTTAATTAGTTGAATTTATGACAAAAGGTACTCTTTACTAGTTAAATAAATAAATACAATAAATTAATACATATATAATAAGAACTTTTTATAAGGCTGTTATAAATGTTTGTTCTCCTTTTGTACATTTTTTAAATGTTTAATAGATCTTTTTAACTAATATACACTAACGTATTTTGTTTAAAATGATTTCTGTAATTTGAAATACATTTTAAAGGCTAGGGAGAAAATCTTTCAAATTTAATTTTAAAAATTCTTTCTTATACCCCTGACAGACATACAAATATAGGCATAAACTAGTTTGTTCAATGGTTTAAATTTAAGTTGACAGACACTCAATTCCATTAATTAAATTTAGGATCTGGAAAAAGAGATTATTGGTTTTTCTTTATTGCAACTACAGTTTTCACCTAAAAGTGATCGATCAGCTTAGTTTATGCTCCAATTACCTTTAACTTGTAACGTAAGGTTTATATCCTATAAAAAATAATATTTTAGCTAAATAATTTTTCTTATTTTGCATTTGTTTTTTAAGCAACAAATAGATTTCTTACAATATTATAGAAGAATATTTAATAGTTTTTATTTTCTGATTTTTGGAAACTTTTCGCGTACTCAATATACTATGGTACGATTTGTTACAAAGATATATGAAAATAAACTTAAAAATATTTAAAAAAACCGGCTTTTTCGGATAAAAAACCGGTGTATTCGATATTCGGAAAATACACATTTAGAAAAAACCGCCAGCAAAAAGAGGAAAAACCCGGGTTTTCCACCGGTTGTAAAACCGAGTCGATCACCCTAGTACCTACTATAAGTACGTATGTAGATACATATGTATGTATGTATCTACGTACCTCTACCTACGTTGTGTTAATTACCTGTTAGTATTCATATAAAAATTAAATCATAGACACCGAAATACAAATATTTAATAATTATTTATTTATTACTTTCATTTATTTTTTGAATTTTTGATTTTTATATATTTGAATTTTTATAATTGCTGTCCCTAGGGCTACATCTTGCAAATTAATGTTATAAAAATAGTCAAACTCAGTAAGAACAAGTAAGAGCGCTACATTCGGCCGTGCCGAATCTTATATACCCTTCACAACGTGTAGTCATGCAATAACAAAAAATTGTATCACCATTCATCTCATATGAAATACGTACATACATATATAAAAACATCCCATTGTAAAATTATAAATTTACGTAAGCATGTATGTATGTAAAAAAAAAAAAATTAAAAAAAAAATTTAAGAAAAAAAATTTTAAAAAAATAATTAATATAAATAATAAATATAAAACAAAAAAAAAATAAAAAAAAAATTTAAAAACAAAAAAAAACTTAAAAAAAAATAATAATAAAAATATAAATAATATTCAAAGTTTTAGTTTTATTGGTTGTTGGGTTTAAGCTGGTCTATATGCATTTCACTGGTGCTTATGCCAGATCAGCAGTAGACCTTTAAACCATAAAATTTATTAAAAGGTTTAAAATTATTACAATAAAACTAAAACTTTGAAAATTATTGGGAGAATATCCTAAACAATTAGTACATTTTTTATGTAAATATAAATAATATATAAAATAAAAAATAAAAAAAAAATTAGAAAAAAAATATAAAAAAAATTTAAAAAAAAATTAAAAAAAAAATTAAAAAAAAAATTTTTTGGTTCAGCTGGGATTTGATGCCATGTTTACTCTAACCAGTATACATGTTTGTATGTACATATATATGTTGTTGTTGTTGTAATGTTGTTTTTGTGAAAAAAATCGAGATGGTCGTGGTTTTTTGCTCATATCTCAGTTGTTTACGTACCGATGTTTCTGATTTTCAATATCGATCTACTCCCAAATATTTCTGATATTTTAATACCTCACCCGGGTCCAGGCGATATCGGGGGGCTTCAAAAAGTTGATTTCGACATACACACGGACAAACTGACAGAGCTTAATTGACTCCCCTATTCATAAGCTTTCAGAAAATATATACTTTATAGGGTCGGAGATGAAAATTGTAGAAATTTCACACGGAATGACAAACCTATATATACCCTTTTTCACTGTGTGAAGGGTATAAAAATAACACTATACCTATATACATAACTGTTTTTTTCTGTATGAAGTCTTGCGTTTCCCATGATATTAATTACATACTCTGTTGTAGAACATACATAAATATGTACCTACATAGGTTATATAATAGTAATTTAAAATTTTTATGTTTACATTGCTTTTTAGCACTATACTAATACACACTGCCTGACACAACGCTTATACGAGTAAATACAGAGTGTTTTTTTATGAAGTTAAACATTTGAATTAAATGAGCGAAGAGAAAGAATTGTTTTTTTTTTTAGTTATAACCAGGGTACACTTACCCCAATACCTAAACAAGAGCGTTGAGCGTCAAGCGTTGGAGTTTTACATGTGTTTTGTTTTTGTTACAATAACAAAATACATGCAATGAGCCAATGTTTGTCAAACTCTATATAAAAAAAAGAGATTTCAGTGCCAAGAATTGTCAAACTCCATGTAAAAAAAAGAGAGACAAAAATTGCTCTCTGGTTATAACCTTTTACAGCTAAAATTTAAAATATGTAAAAAAAAAATTAGCTGACAAGTCAAGACAAACAGAGCGCGAATTAGAGAAATAAATTTTTACGTTGTTCTCGTGTAAGTCATTGTATGATGATTTGCCTAAGCATATTGAAAAAAGTATAACACACCTAATTAGTATACCTATCGGAATATCTATAGGTCTAATAAAACACCCATTATTTATATTTACATACATATGTATGTATGTCTGTACATATGCCAAAGTATTTAATACATAATAACTAGATAAGAAATTCAATAAATTCAAAACGAAATAATAAGGTAAGTGGATCGACCCTCAAAATTAATGATAGATTAAAGGGTGAGTAATTTTAATTCGGATGTAACCAAGCTTAATTATATAAAAGTGTATTATCGAAAGTTTATTGTATAGATTTGTGTAACAGAAAAAATTGTGTTTTATATGGAAATATCACTAGAATTTAAATTTTATTCAGGGTAGAGTTAATTTAAGTTTCTTTTTTATTTTTATAAAAAAAAAGTTTAATTGTAATAATCAAAGAATCATCTAGAAAAGTATATTTTTTCTGGAATTCGAAACCAGCTACGATTTTATCATCAGCACTTTTTGATCAATGATTAAGTGTATGACGTAAATATTATATACATATTTTACTCCAAGGAGTTAAGTTAATTGAATCCGGTAATTATACTTTGCATTTTTTAAATTTTCTTACCATAGCGAACTGGAATGCAATTTACCAACAGCAACACTTTTTCTATATTTATTTTTGATAACAAAATAAATGTTGTAAATGTAAAAAAATTTTGATAATTTGTCTAGCATAAACATAATTTGTTTTTTCTTTTTTTTATTTTATTTTGTATTTTGAAATAAATTCATTGTTTTTTTAGTATGAAATACAACTTTAAAAATAATCGACAATATTTCCTACTGTGTTAGTTAACAACCGGCTTTTATACACCATCTCATAAAAAATATCTCTCTTTTTAAATAAACACAGACCGTACTTTAAAATTACTCTTAATTTTTTAACATGGGTGGGAAAGTTGTTACTTTATTAATAATTGACGCTAATGTTAAAAAGTTCCAAGTACCAAATAATTCTTTATTTATGTAAATATAATCGTATTTTTAGTTTTTTGGAACGTTTATAAAAATAAATAAATTAAATTTTATAAGCCACGTGTGTAATATATTAATACAATTTGAGAAAAAAAAATTATCTAATTTTTTTTTTTTTGATTTTAACATAAAATAAATTATAAAAAAAATGTTCTTTTAAAAGATTTTATTACATAGACCCTGTAATGTTAATCCTAATCAGACATGATATTTATATTGCTCGGTATTATATGGTTTTTCAGTACGAAGGTCTTGGTAAAAACTTTTACCCTTTTGCTCTGATTGATTTTTCCAGAGTATCGCGAAAACTATCCATATGACTGAAAATAAAATGCTGCTTAGTCTTCGTCCTCATTGTGCTATGAATACAACTGCGGTGAATGACGAATTTTTGACCGCGAATATTAGTTCCGAAAAAATAAAATATATATGTGCATAAGCAAATGCACGCAATTATTGCTTTAGGAAAAATGTGACCATTTTTGGTTTTAGTTTTCAAGTTTTATATATTTATTATATTTATTTTAAATATAATTTAAAATATACAAAATAGTTATAATAATAATTTATAATTATAAAAATTTCTTCTAGTTTTGTTTATTTAAGAGCTAAATTTTTTTTAACATGTCAATCAATTGCCTATTATACGATAACGAAATTATTTAATTAATGTTTACTGGACGTACCAACCACCTTCTGTGCAAACATTTTCCTATAAGCAAAAGAGCTTTAATGGCAATAAAAAGATCATATTTATTATTTTGCTCAGTTTCAAAAAAATTTAAATTTTTCTTTAACTTGTTTTTATCTGTTTTGTGCACAAACAATATTATCAACTATAACAGCTGTTATTATAATTTTAATTATAATCCTAAACAGCGAACTTTTACCGGCGAATTCGTCGTTCGCCCAGTTGTTTTCCTAGCATTTGGGTATAGATACCTAAACAAGGCAGTTCAGCGGCAAGAGTTGGAATTTTATATCCCTAAATCTAAAGAGTTTTGTTAAGGTTTGGCTGTTACAAAACATTTGTTGCAAAACTTTTAAGCTTGTAGATGAAAGAGGAAGAGTGAGTGATTACCTTTTTCATGTGTCTTCCCTATTTCATCGATAAACTCAAATATTATGTAAGTAAAGTCATTCATATGATGTTGCTTAATACTAATTTGCTACTAATTTAAATTTTCCATCCCTGCAAATACATATGTATGTATCTCATTATTTTTTTTTAAATCTTATTCACAAACTACACGCATAAAAAAGTCAAAGTAAATTCAGTAAGATGATGGCAGCTGATCAACAAATTTTAAATTCCGTCACATTTGTTTTAAACTGCTGTGAAACCTTTTACAATTTTTTTTCTGTATTCAGTTTAAATTTAAAATTTCAATTTCTTATAATTTTAGCAAAAATAAATTTTTTTTAACTCTCTGTTTAACGTATGAATGCTTTTAATATTAAAATTATCGATTATAAATCGATCTTATATATTAATGTGTCTTTGTGGTTTGTAAAACCATGTAACACTTACTATATCGTCAAGTTTAGTTTATCCTGCAGCACGATGTATTTTAGACATACATTTTGAATTGCCAATTATAATTTTATGACATTTTTCATGTATTTACAAACATAAATTTTTATGTTCAGAAGACAACGTCACAAAATGTTTTGGTTTGTACTTACATAAGTACCTAGATAACATTTATTTCGTATAGAAAATAATTCTTATTAAGGTTTGTCTTTGGTTTTTGAAAAGATGACCTTATATCCATTACTTACAGCAAGTCGAAAATAATAAAGTTTGATTACAGTTGTGCTATTTTGATAAATATCTGTTTTTATTTATTTATTATGAAAATAGTTAAAACTGTTCTTTCAAAGCATATCAATGATATAAAATGTTTGCTTAGTTTCGTTTGTCAAAAACAGATAACAACGGTAATTTGACATTGTAACAAGCTTTTGTCAACAACAAAACCATATGCTTTCTGACTGTTGTTAGTATTTGTTACCGCGACGCTGTCACCTTATTAAATCAGCCTTGAAAGCACTAAACCACTTGGAATTTTTGACGTTTTTTAAATCAAACACATGTTTTAAATAATTGCAAATAAACATGAATGAAAAAAGAACAATATTGAATGCTGCCAATTTAATAAACAAATAATAAATAGCACTAACACATATACATACATATATGTAGATATACACACATGCATACATACAAATGTACATGTACATATATATATATATATATATAGATACATATGTATGTGGATATATAATTAAACATTTTACAAAAATATCTGGTTTTTAAAATAATCGCAAAAAACAGAAAAAGTGGCAATAATAAAACAATACATTTTTTATACACTTTATTTACATAGGTGGATATAAAAAAAGGCAACAACAATAAAAAATGATAGGTATTATTGTGTGGCAATAGAACTAGAACTGTTTGACACTGGTTGGCGCGGCGTCTATATAATGTACGGATGAAGAACGTACTACGACAACTGTAAGCACACTCTACACAGAATTTATTTCGATGTATAGCAAAGTTCTGACTGACCATGTGGATGTTTGGTTGAATCGTTCGTTAGCTCGCTTGGCAGGCTGGCTAGTGGTTTTATGGTCGACGCTGGTTGTATGGCTAACTGGCTGTTCGGCTGGTTGGTGGGGCAGCTAGCCAGAAATACATTCATACTGTATATTTATTTACTTACTTTAGCGTCTACTTTTCATGAGACATTCAGTCTTAAAGATTTCGTTAAACGATTAACACAACATTGACAGCACAAATAAAAGTTGCAAAATACAAAAAAGTTTTAAATAAAATCTAGATAAAAAATAAATATTTTTAAAAATAAAAACTAAAATAGAAAGTGTTTATTTTGAATACAAAAAAAAAAATAAAAAACAATATTACGCCAATACATTACACATACATGCAAACGCAAATAGGCGTTAACGTACAAATCTAGTGCATAATTCCCATACAGATTTTTGGAAGAATATTTTGATTAAAATTGAATACCTACATATTATATAAATTTTAAAATTATTGCAAAATTTCGAAAAATCAAAATCTGAAACAAAATGTCTCAAATAGCAGAGGTGTGTTTTATTTTTAATAAATTATTGTTTTTAATACCCATAATTTTCTTAAACATTTAATGAATATCTTTAACGGGTTTCTTGTATTTCAAGTGTTCATTGACCTACTAATTTTAAGTATTAATAATATTTATAAATATTTTTCTTTCTTTTAATTTCGGTTTTTTACATTTTTCGTTATTTTTCGCCTTTTTTAAACCCAAACATTTTGAAATGTGTGCTACCAAATTGTTTGAAAATTTACAGTATCGAGTGGAAAATTCCCACATCTATAAATACTGTCTACAAATGCATGCATACGCATAAAATACAACAACAACAAGAAAACACTTGTTGAGTGCATACAAGAGAACCAGTAAACCAACAAAAAAAACTAACATCTTAACGTTGCCAGAGATATTTGACAAGAAATTCATCATGTCTAAAAGGACAATTTAAAAAACCTCACGAGTCTTATTTTTAAGAATTTAAAATTATTTTTATTAAATTAATATGAAGCATTTTACTTATAGTTCCTCAAAATCCCACTGAAACATAAGGCGCCAAAATTTGTATATTGAGAATTGTATTTTAGAATCTTCTCATGAAAATTCTTTCAAATATTTAATACAGTAAGACTTTTGAATAACAGAATTTTTTTGGTTTATAGAAAAATTAAAAAAAATCCTAATTCCCCGGAGATTTTTAATAAATTTATAATAGAAAAATGTGTGACATAATTTAAAACTTGTAGAAAGTGTGTGTAAGTTCTTTCCTCCTTATTCATAAACAATTTTTACATTTATTAAAGAATTACAAAACAAATTTTGTATAGGAATTTCATTTTATAAATCTTAAATAAATTTACTAATTCTTTATGAATAAGGCCGTTTATTAATAAAAGCACTTTAGCAAATTTTATATTAATTTTTAATTTATTTTACAAGCCATAAAATATTTTGATTTAAAAATCATCAATATATATTTTGAATTAAAGATCTTAAAAAAATGAGTAAATCATTATTCTGGCAACGATGCAACAAGCGCAAAAACATCGCCAACTCTTACACAGTGTGGTGTCCATAAGAAATTTATTAGATCGTGGAACATACTTTTGTTAGTGTGCAACTGACTGTGTGTTCAATTGTGTTGATATAGAGTCGTATTGTGTATGCATTGGGGATAAAATAGTTGGTACAATTCCATTATACAATCTGTGCGTCATTCGTATTGATAACGTTCATATCGTTTTTCTTAATGGTTAAAAAATTTGTTTTTTGGATGTCGCTAAATAAATTTTTGGACAAAATTCTAGGTATACACTAATACAGGGTGGACCAAAGTCTAGCTAACTGCTAATTTAATTAATTTAGATATTACTGGTGATCTGCGGGTGTTAGTTTTTGCGCTCTATATGGGAATAACAGTAAATATTTTTTAAAAATACGCAATAGTGTCGTATAAGCCATTACCAACTAAGAAGAACGACTTCTGGGGCTCAATTCTGATTCTGTGAAATGAAAAGTTTGTGCGTGTTGTATCATATGGTGCCATCATAACTTTACTGTACAAAAGTTTTTATTTCACAGTTTCACAAAGAGTTGACATCCTGGTATATATTTTTGTGTTAACACTTTGCTCTAAACGTTCAATATTTTTGGCTGATCTACAGGTTCAAGGAAAATCTTTTACGCTGCCTTTTTGGTGATGACGATGAACCAAGCGAATCATTGCGTCAGAGGGCACGGTATGCTCTTTGCATTAAAATAAAACGATCGCTGATTTAAATAATAAAATTTATTAAATATTCAGCTGTAATTCTGTAATTATTTTTGTGGTGTTATTTATAAATATAATTAAAAAATTTAATAATTTAAAGTTATTACATTTAAACCTCATGGTACATTTTGGCGCACCCTGTATATTTTTTTTAATTTCTCAGTTAAAAAGTTATTAACCTTCCTGACCATTTTCATTTTTGTGCTATGCTGAGACCAATTTTTAAATTTTGCTCTAGATATGTATATTGATTAGAAAAGTTGTGTAGTCATTACATTTA
Source organism: Phyto melanocephala (assembly GCA_941918925.1). Lineage (NCBI taxonomy): Eukaryota > Metazoa > Arthropoda > Insecta > Diptera > Rhinophoridae > Phyto > Phyto melanocephala. The sequence continues at coordinate 131,991,579 of OW799234.1, read as the reverse complement.
ACTGAATATAGACAATAAGGTCAAATTTAATATATTAAGTAAGGTAAAATTATTATAAATTTTCACATGATAAGTCAGATTATTATTCAGACCTTATATGATTGCACACAGTAGGAATTTTTCATAATAAAAATTTACACTCTCCACTTCTGCAACACAAAAATAATCATTATGATTTTTATCTGCCTACGGATGATATTTTAGAAAACAATTTAAAAAAAACTATTAAAAACGGTGTCCGCAACTATCGAAAATAATGTCAGCTATTCGCTATATATATTTTTCTATAAATGTCAGCTGGAATATAAGAAAGATTCAATTGGCAAATATCTAAGGGCCATTATTACAACTTGCCTTTAGTTAAAGGTAGGATTTTGTCTGCCCGATAAATAGCTTTGCATTATTGCAACTTCCATTATCTGTCAGACAAAATCCTACCTTTAGCTAACGGCAAGTTGTAATAATGGCCCTAAGTAGATCAAAACCATAGAAAGGCATATGCTTTGCTATTGTTGAACTTTTATAAAAGTAATAATTTGTATTTTCGAGTAGATTGATAGCTCATTTTTTAACATAAATCTCTGTTTAAATTTGTACATATGTATAAGGCATGAGTATGAATTACGTTAAATAATTAAGTAAATAATTTTTACTTTTAAACACACAAATTTAATAGTGAGCTAATCTGGGTATTGCGGGTTCGATTTTTTCTAGAGACTTCGGCAAATATTATTTTCTACTCTACTGGGTTTAGTAACATATTAATATAACTTTTTATTGTATTGTAATAGAACAAGTTAATTCATTGTTTTATATAATTAAATTAATAAAATGCTATTATTTGTTATAACCTTCACACAGTGAAAAAGGGTATATATAGGTTTGTCATTCCGTGTGAAATTTCTACAATTTTCATTTCCGACCCTATAAAGCATATATTTTCTGAAAGCTTATGAACAGGGGAGTCGTTTAAGCTCTGTCAGTCAGTCTGTCTCTCCGTGTGTATGTTGAAATCAACTTTTTGAAGCCCCCCGACATCGCTTGGACCCGGGTGTGGTATTAAAATATCAGAAATAGAACGGTATTGAAAATCAGAAACATCGGTACATAAACAACTGAGATATGAGCAAAAACCCACGACCACCTCGATTTTCTTTTCACAAAAACAACATTACAACAACAATATACATTCATACAAACGTGTATACTGGTTAGAGAAAACGTGGCATCGAATCCCAGCGGAGCCAAAAAAAAATTTTTTTTAATTTTTTATTTAATATATTATTTATATTTTTATTATTATTTTTTTTTATTTTCTTTTTTAATTTTTTTTTTATTATTTTTTTTTTTTTTTGTTTTATACATATTATATATATTTTAATTATTAGTTTTTTAATAATTTTTTTTAATTTTTTTTTTTTTTAACATACAAACGTAAATTTATAATTTTACAATCGGATGTTTTTCTATATGTATGTTTTTTATACATATGTACGTATTTGATATGGGATGAGTGGTGATACAAACTACTGTTATTGCATGACTACACGTTGTTAAGGGTATATAAGATTCGGCATGGCCGAATATATCGCTCTTACTTGTTTTATTTCAAAATTTAAAGTCCAGCCTTTTCAATTAATGAAAAGGCTTCATAGCTTCAAAAATGTTTTATCGTGAATAGATTTTCGACTAAAATATATTTAATTGTACAACAACCAATATACCTACTAAACTAAAAGTTATTCTTATTGCTATCGATATTCTAATTTAATATAATTAATTTATTTACTAAATATAAGTACAAACAACAGCAAAAAAGTACCATAAATTATACTCAAACAGTTTGTAATTTTAACTTTTCATATCTGACATACATACATACATATGTACATATATGTAGATTTGTATGTAATTTTGTTTGTGTTTATTGTATTTGTTTTTTCTTTGTTTTATTATTTTTTAGTCACCAACACATAAGATAGTGAGGTTCTACAAAAGTTTTTTTCATTTCTTAAAAGGATTTTAGCAAAAGTGTGTCTTTTCTAACCGATTAACGTTGTTTTTTATTGTACGACTTCATATAACGGCTGTAAAGTCGATTATTAAAAAATAAAAAAAAGTTAAACACCTTTTGTTTAGTAACTTCTTAGCACTTATTTTTGTATTATGCTTTTTGTTGCTTCCTATTCATAGTATCAAGTTTATTTTTTCTAATATAATTTGCAATTATTTATTTGAGAAAATATTCTCTTAAAAAATTTGCATAATACAGTGGCGTTTTTTACGTATGTATGCATTTATTTAAATTAATCTTCTCTTAAAAAAGTATTAATTGTGAATTCTTTTGAATTTATTATTGTTGGTTTTATTTAATCTTCTCTTAAAAATTTATTTGTGCAAGTATAATATTTGCCGCTTTAATTAAATTAATATTCTCTTAAAAATATTATTAGCTGTGTATTTTTGCATTTACTATTGTTGTTTTATTTAATCTTCTCTTAAAAGTGTTATTACCAATTTTATGGTGGTGTACCTGCTTTTTATTGTATTTGTTCAAAAGGTGACACGATTTTAGCACTTGTTGAAGCAGTATTAAATGTTCTGTTATCTACGTAATTAAAAATAAAAATAAATTATTACGGGTATTAATTGTTAAATTGTTAAAATGTCTAAAGCAAAAGTAAGCAGAGTCAAAACAAAAATTCATTGTTCTCGTTTTTGGAAGCTTATTGTCACAGATCTTTGTATGGTGTAATAATCAGCAATATAATCACATGCACATAAGTACATACATAAGTATGTATGCACATATGTAGTGCATATGCCTGTATGTTTGTTGTACATATATGTACTTGATGGATAAGATATTAATCGTACTTAGATTTATTAATTAGTTTTTCTTGTAATAATTATTAAGGTTGAACTTTGAACATTTATCACACTTTATAAATTTACAACCTAATTCGACACACTTTTTAGTTCATTCAAAAACATTGATAATAATTTTTTTTTATGCATTTGAAAAGAGATATTTCTTTTAGAATACTGCAATTAAATATTAAAACAGTTAATTAAAAAAATATTCATAGAAAAATAAATGCATTAAAGTAAATCTATTTAATTGATCTATCCATTCTAAACTAAACAACCTGTTAACCTTGTTATAATAATTCAGTAATATTTTTTATATATGTACATACATACATACATATGTATGTACGTACTTAAAAACAAGTACGAAATTACATTTGGTCTAGTCCGATCATTACGATGCCCTATACCTTAAATATATAAAGTATGTTTATGTGCTGACGAACTAGCATTTCGTATTGATTAGTGGATATAGATAGACCTTATATTTGAAAAGGTATGGTAGGTATGACTCCATATGACATGCCATACAAAAACTTTTCATTTCACAGAACAATAATTGACACCCTAGACGAATTTGTTAAAGTAAACTTCTGATTAACTATTATGATATAAATATTTATTCGTTTCACAACCCTTTCGTAATGTGGTATCAGAATTTTTTATTTTTTTTGTAATAGTTTACAATATTTCAAGCATAACGTTGGTAATTTTCATGATGTAAACAATACAGTTTCATTTCATGTGTTTTTGAAATTTTCGATCTCAAGAAAAAAATATGTAATGTTAAAAGATTTAATTAATTTTTTTAATTCTGTTAAAAATGTTTACTTTTTTTACTTTTTATTTTATTTAACGTTTAATAATACATAAATTTATTGGGCCGTATTCATAAAAAATATTTTAGGTTTATTGAAAGCTTATTTGACAAATTTCTCTACAACATCTGTCAAATAAGCCTTTAATAAACCTAAAATATTTTTTATGAATACGGCCCATTAAGTTTTGAATATTCATCGATATTGCATTACATATTTGTGAATAAAAAAAAAACATAAAGTTAACAATTAAGACAGCTATTAAAATCACTCGTTTGAAATTAAAGTCGATTTTCAGGGCAAACAGGTTAGGTTAGGTTGAAAATAAGAGACAGTTAAAACTCATACTTATGGCAAAATTGGCATAATAAAAAAAACATAATCCCAATTCTGTTATTACCTATATCAGCCAGGTCAAAAACCTAGTTCCTTCAATATAACTTCTTAGAAATTTCCAATTTTCTAGCTAGATCAGGATCATATTTAAATAGCATCACCTTTAAAAATACTGAAACCTTTAAGAGGTTTCAAAACTAATTTTAAAATTTTGGGTCAGAAAAAGGTGAAATTCTAATGTCAGTAAGGTGATGAACATAAATCTTGAGAAAACTAAAGAAATCCTGAAACGTAGTACACCAATAATTAGGAGATTTACTAGTGTAATAACAGGTCACACGGAGATAAGAGTCCATCTTGGTTGTCGGATGAAACGAAATGTAGAGCTTGCAAGGAAGAGGGTGAGATTTTGGAAGATTACTTTTGTCAATGCTCTGCGTTTAGGTGTATTAGACGAGAGAACTTTAACGTTTACACTATGCCGAATTCGAAACCTAAGGAATTCAAATTGGAAATTTATAAGGAGTTATATTGAAGGAACTATGTTTTTGAAATTGTATTGGAAACGAATTTTTATTTTTTTCTTTGTTTGAATTTACAAATTAAATTATAGGTCTTCATTCAAACAAATATTATATTTGGTTCTCTAAATTTTGTTATTGAAACAGAAATTTAATTTTTTTTCTTTGTGGGAAAAATCATTAAATAGTTTAAGAATTGCGATTTGGAATAAAAATGTTAAATACAATATTGGAATATTTGTAGTTCGGCTTCAGAATTTGCTGCTTTTATTTATGTTACAAACATTACCATAAACACATTCTACCCTTGTGTACCTATAAAAATGCTGCACTTTAACGTAGAAAGCAAAATCAAAAAGTTTTCATAAGACTAGAATTGAAATTGTTGTTCTCGAGGAAATTTAAATTGAAAATGCATAGACAAATGTTTATAAAAAATATATAATAAAACGATTTGTTAAATAAATTTCTTTTTAGTTATAATCTTTAGCTGTTGGATTGTATATTTTTTAATGATTTTACAGTGATTAAAAGAAAAAATATTTATTTGTTCATTTGTTCAGACTTTTATTAATTTATTTTCTTTTTAAATTTGCTATACTGTTTTGATAACAAGCAGCTGTCAAATAAATAAAATTAATGGTTTAAACATTTTCAAACGGTGATTACTTTTAAAACGCGTTCACGCCAATTTTTGAAATTCGCAGCAACTCTAATTAAAACTCGTTATCCTCGACATCAGTTACTATTCGTAAAATATTATTTTTAAGTGGCAAAACGAACTGTATTAAAAACTAGCTTACCCGGTGCGCTTCGCTACACACAACACAAATTTTGTATTGTTTTTTTTTTATTTATACATACATAACTATTTATATAGATAAATAATGCTTGCCCGCATATCTAGTAGTGTGTATGTAGGTGTACTCTAATTTTTGATAGTTTTTATACTATTATACATTTTTCCCATTCGTTAGATATTATACAATTGTAAGATAAAGTATTTCATTCGTTGGAGGAAGTTAGTGTTAAGTCTGTTCCGATCGTTACCCATTTTTGTTGTAATAAGGAAGTTGTCTTCAAAATTGCTCGTACAAAGTTCTAACTAAATTTTATTTATAGTTTCCTAAATATGACATCAGAAGTATTTTTTTTGGTTATGGAGGATACCACGCCACCTGCTCCGATCCTAATAATTTTTTCCCGAATAAAAAAATTGTTATTAAAGTAACTCCTACAAAGTCTGAAGGGAATAGCTGCTATATTTTTCAAAATATGTTATTAAATGTGTTTAATTTGTATAGGAGGTACCACTATTGTGGCTCAGTATAACTTAGACAAGGTGTCTTTTATTATTAAAATAAACATTCTGATTAACGAAGACCAATTAAGATGAAGTAAACCTTGAATTTGCAAAAAAAAAAAAAATTATAAACGTGTTTACCTCTTCTAAGAGAATATGTATAATTCATGTTAAATTTGATAAGATAAATCTAAAAAAAAAGTATTTTAATGATTTGTCTCTGCATATTATATATATGTATGAGGTGTGTAAAATGTCACTGTGGATCCCTCACATCATTAGTTCAAAGTACATTTAATGGTTTATCCAAAAAGGTCAAGACAATTTGTTTAAAGCATACAAAAGAAGAAAGCATTGTCCTTTTAAAATACGATTGCATAAAAATTTTGGAACAGGTTAGGTCAGTGAAATTGAAAGGTTTTCGATCTGGAATAATTCAATGAAAATTCAAAATCGCTTGTTATAATTTTAACTTAAATAAAAAATAGTTAAGAAAAGATGCTTAAAGTGTATAACAAATAAAATATTTCGAAAAAGCATTATAAGCAAAAACAACATTGCTTAAATGACTACCTCGATTTTGAAAACAGGGATCTATCACAGCTGTTTTACAGGCTGCAGCCCAGAAGGCTATGGAGTCCAGCTTGATGTTACAAATATTAAATTTCAGCAGTTGTGTATGTCATTCACTTTTATATTAGACATCCCAAAAATTTGAGCATGACCAATAGCTTAACCCCGGGGACTACATTTGGTAGCACCTGCTACAACCATAATTTTTGTCCTTGACATCCTTTTCCTAACTAATTTCGCCAATAGTAGAAACAAACGACACCGAATCATGACCAAGAAACTTTAGGTTAATTTAAATTGTTTCCAACATCGACGGTCCTAATTGAAACTCCTTTTAGAAAGTTGAAAACTGTATGAAAATGTCAAGGCATATTTATTCACCAGGTACTCTTGATTCGCCAGCTGATTATTTTTTTCAACACTTATTTTAAATTTCAGCTGCCAAAATGCATAAATAAAAAACAATTTTCTCTCTTTTCTAATTTATTTCAAATGTCAAACTTCATATATAAGAAATATAAACAAAAAATTCTCTCCGAACTGCAATTACCTGATGAGTAAATATGCCTTGCGAAAATGTATAGAATGTTAAATGGAAGTCCAGTGTTGCCAGCAGCTTAAATATTACAAAATCATAGAACAGCTAAATTCTTTCAAAATAAGATTATAAATGAAATGGAATTTAAAATGAAAAGCTGAATCACTAACATCACCTAAACTCGTAAGAATCTAGAGTCCATTGTGCATCCCTGTAATAATAAAGAAAGACAGAAGAAGTTCGAAAAAGAGCAAGCATCAAAAATCAAAAACTTCATTTGAAAAGAAAACCTATGAAAGCCGGCCTCAATGAGCTATATTTTTCTACCTACTCGCTACCCGACCCTCATAAGGCATCCGGTTATATTCTCTAGTTTACACTCCCATATACAGTGTCTCTGCTGTTTCTAGGTCTTTATTAACATCACATATCCTACAATAATCTAAAGTGTCTCGATCGTAGCTGCTGGTTCAACCTTTTACCAAACAATATCCCGTAATGACTTTAATAGAGACCCTTAAACACCGTTCACCGTTGACCATAAGGCTCTTGATATTTTGCAGTCCATGCTATATTAGTTTCGCTTGACATTCACTTTTTAATTCCCTCAAAAAATATACCACAAATACGTCCACAATTTTATTTTCGACAACGCCAGAGTGCTCCTGAATTTGAAGAATAACATAATTCATCCAAGATACCTAAGCAGCCTTGATTTTACTTAATATCCCTCAAGACCTTTAGATCCGCCTGACTTTCAACGTTAAGTGCAATCTGCCTACCTTTTTGGCATATGTTCTATTATGTGTTCTTCACTTGAAATAGTCTACAAACATCAGGTAGTCCGTAAGACCTTCTGATGTTCTCCGCATCCTTTCTCATGGCTATGTTAAGGCCTAACTATATTATGCTTTTGCTGGCTTAAGCTACTGTCAAAAATCAACGAAAAGTCTGTCAAATGCTTAAAATTTTTAAAGACTTGTCGGTGGATATATTGTACTTTTTAAACTTAAATACTTACTATGATTAGTTGCAAATATTTGTACTTTTGCAAAAGCTGTTTTATTTCTTTATTTTCTAAATATATTGATATTGTCACAAAATTATTATTTAATGTGTAAAATGTAAAAATATTTTACTATAAACTATTAAATTTATACATTTTTTCACTAATTTAAAAAACAAATGACAACATAAATAAAAAAAGTACTAAATAATGCAACAGTGTGTACAAATCTATTGAAAAGCAAATTTCGTTTGCAAAGTACGATCAGATTCGCAGTTTGCTTAAGCAAATGACACTTGACGAAAAGTTTTTTAAGTACAATATAGTTGCATACATTTAATTTTATGTATCCGCACATTTGCTTAAGCCAGCAAAAGCATAATATAGTTGGGCCTTTAGAATCATCAGTGAAAAGAGCTCAGCCCTCATATTGCAACTAACAATAGATCTAAGAGATTATTATTGAACCTTCCTCTCATGTTGAATATAACCCTGGAGACCAGTTTCCTATAAGTATAAGTTTTCTAGTATGATCGATTTAAGTAGTCTACACAATCCCGACTCACCTATAATTAAACTCACATTCTATTCATCTAATAATTTATAGGTACAGTGTTGAGTATAAACTCCACCTTAAATGCACTCACGGCACCAATGACACTAAACTTTTTTCAGAATCTTCCTACAACAAGTGTTATTGACTAAATAATCTAAAATTGTATTTATTATTTCTGCATTTTATACCATTTTACTTTATTATAAAAATTTAAAAATTAACAACAAATAAAAAGTTTACAGTCAAGGTGGTTTTGAAGCAAAACGCCGAGGGAAAAGCATATATTTTGAAGCTTAAAGAACTGATAAAATACTAAATTATGTTTTAAAAAAGCCAACAGCCATGTGAAAATTAAAGTTTTTATCATCGGCATAACTAGACCATTCTGGGGGGTGCATTGACCACACCACAAGAAAAGAAACAAAGTTAACTATTTACATTAATTATACACACATGTAAAATTAACTCACACACAAACATTTTTTAGCTGTTTTCCCCCCAAGAAATAATTTGTAATTACGCCAATGGTTTTAAAATGTGCTAAGATTTTATGTGAAAAATGAATTGGAGAATACCACAGCGATATGAGTACTCTTATAACGATTCAACTAAGCAAATTCATTGAGATAAAAAATATTTAAATAGCATGTGACGAAATTTGTCTCCGTACAATAATATATTGAAAATTATTGGCCTTTTTTAAATACAAATAAATTATTTAGAACCAAATTTTTTTTTACATTCATTCACTTTGGAAAAGTTTTTTTTTTTTGTCTGACATTTTCTCTTACAACTCGTTTATGACGAACTTTTCCTGTACAACTCGTAAGATTTATAACTTTGATTAAATATTCAAAACTCGATGTATTAAAAAAAAAACTAAATGCTCATTTATGGTGGACGTGACAAACTTAAAAAAAACAAAATTGGCAAAAAATTCCATAAAAGTTTATTGTTTTTTTTTCTTTTTTTTTAACAAGTAAGCAAAGTATTGGTTTTTGTTTTTGGCTTTTATCCCATTAAAAAAAAAATTATTTCTTATTTGTTTTTAAAAAATTTTCCATTTCTGTTGGCGTCATATTGGTGAAACTAAAAATTGGCAGCTGTATTTTTTATACACTCAGAGGGTATAAAAAATTCGTCACAACCGCTTATGTAAAACATATGTATGTACATAAATTTTAAATTGTTATACCATACACAAGCATACATACATACACATAGTTTATTTATACAAAATATATGTATGTATTTATAATCACTTTAAGTTTGATTTCATTTGTTTTTTATTTTATTTTTATTTAAGGTAAATGACCTTTAATTTGTTTAAATCAAAATAATATAATTTTACAATATAATATTTAAGCTTCAATGTTTTTAGAAAATTTGTAATTTGTTAACAACACCTTGTTTCAATAACATTTGTTTGTTTGTTTTTTTTTTTTTTGAAAATTATAAAAATTAGCTAAATTTAATTGAAATTGTTTAAATAGTTTAATAATTCGAATGACCTACTACATTGACATTTATTATTTTATTTATGTTTTGTTTTTACATTAAATTTGTTTTTATTAACAAAATATGTTATTATGTATTATTTAAATGTACATATGTACATATTTTATTTTGTTTTAATTTCCTTTCGCTTTCGATTTATTTTGTTGTATTTTCTAGCTGCTTTGTTTTGTGGGTAAATGTTTTTATTTATTTCTATTTTCATTGTCAATGCCAAAAATTTTCGCTTTTTTCCTGCTTCTTCTTTTTGTAATTGTTATTTCTGTTATTGTTGTTGTCGTTGTTTTTTTTTTTAGGAACATCATTCAAAAGTATTTAAATATAAATGATCTTGATTTATTTCTAAAAACAAAAAAAAACATTAAAAAATAATACTAAAGTTTCCTACTTATTGTTAGCGCTGCAATCGTGCAGTCAATAGCAATTAAATTTTTAAATATTTTACCTGATAATATTAAATGCAATTTAAATAAATTTTTATTACAATAGAATTTCTTATAACATACAAATATGAGTAGTAATTTAAATACATTACAATTAAGTTCTTAAACAAAAAAAAAACGGCCAATTCAATTAAATCCAATTAAAATAGTTATGATTTATGTGAAAAAGGTTTATTCAATTTTTGTTTTGCTGAATACAAACAACAAAAGATTTAATTGTTGAACAGCATAAAATTTGTTTACTTTTTAATTTTAGCATCCGGTTTGAGATTTAAGTTTCCTCCGATAATTAAATTCATTAATAAAATCGCGCTTTTTTCTGCTCCATGAAGTCTACTTATTTTACGTTTTTGTCTAGCAGCTTGAGTTTTGAGATTAAACGGCGAACAATAAAAACATTTTTTTTATTCCAAAAGATCTGCTGTAAACAATACGTTTTTTATACCCTTCACACAGTGAAAAAGGGTATATATAGGTTTGTCATTCCGTGTGAAATTTCTACAATTTTCATTTCCGACCCCATAAAGTATATATTTTCTGAAAGCTTATGAATAGGGAAGTCGATTAAGCCCTGTCAGTCTGTCCGTCTGTCCGTCTGACCGTCTGTCCGTGTGTATGTTGAAATCAACTTTTTGAAGCCCCCCGACATAGGTTGGACCCGGGTAAGGTATTAAAATATCAGAAATATTCGGGAGTAGATCGGTATTGAAAATCAGAAACATCGGTACATAAACAACTGAGATATGAGCAAAAACCCACGACCACCTCGATTTTCTTTTCACAAAAACAACATTACAACAACAACATACATACATACAAACGTGTATTCTGGTTAGTGAAAACGTGCCATCGAATCCCAGCTGAGCCAAAAAAATTTTTTTTTTAATTTTTTTAAAATTTTTTTTTAAATTTTTTTTTTTATTTTTTTTTTATTTTTTATTTAATATATTATATATATTTTTATTATTATTTTTTTTCAATTTTTTTTTTTAATTTTTTTTAATTTTTTTTTTGTTTTATATATATTATATATGTATATAATAATTTTTTTTTTAATTTTTTTTTAATTTTTTTTTTATTTTTTTTTTTTTTTGTTTTTTTAACATACATACGTGAATTTACTGTTATTGCATGACTACACGTTGTGAAGGGTATATAAGATTCGGCACGGCCGAATATAGCGCTTTTACTTGTTTTAAAGAAAGTTTATTACATATACACTCATACATACACAGAGAAAACAGTATTGGTTGTGAGTGCCGCAATTATTGCCAATCGCATAGTTTAATTGTGATAGAATTTTACGGTTATATCTACGGAATTTCTTTTCGGAATATAAATATTGTTACGTTTATACCTTTTATAAACGTTGGATTATTTCCTTTAAATAAACCTCTTGAGTTCTTTTATTGCAATTAAAAACAGTTGAAATTCGTTATAAAATAAAAAGCACTTTATTTACTTAAACACACTCAAAGATTGCTTTAATATCACTTTACTTATTACACTTATCACTTTGATTATCAAACACACTTTGATACGCACCTTACAAGCTCTACTGTAATACTGATCATGTTAGCTGTGTTGTTCGGCTATTTATAGTAACATAGTGGTGTTCGGTAACATTCGACAAAGTTCTCGTATGTACATTCTAGTACATTCGAAAACCGTTACATTTAAATTAAGACGTTAAGTAATATGCACGAATAATAGAAGTGCCTAAAAGTATGCTACACATAATAACAAACATCATGTTCGAACAACCAGCGAAATAAACAAATATAAATAAAACTACAGTAATTTAAACTACTACAACTAAAATAAATTATAATGTAAATAAAGCTATTTAAAAATAAATCTGTAACAATATGTAGTCAGCACTAATAAATTATGTTTCTTGCAATAGAAATTTTATAATCACAAATGATTAAGTTCGATTGCAGGAACTGAACCATTCCATTGGCAATGAATGTGATTTCTGTTTTCTGGGTGTATATAACGAATTGCTTTAAATTCCAATTGGCTTTATCAATCGAATTGGCTTTATTTGACGGATAATTTAATGGAATGAATGTTTAAAGATGATTTCGTTCATGTGTGCGCTGAGAATGGCTCAGCTACAGCTATTCTGAATGTAAAAAATTTTTAAATATTATGGACTAAGTATTTCGGCTTTATCGTCACATGTTCAATTCCTAATGCTTGCATGTTTTTGTTTAAGAGTCTGCTTTAATTTATTGTACCTTTCAACTCATTCCAAGTTAATGGCTTGCTAGCACAAACCAGTGAATTGACATAAACCCAATGAAAACATTTTAATTACGTTAAATCGCAAATTCTAAGTGGAAACTTATCTAAATAATTACGAGAAAAACTGGGCTCGCAAAATATTTTCTTTAGTATGTCGACTGGATGATGTGGTGTAACACAATAAAAAGTAGTGCTTCGGACGAATCATGTTTGAAAGGAAGATATGTAAAAGTTTCACTAACAAACTATTTAGCTTACGAAAGGCATGAAATTTGTATGGCAGGTTTCCGCTTTTAATCATTACTTACATTAAGCACAAAATGCATTTTTTTGTAAAAGCCTTTTATACTTTTTTAATACATAAAAGGCTTACGCATAGAGGTTTCCTAATTTTCTTACAAACCTGCTTTGTAGCAAAGGAAGTATAAATGCACTTGTATATATTTGATTAATTTTTAAAAATCCTTTAACCGTTTATCACCTTTCTTCACTATAACATGGTAAAATTTGCTTGCCTAGTTAGCTTGTTAGTCTCATCGACTTTTCTCACTTCATATAAGGCAATCTCGCTTATAACATACCCATTAATCAAACATTTTGCCTTAAAATGGACATAATCTCGTAAATATCGCTAATAGTAACATTCGCCGAAATGCCGTTAATCCATCTTAGGCTTAATTTTAAACGACCGACAACTCTCTCAAATCAGCTGTCAGAGAAAACAATGTTGCCAGTTTCAGGATCTACATTAAAAAAAAAACATCCTAAATTTGTGGCTAGTAAAGGTTTCATGAAAATCATTTTAATGTGTCGTGTTATCAAGCCTAAATGGGCTATTCTCGAAGGTACTTAAAATTATTATTTTTTATTTTTTTTTTGTCAAATTCTTCGTGTAAAATAACTAAAAATGCTCTACATATTTTCAAATAAAATTAAAAATTACAAAAAAAAAACTCTTCGCAAAACCAATTTATATCAACAATGTTGATTCAACATGTTTATTTAATTGTTTGTTTTATTACACACTTATGTTTTATGCATGTGTTAGTAGCAACTTTAAATGCTTATAACTCCTAAAATACGGAACGATTTTTAAAAAAAATTGTTTTCTATAGGAAAATTCCTTTCAAATGGTATATTTTTTATTAAAATTGGTTGTATGTATAATGTGAGCGTAAACTACGAATTGAATAGGCATATAAGAGTTGAAAATGTAATTCAATAAATATAACAATTTCTGTAAGCCCGTACTACACCGGGTACAAACAACTTGTATAAAACTTCCAGTTGACTTTTTTATGTTATTCTTTACTGTGAGAAATTAAAACGGCGCCAAAACACTCATTCTTAGTGTTAAGATTTGCTTATCACAGCTCATTTTCATATCGGAACAATATTTTTTTTTAACATCTGATTAACTGATTGGAAAAAATGCATAATAAAATGTTATAACCAGTTTATTTGGGTTTAAGGTACAATTTCAATTAAATTATTAATAAAAATCATTATTTAAAATTGACATTAATGTTTATATATCTGGTTTTGTTTGAGCTTTCCAAGAACATTGACCAAAGTCAATTTTTCACCGGATATAAAACATTTATCGTTTCTCTTGCAATTCATTAAATTTTAATATTCAATATACATATCTTATAACAAAGCAAATATTTAAGTATATGCACATACCCTCCCTCCTGTTATAGAGAACAGTCACTATTTCAGCGTCATGGTGAAAAATGCGTATTTAAGTTTGACATTAATAACACATATTTAGAGTATCTCAAATATTTATATTTACGTACATACATACATGCAGACCAACATATAGTATGTGTATTAATGTACTACATATGAGAATACTTTTAAATATTTCTTTAACCTTGAGAATTTTTTTCTTCTTGCCAGATTATTTTATTTTTTTTAACATCCCAATAAGCATCAACTCAAATAAATATTTATGCAATTTTTATGCTTAAAATTTTTGAAAAGAAACCCTCCCATGCAAAACCCTCCAGGTAAATTTTGTAAAAAACAAGAAAATATTAGGAGTTTGTAGCGGTTATGTTACATTGTCGGCATCTTTAAATCTGCTATTTATTATGCAATCACCGATGGTAAATATCAATGGCCAGTTCTGTAAGTATTCGAGTGCAATTGTTAATTAACAACGTTATCTGACCGATTGTCTGCAATTAAGCACAATCCAGGCTATTGCTTAAACTAAGCTCGTTTTATGAGCATTTAATTTCGTTATTGCAGCCTTTTAAATGATTTTGTACTTAATACATACATAATTGCTAAATGGGTATTTAATATAAAAACAGCTTTTTTAATTACATATTTTTATACCCTTCACCTGTGCTGCCAAAGGTATATATAGCTTTGTCATGTCGTTTGTAACTTCTACAATATATATATTTCTGACCCCATGAAGTAAATATTTTTTAAAAAGCTTTTGAATATTTGAGTCTGATGAGGAATGTCTGTCTGTCCGTGTGTTGATTAAGATCAACTTTCAGAAGCTCCCACCTATTGCACAGACTTGTATTGAAAATAACCAGGAATGAATATTAAAATTTTCCATATTTTTACCACAAAAATTAACATTTTTCAGTCCTAAGATAATTCATATATCTATTTATATAAATAATGATCCTCTAGGTTTACCGATCACTAATCGGCAAAGTAATAGGAAAAAATTATTTTAAGAACAATTTTTTTTTTTTGTTTCTTTACTCCTTAATAACTCCTTAATAAATAATTTATAAACATGCTGAAGACTCCAAACTACCAGCCGTAGCCTTGAATTTTTTTTTTCGCAGAAAAACTAACAAATCGATTTGAAACTTATACAGGCACGAAAATCTATTTTTTCAGCTTCTAGAACACTAATAAGATCAATAAGGGTATCAAATGAAAGGGCTTGGCTTGTAATATATAAAACACTATAAAGTCAATTTAAAACTCAATCACCCTCACTACAAAATGACGTAAAATAAATTTATATATGGGTCAAAGCTAGTTATTAATAATTCACCATCTTTAACTCCCTAAGGTGGCCCGGTGGACTAGGGTGCCCCGGTGGACTAGTCAGTAGTGTGCTGGTCTGCTAGTTTGGGGGTTGCGGGTTCGATTCTCGACAGAGACTCGGGACTTGTCTGATTCTCTTCTCTCTTTTCTATTCTATTCTTACTTTACTATTCAGGTAGGGATCAATATAATGAACCCAAGTGAGCTGTATAACAGCTGCCTGTTCTACCTAACCCAACTCCCTCAATATTGGTATCAAATGCTAGGGCTTGACTAGTGAAATACATACAGTAAATAAAGAAAAAGATAAATTCTAAGATGGCATTCTAAAAGAAATGGTGGATATATTGGTCAAAGATAGCAATTACAACTTTGTCTACTTAAACAATATTGGTATTAAATGAAAGAGCTTGTCTAGTAGCGTCTGAAACAAAATGGAGGACTATTTTTCAATATGGGTATATAAAAAGGCTTGACTGGTAGAATACAGTTCATTATGCAAACATCGGAAAAAATCGGAAAATATAAAGCAAAATGTCGTACAACATCAAAAATTAAAAACTGTAAAGGTTACGCTACGATGTGGTCATTATACTTTTTATACATGATTGTGAAGAATATTATCAGATTCGGCACAGCCGTTTTGTTTTTTTGGCCTGCCCTCTATTACTTTAATATATGTAGATGTAATTTTCGATAAAGTAAATTTCAGACAATTGATTGACAGATATTTCTGAAATTTAAGTAGAATGTAAGTCCTTGTGTGTTACCATTCTTTTTTTTGTTTTCTTTAATTAATCAGTTGAAATCAGATTAATATTTCAAAGATTCCCAAGATGTTTTTGCATATTGGGATTTTTTGAATTTTAGAAAGTATTCTTGTTTTTTCAATACATTATTCATCAAAGATTGATTTTTATAAAAACTTTTATGATTTTTTTGAATTTATATTTAATCTTGACGTATTAAAAACATAATTAAATTAATAGTTGAATCTCCATTTATTGTAGTATAAAATGTATGAAAAATTTAAGTATGAATGTAAGTATGTACATATACAATTTGGAAATCCCCTTATTTACTGCGCTCATAAAATTTGAATGGAATTAATAACAAATTCCATAAGAATTTCTCACACAGTGATTTGAAATGGGAAATATAAGAAATTTATAAATTTTTTGTGCAGACAATTGTTTAAAAAAAACCTTAATACACTTTATTCTTTTTTTTTAATATAAAGACAAATGTAAAATTCAAATAATTAGAAAAAAAAAACATAATTTAATTCACTCGAAATAATAGAACTTGATCCTCTCTTGTTTCAAATATTTACAAAATCTATAAAAAAAAACTTTGTAGCAGCTATTAAAAAATAGTTTATATGTACATACGTAGTTAATACATACATAAATATATTAAAAAAAATATATAAATAAAAAACATGTGCCCGGAATTTATGCAAATGACAAAAAATTATAGTTATCTTACTTAAATGAGTGTAAGAATTATACATAATTAAAATTCTCAGAACCATTGAAAACCTAGAACTATTGAAACAATTAAACCAGTACGACTACTGTATTCGATTGTAACGAATCTTTAATACCCTGTTGCAAATTTGTTAAGCTTTGGTTAGTTTAGTTAAACTTTTCACTATTAAACAATTTACCAAAATTGTTCTAAAGAATAAAAAGAGGAATTAAATTTAATAAAAACAAGTAAGAGCGCTATATTCGGCCGTGCCGAATCTTATATACCCTTCACAACGTGTAGTCATGCAATAACAGTAGTTTGTATCACCATTCATCCCATTTGAAATACGTATGTATGTACAAACATATAAAAAACACACATATATAAAAACATCCCATTGTAAAATTATAAATTTACGTATGTATGTAAAAAAAATAAAAAAAAATTTAAAAAAAAATAAAAAAAAAATTTAAAAAAAAATTTAAAAAAAAAAGTTAAAAAAAAAATTAAAAAAAAAAAATAATTAAATAAATAAAATATAAAAAAAAATTAAAAAAAAAATAATAAAAATATAAATAATATATTAAATAAAAAAAAATTAAAAAAAAAATTTAAAAAAAAATTTAAAAAAATATAAAAAAAATTTTGTTTGGCTCAGCTGGGATTCAATGCCACGGTTACTCTAACCAGTATACACATTTGTATGTATGTTTGTTGTTGTTGTAATGTTGTTTTTGTGAAAAAAAAATCGAGGTGGTCGTGGGTTTTTGCTCATATCTCAGGTGTTTATGTACCGATGTTTCTGATTTTCAATACCGATCTACTCCCGAATATTTCTGATATTTTAATACCTTACCTGGGACCAACCTATGTCGGGGGGCTTCAAAAAGTTGATTTCAACATACACACGGACAGACGGACAGACTGACAGAGCTTAATCGACTCCCCTATTCATAAGCTTTCAGAAAATATATACTTTATGGGGTCGGAAATGAAAATTGTAGAAATTTCACACGGAATGACAAACCTATATATACCCTTTTTCACTGTGTGAAGGGTATAAAAACTCAAAATTCACACTACAGATAGTCAACTTTAGTTGTGTCTAATAATTTCGTACGAAAAAACTATTGTTCATATTATTTCATACGAAATAAAATGTTGCTCGAATGTTGCCAGAAACATTTCGTGTGTTTTTTACGTTATACCAAGGCATATTTATTCATCAGGTACTCTTGATTCGCCAGCTGATTATTTTTTTCAACACTTATTTTAAATTTCAGCTGTCAACATGCATAAATAAAAAACAATTTTCTCTCTTTTCTAATTTATTTCAAATGTCCAACTTCATATATAAAAAATATAAACAAAAAATTCTCTTCGAACTGCAATTACCTGATGAATAAATCTGCCTTGCGTTATACGAACAGTACAAATTAGGCAACATTATTCTATAAGTATTTCTTCGTACTCTTTTTTTTTAAGGCTTAACCCCCCGACCACAAGAGCAATACGTCTGGCAATTATTGCCACAGCAACTGTCAAATTCTATTGCCAACACAAGATATTAACGTGTGGACCGTATGAATAAGTTTTAGAACACATAGTTTAGCAATAAATGTTATAATACATTGCTGAGCAATAATCTTTTAACACAAGCTGTCAAATTCAATTGCAAATAAAATGTAACAACAACACTAATGTATAAAAAACGTCGCAGAAAAATAGAAGGCAAAATATTAAAATTCAGGACTTAATCAACTCCTCTTTTCATAAGCTTTCAAAAAAAAGTATACGCTATGGGGTCGGAAATGAAAATTGTAGGAAGTACAAACGAAAAGACAATGCTATATATACCCTTGTGCACCACAGGTGAAGGGTATAAAAAAATAATTGAACTATTTAAAAAATCTTTCCTGCAAGAAGAAAAAATGCGCCACTTTACATGATTGAAATGAATTGACCTAAAGGTTTTTTCCGCTTTATTTTATTTCATTTCATTTATTTTTATTTTTTTGCAAAAACTGTATAGCTTTAATTCATTTAATTAATGCAAATTAATTTTAATGTTTATTGAACAAAATCACGAGTCTTTTATTTAACACTAACATTATTATTATAGTTTCTGTTGCGAACAGGAATAACTGCTTAAGTCGACATAAGCTAAATTTAAAACAATAATTACACCATAGCAAAGCCGCAATTTAAAACTACCCTCTGGCGAAATTCCAACTATTTTGTAAAATTTTACAGAAAGTTATAGCGTAAAAGCTTATTGCCTATTATTTTTCAACGAACGACATCATTTGGAATAACAACGTATAACCAAAGTATAAACAAAGGAAAACGTGTCTGAATATATGAAAGACAAATTTTTCTTTAATTTATACAGGGTGAAATTCAAATAAGAGAATTTTTTTTTTTAAAAAAAAATACATTTTTAAGGTGCTTTCTTAAAAAATATATATATACAAAAATGGACAAAAGCACTTTTTCCTTATTGCATATACATACTTACATATGTCAATGTTTATATATACTGGGCCAATTCAAAGTGGTTGCATATCAGTCATATTTGTACTATTTCATATTATTTTATACATGCATAAAATTTTTGTTAGTAATTTCCATACAAAAAAAAAAATAATATGACTTTACACATTTGTTTCCCATGTATAAGAAATTGTTTATGTTATACTTTTAACCATACCGTCTCTCAGAGAGAATTTCTTCACTTCTCACCTCTCAGAGAGAATATTTTCTATTTTCTTATTTCCTGTATACATAGAATTTTTAACAGCGTCATCTCTTTGTCTTCTTTCTTGTATTAAATGCATAATTTGTTAACAAAAGGTGTTCAAAGTCACTAGTCATATTAATATGAATTATATGACATAGTACAATATGAGAATCTTCTTTGAATTGGCCCACTATCTATATTCTATACTAATTATATAAGTAATAAAGAGGAAATGTGTGTTTGTATGTTATGAGTTTACTTCGAAACTCCTTTTTGAATTTTTAAAATATTTTCACCTCCAGGTCTATCCTCCGAACGCGCATATATTTTTGTTTTATATTTTAGGTGGACGTGGTACCTCCCTCCCATACAAATTAAACACATTTTATAAAATATTTTGAGAAATATAGCAGCTATTCCCTTCAAACTTTGTAAGAGTTACTTTGATAACAATTTCCTTATTCGGGTAAAATTGCTAGTATCGGAGCAGGGGGCGTGGTATCCACCATAACCAAAAAAATACTTCTGATGTCATATTTAGGAAACTATAAACGAAATTTAGTTGAAACTTTGTACGAGCAATTTGAATGAAAAATTCCTTATTACAACCAAAAAAATGGTTACGATCGGAGCAGAGATAGTGTTATCCTCCCACGAAAGAAAGACACTCACTCACAACTATATAAGATCTAACCAATGATGATAGGAAAAATGTTTAAATTTTGTTAAATTGCTTAAATGATAAATGCATGAGGTCAGCTCCTTGCATGGATACTAACCTACTTTAATGTAAAACCGGTCGCTAATCACGAATTCATCATTATTTTTTTTTGAGAAATGTACACTTTTTTCGGAAAATCGGAAAAATAGACATGTTTTATTCGTACCATATATGGTACATCATGCATTCTTGCCATTGTTAGGTACACACAACACTTCATAATTACCATCATGAAGCATATCAGGAACCTCATTTGCATTGTACTTCTTTCCATCAATAATAAGGCCATCCATATCTTAATAAATAATAACTATAAAAAATAATAGTAAAAAATAACTGACATCTAACACAATAAAAATTCATGCGCTGGTGCATGGTGTACCATATAAGGTACCTAGAAAAATTGAGAAAAAAAATATTCTAAAGTACAAAATGTGGGCAAGATTTATTATAATTACTTAAATAAGCCTATAATTTATACACAAACACTTACCTACAGACGAATAAATAAATTTTTTATTTCGTTATTCACTACTGAAATTTGATTTTAAAATTATGTGCAAAAAAAACATGTGACCACTTTAGAATGTTATTATTAAGTAAATTAAATGGTGAGAGAGTTATAACGGTATTTTTATGAAGAGTAATATTGTCAGCATTGCTTTAAACTGCACTAAATTGCTTTTATATTCACATGGTTGGAATATTGTACGATAAAAGAGATGTACCATATATGGTACAATATGCATTTAAGGGTTAAATGTTAAAGAATGAAATGTATAATAGTTTAAAAATATCATTATATATAAATACTTATAAATTTTCTGTTGGGTGTAGCGAAGCGGATCGGGTAAACTAGTGTAGAATATACTTAACTTAATTTTTGTTTGTTTTGTTAATCCAGTAGTTTACATATTTTGATAAATTATTTTAACATATAATGAAAATCTTTATTTTATTATTTTTTACAGTGAACTTGCGTTAGTTAGCACACAGTTTCTTGTTATTATATTGGAAAGTTGTTTAATACCAAACAAACAATGGAGACTGCTATATTTTTTCTTGCAGAATCTGATAATACCCTTCACCATAAAATCTGATCGTTGCGTTGCCTCGATTTCAGATTTAATGTTATACGCTCTTTTGCTAAATTATTTCCGAAGCAAACTTCGAAATATTAGTTTAATTTGGATGTCATTAACTAACCTCATTTGTTTTGCTTGCTACTGTATAAATACGATATCAATGTACATTTAAAAAAGTATCTTTCTGAAAGTTTATTAAACACCAACAGGTTTTTTTTTGTGCCGCTTTGTTAAGTGTAAAAAGAAATCACTGTCATTGTCTGTTGATCGTGTAACACTTATGACGATAATACTTAATGGTCGTTAATACAACTCGCTAAATCCCTCAGTAATTGCCCACAATGAACTGAGTCTAACAAATACAACAAAAAGAACTTACGAAAAATAATTTCTACTTATATGTATGTACATATGTATGTAGTTAGTTGTTATAGCAAAATTGTTTTTTATTTATTTTTTTTAGAGGATCTTTTTTAAACTTTCAATATGCGAGAATTCCGGTTTTATTTGTATGTCGCGTTTTTACTTATTTTTGGATTTTAATTAATGAAGTGTGTCGTCGGCGTGTGAATCAATTTATATGTATATGAGATAATTAGTAAATCGATTTTTTTTTTGTATTTATAAAATTAAACTGCAATTTAAGATCATTGACATTTTACAAAGATTTTTGAAATCCTGTGGAGAAAATGACCTAAACTAAAAATTGTTCTTGTTAAATTGTTTTTATGTATTTATGTAAATGAGATTTTTTTTATTTCTATTAAGTAATAAATAAAACGTGATAAGATTTATAAGATTTTTATTATTCTATTATATGCACTCACATGTAGATCATTTCATGACAATTAAATTGCTAAACAAGACATGTGTGAATTTTTAATAATTTTTTTTTATTTTTAATATGAGACTATATTTTACTACGGGCCGGGTACAATTATAAATATTTCAGACAGCATTTATTTTTCTGTTATAATTTTTCCATTTGTCAATTGCTTAATTTGTTTGTAAATGCTATTTCAATAGTAAATATTTTTGTGAAAAATAAAGAAACAAATTTATGTGTAAATAAATTTGATTTATTATTTGTGATTGTAGTGTAAAAAATTAAATATTTTATTTACTGTGGTTCAATTAAATTGCAAAAAGCTGAGATTTTTTTATTGCTGCTGTTAGAAATGCAACGAATTTTCTAACTACAAAGTCCACTGTTGAAATGAAAACGTCATTGAATCAAAGTTGTTAAAAAATTGTATGATTTATTGTATGATTGATAATTTCGATTGATAAAATTGTAACAGAAAAAGAGAGCAATATTTAGAAACAAATTACAGATTCAATTTAAATCTATAAAAACTGTGAATACAAGAACGATATGGAAGAGAAAATCAAATCGTATGTGCATGGTCAAGATTCTAATATCTTCTACTCTATATTAAAACTTGAAGAACAAACTTTGTACTTTGTGAAGTTGATATGGAGAAGTTCAGACAGTTAAAATCAATATTTTTGGTAAAGTATTTTAAAAGTTGTCAGCATTAAGACCACGGTATCAATTCTCGTTCTATGAAACTATGAAATGAAAAGTTTTTGTGTGTCATGTCATATGGTGTCACCATACCCTTTATTGAATTGACAATTGAGCCCCTGTACACAGTTCTGCCTGATTGACAGGCTGCCATAATGAAAAAAAAAATTCCTGAAATTCAGGCTTGAACAATTTTCAGGCAACTTTCTGTTTGCTGGTGTTTATTTAAAAAGAAACTTAAACAGAATTTTTTCCACTAAACTTTCGAAAACGGAAGCTTTTTGCGGAAACAGCAACTAACACTAAAATCTTTAAAATTGTTTGTTTTTGAGTATTTTTTAAACATTTGCATATTTTAAGAATATTTCGTCGCTGCTCTAACAAATTCAGTTTTATGTTTTTACGGAGTTTTTAGGAGAGCAAAAATATCATTTTATATTGTTACTTTACAGTATTAAACTATCGCGCACGGACTATTCTTTATTTTTAAACCAATCAAGATATCCTTAAACTGGTGGATAAAGGTACGAACTATAAATTATCAAAATAAAGCAATAAAAAAAATTTTAAAAATTGTCACATAACCGATTTTGTCAGACCAGCGACGATTTGTATACTTTGTTCTGTTATTTGTTAGAATGCAAATAAAATTTTGTTGTGTTTTACGTGTAGAGTTATATAAATGAAATATTTTGTGCCAGAAAATTAGGCAGAACTGCATACAGGCCTTCAAAAGTAAACTTGTTTGAAACAAAATTTTTCTGACCGGGTTTCCTACAGCACAATTCACAAACTGTACAACATTTTTGCGATAATCAAAGTATCCGTATGGAATATGTTTTTATATACATATGTGTACAATAATATTGCACAAATTTTATAAAATTTACGATTTAGCAGGGGGAAATTTTACAAGTCAGATGTAAAAAACATGCTGTACATTAGCTGCTTAAATAAGTTACTTGTATGGTGTTCTCCACTCATTGAAAATATACTTACTTTGACAATAAAGTGCCGTTATTCTGTCGACATTTTTGTTTGTGATAGGCTTAGAATGCAACCTTGTTTAATATTCTGTTGTCTAAACAAACATGTCAATAAACAAATTTGTCACATTTGTAATGAAATAAAAATCTTTAAGAAATTTTTTATCCGTATTTTTTGTTCTATAACACATAGAATCGTTTGTCCTTTACAAAGGTCCAATAGTAATTGGTTTTTGGTTTTATCTAAAATTTGATTTACAAAAAGAGCTACAACAAAAAAAACACCCTTTATTTGTAAGAATAATTCATTTCAAAACAAATATGCGTTTTAAATATTTTATTTTTGTGAAATATTTTTTTAATTTTTTTAGTAAATTGTTAACAAAAAAAAAAACATTCCTATAGTTAGTTTTTTTCTCTCTTCATACCCTTTACTCGTGAGTGTAAAAGGGTATTGTTATCAGAAAAAGACCGAGACGTTTAATTTGTATAAAATAATATTTATTCACTTTTTGTTAAATACATTACAATCGCATGCGTGCGGCTTTTTAAAAAGAAAAACTTCAACTGACGTACATTGAATAGTAAAAAGAAAAGGATAAAGTAAAATAAGGAAAAACGGTTGCATTTTATTCAGGTTACCAGATCACTCTAACAGTCGGCCGTTCCTGGTAATCATCGTCCTCGATGCTAATCATCTTCGTCAGAGGCAATACCTGGAGTTGGTTCAAATGATTCATCATCGGGCAATTGACACCATCGTTTTAAACCATCGGACGAGTGAACTGAAGTGTAGTGTCGTGTTGTACGTTTAGATGCAGGGAGATCTTCTATGACATAACGATCATTGGGAAGGATTTTGGTGATGATGAAGGGGCCTTTATACCGTGGCTCCAATTTACGAGAGGTGCCGGTACTTTGGATTTCGTTTTCTACCAACACAAGGTTACCAATTTCGTAAACATGTGGCTTCGAATGCATTCTGTCAAACCGTAGTTTTGATTTTTGACGTTGGTCATCGATACGTTGTGCTGCATCATCTCGTATATCATTTAGATTGACATTCTCTCGTGGAGCCTCATCTTGGAGTACAGAGATGATTTTGTTAGCTAAGACATCACGGGGCTTAAAGTTGAATAACAGTTCGTGAGGAGTACGATTTGTGGTTTTATTCTTTGCAGAGTTAATGCTCCATTGAATTCGATATAATTCGTTGTCCCAGTGGCGATCTTTGGTCGTTGACGGGCGCAACATAGATAAAATCGTGCGATTTAGCCTTTCGACTTGGCCATTCGCACGCGGAGTTCGAACGGCGTTCAGGATGTGTTTAACGTTATTATTGTTGCAATATTTTTCAAATTCTTTTGATGTAAATGATGTTCCTCGGTCACTCACAATCCTTTGAGGAAAACCAAATGTCGATGACATGTCGTTGAGAATACTGATGGTATGTTTTGTCGAAGTCGTTTTGACGGGCCGTAGAATAGCATACTTCGTAAAGGCGTCGATTATAGCGAGTATATATTCATTGCCTTTGCTACTTTTCGGAAAAGGTCCAAGATGATCGATATGGACGGTATTAAAAGGAACAGGCTCCATATTCGTATAGTGATATTCACCTTCTTTCTTGCCAGCAGGCTTTTTGTTGAATGCGCAGTCGATACATGAAGAAATGAAAGACTTTACGAAGTTTCTCATTCGAGGGAACCAAACGTATTCTTTAAGTTTTTCAATCGTGCGATCTACTCCTAAGTGACCATAGTTATTGTGGGCATGAAAAACTAATTGCCACCGCAATGTATTGGGAACAACCCAAAGATTTCTGTCACCCTTTCGGAACAATCGTTCATTTTTACAAATATATTCAGCTTTTATCGTTTCATCATTAGCGTGTATTTTCCGCACTATATCCTGTAGTTTAGGATCTTGAAGCTGCATACTGAACAAAAAATCCTCATGATTGATTTCAGCTTTCATAACGTTCAACGATGCTTCCTCCATTTCATGGGCATCTTCGTAAGGGGCACGACTTAATGCATCCACGTGACACATTCGTTGTCCGGACCGGTATTCTAATTCAATATCGTATTCTTGAATCCTCAACCACCAGCGGGCTATACGGGGAATCATTTCTCGTTTACACATAGTCGACCTGACGGCGCTACAATCAGTAACAACTTTTACCGTTTTGCCGGATATATAATATTTAAATCGCTCTAAAGATTCAACCACCGCCAATGTTTCCAGTTCATAACTGTGGAATTTGCGTTCTGATTCCGTCGTTGAACGGCTGTAGTAGGAAACCACTTTTAAAACATCGTTTTCTTCCTGTAACAAAACACCAGCTAGACCAATTGAACTAGCATCAGTGTGGATTTCATGCTTAGCATCAACACGATAAGCTACCACGACGGGATGTGACGTTAGGATTTGTTTGATTTTCTCAAAAGCATCATTTTGACTATCACTCCAAGTAAAGGGGGTATTTTTACAAAGTAATTTACGTAACGGTTCAGAAACGAATCCTAAAACAAATTTTCGAAAATAGCCGCTAAGTCCCAGAAATCTACGCAATTCTGTTATATTTGTCGGCCTAGGGAAATTAGTTATGGCCTGCGTTTTCAATTTACCTGGACTAATACCGTTGGGGTTGAGTTGATGACCTAGATATTCGATCGTGGTTTTCATGAACTCACATTTCGCTAAATTTAAGGTTAAACCGCATTCTCGCAAAACATTTAGGACTCTATCTAATTTATTTGCCATTTCTTCGACGTTGTTACTACCGATCAAGATATCATCCATATAATGAATCATATCATCTTTCGCTGTTTTCGATTTAACTTTCGCCATAAGACGCTGGAATGCAATAGGTGCATTTTTAAGCCCGAAAGGCATACGCTTAAATTGGTACAGTCCGTCAGTAGTAATGAAAGCAGTAAATTTTCGGCTTGTAGGATCTACAGGGATTTGATAGTATCCGTTATTTAAGTCTAACGTTGAAAAATATTTAAATTGTTTCGCTTTTTGCAAGTGCTCTTCTATATTTGGTGTTGGATAAATTTCTTTTCGCATATGTTGGTTTATCCTCCTGTAATCGACGCAAAGTCTATCCGTACCGTTTTTCTTTTTGACAACAACGATTGGGCTAGCGTATTCTGAATCAGATTCTTCTATAATGTCGCTATCGAGCAAATCTTGAATAATTTTAGATACTATTTCCTTCTTTGGTTCAGGAATTCGAAACGGAGCCTGAGCCAAGGGCTCTGGTGTGTCTAATTCGATAGAAAATGTAATTAAATTTGTCTTACCAATCTCTGATGTTTTCGTTGCAAATAAATCCTTGTGTTTGTCCAATATCTGTTGGATAGATTTATTTATCGCTTTTTCGTTTGATTCGTCGCATATATTTAATACATTAGTAACATCATCATTGTTATCGTTGTTCATGCACGAATTGTTTATACCACGAAAAGAGTCACTTACGTAATTATTTTCAGACGAATTCATATTTATAAATTTGATTTGTCCATTAACTATTTCAGCACGTATATTGTTATTCACGAAAATGTCTTGACCGATTAGTAAATCATACGATAGCATGTCATCGTCCACGATATGAAAGTCTAAACTGAATTTAATATTATCAATTTCGATTGGCAATTTAATTATTTCCTTAGAAAACTTTCGACCACCACAAATACCTTTGATATTCATAAAACATGCCTTTCTTTCAAAAGTAAAACTAGTTGCGACACTGTTTTTCACCATGTGACAATCACTTCCAGTGTCTATTAACGCTTTAAGACCTTTATTTTCAATAGAAATGTTCTTTATAAAATTCACTTTGTTAATGTTCGTTTCGCGCACGTTAGAATGTTTTTTTCCACAATTTTCGGGTTCACCCTTTTGATGAACTTTCTGACAGTCAATGCACCGCTTGCGCCTTTGTGGCTTTTGGCATTTCGACGAGATGTGACCAGTCTCGTTACAATTGTAACACACAACACCTTTTGGTTTTGTATCTTTCGTATCGTTATATTGATTTTCTCTAAAATTTAAACGTTTATCTTTTAAATCACTTCTTGAGTCGTGTTTCACAAAGTTTTTTTCGTATTCTTCAAGCGCGTCACGCATTTCTTTTATATTTTTAAACCGAGTAACAACGATTGCCTTTTGCAATTCACGATTATTAAGTCCTTCCTTAATATATTTCATTATTGCATTCTCCGTTAAATTATATCGTTTACCAAGCGCACTAACACGAAAACAATAATCAACAATTTTCTCATTTGATTTCCGCACTGATTGACTTATTTTAAAATGAATTTCAGCCTCGTCACAAACACTTGAAAATTCCGTATTCAACGCACAAGAAAATTCTGACCAACTTACATATACGTCCTGTGAGGCGTCAAACCACATTTTCGCTGGGCCAGCCAGTTTGGAATACACAGCCAATAGGAAACACTTTTCATTCCACGCATACGCCTCAAATGATTTGTTTGCACGAGAGATAAATTGTTCGACCGAAATTGTTTCTTTGGACGGATCAAACACCGGTAATGTTTCCCCAATTTCTTTAACCGACGCGGTATTTCTCAAATCACGTATGTTATTGTCTACTGTTGCAGATTCTACGTTTTGAACTCGTTCACTAATTGTTTCACTTCGTTGAAGAGGATTTGCACTATTTGGATTTAATATATTTGCGTTTGCGTTTACGTTTGCATTTACGTTTGCGTTTGAGTTTACACTTATATTTTGTTGCAACAACAACATTACACTTTGCATTGTAGCACGAAGTTCATTCATTTGTTCTTGTATATCGTTTATTGGATTATTATCGTTCGCGTTTTCCTCTTCCATTTCTACTTCATCTGATTGTAAATGGTCAATCAATCGCACAACTAACTCACACTTTTGTCCACTCGTCGGTAAATTACTAAAGCGCAGTAAATCTTTCAATTGATCACACTTTAACGTATTAATTTTCACAAATTTTGTCATCGTTATAATTATCTTTTATTTTGCGTTTATATCGTTATTTAATTTATTAGCACACTCCGTTTATAATGTACAAATTTTTTTAAATTAATTTACCTTCTCGTTATGCGTTTTCTATTATTGTTTTTTTTTTTTTTAACTTTGAATTACACTCGTTGCTTTTGTTGTCGTTTCGTTTGTGTTTTGTTTTGATTCTTATTGATCAAATTGTTTTACGTTATATTTATTATTATTTACTCGTTTATAGCAATTCTTTCGTTAACTCTTTGACGTTCGTATTTTCGTTTACTCGTTAATTAATTTGTTATACGTTTGTTTTCGTTTCGTTTCTTTGTATATTTCGTTTTCACACGCGTCTCTACATATTCGTTTTTTTCCACATTTGAATGTGTTTCGTTTTCACGTTGTTGCGTTATTTTTTTGATTGCTGCGAAGCCGACAGCGACGTTCCCGAATAACGGTACATGTCCTCAAGAGTCTCAACTTTTAATTTTGCGTTTTACATATAAATTTTATATTCACGTTTAAGTTTTCTTTTTTTTTTTTTAATCCCACTTCTGAGATGTTATCAGAAAAAGACCGAGACGTTTAATTTGTATAAAATAATATTTATTCACTTTTTGTTAAATACATTACAATCGCATGCGTGCGGCTTTTTAAAAAGAAAAACTTCAACTGACGTACATTGAATAGTAAAAAGAAAAAGGATAAAGTAAAATAAGGAAAAACGGTTGCATTTTATTCAGGTTACCAGATCACTCTAACAGTATATACATACATACATATAAGTATACCAGTATTCATTTGCGACCACATAAATATATATATATTCTAACGGTCTCAGTCATAAAAATAAAATTCCTAAGTCGAATTTTTATAGAAGAACAGCTTTATAATTTTTAATAATTTTTATGAGTAAGGCACACGCAAAGAACAAATATGTTTGTGGTAACCATAATCGAAGAGCAACATACTATGATTGAATTGTATGATTATGGTTAAAAATAATAATGGTTACCAGTTATCATTATTATGTTTAATTTAAGCTTCATTCAATAATCATATACTTTATATGACTACAATTGAAATCGACCTTTTTTGCTTTTTTACGGCAAATTATTGTATTTTGCTGTAACACACACATATTGATTGTACTTGCCAATTTAATTGTAATTTTCTACCAATATTTTTTACATTTTCTCGTTTATTTGTATATTTTCTTTAATTTTTCAAAATTTTTGTTAATTTTTTTGACATCTCAAACTTTTCAAATAATAAAAATTTATTCAGCAAGAAGAAGAACAGTTGAAATCAAATTATTATTAAAAAAAAAATCATAGATTGATTGCTTTGTAATCATACTGTTGTCTCACCTATTATTTAATGATTATTTTTAATTTATAATGCTTTTGAATATAATGTTATTTTTGTCAAATGAATTTTTTTAAATCATACTAAATATTTTTAAATGATAACCATTTTGAAACTTGTACGAAAAGTAAACATTAAATGATACAATTCAAGCAAACGCTTGATTATCGTGACAAAATATATAATGAAATGAAACCAAAATAACTATTACTTGCTTTCGACAACCAAATATTGCTTTAGAAAAAACAAGTAACAGTGCTATATTCGGCCGTGCCGAATCTTATATACCCTTCACAACGTGTAGTCATGCAATTACAACTGTTTGTATCACCATTCATCTCATATAAAATACATGCATACGTACAAGTTAGAATAAATGTGGCATCGAATCCCAGCTGAGCCAAAAAAATTTAATTTTATTTTATTATACCCTTCACCTGTGGTGCGCAAGGGTATATATAGCTTTGTCATTCCGTTTGTAATTTCTACAATTTTCATTTCCGACCCCATAAAGTATATATTTTCTGAAAGCTTATGAATAGAGGAGTCGATTAAGCCCTGACCGTCTGTCCGTCTGCCCGTCTGTCCGTGTGTTGGTTGAAATCAACTTTTAGAAGCAACTATATGTTCCTCAGATCTGTATATGGTATCAATCTCTTGGAAATATCCAGGAATGAATCGCTATTGATTCAGCACAATCGCCCCATAACTTTCTGAGATATGAGCAAAAAACCACGACCACCTCGTTTTTTTCACAATTACAACAACAACATACATACATAGATACATGTTAAAAACATACCAAACAAAAAAAATTAAAAAAAAAAATATTAAAAATAAGAAAAAAATAATAAAAAAAACTACAAAAAAAAATTTTTAAAAAAATTAAAAAAAAATTTTTTTAATATTTTTCTAAAAAAATTTTTTTAAAAAAATTTAAAAAAAATATAAAAAAAAATAATAAAATATAAATAATATATTAAATAAAATAAAATAAAATTTTTTTGGCTCAGCTGGGATTCGATGCCACATTTATTCTAACCAGTATATACATATGTACGTATTTTATATGGGATGAATGGTGATACAAACAATTGTTATTGTATGACTACACGTTGTGAAGGGTATATAAGATTCGGCACGGCCGAATATAGCACTGTTACTTGTTTTATTTAATATGTTATTTATATTTTATTATTTTTTTTTATATTTTTTTAAATTTTTTTAAAATTTTTTTTTGTAGTTTTTTTTTATTATTTTTTTATTATTTTTAATATTTTTTTTTTGTAATTTTTTTTGTTTGGTATGTTTTTTACATGTATGTATGTATGTATGTTGTTGTTGTAATTGTGAAAAAAAACGAGGTGGTCGTGGTTTTTTGCTCATATCTCAAAAAGTTATGGGGCGATTGTGCTGAATTTCAATAGCGATTCATTCCTGGATATTTCCAAGAGATTGATACCATATACAGATCTGAGGAACATATAGTTGATTTCAACCAACACACGGACAGACGGGCAGACGAAAAGACGGACAGACGGTCAGGGCTTAATCGACTCCTCTATTCATAAGCTTTCAGAAAATATATACTTTATGGGGTCGGAAATGAAAATTGTAGAAATTACAAACGGAATGACAAAGCTATATATACCCTTGTGCACCACAGGTGAAGGGTATAATAATATGACCGTCGTGATCATGTTGTAACCATGGTTTTTCTTTGCGTGCAGTAAATCCTTATAGATAGGGAAATCGATTTAACAAACATCCGTGTGAGCGTTGAAATAAACTTCTTGCGGCCCCCACACGCAAAGAAAAATCATGGTTACAACATGATCACGACGGTCATATTATATTCGCTGTAACAATATTTGGTTGTCGTTTCCAGTAATAGTTATTTTTGTTTCATTTTATTAAATATTTTGTCACGATAATCAATCATAGTTTTGAATTGTATGTTTTTGAAAAAATTAATTCGACAAAAAATAACATTATTTTTTTTAAAAGCATTAAAAATTGCAAATAATCATTAAATAATTGGTGAGACAACGAAGCTATCAAGCTATGGTTTTTTATAATAATTTGATTTAAACTGTTCTTTTTGCTGAAAAAATTTGGGTGTGAGATGTCAAAAAAAAAAAAAAAAAATACACAAAATTTTTGCAAAAATTGGAGAAATTTAAAAATAAACAAGAAAATCTAAAAAAAAATATTGGTATAAAAATTGAAATTAAAAAAAAATGAAGTACCATCAATATATGTACATATCGCTCATTTACTAATACAACGTCATAACTCAAAAAAAAAATCATTTCGAGATAATCGCAGTTGAAGTTTTTTACTTGCTCTCATCATATAGACAAAAAAACGGCTTATTCTCTTAAAACATGTAAAATAAAAAATATATATAAAAATGCAACGTATACACAATATAAAGCATGAAATGGAAAACAATTCTGCATGATTAACTCCAAAATTTTAAGGTTTGAGTTATGACGTTGTATTAGTAAATGAGCGATATGTATGTAACTAACAGCAAAAGATAATGATTTGCCGTAGAAAATAGCAGACATTATAGATTTCAATTGTAGTCATATATCGTATATGATTATTGCTTGATACTTTAATTAAACATAATTATGATAACTGGTAGCCATTGTATGTTTTAACCACAATCATACAATTCAAACATAGTATGTTGCTCTTCGATTATGATTACCACAACCATGTTTTTTCTTTGCGTGCACATACATATACTTATTAAGGAATCGTATGTGGTATCAATTTATCAAAAACTCAATTTATCAAAAAAAAAAAACATTTTAAATTAAGATTTTTAAAAATAATATTTTTTTTTGATTTTTTTCCTTAATTTTTAGAAGAAGAAACCACCGGCTAACAATGTTGGCCTAGCAGAAACACCCAATATTGAAAATCACATCAAGAAGGAAATACCCACCAGGTAAATATTGCACAAATTTTTCTAATCCCTTCTTATACATATAAACTATAGACATATAAAGCTACAGCAAAACATATCATCTACAGTTACTTTCAGTCTATTATACATCTCTTTAAGGGCAACATTGGACCTGGTCTTTTTGCCATGGGTTTCGCCTTTAAACACGGTGGTCTCGTTGTGGCACCCATACTGACAGTCGTCATAGCCTTGATCTGCATACATTGCCAGCACATGTTGATTAATTGTTCGGTTAAAATGAAAAATCTTAAAAATTCAGAAAAATATCCTGATTTTGCCGAAACGGTAGAGCATTGTTTTGAGTCGGGTCCAGAGAGGATACAAGGATGGTCAAAGGCTGTCAAGACATTGGTGAATGTGTTTATAGTTGTTACCCAGCTGGGTTTCTGTTGTATATATTTCGTGTTTATCAGTACAAATATTAGACAGGTGGGTTTTAGCGCCGACATACCAACTTGAAAGGTTTATTAAAAATTTCTTTCATTTATAGATTTTACTGGCCTATAATATAAACATTGATGTGCATTTCGTTATGCTGATAACATTCATACCGATTTGGCTGAGCTCCATGATTACCAACCTCAAATGGCTGACCCCCGTCTCATTTATAGCGAATATTTGCATGATTTGTGGTTTAAGTATAACCATGTATTATGGCGTAAAAGATGGTTTGCCCGATGTTGCAGAACGTAATTTGTACACCGATCCCATGCAGTTGGCTTTATACTTTGGTACTGCCATCTTTGCTTTCGAGGGCATTGCTTTGGTGTTGCCCTTGAAAAATGCCATGGAAAATCCCAATAATTTCGATCGTCCTCTGGGTGTTTTAAATGTGGGCATGTTTTTCGTAAGTCAAATTAAACATTTCTCTTTGTTTAAAAATAGAATTTTAATCTGAGCATTAATTTGAATTGCAGGTGACTTTAATGTTTATGGTTGCTGGTTTTGTGGGCTACATGAAATGGGGCGAAAATGTGGCCGGCAGTTTGACATTGAATCTGGGCGATACAATGTAAGTTGAAGTGTCTATTTATCTGTAAATGCATGAATGTTTAATTTGTTGTTCCTCTCTTTCTCTCGGCAGCGGTGCACAAATTGTTAAAATCATGGTGTCCATGGGTGTGCTCTTTGGTTATCCATTGCAGTTCCACATTGCCATACAAATTATGTTGCCTTCAATAATACAGTTGTTTAAGTGTTATACGCATCCCTTCACTGGAAATTTAACATTCCGCACCATTTTAGTGGCAGTGACATGTAAGTTGGAAGCAAGTTCAAGGAACTGCTTTTAATTTTACTAAACAATAATTTTTTAAAATTGTACAATTATTCAAAAAAATTTTTCTTTTTTTCCAGTGGGTATTGCTGAACTGGTTCCCGCTCTTGGCTTATTCATCTCTCTTATTGGTTCATTGTGCTCCACAGCCCTGGCTTTGGTCTTCCCACCCATCATTGATATAATTGTCAAACGTGATATTACCAGCCAATCGGCGAGACTTTTTATGTATTCTAAAAATATTCTGATCTTAATATTGGCTTTCGCTGGTTTCTCGACTGGTACATACGAAAGTTTATCCGAAATTATAAAGCATTTCGGTGAAGAGGAGAATGTCATTAATCTAGATTCATAGGATTTAGTTATATCATTTAATATAAGTAGTTTATTAGTGAGTATCATTAGGTTTAGTGTAATTTAAACGAAATTTAAACTGTAAATTTTAAATTACCTCAATTATTTAGTAAATAGCTTTAATATACAAACATACATATATATTTTTTATTAATCGGTTCGAAACCGTTTAATTACTTAAATGTAAAAATGCAAAAGAAAAAGTCAATTAAAATTTACTTATTATTATAAATTATCTTAATATTTCGAAATGTGTAGTTTTAATTCTTAAAGTATTTAGCGAATTCGATCCCAACTGTTGTAACTTAGGGATATTTATTACGGGTTTTACACATGGTGTAAAGGAGTATGGTGAAATGCCTTTTGCAGGACAATCTTTGAAAATTTTTTTTTCCTTGCAAATTATTGTTAAAATCCATTAGAGAACTCGGCTGCCATACCTGTGGCTGAGCGAATGTTTGCAATCTTTTTATCCAGAGACTCTTAAGTTCAGTTTCGCCTCGGGGCGTTTCAAAAAAAACTCTGATAGTTTCCTGTCTCTTAGAGGTATTTCAAACAATAGTCGGTAAAGTCATTGTTGTTTGTTGTCGGCGAAATTAGCAGTTACTCGGCGTTTAACGTATTCAAAGCGGTCGGACGCTGGTAAAGATGATATGACTTCAGTATGCAAACAAAGTGGCAGCTTTCTGCTTATCAGAAGTAATGCCGCATGCACTAAGCCAGAAT
This sequence comes from Phyto melanocephala, assembly GCA_941918925.1. Classification (NCBI taxonomy): domain Eukaryota; kingdom Metazoa; phylum Arthropoda; class Insecta; order Diptera; family Rhinophoridae; genus Phyto; species Phyto melanocephala. The sequence goes on along the minus strand of OW799234.1, from coordinate 131,955,572 downwards.
TACATTGAAATAAACCAAGCTTCGATGTTTGTGCTACACATTTCTGGGAATGTCAACCGATCGTATATGTCAGAACTGTTGGTGTTCACTGTTGCTTGTGCTTCATAATCGTTTTTTTTTTGCATGGCCATATTTGATGCTGTTGGTTGGTTTGACCGTTGGTTGTAGCCATCTTGCAAGTAGGGGTCACTAATTTAGAGATTTTTTCATTCTACCAATATGTTTAATAACTCATTAATCCTTTTTTTACTAACTTAAGACTTATTAATTTTTGTAATTATTTAAATGATACAACTATTTATAAAAAGTATTTAATTATAAAAAGATACGTCCCAGACCCTTCGAAGCCTCAAGTAAAAACCGAAAGAAGTAAAGTTGACTACAGTTTAATACACAGTTTACTTTGTGATTCATGACCTTTAAGTCTGTTATAGTAAGACGTGATAGAGCATCCCGATGGCTTAATATAAAAAAGACGTAACTCGATTTTTTTTACTACTTAACAGGAGAAAGAAAAAAACTTAATACAATTTGAAAGAAAAAAGCTTTTTTATTTGGCCATAAATCCGTTATTTTCAACAATAGCTCACTTAATTTTTTAGGGGTGACGTGTGTGTATGTGAACTACTAGAAAACATTAAAAACTCGTTTTTGTTAAAAATCAAGATACGCCGCGGCGCGCCGTTTTTATATTAAGCCATCGATCAGCAACTTGTTTGTATTTTCTCTTAAGATCAAATTCTTTCAAGTCTAAGGGCCATTATTACAACTTGCCGTTATTTAAAGGCAGGATTTTGTCGGGCCGATATTTTTATCCATTAAATATTATTATTATTATTATTATTATTAATAATAATAATAACAATTAAAAATATATGTATGTTGTAATACTACAAAGCTTTTTATTGGGCCAGAAAATCCTGCCTTTAACTAACGGTTAAGTTGTAATAAGTCTTATTATAGTTAGATTAGAAATTGGATTTTTCTCATAGGAAACAAATAAGTGAGCGGTCTATGATTTGTTCTGATAAAAAGATTTTTTCCAAATATGTATGACCTGAAATGGGTATTAGCCCAATGTATTAAGCTTATTATTGGCTTAATGGGTACATCAACAACATTTTCGAATTTGGTTTGAAGAACAGCCAGAAGCAGTGCACGCCAATTAATGAATGATGCACTGTTTGGAGCGGTTTGTTGGCTGGTGACAGCATTAGATCGTACTTCTTCAACAAAGATGAAAATCGCAACGGTACCTACTTTTTTGCAAAAAAGGAAAAATTAAGACTTGGTTGCCACAAACCGCACGGCTCGCGATACCATGAATCTATTGAGAGGCGAGTTTGGTAAGCAATTAATCACACGTTTTAGAGCAGTCTATTGGCAGCGAAGATCATGCGATTTGATCTTACTAGACTATTTTTTTTTTTTGTTTGAAAATATAAAGTTTCTCGTTTACAGGGGCATGCCAGTCACAATTCCAGCCAAACATTACCGCTGTCATTGTTTTGATACCGGCCGAAATGTATGCATTAATTGGGGATCACCTAGCCGCGATATAATATTTAAAAACTAAATTTCAAGCATTCATTTACCGTCCTAAACAAAAATTTCACTTTTGAAGATCTTTTGTGTTTTTTTTTAAATCTTTACAACCCATAATTTTAAACCTGTAATTACAGCAATGATTGGTTAGCACTTTAGCATGTAAATATTTCAAAAATATATGATAAATTTACAATGTCAACTTAGTAAATAAATGTCAATTATTACATATTAAGTTAATGTCTTCGATCTTTTAAATTTATATCAATAGTTGTTTTATTTTACAAGCTTGAGATCTCCCTGAAGAAGCTACCCAATCTGGAAGAAAACATTGGAACAAAATAAAATTGATCTCAAAGTTGTTAAATAACACAACTATTGTCAAATATTACGTAAAATTTGGTTTAACATAAAAATAACGTGTATATAAGAGCCCCTTTCAAATTTATTTATGAATAAAAAAATATTTATCTAATTTGTATTGAGTTTATGAGAATTGTATTTGTATTTCATGTCTAATGTAAACGGAAGGTACTTGACGTAATCGAATTTAACATCCTGTAACTCTCTCAATAAAGTAACGGGCTTAATCAAGGAATATTAAAAGAGGTATATGCAACGGCAAATCCAAGGCATATCCATAAGGTATATGCAACGGCGAATTGATACAACAAAACAACTTTTCATGAGATGTTTTATGTCATGGCCAATTCGTATATCAGTGATGGAAAAGTTGTTTTTACATATTAAATATAATAAAATTTGATTAAAAAAATGATATAAGTGTTTGAAACCCATTATTAATGACGCAAAAACGACAAGTATACAAAAATTTAGCACATTCATTATCAAAAAAGTACACGTAAGTTAATTGTTTAATACCGAATTTAAAATCATATTTCCCTTCCCTGCATTAATAAGGTAAATTCAACCAATTTTGACATAAAGTCTCCCCATCAGCTGGGCTGATAATTTCACCTGTATGAATTCGCCTTGGGCAAATCGAGGTGTTTTCTATCAAGGCCAATTCGTATATCAGGGATGATAAAGTTGTTTTTGTATGTTTAATTTATTGAAATTTGATTAAAAAAAGGATATACATATATTTGTGAAGCGCATTATAAATGTTGTAAAAGCAGCAAATATACATAAATTTATTACCAAAAAAGTACACTTAAGTTAGTTGTTTAATTCCGAAACCGAAATCTAATTTTCCATCTCTGCCTTAATAAATTAATTTAAGGCAAATTCAACAAATTTTAAAAATAAGCTTTTCTAACAGATGTCCTGATAATTTCACCTGTATGAATTCGCCTTGGGTTTAATTATCCGAAAGATTATGTTTTTTTATAATTATTAAGAACTTAAGAGGATCAGGTGTTCAATTGTACAAACATATGTTTACTACCGAGGCAAATTTATTTGTCAGGTAGTCTTGAGTCGTCAACTGATTGTTTGTTTTTTCACTCAATTTAAACCTTAGCTGTCAACGTCCATAGATAAAAAAAACATTTCTCTCTCTTCTCTCATTTATTCCAAATGTCAAACTTCATATATAAAAAACATAAACAAAAAAATTCTCTCCAAACGTGACAAAAAAATACGTCTTGCATAGCTAAAGAAGAACGTCAAGCGCTTGAGTTTAGCTTTTAACGCTTACCGCTTAACGCTTTTGTTTGGTTTGACAATTAATAACGTTTAATAACGCTAAATTTTAAAACAAATATTTCGATGAGTCAATAATTATGATGTTAATTCTTTACTTAAGGAAACAAAAATACAGTTCTATTTTTGGAATATAGAGAAGACGTCATGAATGAATGTTTTTTTTTAACCAGTTATTCATATGTGTTTGTAACGGTTTTTTTCTGGCCGATAATATGGGATAATATGGTAAGTTCAGTAACACACTGACTCATTTGTAATTAATTGCTTAATTTTTTTTTTTTCTTGGAAAAATCTCTGTAAAATTTTTAAAAAATATTTAGGATATTTTAATATTAATATTTTGCGGGTGGGGAAGAGAATATGAAATTTGTTTTCCGTTCTCGGAGGCACGCTTTGTGCTTTCATTCTTATTGTTTACATTTGCTATGCTTTTTGACATTTGCTTTATTTCTTTTCGGCGTGCCTTGTTCTCTATGTTTTATATTTGACTTTGTTCAAATAAAAATAAAAAATAAATAATGTACTAAATGAAATTAAAAAATATATGTATGTATGTACATACATATGTACATACATACATACCTACAAAAGAAAAAATATCAAAAAAACATATGTATATAAACTGGAATGTTTCCCTGTATGACCGCGAAGGAAAATACAAAAGAGAATTCCAGATGTTTCCCTATCTAAATGATGACAAACATATTATGATCGTAATACGGACAGCAAATATACGAACACACATAGTATGTTTTACGTAGTATAAGCATTATAAACGTATCGCAGCAAAAAAGAGTTTGCCTTCAAGTATAAAGTAGTTTTGCAAAGCAATGACGATAAAAAATTCAGCCGAGCGTAGGTAGGGATTGACTTTTTCAATTTTTCTTTATATGTGTCTTCAGTATAAAAAAGTGTTAATAAGGCGACCCCTGCTTTCGGCAGCAAAAAATATAAAAACTAATTTTTAATAGTTATTGCAATAACTTTTTTTTAACAAAAGTTTAATAATTGTTTGCGGTTGTTATTAATATTTGATATTAGGCTGGTACATTTGGCTGATAAAAACTGAGATCTAGTTGGTTAGTACTAGAAAAGAGTACTTGAGGTGATTGGCCTTTGGTTTCATCGAAACAAATACATCAATATATTATACATTATTATTCGAAAATACTGAAAATGCCGAAAATACAGGGTGAACCAAAAGTCATCATTTGGTTACAGAACATAACAATTTTTTGGTTTATAAATATTTTAGTTTTGAAATTTAGGCTATAAGTTTAATGCGATAATGACAAAATATTTACGATAAGTTAATTATCCGATACTAGCTGAGTGGAATTCATTTTCGAAAACCGCTACGGTTTCATCTTCAGCACTCTTTTGATCAGAACTAAAAGTGTTGTGTGTAAATATCAACTATTTAACTCAGTGTTATATTAAAATTTGAAACATAGAATTATTTGTTGTTTTTGGTTTATATATTTTTTTTCTTGAATAAAAAAAAATATACAAAATGAAAATTGTTTACACTAAGTATGGAAAATATTGTCATTTAAATGACCCCTGCTTTTAGCTTCGCAATGATGGACTCATTTAAAAACATTTTCCATAAAATCTTTCAAAATTTTTGGTTATAGCGCTTCAATTACTAGAACAATATTGGTCTTGAGTTCAAGAATCGTCTCGGGCTTGTTCACATATACTCGCACCCTAAAATAATAATGAATAAAAGTAGTAGTCGGGTACTGAAAAATCTGGCGAACGCGCTTGCCAATCAATTTGTAGATTTCTGAAAATTATTCGCTCTCCCAAAAATTTTACTAAATAGTGCCATGTCTTGATCCTTCTTAGGTGTGTTTTTAAGAGCAGGGCATACAAATGTTCTATCATAAACCGCTCGGTTGCATCTTTTCCATCTTCACTCTCGATAATGTTAGACCCAATGACATTTTGAGATGTATTGCCACACTAAACTATACACCTAATGGGATGCAATTCGAATTAATGAATAGCTCTTGAATTACCAGTATCTCGGAAACTACAGTTCTGCTTATTAGGAAAGCCATTCAAACGGAAATGAGCTAAATCTCCCGTAATCATATTTTCAACAAAGTTGATTTTATTTCTGGCCAACTGATGAAACTTAACTGCAAAATTCAAAAGTTGCAAATTTTCTGTGGGATTTAATTTTTGCATGAATTGCACCTTATATTGGAATAACAGAAAATATTACGCCAAAGTGGAGTACAAGCCAGTGGTAGATGTTTCTGATGTTTTGTTAACATTTTGTTCTACACGTTCAATATTTTTCTCAGTATATAGGTGGTCTACGAGTTCGAGGCCAAGCTGATGAAGATGATGAACTAAACAACAAAATATTGCTTTAGATGTCCATTTTTTGACGTTAAGATATCGACGATATGGCTGATTTAAATAATAAAATTGTATTATTCTGGTTCTTTGTTCAGTTGTGAATCGCTTCATTATTTATTTTTCAGAAGTAATCTATATATATAAAAGTGAAACTCTGTGTGTGTGTGTGTGTGTGTGTGTGTTAGCTATAGACTCTGAAACTGTAAAACCGATCGGGCTCAAACTTTGGTAAGATGTTGTACACATACCGGGGAGTGTTTATGGATGAAAAAAAGTGGGCGGGGCCACGCCCATAAAAAATTAGTTATCAGTTTTAGCTACTTGCACTTGACCGATTTTCCTGAAACTTTGCACACATATCGAGCTGTCATGACTTAATAATTTCGTGATAAGAAAAGTGGGCGGGGCCACGCCCCTAAAAAAGTTTTAACTTTGAGGTACTAGCACTGGACCGATTTTTCTAAAACTTTGCACACATATTAAGCTGTCGTGACTTTATAACTTCGTGATTAAAAAAGTGGGCGGGGCCACGCCCATAAAAAAAGGCTATAATTTTGAGGTACTTGCACTGGACCAATTATTCTGAAACTTTGCACACATATTGAGCTGTCATGACTAAATAATTTCAAGATTAGAAAAGTAGGCAGTGCCACGCCCATAAAAAAAAGGTATCATTTTGAGGTACTTGCACTGGACCAATTATTCTGAAACTTTGCACACATATTGAGCTGTTATGACTTTACAATTTCGTGACTAGAAAAGTGGGAAATGCCACGCCCATAAAAAAATTATAATTTTTAGGTTTTTGCACTTGATATTCAATTAAAATTCAGAATGCATTTCGATTCATTAAGGGGCGTAGCAACGCGCGCCGGGTTTGGCTAGTATACTTATATAATCCAAAAAAAAATATATATATATAAATAAATAAAAAAAATATAAACGAAAACGTTATACAATTTTTAAGATCCATGGTGACTTTTCGCCCACCCTGTAAAAGAAAAAATGTAAAGAGCTGATCCCTACGTTCGGCAAAAACTAATTAATTTTTAAATAGTCATGCACAAGTTTTTTTATAATTAAAGATGTACATACGACACACATTTTTCCTTCTTGTGGTGATGAGCATAAACGTTAGTAAAAATCGTACAAGTGCAAAAGTAGTAGCGTGTTTCAGCTGTCGTACTAATGAAGTATATTTTGTTGTATTAAAACTGAAATTTTTTTTAATTTTTTCACACTACGTTTAGTACGAAATTTTGAAAACGTCAATACTCAGCATTTAAACACACGTACACGCACGTAAGTAATATTCAAGTTGAAGGTAGATCAAATAATGTTTGATTAACATTGTATTTCCGCTTAAAAAAAAAAATAAAACAAAATATTTAAACAAAATTGTTACTAATTTGTTGTTTAAAAAAAAATTTGTTCATCTACCGATTTACATATTTGAATTAATAATTTAAAATATTTATTGCATATTTGTAGATTTTGTTAAAAACTTTAATGTACGTACGTAAGTAAAGCAGCCACTACATATAGTTTTTAATTGCAATTTCTATGAGTTTGTATAAATTTTATTAAAGTATTAGTTATGAATATGGTTTAAAGTTGTTAATTTGTTATAACTGTTTGTCGTTTTGTTCCCACTGCTTAAAGGCAACATTTTAAACTTACGAGTCTGTTTTAAGTTCTCGGTGTGATCGGTACGAAATGCGGGAAATCTGCACGTTCTAATTGAAACAAATAAATTACAACTTAATAATAAAGTGCATTAAATAATTAAAGCTTTAAATAAACCAGCTAAATGTATAAAATTTTTCGCTAATATCATTTTAATTACATAAAAATTAAAATTTCTAATTAAAGTTGATACTTTGGTATGTATTTTTGAAAAGTTTCAGCTTTTAAATATTCTGTGTTGCATTTAACATGTTGAATTGAGATTTGAATTTAATTGTATATTTATTTGAATTATAATAACTACAACAAACAATATATTAATAACAGATAGTAATAAAACAGATGTGTAAACTAGTTGCGTTATATCTGTGAAAAGTAAGTAATAATTAGGATTTTCCAATTAAATTTACTTAAACCTGTTAAAAGGACCAGATTTTTTATGAATTATGAAACTGACACAAACACACACACATTAACTTTGTATGGAAAGCACTACGCCTAATTTCACAGTTACGTTAAACAATTGTAGTCGATTTAATAACAAAAAATTTCAAGGTCCTTACTATTACTGAACCAGGCACCTAACAGCCAAACCTGAACAAGGGTGGCCAGCGTTTTTTAAATGTCCATAAAATTTGTATGAAGCAAATCGACATAACGCGGCAACAACGCTGTGCAATTGGTAAAACCAAATTTAAAAAGACACTAGGTATTGAAGTTGTATTTTTATACCCTTCACCTGTGGTGCACAAGGGTATATATATATAGGTTTGTCATTCCGTTTGTAATTTCTACAATTTTCATTTCCGACTCCATAAAATATATATTTTCTGAAAGCTTACGAAAAGAGGAGTCGATTAAGCCCTGACCGTCTGTCCGTGTGTTGGTTGAAATCAACTTTTTGAAGCACATATGATTGCTGCAAAAAGTCCTTAGATCTGTGTATTGTATCATTTTTTTGGAAATTTCCGGGAATGAATCGCTATTGAAATTCAGCACAATTGCCCCATAACTTTCTGAGATATGAGCAGATAAACACGACTGCCTATGTTTTCTCTCATATTTTTACCACCAAAATAAAAATTTTTTAGCCATAGAATAATAGATAGGTACCTTTGCTACTAATTAATCGGTAAAGTTATAGGCAAAAAATTTGTTTAAAAATATATATTCCAAAAATTTACAAGGGAAAATCAAATTTTTTCAGCTTCTAGACAACAGAGAGAGAGTCAATATTGGTATCATCTGAACGGACTTGACTAGCGCATTATAAGCATTATAAAAAAATTAAAATTCATGTTGGCCGCCACTACCAAATGGCGGACAATATATCAAATCTGGTATTTTAAAATGTAACTTTCAGATGATATCAATATTGACTCTCTCGGTTGTCTAGAATTTTGGTGGTAAAAATATGGGAAAGAACCTACTAAAACGACTAATACAAATTGTGGCAAAATTATTATAAACAATTTTCAACTATTTCCTTTGGTTATAATATTCTTGGTAACTTTAAAGGTAGTTAAAAAACTGAGGAAAATTCAGCTCATCAAAGTATATTGTATAGCAATTATTGCGACTCTTCGCTTCGACAACATTTTTAAAATTAACTTTTCTATGTTAGCGAACAAGAAATATTTATAAAAGTAGTCAATTTTTTAAAGTTTTTATCCTACTAATATAATAAATATGAATGTTTGGATGTTTGGATGTTTGAATATTTGTTACTCAATCACCAAAAACGGCTAAACGGAATTAAATAAAGGTCGGCACTAAGATAGATAACAACCTAGATTAACACATGGGCTACTTTTTATCACGATAATAACGGGAAGACGTTGGCAAACTCATCATAACACATCTTAAACGGGTTGTTTGTGTTGTAAATATTTTTATTTTTGTTGTAAGTTGACTTTTCTTTCATATTTTCAAAAGGTTAATACTAAGTCTACCTTTTATCCCGATAGTTTATATTAATTTTAGTTTAATTAACCATTTCTATTTACAATCCATGCATTTGAGGACAATAAGTAAATTGGATAAAATTAACAATAATCACACTATGTGTTGAACTTCAATGAGAACAACGAAATACTTATTAAAAAAACCCAAAAGCTATAGTAATAATAGGAATCTTATTAATTATACAAAACGTGTATATTCCATATTTCTAAATAAATATACATATGTACATACGTATACATATACGTATATACTATTAACTCCTGTATGGCAAGTGGTGTCAAGAAGCTCTGCAGCTTATGGGTTGATATGATGACTTAGTCTTTCTAGATAGTTTTCTGTAAATCTTCTTCGTCTATAACTTTTGTTGGATCGGTGTGAATTGTATTATTTGATACAAACCATGGGGCATTCACAATCTTCCGTAGAGTTTTAAATTGGAATTTTTGTAATATTTCAATATTTGAATTACTGTCTGTTCCCCATACCTGTATATTAATAATAAGTATAAGGAAATTTCAAAAAAACACTTTCATTTGTAAACGTAGAGTGAGTTATTGTTGAAATTTTCATTTATGATATATTTGGGCAAATTGAGAATTAACACTGATTCTGGGACAATGATTCATCGATGAAAATGTCATCTTACAATGTGTCTCAAATTCGGCACTGGGATTGTACGTACACAAAAACATATGTTCATATGTATATAAATTCATACTAGTACAAACATTCATACTTAAATAATGTTAGCGATAAAATCATGCTAATTTCATTTTCGATACAAGTCTGTCTGTCACATGTTTATTTACTTAAAATTAAACTTTGAAATCATAAAAAACAATTGTATCAGCCAAAAACTGATTTGTTTTTAAACGCTTGCTATATACATACACATACATACTTACATCTCTGTGGACTTTTGACAAAACATCTTTGTTCGAAATAAAAAAAAACTTAGTTTCCTAATGATATCAATAGAATCTTCAAAATGCTTTGTTTATCACAGTCGGCGTTTTCTTTGTGTAATAGTATTCGTGTATAACAGATATTGCATATAAATTAAATCAGATTTGTAAGCCAAAAGTCTATAGTCCACAGAATTCTGATTCATTTACTACAAATGATTGATATAAAATTAAAATAATTAAAAAAATTTCTTAATTTTTTTCATAAATTCGACATAAGTTGTTTTGTCAAATGTCTACAAATCTAATTTATGCTGGTAATTAAAATTTTTAAACTTGTTTTTGGGCCAATAAAGATTTTTAGTTTTGGCAATAACAAATTTGTTTTCTAAAGTTCTTACAATTGGTGAGATAAAGAAGTAAATTGTAGGTAAATAAATTGTTTTAGGTTTTTTTCACAACAATAAAGGTATTCTTCACCTCAACGGATTTGCTCTTTCAAAATTGCGAAATCACATAATTTATATATTATTGTTTTAAAAAATTATTACCGTATAAAATACTAGCAGAAGCCGGGCCGCATTGTTGGTCCTGACAATGTTTTTTTTTTTTTTTTTTTTTTTGTAAATTCATATTTAACTGTAAATAAATTATTCTGGCTTAAGTTAATTTTTATAATTTTTTAATGTCATAAACACCGTGACATGTGTGTTATAATTATATATTAATATTTTACGTATTTGTCGTATCCATTCAAACAAAAGTATGTTGACCGTAAAATGGACGTGCGATACGTATTTCGAACAGAACATGATTTTTGAAATAAATTTGCACAATTTGAAAGAGTGTACAATGAAATGCCAAATCAAACTAAACATACATATGTATATATTTATTTTTATACCCTTTACACAGTGAAAAAGGGTATATATAGGTTTGTCATTCCGTGTGAAATTTCTACAATTTTCATTTCCGACCCCATAAAGTATATATTTTCTGAAAGCTTATGAATAGAGGAGTCGATTAAGCCCTGACCGTCTGTCCGTCTGTCCGTCTGACCGTCTGTCCGTGTGTATGTTGAAATCAACTTTTTGAAGCCCCCCGACATAGGTTGGACCCGGGTAAGGTATTAAAATATCAGAAATATTCGGGAGTAGATCGGTATTGAAAATCAGAAACATCGGTACATAAACAACTGAGATATGAGCAAAAACCCACGACCACCTCGATTTTCTTTTCATAAAAACAACATTACAACAACAACATACATACATACAAACGTGTATACTGGTTAGAGAAAACGTGGCATCGAATCCCAGCTGAGGCAAAAAAATTTTTTTTTTAATTTTTTTTTTATTTTTTTTTTATTTTTTATTTAATATATTATATATATTTTTATTATTATTTTTTTTTATTTTTTTTTTTTTAATTTTTTTTTTATTTTTTTTTTGTTTTATATATATTATATATGTATATAATAATTTTTTTTTTTTAATTTTTTTTTTAAATTTTTTTTTTTTAAATTTTTTTTTTATTTTTTATTTTTTTTTGTTTTTTTTAACATACATACGTGAATTTACTGTTATTGCATGACTACACGTTGTGAAGGGTATATAAGATTCGGCACGGCCGAATATAGCGCTTTTACTTGTTTTATTTTAAAATTGATTGGCTGAGGTACATAACCAAAAAGCCAGGGTATCCCACTTTGGTTCCTTCTCTGTAAATCGACCTATACCTCTGTATAGAAAGTTGGAGACACTAAACAATAAATAAAACTAAGTTTAATGGTTCTCCTTCAGTTACAAAACGTTGGTTCAGGTACCGCAAGTCGGCCTTTACCATTAAATAGGAAGTCGAAGACATCTGAACAATAATTACAATGAGTTTTATGGAACTCCTCCAGTTATAAGTAAATGAGTTTATTTGGTACTCCTCCAGTTAATCCAATTAAAATAAAGCCCACGGTTAAGTGTAGAATAGTCTGGAAACTGTATTCAAAGCACAGTTTCGGAACGCCACACAATTAACCACGCGAGAATGAGATGTAAAAATCTCGAAGTCAGATAAAAAGGGAAGGAATGATTGCCCTTAAACGAGCTGAAATACGACTGTAAACAAACTAAATCAATCACTTGTCAGCTGGCAAATTAGCTGCCAGTTAAAAAAGTGTTGACAATAGGTTCGTTCAAGAACTCACAAATTTGTACGAATTTGTACAAATTTTTACTGCATTTTACGAAATTGCGTTCGTTTACACAAATTTGTAGTAAATGAGAGCACAAATAGAGAGCGAAAGGTGACAGTTCTGGACTGAGTATTTGCAAATTTTTACAACAGAATTTTCTTGCAGTAAGATTTAGCAAAACCAAAAAACATATGATTCAAAAGGTAAACAAACAAAAGTAAGCAAACAAAAAGTATACAATTTGTGAAAAAAAAAATTTAAAAAAAGGAAAATCCAAACAAAAGTGCAAAATATTATTAAATTTAAATTGTTTGTGAAATAAAGTTAGTTAACAATGTCTACAGATGAAAGAAGGGAACTGCCTGAATCTGGCGCAGGTATACATACTTAAATACATATTTGCACAAATGTATGTATGTACATAGTTCCCATTAAACTTTATTTATTTGCCATCAGCTGTTGCTTCAAGTACTTTTTTGGACAAATTATCTTTTTGAGAGTAAAATGTTCAATTTACTAAATAATTACTCATTTACTACAAAGTGCAGTAAAAGTAATCGAACGAACCTAATATAAAATATTGTACCTCAATAAAAAACACTCGCTATAAGGATCTTAATAAGTTTTTTCCCTCTCCTGTAAAATTCAATAAATAGAACTTAGCTTCTTTGTCAGTAAAGGTCGTTACCAATGTTATGTAAAGTACATTTTTTATTAATAAAACTACTAGCAAAAGTTTTTATAGATCCCATTTAAGAAATTTAAAGTAGTAGTACAAGACATATTTATTCAACAGGTAGTCTTAATACGTCAGCTGATTTTTTCTTTTTCCTTACTTTTTTAAACTTTAATTGTCAAACTCCATTGATGCAAAGACAATTCTCTTTCTTTTCTCATTTATTTTATATGTCGAAAAAAAATCTTCTCACTGCGATTACCTGATAAATAAAAATGACCTGATAGTGGTAGAAAAGAAAGTTCGCTTAACATATTCTAAAGTTGCAAAGTGGACTTATAGCCTGTGACATGCCTGATTGAATTGTTTTTATTATTTAACACGATATTTGCTTAAATTAAACGTGCCTTCAAAAATACAAATTTTTTATAAAGATATTTTTATGAAGCAAAAAAAAAACAATATTAATTTATATTTATATGTAATAACAAGAACAATTTGGTTCATTAGCCCTATAAATAAAAAGAAAAAAATGTGGGTACCTCTTCCTTACACCTGTACGTATTGATTTTACTTTCAGAACTGCAAATAAATACTTTTTAATTTAATCGAACTGGTTATTTAATGTTAAACAGGTAGTGAATAGCTATAGTACTTATTATGGTTGTGCAGATTTAATTAAATTGCAGCTGATAAAACTCAGTTAAATAATTGCTGTCAATAAAAGTTTCAACTTGTTATTGTTACAATTAAGTTTTATTAAGTACTAGCCAAACCCTGCGCGCGTTGCTACGCCCCTTAATGAATCGAAATGCATTCTGAATTTTAATTGAATATTAAGTGCAAAAACCTAAAAATTATAATTTTTTTATGGGCGTGGTATTTCCCACTTTTCTAGTCACGAAATTGTAAAGTCATAACAGCTCAATATGTGTGCAAAGTTTCAGAAGAATCGGACCAGTGCAAGTACCTCAAAATTAAAATTGTTTTTATGGGCGTGGCCCTGCCCACTTTTCTAATCACGAAATTGTAAAGTCATAACAGCTCAATATGTGTGCAAAGTTTCAGAATAATCGGTCCAGTGCAAGTACCTCAAAATGATACCTTTTTTTTATGGGCGTGGCACTGCCCACTTTTCTAATCACGAAATTATTTAGTCATGACAGCTCAATATGTGTGCAAAGTTTCAGAAAAATCGGTCTAGTGCAAGTACCTCAAAATTATAGCCTTTTTTATGGGCGTGGCCCCGCCCACTTTTTTAATCACGAAATTATAAAGTCACGACAGCTTAATATGTGTGCAAAGTTTCAGAAAAATCGGTCCAGTGCAAGTACCTCAAAATTAAAACTTTTTTAGGGGCGTGGCCCCGCCCACTTTTCTTATCACGAAATTTTTTAGTCATGACAGCTCGATATGTGTGCAAAGTTTCAGAAAAATCGGTCAAGTGCAAGTAGCTAAAACTGATAACTAATTTTTTATGGGCGTGGCCCCGCCCACTTTTTTTCACCCATAAACACTCCCTGGTATGTGTACAACAACTTACCAAAGTTTGAGCCCGATCGGTTTTACAGTTTTAGAGTCTATAGCTAACACACACACACACACACACACACACACAGAGTTTCACTTTTATATATATAGATTAGCTCAGCATAGTTGTTAACTAAAAATCTATTGTTTATACTCTTGTATAAAAAAAAAAATAAAAAACGAAAATAAAAATAAAAATAAAAAGTGAATGGTTGGTAAATAAACAAATAGTTTAAATAAGTTTTGTGTTTTTTTTATAACAATATAAGGGGAAAATATTTTATCTTAGTCAACTTGTCGAAATATCAATTGTATGATCTAATTATTTGCTAAAGATCTATTAGTATATTTTTCGGCATAAAAATATAAATAAACAAGTAAGAGTGCTATATTCGGCCATGCCGAATCTTATATACCCTTCACAACGTGTAGTCATGCAATAACAGTTGCTTGTATCACCATTCATCCCATATGAAATACGTACACGTATGTATGTTAAAATAACGAAAAAAAAAAAAATTAAAAAAAAATTAAAAAAAAAAAAAATTTAAAAAAAAAAATTATTATATATATAATATACATATATAAAACAAAAAAAAAATTAAAAAAAAAATAATAATATATAAATAATATATTAAATAAAAAATAAAAAAAAATAAAAAAAAAATTAAAAAAAAATTTTTTTAAAAATTAAAAAAAAATTTTTTTGCCTCAGTTGGGATTCGATGCCACGTTTTCTCTAACCAGTATACACGTTTGTATGTATGTATGTTGTTGTTGTAATGTTGTTTTTGTGAAAAAAAATCGAGGTGGTCGTGGGTTTTTGCTCATATCTCAGTTGTTTATGTACCGATGTTTCTGATTTTCAATACCGATCTACTCCCGAATAATTCTGATATTTTAATACCTTACCCGGGTCCAACCTATGTCGGGGGGCTTCAAAAAGTTGATTTCAACATACACACGGACAGACGGTCAGACGGACAGACTGACAGGGCTTAATCGACTCCCCTATTCATAAGCTTTCAGAAAATATATACTTTATGGGGTCGGAAATGAAAATTGTAGAAATTTCACACGGAATGACAAACCTATATATACCCTTTTTCACTGTGTGAAGGGTATAATAAACACTGACTTAATTAGTTTTACGTATTAAAAAAGTTTAAGGTAGAGTCTTAAGTTTTTGTTTTGAGAAATAAACATGAAAAGCAAATAGAATCTAAAGAATGCAAAACAATAATAACGATTGGAATGACAAATACGAGAATAAAGCCACAATTAGGCAATTTAATAAAAGTCAAATTCTATGAAAATAAAACGTTTTTATGAAATGAATTTTTGGAATTTTTTTTTTAACATGGAATTAATGTTTTAATTTTATCAGATTAGCTAATGAGGTTACGCAGTAAAAATTTGCTTTAACCGTAACCCGGGTCTCCCCGTAGCAATATTTATTGCTGCAATTCTCAAATTTGATTGCGTCCTTGAAAGTTGCGTGTAGATGGCAAATTGCCTTATGAAGCAATTTATTGCGCAATTATTGCTTTATTGATTGCTTAAGCAATTTATGCCGCAATCCGCTGTCAAACTTGTTTCATTTTCTTTGATTTTATTGTTTTGTTTTGCAGAATCAAAGGAAGATTAAAATTATTTTACCTGATAATAATAATTTAGAGTCAGATATTCAATTACTTGTGTCGTATTCTCCACCGAATGACAATTGAGTGGTTTAGACTCGTTGATAAATTCGTTTACAATCCTGACTGCAAACAAATAAAAAAACTGTCGAGTTCGGGTTAATTCACTGACATGTTTAAACGCCAAACTTAGTTTTAAAAACTGTGCAAACCGCTTTTAATATTTTTTTTATTTAAAATTTGACTTTTGAACGCCGCAGAAAACTTACCCGAATTCACCACTGCCCGGAGATTACACCTAGAACAACAATTATTCAAAATACAGTGCACTCGCAGTAACGTGAACACCGTCTAACGTGAACATCACCTAACGTGAACAAGCTTTTGTCTACGTTGACTACTGTGTAACATGAACAAACTCAGAAAGCTCTATAACTTGAACAATTTTTTTTACTGCAAGTGTTTTTTAATCATGTAGACATTACTGAAAAATGTTAATTTCGATTTTTAAAATTTAGGGAATCCTCTGTGTGTATCCTCTTAACATTTTTTTGTATGTATATCATCGAAATTTTAAGTCTTTTACTTATCTGACGCGGTGAATCAGTCACCATGAGTGTTAAAAATCTTAATGTTTGGAGTTTAAAGAAAAGGCAGTCTTAATAGATAATTTGCCAAAAGGAATCTCGTAATCTTGTAATGGATTATAAATAATAATTTTAGTGTTATATTTTAGAGTTATAATACAAATTTGAAAAAATAATTATTTGTTCAAGCATGTAAAACACAGGTTAATATTATAAAAATTTATATTTCTTTCATGAAACTCGACAATCAGTAACGTGAACAATTTCGCTAACATGAACTGCTTTGGTTTTAATTAGTTCACGTTAGCGCGAGTGCACTGTAATTGCAATCAGCATTTAAATTAAGACACAGGATTTGAAAGAGAATTCAAATGAATGTACGCAACAGTTGTAATTAGTTTCAGTGTGTTAGTAAAAAAGTGTGAGAGTATTGAAAACTGAAATGGAAAACTTGAAGGTATAACCCCTCAGTTAGGTTTGGCTTTGGTGTGATTACCACTATGCAACCAATAATATAATATAAAAACAAGTAATTTTTTTCGTAATTTCTCATTTTCTCAACTTGAACCAAATATTTTCTTATTTAAATCAGTGTCTTACTTAATCAGAGTTTATTTTCATTACAAATGGTAAAAGAAAAACATTTATTTTCAAAATGTGCTGTCATTCCGAAAAAATTCTGATTTTGCGGAATTGATAAGGACTCTTTTATCAGCATTACAAACATACCTACTTTTGGATGTGACAAATAAATATTTGCTTTATAAATGCTGGAAATAAAAAAAAAAAATATTTACCAAACATGTAAACAGCATCTGAGAAAATAAAACAAAACCTATGGGTATTGCAAATACGGAACTTAAATCACTGTGATATGAAAGTGTGATAGGCCTGTATAAAAATAAACACGTTACGGTACTGTATTCAACTGTGGTTTTACACTCAACCAATGTATGTTTGTTGTACACCCTCAATAAATAAAATATACATTTTGACTTTCTTTTATGATGCAAATCATATTCACTTATATCGTTTAATTATTATTATTGATAATAATCTGTGAATTTAAGTGTTATCGCAGTAATAGATATTTTTTGTTTTTAATTATTCAGCTTCTGTTTGGAAAACTGTTGTAACTCATTGCACCAATACTTTAACCACAAAATCTTTAAAATTTATTTTTCTGGCAACCCTCGTCAAAGCAATTTTAAAGTAAAAAAAAATGTTCCTTTTCTAGATCTTTTGATAAAATACAAACAACTAAACTTTCCTATTAATTTCATTCGCCGCTTTATTGAATCTAGTCAACGATTATTTAAGCAAGTATTAGCTGTTATTCATTTAAATTATATTTCTTTAATTGTTTTATTTTATAGAATTTTATTTTTGTAGAATAATTAAATTCTGTTTTGCAAAAAAAAAAAAATAATAACGATAATAATTATAATAGTGTTAATAAAACTAGCAGTGTTACTCCTCACTACAATAATTGTAACATTTTTCGTTTTTTAATTATGCGATAATAAATGTTGGTTTTGTAAAAGAAGATTTGAGAGAAGAAATTTTTTCCTAATTTATCAATTAAATCTTATTAACGCAGACTTGTCAAATTTTTAACTCATATGTAACTGTGCAAGACTATAAAAATTGTAATAAAGGGTGGTTAAATTCAAAGGGCCGATGTTGAATGTGAACCACACCTAAACGTCAAGTTTTTTTCTGCACTTCATATGACATTTCTAAATTTCAGACTTACCCAATTTGAACTATGGAAATACACACAATCCAGCAACGCGTTAAATATATTCAGGATTATATCTTTTGGTCAACATAATCGTTCGAATTCGTCCACAATCGGGAGAATTGTAAAACATATTTAAATTTCAGCAAAACAGGTCTGTAGGAAATGTGAAAACATCTGTGAATGCCTTCTTAGTTCGTTGAACGGAAAACATTGCTGTTTTAAGCGAAACAGCAGTCAACCTCGACTCATCATCGAGCCCAACAATTCAACATCAACATTGTCAATAAAAATTTGGACCATCGAATAAAGGCCATTTGGCCTATATTTTGTTCCATACGTAATTGATAAAATAAAAATAAATGAAAATTAATCAACATCGGCCCTTAAAATTTAACCACTCTTTATTACAGTCAACCTGATTTCCAGCGGCAGAGATTTGAGGTCAGGTGGTTTGTCAGAACAAAATAGAGCAAGATCTTATTGAAACTATGACAGATGATTTTGTACAGAGTTTTACAAAAGCAAGATTTAAAGGTAACCCACGACATTTTCGTATTTAGCATTGGAAAAATGAATGTTTTGATGGTAGACCTAAAAAACCAAAAAAAGCTTCCATGAAATCACAAGTATTGAAATACTCGCTTGTAAGAAAGTGTTTTCTTTTTAAACTGCCCTAAATGTAATTATTGAGTAACACAGTTGTTTAATATTTTATACGTGTTTTGTATGTGTTCTATTGCACTCGATGTTTTTGCTTTGATTTGCAGTTTCTTTAGTTCCTTTGTTGCTTTCTATTTCAATATTCTACTTTGTTTAAAAACACAAACACTAACAAAGCTGTATGGAAAAACTTTACGAGTGATGATTAATTTTGTTTTAGTGAGAGTAATGTTTTGCTATATTTGTTTTGTTACTTATGTTTGCACTGAAATTTGGTTGTTGGAAGTAGTGTGAAATAGAACACATAACTTTTAGAAGATAGTACGCAGCTGTTTAGTATAGACCAAAGGCATATTTATTCATTAGTTAGTCTTGATTCGAAAGCTGATTATGTTTTTTTAAGTTCATTGATAAACAACAATTTCTCTGTTCTTTCATTTCATTTCATTTATTTCAAATGTCAGACCTAATTTTCAAAAACTATAGAGAAAAAAGTTCTCTCCAAACTGTGTTTGCCTGATGAATAAATATGCCTTGTATGGACCAAAGAGAAGGCGATATTGCTTACAGGTAACAGAGGGGCATCTTACTCTATTGATTTACATGAACACTAACATAATGTAGAATGTGCTTCACTGTTTCAATAATTTTATTATGTAGTTTGCATATACATTTGTTTTCATAGAATATTTAAACCATTTAAGATTTACTGGCCTTTTGATCACACAAAACATTTCAGAGAAAATCATTTTGTTCGTCGCACTGTTTTAAAGTTTTCCTACCCATAAAGTATTTTCTTAATACCAACACAATACACCGCATGCATAGCGGTAATTTTTTGAGTATTGCACAGTGGTAATTCCGAACAAACCTTCGCAAGTATTTTTTTTAAGTTATAAAATTGAGAACGTGAGTAAAGTAGTTGCAGATCGGTGCAAAAATGTGTTTTTCACCACTCTCATAGATACCCCGATACCCCACTTTTTGACATAAAAATTTTGGATTTTCAACACGTGTTCATTATTTTCAAAAACTTATTTTAAGCATTTTTTTTAACAATAAAATATATATAAATTTTTAAAAAGTCTTAAAATAATAAAATTACTTTTTGAAAATGTATAGATTTTTGAGAACAATTTAAAATTTTTTATTCAATATTCATTCATTTGGTTGTTGGGTTTAAGCTGGTCTATATGCATTTCACTGGAGCTTATGTCCGATCGTCTTGGTAGACCTTCTACCTGAATTCTTAAAAACGCTTAAAGTAAAGGGTCCGCCAAATAACTTTTTTTTTTTGAAAATGCTATAAAAAAGTGTAGCTTCGGCTGTGTGTCACGTAGCGCCGTCCTGTTGAACCAAATGTTGCCAATATCCTCCTCTTCAATTTTTGTGAACAAAAATTCGTTCAACATGACCCGATAACGATCGCCATTGACTACGGCCAATCCTTGCTCATTTCCGCACCAAACAGTGGCTCGTTTTGGGTGTATCGGCTATTCAATGTAGGCGTGCGGGTTTTCTGTGCCCCAAATGCGACAATTTTGCTTGTTTACATACCCGCCAAGATCAAAATGAGCTTCATCTGAAAAGATGATTTTTTCGGCAGAATCGGCCAAAGTAATGTCGCAATATTTCCCAGCGTTGTTCAAGCGTATACACAACCATATTCGTTCAGCGGAAGGATAAAACTAATTATCTGTCAAATCAGACATAAGCTAAGTGTTACCATTCATGAAATAAGCACTAGTTGAAAAAAAAAAGTTAGATGGCGGACCCTTTATAAGTTTTATTTTAAAATTCTCATTAACAAAATGAGAATTCAAAAATAAAACTCTAAAACCCAACCAACATTTTTCTTCCTTTTCAAAGTATGTTATTTTTTTCTAATTTAATTCGGGAGCATATCCCGAATTATTAAGTAAATTTGTTGTTATTTAAAAACAATTAAGAAAATTTTAAAATATTTTTAAAAAAGATTTCGGTTTAATAACAAAAAAGTTATCAACTCAGAAATCATTATCGAAACTGAAATATTAATTTTTTTTAAGATTAAATATTTCTTTAACTGATAAGATATTATTACTTAAGCTTTAATAGATTAGCAGAATTACGAAACATTGAATTCTTTTAAAATTGATTTGCAAAAGTTACATGGACCGAAATGGCTTTCTCATACGATGTGTCCTCTTATTGCACTGTGGTAGTGGAAATAGTTCTTAACACATTTCAATTTACTGACCCTTATACAGCGGCAATGTTATACACGAAAATATATTTACATTTTCCCTTCTGTAGCAAACAAATGCGTAAATATACAAACGCAACATGTTCTTAAATAAAAATTATTTTTTTTTTTAACTTTTAATCAGCTGTTTAAAGTTAAACATCTATGTCGCGTCAATGTTTACGTTGTTTCTAATCTTCTTTTAAAAAATTTTATCAAATCTTCAATGGCAAATCGAATCCGTCCAACAAGTTAGTTTTCTTAGCGGTTTAACAAGAAAGTCGCTATACAATTGTTGTATTAAATGACAACGTAATACATACGTACGTACATATTGCACTCAAAAACACGAACGTTCATTCCGCTTTAATCTTATCACCCTGAAGTGATTGAAACTTTGTGATGACAAAAGAATTTGTTTTTTCCACACTGTTGACAGTTGAAGGATGGACAGGTGTTGCACTACTCTAAATAGCCGGTAGATATGTTATGATATGTCAAATAGTTTCCGATTAACGATTCTTTATATCACTAAATTCATAAGCAAACTTGGGATATTTTAAGAATTTATTAATATTTTCAATATTTAAATCAAAAAGAAAATAAATTTTAATGCATTTATTATTTAGTTAATACATTATGAACGTTTTTACATTAGGTTCGTTCGAGAACTCACAAATTTGTACGAATTTGTACAAATTTTTACTGCATTTTACGAAATTGCGTTCGTTTACACAAATTTGTAGTAAATGAGAGCACAAATAGAGAGCGAAAAGTGACAGTTCTTGACTGAGTATTTGCAAATTTTTACAACAGAAATTTCTTGCTGTAAGATTTAGCAAAACCAAAAAACATATGATTCAAAAGGTAAACAAACAAAAGTAAGCAAACAAAACGTATACAATTTGTGAAAAAATATTAAAAAAAGGAAAATCCAAACCAAAGTGCAAAATATTATTAAATTTAAATTGTTTGTGAAATAAAGTTAGTTAACAATGTCTACAGATGAAAGAATTGAACTGCCTGAATCTGGCGCAGGTATACATACTTAAATACATATTTGCATATATGTATGTATGTACATAGTTCTCATTAAACTTTATTTATTTGCCATCAGCTGTTGCTTCAATTTTACGAATTTTTACAAATGTCTGTTCGAGTACTTTTTTGAACAAATTCTCTTTTTGGGAGTAAAATTTTCAATTTACTAAATAATTACTCATTTACTACAAAGTGCAGTAAAAGTACTCGAACGAACCTATTAATATCTTATTTATTTATGTTTTTTTATATTTTAGAGCATTAATTTTATCTGCGTAATGCCTCTTATAATAGGTTCGTTCGAGAACTCACAAATTTGTACGAATTTGTACATATTTTTACTGCATTTTACGAAATTGCGTTCGTTTACACAAATTTGTAGTAAATGAGAGCACAAGTAGTGAGCGAAAAGTGACAGTTCTTGACTGAGTATTTGCAAATTTTTACAACAAAAATTTCTTGCAGTAAGATTTAGCAAAACCAAAAAACATATGATTCAAAAGGTAAACAAACAAAAAGTATACAATTTGTGAAAAAAAATATTAAAAAAAGGAAAATCCAAACAAAAGTGCAAAATATTATTAAATTTAAATTGTTTGTGAAATAAAGTTAGTTAACAATGTCTACAGATGAAAGAAGGGAACTGCCTGAATCTGGCGCAGGTATACATACTTAAATACATATTTGCACAAATGTATTTATGTACATAGTTCCCATTAAACTTTATTTATTTGCCATCAGCTGTTGCTTCAAAATTACGAATTTTTACAAATGTCTGTTCGAGTACTTTTTTGGACAAATTATCTTTTTGAGAGTAAAATGTTCAATTTACTAAATAATTACTCATTTACTACAAAGTGCAGTAAAAGTACTCGAACGAACCTAATATAAGAAGGTAATATTATTACCTCCCACTTCTAAATTTGTACTTTTAATTATTGACATATATTTTTTTCACTTATTGTTGTCATTAATTTTAAATTCATTCGTCTTTTTAATTACAAAATCAACTGATTTACGAGCTGCCTTTTTTTAATACAGTTGCTGAATGCAGGCAATTTTTAGACTTGCCAAAAATAGTAGTTTAAATGAATACCCCTTATAGTGGTAAAGCCAAGTACTTTACAGTAATCAAAAGCCATACATATTAAGGGTATTTTAAACATGTTATATGATAATGTTATATGTTATCTTCTTACTGAACCCTCTGACTTAACAGATATGCTGTACAGTAGGGTGTGCAATTTACCATAATCTTAGATGGAATACATATTTAAAAGGTACTTTAAATAAAGTGGTCTAATATCATTACAGTGGAGATAAAAGTAAAAAAAAATGTGATACGTTTAAATTAGCACTACATGTGCTTTTTTATTTTATTTATTTTTTTCTTTATAATTTTTTTTTTTTTGCTTAATTTAAAAAGTTAATTATTGAAATTAGTGTTAAATCAAACATTGTCGTGTACGCAACGTTCAACGTTCAAGTGATGCTTGGAAAATCAAAAAGGATCAATAATAGTTATTAAATTTATTTTGATTTTTTTACACATTTTTAAATGGTTTAATTTATATATATATATATATATATTTATGGTAAATTTTTGGCTATAATTTTTCCTTTTTTTAAGTTTTTAAGTATTAAAAAACTTTTTTATTAATTGACTAAATATTTTTAAAAGCTTGTAATTAGTTTATTGTGAAAATTATTTATTTTTTTTTAAATTCAAATATGTGTTTTTAGAAATTGAAAAAAGTCACGTTTTAAAAAAATGCATAGAGAAAAATTAAAAATAAAAAGAAAAGTAGAAAATTCCTTTTTTTATGGTGTAATAAAATGAGATTTTAAATATTTCACTCAACATTTGTAAAGCTGTGTTTTCATTTAACGTTCATAAGTACATATGTATGTAGTCAGGTGCGTGCCAAAATTTATTTTTCAAACATGGAAAAATTTTCAAAATTTCGTCACTGTAGTTTTGTCTTATTTAAAGTTGTAAAAGTGTCGAAAATACACTTAAACAAAAAACATGGTTGTGGTAATCATAATCGAAGATCAACATACTTACTATGATTGAATTGTATGATTGTGGTTAAAACATATAATGGTTGCCAGTTATTATTATTATGTTTAATTAAAGTATCAAGCAATAATCATTCACTATAAGGTGTGTTCCACAAGATCTCGGACAAGTTCGGACTAATGAGAGTAAAATGAAAATTACTCTCTAAATTTGCCAAAACTACCCAAAATTGCTGGAACGCAAAAAAACCATTTTTGCACTTCTTGTAATACTAATGGTGCTTACTTTTTAAATTAAAATCTATTTAAGTGATTTTAGACGCTTAAAAGCAATAACATTATAAAAACAAAACATTTGCATCATTGCCAACAGATGTTAAAAATAATTTAAAAAGAACTGAAAGAGAAGCTGAGCCAGTGTAAATTTTTTTAAAGTATTTATTTTAAAGAACAAGGGAGATATGAATTCACTAAATTATTTACCACTTTAACTTTTTCATTAAAACCTTCCATTTTGCTTTTTAATATATTTTTTAACAAAAACTAAACTTTCTTTTGCAAATTTTTTGATTAATTTTCAGTTTCATATGTAAACAAAAAACAGCTGATTGTTAAATTCTTGTCCGAACTTACCCAAAGAAAAAGTTCGGGCAAATTTGTACAGGAAATGAAAAAAATTACTCTCTCAATTACTCTCATAATTGAACAAAAATTGTTATGTGGAACGCTTTTGGGTAACTTTGGACAAGTTCGGAGTGTTTCGTTATGCATGTGGAACACACCTTATATATGACTACAATTGAAATCGACAAACTTTGCTTTTTTCTACGGCAAATTATTCTCTTTTGCTGTAAAACATAAACTGACGACCTTTTACCTTTTTGAGTTACATATATTGGTTTTATTTTCCTTTTTAATTGCAATTTTTTTTTTCAATATTTGTTTTTTACTTTTTCTTGTTTCTTTTCAAGTTTCTCCAATTTTAAAAAAATTTTTGTGTATTTTTTTGACATCTCAAACTGTAAAAAAAATAAATATTTATTCAGCAAGAAAACAGTTGAAATCAAATTATTTTAAAAAAATATTAGCTTAATCATACATTTTTCTCACCTATTATTTAGTGATTATTTCTAATTTTTAATGCTTTTAAATATAATGTTATTTTTGTCATAAAAAATTTTTCAAATCATACTATTTTTTAACTACAACCATATTGATATTTTTACGAAGAGTAAACATAAAATAATAAAATTCTAAGAAACGCTTAATTAACATGACAAAATATATGTATTATGAAATTAAATAAATATGACTATAACTTGTTTTAGACAAAGTAATATGGTTATAGATAATATAATATGACTGTCGTAATCATGTCATAAGCATGTTTTTCTTTGCGTGTACGATAAACCAATTCCAATTAACATAATTTTTTTTTTCAAAGTGCCTTTAGCACTAATGGAAAATGTCGACAAACGTTTGCTTGCTGACAAATTATTTCTGTTTAAAAAAGTACATAAGTACATACATACATACATAGGTTCTGATTATCTTACAGTTTATTAAAACATATAATTACGTATGTACAACTTTAATATCTTAGAGTGGTTGGACTATCAAAATTTTTATTCATTGAGCACCAACTGTGTCTACATAAATTGTTTTATCTGCACACACTTTAAGTCTTCATACCAGTTGTTACAGGTAGTGGTGACATCAAAGTTTTAACTTCTGTTTAAATTTACAGTACCTCCTCTCTTAACGCAACCCTCGATAAGCGCAACTCCTCGATTATTGCAACTCGTAAATTGTTTGCATTGTTGACTCAGTTAACGCAACTTTAATCAAACCTCAGTTATCGCAACTTTTCTCCCAAAATGATCCGTTTGTCATTTTTTTTTAAATATTTTTTATTTAGATTTTTTAGCTTTAGATTTATAATTTTATATTTTTAAAATGGGACAATGTATGTTTTTGATATGTACAAATGTACGTATTTCATATGAGATGAATGGTGATACAAACAATTGTTATTGCATGACTAGACGTTGCAAAGGGTATATTAGATTCGGCACGGACGAATATAACACTCTTACTTGTTATTAATTGTTTTTGTTAAGAAAATCATTTTCTATTAAAAAATAAATTACATAAAATAATAATAAAAATTCAATTTTAAAATAAAAATATTCAATTTTTTTTTTTAAATATTATTCTTTCTCTTGTTTTTATTTATTTTATTTTTTTTTTAATGAAAACGTTTAGCAGAATCATTAGTGTGCATAAATATGCACCATAAAAGTTGTCATAACTCGAGAATTTATTAAATTTTTTTTTTATCAAAAATTAATTTGGAAAATAAGTCATCCATTGTGCGGACACTTAAACAATATCTTATCAATAGTCTGTGTCCGATTTCTGCAACTGATTACATTTTGATCGTCATCATTAAATACCAACTGCATTTGAAGATTTCTGTCTGACGTCTTCTGTTTCAAGTGTGTAACATCAAAATATTTATATTTAAATTACAAAATCGTTTTAATAATTTTATGATTAAGAAATTTACTTTACACAAACACACAAACATACATATATACATACATATATATTTATATCAGTATTTTTTATTAAATTTAATAATATTAACAACGTATGTATGTATGTATGTATGTATGTAGATGCAGATTTCTTAAATCTTTATCACTTTTTATTAATATCCAATGAATTTCATTTAAATACACTGAAATAAACATTAAAAAAGAAATATGTATAAATACCGTTAACGGTTTATTGTTGTTTTTATTAAATCACAGATCACTGAGTTTGACTCTTTCTAACTGCATAATTAAATTTATCTCTCCCCTCTATTTCTGTATCATTTTAGACGACAAACATCTTTAAAAGGCTGGTCCTAATTTATAGTTTTAATTTAAAAAAGAACAAAATTAATTTTTAAAAATCAAAAACAACTGTGATAATTTCCACACTCCAATCACGCACACAAAATCTTAAGAAGTAATAGAAATGGGTCTATCATCGGATATAAAAAGTCCAAAAACTGAGAGTCCTTTAGAATTACAAAATCCAAAGACGCTAGATGCCACCAATGCAGAAGATGTTGAAGCCTCAATCAAAAAAGATAATAGAACCAGGTACCTATACCATTGAATAATCTTATTAATTAAAGTAAAAGAAAGGAAAACATTTCATTTTTTTTATTAATTTTCATTTTGTAGCCAAATAGAAACTGCTGTGCATTTTTTCAAAGGCAGCGTCGGTGCTGGCCTTTTTGCCATGGGCGATGCTTTTAAAAATGGGGGCTTGGTTGGAGCCACAATATTTTTACCCATTATAGCTGTCATATGTGTGCACTGTGAACAAATGTTAATTGCTGGCTCTATATTGGCCGTGGAACGTACAAAAGGTGCCACATTTTTTGATTATCCCGTTACGGTGGAAAAATGTTTCGAATACGGTCCCAAGCCGTTTAGACGTTTTGCCAAACTTATGAGAGTAATGGTGGAAACGTTTTTATGTGTAACACAATTCGGATTTTGTTCCATATATTTTGTATTTATAGCCGATAATTTATTTCAGGTATATAAGTAACACACGATTTGTGGCTTTAAAAGAACTTTAAAATCTCCCTCTTTCACTAGATTTTTCAATCATATGGCTACAGCATAAGTTTCAATCTCACTATGCTATTATGTTTACTACCGGCAATGCTGCCTTCGCTGTTGACCAACCTTAAATATATATCACCTGTTTCTGCTTTGGCCAGCTTTTCGCTTATATTTGGTGTGATAGCTACTCTTAGCATAGCGCTCACTGATGGTCCTATGCCTTTGCCAGCAGAGAGACATCTTTTCACTAATGGTCCTCAAATGTCATTATTCTTTGGTACTGCTCTGTTTTCCTTTGAGGGCGTGGCATTGATTTTACCTCTACGTAATGCTATGAAGAAGCCGGACAAATTCAGTTCTCGTTTTGGGGTTTTAAATGTTACTATGGTGTGCATTACATTGATTTTTATTATAACTGGTTTTATAAGTTACCTGAAATGGGGAGAAGATGTTGAGGGTAGTATTACCTTAAACCTGGATTCAGATAATACGTAAGTAATTTTTTAAATTTCTTTTTTATGTACATAGATGGTCTAACCTTTGACAATCGATACGTTTTTACACTTACTTTTAGACTATCCCAAATTGTTAAAATCGCAGCAGCATTGGGTGTATTCTTTGGTTATCCCATACAATTCTTTATAATGATTAAAATCATTTGGCCACCCATGAAACAAAACTTAGCTAGTGCCCAAAAATATCCCATTACTATACAAGTGTTTTTAAGATTCGTAATGGTGCTACTAACCTGTAAGTGTAAACACTAAATTTTTTCTAATACTTTAAGGCAAATTTATTCGTCAGGTAATAATTATTCCTCAGCTGATTATTATTTTCTTCACTAAACACAAAATAATTCTCTCCTTTCTCCCATTTACTTAAAAAAAAATGTCAAACTTCATATAAAAAAACGTAAAAAAAAATTCATCACCGAACTGTGATTACCTGATGAATAAATACGCCTTGAATAGGTACATCATAGATCATATAAATTTTATTTTTTTATTTTTTCTATACAGTTGGAGTTGCTTTGCTGGTGCCTAATTTGCATTTATTTATATCGCTTATCGGTGCTTTCTGTTCCACTTCTTTGGCTTTAATATTTCCTGTTTTCGTCGACTTTGCCCTAAGGGCTCAAAGACCTAAAGGCTTAAATACTTGGGTGTATTTGAAAAATATCTTAATATTGGCGATAGCTATTTTAGGCATTATCACGGGCACCTACGAAAGTATTGTTGAAATCATCAAAGAATTTAGAGAATAAGTACTTGTATTTATATAAAAAATAGTATTCTTGTCCCCTCTCATTCTCTCTTTTGTATGTAAATAGTTATTGATATTTTACCCTTTTGTTAAAAAAAAATTATTGTAAATTATATTTTAAGTTTGATTATGTATAGTGTAATGAATTGTTGTCGTTTTTAAAATTTTTATATAAACTGGTTTAATAAGTATTATTTGTACAGAAAAAAATAAATCTCAGTACGTAGGCTTATAAGTACTTACATACATAAATATAAAATTAAAAGTTATAAAGACTTTACCAAAAGCTAACTGCACTTTTATGTTGTTTTATTCGACAAGATATTAGTAATGGACTTTGTTTAATTTAATGCAATGAGCAATAATTTAAAAAAAAATTTAAATAAAGTTGCAAATTCTTATTTCTGACGACAGTTCAAGTACAACTTGTACAACAAGTACTATCGTTAAGAGCAAACATGTATATTTTTTGTGCTAAATTTTCATTGGATTTTATTGGTAACGAAAATATATTTTTTAAAGAAGTTTTATTTATAAATTTTCATGTTGATATCTTACTTATTTAATATTATTTACATTTGCTTTAATTTCATTATTTATTTACACTTCTTCCTGTTGCTTTTTTACTTTTTTCTCTTCTATTTTTTGTTTCTGTTTTTTCTTTTTCTTAATAAATTCGCTTTTGTCCAAATTATTCTGGAAGAATGTTGTTTCTTTGCGTGCCTGGGAGACTTCAGTCATAAGTCTTTGTTTGTGTACAGCTTGTTCGTAGTTCATGCGTTCAGTAAGATGGCACCATTTGAAACGTGGTAAATATTTCATGCTCCAGAGATAATCAAAGAATTGAGATTTTTTACGGGATGAAATTTGTTTATTATTTAAAAGGGGTACAATTTGTTTCGCCACACGTTTCGACTCAAACTCTATCCAACCTTCTGTAAAGTGGCGGGCAAACGGTTTACGTTTTTTCTTCTTTTTATCATCACCTTAAAAAATAATTTATAAACCATTTAACTAAAATGTAAACATTGTATAATTGTTAGTATCGGACGTGAATTATAAATCTGTGCCAAAAAGAATAAGACGTATTATCAACTATTTTGGACAACTTTACAGGAAGTTATAACAAAAACTTATTGCCGAAATTTTTTCAACGAACGATATCATTTGAAATAATAAATAATTTTATCTTATAAGAAAACTAAATATACCAAAACCAATACGGTCTTTAATTTATACAGCGCAGAATTCTTATAATAGTCTGTATTTTAAAGAGAATAATTTCGCTATAAAAACCGAAATAATCAACTTTTTTACTACACAGATATATTAGCCAAATGCAAAAATATTGCCATAAAATTAAGTTTATTTTAAAGACAATTGTACTTGTCATTTGTAACGTTCTAAAAATAATGTGATTAGTTTAAGTTTTATTGACCTAGTTAAAGGCCTAGTTATTGACAAAACATCTCTTGATTTTCATAACACATAATATCGTTTTTAAATATGCTTACGAGTTTCCTTAACTTACCTCCCGGTAACTTTTCCGGTTGCAAATATACTCGACCAATTTTGCCATATTCTCCCAAAATCTCTCTGATACGGGTGACATTCATGTGTTTGGGTATATTCGAAATATATATAATGCCCTTCTTGCGTTTCTTTTTGTGTTTTTCGGCATCCAATTTACAAAAACTTTTTAAATCCATTTCATCGTCGTCATCATGGGACAACTCAGTTCCATCTTCTAACTGCTCTGCATTAGATTCTTCAGTATTTTGAATCATATTTTTCTTCACCGACTCTTCAACACTTTCAAACATTTCTTTTGAATTTGAGGTAAGTTGTAACTTTTCTTTAAATTTATTATCTTCTAGCATTATCTTTGGTTTTTTCGGTTTTGAAGGCATTTGTTTATTGATTTCTTTCATTAATATTAGTATAATTTATAGAAATTTTTCCAAATTGCTTAAAGTATTTTAACAAAAAAACCAAAACAAACTAATTTGACATTTCCCTTCACGTGCATGTTATAGAGTTGCCACTTAATTTAAAGTAACAGGGTGTTTAGTTTGATATTAATTAATCGAACTGGCAGATTTAAGTGTTAAACAATACAACACCAAAGAGGCGAAATAAAATCCAATAGAAAAGCGCTGAACAAAAAGTTTTTATGTGTAATATAAATCTGATTTTATATTTAAAAGCACGCGACAGTGTTACACAGCAAAAGCAACTTAATTCCCTAAAAAGCTATTTAATATATGTTTAATATTTCAACAATCAAATTTTGCTGAAAACAAGTTGAAAATGTAATCCAAATTGCTTATTTTTAGTCAAAATATTTTATTAAATTTAGCACAACAAATGATTATTAAGATAATTTCATAAAAGTCAGGCCTTCGAGGTCATGATATGAAAAAACTTCATTATTTTATTTTTTCTTTTTATTTTTTTTACTTAAATTTTTATTAAATACAGCTTTTTTAATAAAAATTAAACCAACAGATGAAGTATTTATAATTATTTAGTAAATTTAAATAAGTATGCGGTAACATTGAACAAGTTTTCTTGCATAAAACATTATATAACTTTCTAATTGTGTGCGAGAAAAAGGAATAAATATTGTTTCATACGTGAATGTACTTAAAAATCGTTTGGCTTATCGTAATATCAAATTTGACATTAGGTGCGTATAAAAACAATAAACTTGTATGCAATAAAACTTTTTGTGTAAATACATTGCAAGTTGAAAGAAGAAACGTAACATTTCTGAAAAAAACTCCAATGTGAGCACTGTCTATTAAATTATAGATAAAATTGCAAAAGAATATTTTTGTACATCATTAGCAGTAACAGGGTGTGTACTTTGTTTTTATTTTTTAAAGTTGTTGCCAGACTAGTTGTTTTTCAAAATACAACCCTTCAGGCGACAAGGCTACACGAATGGAAAAAGTACAGGTAAGCAAATTACGAAAAAATTAAACAAAACAAACACAAGAAAAATACGTTACGCGACAAACGAGTTATTGACATGAACGTGTAAAGTTGTTTAATCGTAAAGTGCGCGCGCGTTGTTTTATTAAAATGTAGTTTTACTAAAAATCTAACAATTAGAAAAATATCGAAATTTTAAGTAATCTGCGATTTTTTTTTTATTAAAACAACGATACCTGGTTATTAAGCCAAAAGAATTTACAACAAAAATCAACGAACTAAACAAATATATAAAGCATAAAACAATAAAGTTAAACAAAAACAAGTTTTAAGTAATGAAATAAATACGAAAACAAATGAAAAAATATACGAAATTAATGTAATTTAAAATAGTTACAAAAAATTAAACAAAATTTATTTGAAATCAATTGCGTAAATCAAATACCTGTCTATAGAATTTTTATTTGAAATTAACGAAGTGCTGTTTAATACATTCCTTTTCAAGAAATTCTATAGGTAATTCTCTGAACGTGACATGAATCATTGAAATAATACACGAAGCAATACCTACAGTGACCAAAACCTCTGTTTAAATAAATTAAAAATACTATAGGTACCTACCTATAGTTTTATACCTACACTAACTAACTACAATAAAAATAATAACTTTATCTTTACTAGAGGATCAGTAAATTTTTTTTGTTTTTTTTTATATTGTTGTCTCTTTCTAACAAGTGTAAGGTTAAACAATACCAAGAACAAAAATTCCGTATTTGATCAAGTGTCCTTTAACAATAATTTTTTCGTTCTCAATTTAACATGCACATTGTATGAATACAAACATACGCAAACTCCCTTTACTACATAGGTAATTTGTTATAACAACCCTGTGCTGCATTAAAAACAAAAATTAAACATACGATTATTGTAACAACAATAAGAATCAGTAAAATAAAATTCTTAACAATGCAGCTGCGTTTTCACGTTTATATTTCTAACTATGGCAACAACAGCAAAAACAAAAACAACTTCAACACTAACCTAGTATACGGCATATGTTTTATGTGAATACGATTTCAAAAAGAAAAATAACAGAAAGAAATACATGTAATTTTAAATTAGAAAAAAATAGAAGAGAATAAAGTGAAAAGAAAAAATAATTAAAATTAAAAAGACAATAAGATAGATAAAACAACAACACTAAACTTTCATCTAACAAGTGTGATTTTTTTTTATTAATTTGCCTTGTGCATAATTGTGTGTGCTTTTAAATTCGTTGTGATTTTGTTTAAAAGAAAGTAAGTGAAAAACGTGAGTTTAGCCAACATGAAAGTCACCGTTTGTTTTGGTGACACACGCATTTTAGTGCCTTGTGGTGATGGAAATCTTTTGGTTAAGGATTTAATTAACGAAGCAACTAGACGTTATAAAAAAGCAGCAGGAAAGGTAAATAAAATATGTATTAAAAATAATACTTTTGCTTATAGGTACTAGTATGGACTTATGTAAATCTGAATTGATATTTAAGTTGTGTTCGTTATTTTTTCCTATGTAGGTAGGTACCTACTTTGTTTATTTAGGGTAATAAAACATACATATGTAGATAAATTGGGTTCCGTTTTATTCGAGTGTGAATTCTGAAATATATATGAACAAAAGAATTTCATACATACATAAGTATATACCTTCGTATCCACATACATATGGGCAATTCCATGAAAATGTCAACCACGACTGTAAAAACAAAAACTCTCAATAAAAGTTTAATGATAAAAAACACTCAAATTTTACTATGCGCAGGTATTTAGAGCCTATTACATTATTTTAAGCGCAATAAGAAGAGTTTAATCTGATTATCTCTTGGTAAAATGTCCAGCCCATTCCAAAGATAAAAAACTTCATAAGTTTTCGTATTATGACAAGCACTTTATAAATGTCTCTCAAACTGCATATTCATTAAGCGAAACAGTTAAATTTTAACTAGTCTGTAGTAGGCTAAGGTGATGATACTTGCTTAGTGTAATAATAAGACGCGTATTATAAAAGTGAGTTGAAATTTAATATGTTTATATATTTTATATTTTTTTCGAACTTTTTTACTATATATTAAATTTTCAATGTGAACCATTTTTTATTTTGGCTTAAGTTCATTTATTCTTTCATTTTTAATTTTATAATTCAAATTTAATTAAATTGTAACCATTTTAGGAATATTCTTTCTAAAATTATTTCCGATATCAGCCGAGTGGAATGCATTTTCGAAATCAGCTACGATTTCATCATCAGCACTCTTTATCGGTATACTACTATGTAACTTAAATGGTTACAATTTAATTAAATTTGAATTATAAAATTAGAAATGAAAGAATAAATGAACTTAAGCCAAAATAAAAAATGGTTCACATTGAAAATTTAATATGTTTGTTATTAAAAAAGTACTTTTAAGTTAATTATTAATATGTTTGTTATCAAAAAAGTACACTTAAGTTAATTATTAATAGCGAAACGTAAATCTCATTTTCCATCTCTGCATAAATAAATCAAGGCGAATTCAAAAAATTTTGACATTATGCTTTCCGATCAGCTGATGCGACCCCTATTCCATCAAAACAAACAAAGTAAATTGATTATTTTGTTAAATATTAGAGATTAGAGATTTTTATTATCTTGGCCAAAATGTTGTCTTGGCTATTTCATAAATGTTAAATTATCAACCCAGCTGATGGGAAAGGATTTTGTCAAAATTTGTTGAATTCGCCTTGATTCGATTTATTAATGCAGGGATAGAAAATGAGAATTTGATTTTGAAATTAAACAATTAAGTTAAGTGTACTTTTTTGATAATAAATGTACAAAATGTATGTATATTTGATGCTTTTGCCATATTTATAATGTATTTCACAAATATATATCCTTTAATATAATTTTATTAAATTAAACATATTATAACTGCTTTTCCAACCCTGATATACGAATTGGCCTTAACAGAAAACATCGCCTAAATAGTTGCTTTGTTGTATTAATTCGCCGTTGCATATAGCTGTATGAATATGCCTTGGTGTCTACGTTCTTGTCAAATGACTTTTTTGCACTTGTTATAAAAAATTTCACTACATCATTCACTAGCATGGTACAATTATCAGGTAGCCTCAGTTCTGCAACAACAAAATTCTTAATGTATTTTGTTGCTGGAAAACGACGACTTAAATGTCAAAAAGCAAATGTTTGTGCGTGTTTTTTTTGGAGGTAGAATATATACGTACACAATATACCTATACACATACATAAAAAAATTTGACATCTTAGTCAAACCTTAAGGTAGAGAAAAAAATAATCATGAGGCTACCTGATAATTGTACCATTATTCACTAGCTAATTGTCTAAGGACCTTAAAAATACTACAAAATCAAAGATTTCTTTTTATTTTTTTCGTACGATTTTGATCGTTAAATTTATAATTTTAATTATATTTTTTTATCTTTAGCAATTTTACAAATTCTTTTGTGTAAGTTCTAGTTTTCATAAAATCTTTCTTACATTTTTTTTGGATTCATAATTGTGTTACGTACATGTTGAAAAAATTAATTAATAATACCTGTAGATAAATAAAAATATTCGTTCGTATCATGCATATATTTTTGTGTATCACTATTACAATCATGTACATACATACATACATATTTTTATGACAATTTGTTGTTGTTGTTTTTTTATATTTTATTTCAACGTTATTATCATAATGTAAACTTGCTTGACAAATCCTTAGATAAACATACATTTTGAATAAGATAAGATTTATATTTATGTTTTTAATATGATTTATATAACCTATTAATTATACTTTAAAATACAATATAAAAAATTGTTAACAATTTTAATCTAATACGTTACTATGTGTAATTACATGGTGTAATTACATAAGGTGATAGCGTAAAGGAGAGCGATTTTCGGCTCTCTTTTTTTATGTATGAAGTTTGACAATTTCCGAAGTTGAAATATTTTTTTTAATATGTAGTTTGACATACTCCAGAACACAAAAAAAAATGTCAGCTGGGCTGGCACCGCCACCTTGTATAAGTGTACCCTGGTTACTACTCACTATGTACTTACAAGTAAAGTTTGGGGCAACTTTCCTTAATATTTTTCCAAAAATTGCCAAAATGTTTCTATTATATAAAATTTTGAATATTTTGAATTAAAGGAATTGCAGAAAAGTAACCTTAAAGTCATAGGCAACTCTTTTTTTTTTTGCTACAAAAAAGTTGGCCCAACATTAATATTCTTTCATTTCCGCTTTACAGCATGTTATAAAAAATTGATTTTAAAAAATAATTTTCTGAACCCTTAAAAATACTGACAGCTAAAAAATTTGAATGGTTTTTCGTTTATTTTTTCAACCTTAAATTTCTCATAAAAAGTATAAAAGAAATATTTGAAATACCTTTAATGTTATTTATTTGCTTGATGATAAGCATGATAAGAAAAATAGTTACAACAGCTAAACGATGCCCACAATGAATGTTACATTTCAAAAATTGTTAAAAAATGTTTTTCGTATAAGAAAATTCTCATAAAATTTGTTTAATTAAAGCTTATAAGAAAATATATATAAACAAGAAAGAAAAAAAAACACTATCAAAATGAACCCAAATGACCTTTTTATAATCACTTTAAGAACCCCTAATGTTACTTCAGTTAAATGGATTTTTTTTTTTTGGTTTCAAGAAACATTTTTTAAAGACGCCCCTACTTTACACTTGTTGCACGTTGTAAAGAATTACAATTAATGGCTGGAAAGAAAAAGATTATAGCTCAAAAGCAATTAATCACATGTAAAAGGTTAAAAGAAAGAAAAAACGAGACGAACAGAATTTTTTATTTTCAAATAAAAAATAATCCTAGACATCTAGTGTTAAGTAATACTCCTGCATCTACAACAAGTGCTTGTTTTCGGATTGATTTTCTTCGTTTTTGATTGATACTTTACAAAAGATATTAGAAAATAATAAAACAGAGAAAATAACAAAAGAATTTACTTTGTTTCATTAGTGTAAATAAACCCAAAAAAGAAAACAATCTTAATCTTACCTTAAAAAATACTCCTACTAATAAATTATCTTCTATTCTTATTAAGGGTTATTGGTATTTGTCAATTAAAGATTTAAAAAACAAACACATCATATAAAACTGTTTTTACTAGATAATCCATCCAGTGATAAGTCAAATACTGCAATCTATCTACTTTACAAAAAGAATTCAAATAAATACAGCTCTTTTGCCACTCCTTTCAAGTTTTTGAAAACTAAACATCATAAATCTTTTTCGTAAATACAATCTTGACTTTGAAAATTAACATTTAATGATAAATTATGTGAAATTCTCACAAACATTATTTATGCTTGACAGCCTTCTCTTTTTCTGTAAAAGCTTCTTCAACCTGGATCTTTATTATACCCTTTAGCACTTTAGGTTGTCAGATAATTATGAAATTTGGTATATGATGTACATATTTCAACTAAAATCATATCCCACCTTAAAGTATAACATTTGAATGACAAACACTCTTCGTGTGAAATAAGTGTAAAGTGCAATTTGATACATAATTGGTCATAGCTTCAAATGTTCAGTCCCAAAAATCACCTAAACGTTTAAAAATCTGTTGAAAGTATTTTAAAATTTCAGATAAATACACAACACTTTATTATTTGTATTTTATATATACTAGCCAAACCCGGCGCGCGTTGCTACGCCCCTTAATATATAAAAATGCATTCTGAATTTAAATTGAATATTAAGTGCAAAAAACTAAAAATTATAACTTTTTTTAATGGGCTTCCCTGCCCACATTTCTAATCACAAAACTGCATAGTCATGACAGCTCAATATGTATACAAATTATCAGAAAAATCGGTGAAGTTCAAGTAGCTGAAAAT
Source organism: Phyto melanocephala (assembly GCA_941918925.1). Lineage (NCBI taxonomy): Eukaryota > Metazoa > Arthropoda > Insecta > Diptera > Rhinophoridae > Phyto > Phyto melanocephala. The sequence continues at coordinate 131,917,356 of OW799234.1, read as the reverse complement.
GATAATTTATTTCATATGGGCGTGGCACTCCCCAATTTTCTAATCATGAAATTGTAAAGTCATGACAACTCAATATGTGTGCAAAGTTTCACAAAAATCGGTCCAGAGCAAGTACCGCAAAATAATATCTTTTTTTATGGGCGTGGCCCTGCCCACTTTTCTAATCACGAAATTGTATAACGATGAGACTTCAATATATGTGTGCAAAGTTTCAGAAAAATCGGTCCAGTGCAAGTACCTCAAAATTAAAACTTTTTTAGGGGCGTGGCTCCGCCCACTTTTCTTATCACAAAATTATTCAGTCATAACAGCTCGATATGTGTGCAAAGTTTCAGAAAAATCGGTCAAGTGCAAGTAGCTAAAACTGATAACTAATTTTTATGGGCGTGGCCCCGCCCACTTTTTTCCACCCGCAAACACTCCCTGGTATGTGTCCAACAACTTGCCAAAGTTTGAGTCCGATCGGTTTTACAGTTTCGGAGTCTATAGCTAACACACACAGAGTTTCACTTTTATATAGATAGATAGATGGTGTAGGGTGTTACATAATCCGGCCGACCATAACATTCTTACTTGTTTTAAAGTTAAAGTCATAAAGTTTTTAAGTCGTCATAAAGACCTCAGACTTTAAAATAAGTGTGGCACACCCTGCTCTTGTCTTTTTGCATATGTGTGTGTGTATGTTTTATATAAGATAAGCTTTGGTTTCAAGATGACTATAATCAATCAAACTGAGGTGTCTCTTCTTTGTTCTGCAAAATATTTGTCACTGTGATATTGTCACACATACTGAACAGTAATATACACTAAATACTCGATTTACGCGATTTTACTTTAACACGATTTGTAGATTTTGTGAAAATTAAAGGATTTTTTAAATTTTCCTTACATTTCACAAAACAGCCGACAAAAGCAACTACCTGACATTATACTGCAACATGTATAAAATCTTCTAAATGATTGTAGTACCCATTTTGAAACTTGTAATGTATTAAGGGACTACATAAGCCGATAATGCACTGCATGTGTCTCTACAGCTGACTTGTCAAATTTGTGACTCATATGTAATTCTGCATGTCTGTCAAAATTGTTATATTAGAGTCAACCGGTGTTGTTCGTTTTGAAGCTGTTTAGATTTCTACCAACAGCAAATACAGTGCTGTCTGGGTAAGGTGAACCCCCGATGCTATGAATACCTCGCTAGAGTGAACACCAGAATGTTTATATTGACTACTCTGTAGAGTAAACACTCATATACCTCTATAGAGTGAACATACTTTATAGTGAGTTTTAAGATTTGGCGAAGGAGAAAAACAATGAAAAATAGTATAAAAATTAAAGAGAACATTTAATAACGGTAAAGTAACGATTCTTTTAGAGTAAGTTGAGAAGTTACTCTCACAAATACGCGTTCTATGAAGTGTTAATTTATTTAAGTCTGCGCGCATGGATTCGAAAAAAAGAAAGCATTTATTCTTAAAACAAAAAAGCGACATTATAAAAGAAATTGAAAAAGGTGCTAGTGTTGCTTCTTTGGTACAGCGTTTCAACTTTGATTTAATGAACAACCTGGGTATAGTGAAATCGCTCTGCAAAAATTAGTTCACTCTACCCAGACAGCACTGTATCAGGTGGCTTGTCAGAACAAACTAGAACACATACTAATTGTCAAATGACTTTCAAAAGGTACGTATTTAGCACTGAGAAATTGTGACAAGTCAGATGTAAAAAAAACATGCTGTTTGAGTTCAATTCTAAATATAAGTAAATAAAATACTGTAAGTTACAAAAGTTAGTTAGTTTGCCACTACCGATTTTGTACATAACCTTTTTGGAAAATTTATTTTTTCCATATATTTGTCGTTTGAAAAAAAAACAACAAAAAAACGGATTTTAACTACGACCATTATTTAAAAGGCCTAATAAAAATATAAAGTAAAGTTAAGCTGAATTCAAAATAATATATTTTAGCTGTCCGCTTGATATGAAATTCCAAATATATAGGATCTAAGAACGAACAACTCGAACGATTAGAATAATTCAAGCAAATGAATTCCTTATGCAACCTAAAACTAAAAAGTATGTCAGAAACATCATCACGAACATTTTAAAGAAATTAAAAGAGATAATATTTCTGTTAACTGGTTTCACACCCTGTTAGTACCAGATGTTAAACTTTAATTTAGAAGTAAAGTCTAACAGTCCACGATATATCATACAAAAATTTAATTTTACACGATTTTTTCTGGAACGTACCCATTGTGTAGATGGAGAAATAGGTGGTTTTATTTTTGCATATAAAATGCCAAAAACATTTATTTTGCAATCCATTAAGTCGGTTAGGCGTTGTAAGTCTGTCCGTGTGTATGTTGAAATCAACTTTTTGAAGCCCCCCGACATCGCCTGGATCCGGGTGAGGTATTAAAATATCAGAAATATTTGGGAGCTGATCGGTATTGAAAATCAGAGAAATCGGTACATCAACAACTGAGATATAAGGAAAAAACCACGACCACCTCGTTTTTTTTTCACAACATACAGCTTACAACACATACATACAAACGTGGTATACTTGTTAGAGTGAACGTGGCATCGAATCCCAGCTGAGCCAAAATTTTTTTTTTACCTTTTTAATTTGTTTTTTTTGAACATCATACATAAACTCAATTTATAATTTTACAATGGGATGTTTTTATATATGTATGTATGATTTTTATATGTATGTACGTAGTTCATAGGAGATGAATGGTGATACAAACAATTGTTATTGCATGACTACACGTTGTGAAGGGTATATAAGATTCGGCACGGCCGAATATAGCACTCTTCCTTTTTTTGATTTAATTAAAAATATTTCTATAGATTGTTTTTTTAGACGTAAAGACCTTCTTTTCAATAAAACAACAAATGCAATGTAATGAACAAAATTTAGGCTGAGCTCACAAATTTAATGCCATTTAATATTAAAATAAAAATTTTGCGACTGCGCCTTTTTAATATTTTTTTGAAAATACCCAGTCTTATTTTGCCAATAGAGAATTTTACTCAACGAACACAATACAAAAATATTATTGGGGCTGGCAATGCGTACCGGGTTCAACTGGTAATTATATAAGAATCATAAATTGAAAAAATCTAATTTGTTTACACAAATACAAAAACCAGTAAAAATAATAATAAAAAAATATAATTATTATTCAATAAATGTAGTTTCACTTGACACTCCTCCTATATACTTACATACCTACATACATACATACATTCATGTCTAGTGTAACAAATAAACACCTGAATGAAATATTGAAATATAAAATTCTAAGTTGATGTTAACGAATGGAATTTAACTGGTTCTTTTGAATAATTATTTCAATAAAGCTGCTTAAAAATGGCAAATAAAGTATTAAAGTCCATACATTCCATATTATAGAGTTCAAAAAAAGGAAGTTGACGTGTTTCACTTATACTTTAGACATTTATTTGCAAAAGTTTTAAAACTGTTCTGCATGTACAGTGTGGCCCACAAAAACTCGATTTTGTTTTGCTATATCTTAAAAATTTGTCTCTGAAATATTTATTTGAAAATATTTAATTTTCTCTATCTTTAATAATTGTTTTTCCATGTAATTCTTTCTGGTTTTTCTTTTATCGAAGGGAACACAATAGACCACATGGGTGTCTGAGTGTGGGTGTTAAAAGTGTCTATTGCTTCCTTGTTATGGCAATTTAGAATTTTGTTGCAACATTTTCACTCTTTATATTTAGAATTTCGGGCGATAAGTTCTTGATCTCTTGTCGAATATTTGCACTTCCGATGTGAGTAGCACACAAAGCAGTCACTTTGAGTGGATGTAATGGGTGTTCGAGAATTAGAAATTGTTTTTCGGTGTCTAAGGAAGAAACAAAAATTTTGTTTTCTTAAATATTCGTTTAGATTAAAATAAACCGCGTCGCGAAGAATTTGAATAAATTCTCTTAGGAATTATTCCACAAAAAAAGTCACGAATCTTTTGCGTTTGAGGGGTATCCCGTTCCACGGCTTAGCGACATTTAATCTGTAAAGCCTATAGTACTCGAAATGTAAAAAGCCAGATGCACATGTGGGTCTGAGGTCACTAAAATGTTCTGCAATTTCTTTACATTTTTTAAAATACACGTAGTGGCTGCATGCGGTAAGATTTTGATATTCCCCGAAATGTATTTTAGTCCAAAAATGCAAATGAAACACATGTGGCCGAAGCGGATACAATTATTCTCTATGATGCATCAAAATTATGTCACAGAAACATGCGTATGTGGCTTGTTACATTTCGTGTACTACAGGCTTAACAGTTTACTTTAGTAATATCAAAACAAAACTTAAAATGGCCATCATTTGCAAACGTTATAGCTCCTTCCGCTAGGACGATAAACATGTGTATGTTGCGACACTTTATATGTTTTTGATTTCTTAGTGGATTTATTTACTTTCAATCGTTTATGTTGTTATGAATCGACCGATTAAATCAAGTTTTCCTGGTCAAGTTATCTGTAAAATATCGACGATCCGAAAAAAAAATTAATTTTGGATTTAAAAAGTCAGAAAGCAGTTTTTATTTCGCCTTAAATCAACTGATTTCCAATAGAAAAATTCTCCCAAATCTCAGGTGTGTAACTAATTTTCAAATCCCATTCTTTTAAAGTTCTGTCTTTAGAGCGATAAAAGTGTTCTATGCATAAATAGCAAGTGTTTTATTTAAAATTAATTACAATCAAACAAATGTGTGAGTGTTTAATGAAATCATGTGTAATTAAGTAAATTTAACATTTTTATCTCATATAGAAAACTAAATAAACGCCTACAAAATAAATAAAATTGTAAAACGTTTTAACGGAAATATCTGACAACAGATACGAACTAAATGTGTGATGGTGATAATAGAAGGTCAGCAAAATTTTATTGGAACAGTTGCTTGGTGGTTGATGGTTTACATTGTATTTAACCAACTTTATCAAACAACATCAGCAAGATAAAAACATTAAATAATTTGCAAACAACCACATACGAATGTTGAATAAAATTATCGAAAACGAAAAAAACCCATAAATTTACAATTTTCAGTTAAAGTCTATTTGGAAAAAAATAATAAATAAATAAATATTACAATTGGAATTTTTATATTAAATCTGTCAACTAGAATCTAAAAAATGTTCTTTGCAAAAAAAAAAAAAATACTTAAGGGAAAATTACGCCATTTGAACGTAAACGAAATTTTACTCGATCCTTTGAGTTTTCTATGCTCTTGGCATAGATATTCTAAAATAATTTTATTATTTGTTCCAGATCCTGTGCTGTTTTCTACTCTGCAAAACAAATGAACGAGTACGAAGAGCTATAACTACACAACAAAAACCAAAATAAACAAAAACACTGAGTGATAGACAATGAATGTATGACAGTGCCTTAATAGGATTGCCAGGGAAATTATGACTTTCGATTAGAAAAAAAACACGAACGTTCGAATACAATTTCGGTCGTAATGCCGCAATTTAACCCCCTAATTAGAACATACAAAGAATTCAATAGAATAATTTATATGTTGACCTGTATTGCTTATGAATTTCATGGCATTAAATATTTAAAAATAATTTCTGATATATTAACTCCATCCTGGCGCTCCAATTTTGCACCACTTTTTTTGAGCATACTTTCATAGTGCGTAGAATGTTGGCTTCTAAATGATCATTTGTTGCTGGTTTATCAGCATAAATAGAGCAGATATTTGGTATAGTAGCACAAAAAGTAGTCCAAAAGTGAAAATCACACCAATGAAGTGACTAATTCACAAGTCCATTTCAGTCATTAAACGTTTGGTTCAACAAACTAATGATTTTTGCGCCGTATGGCATGATGGAACCATTCAAATGCTTTGCAATGAGGAATACAAACAAATTACGAATTATTTGCCAGTATCGTTCGCCTTTCACGGTTATGTTAGCAACGATTTCGATGAAATGGGGAGATGCCCATTTCAGCATGTAAACCGCACCAAAACGTTTTTTTTTTTTATACCCTTCACATAGTGAATAGGTGAGTCGATTAAGCTCTGTCAGTCTGTCCGTCTGACCGTCTGTCCGTGTGTATGTAGAAATCAACTTTTCGAAGCCCCCCGACATCGCTTGGACCCGGGTGAGGTATTAAAATATCAGAAATATTCGGGAGTAGATCGGTATTGAAAATCAGAAACATCGGTACATAAACAACTGAGATATGAGCAAAAACCCACGACCACCTCGATTTTTTTTCACAAAAACAACATTACAACAACAACATACATACATACAAACGTATATACTGGTTAGAGAAAACGTGGCATCGAATCCCAGCTGAGCCAAAAAAAAATTTTTTTTATTTTTTTTATATTTTTTTTTTTATTTTTTTTTTATTTTTTATTTAATATATAATTTATATTTTTATTATTTTTTTTTAATTTTTTTTGTTTTATATTTATTATATATGTATAAAAATTATTTTTTTAAAATTTTTTTTTTTTAATTTTTTTTTAATTTTTTTTTTAAATTTTTTTTTAAATTTTTTTTTATTTTTTTTAAATTTTTTTTTTATTTTTTTTTATTTTTTTTTTTAACATACGTAAATTTATAATTATACAATGGGATATTTTTTATATATGTATGTTTTTTATACAGTAGACTCGCGGTAACGTGAACTATTAAAAACCGAGCGTGTTCATGTTTGCGAAGTTGTTCATGTTAACGAAGGTGTAACTCTTTGAAAATTCCAAATAAATTAGACATGTGATTTAACTCAAATTCATATATTTTTTTGTATTTTGGATTGTTATGTACATATGGTTTGTAAGGAAAAAAAAGTACTTAAAAATTAATTAAAAAAATGTGTTAACTTTTTTTGACCTTGTTCAAACAGCGTTGTCAGAACGTTTGTTTGAACAACGATGTCTGATATTAAAAGGCATTTTGAATATGAAAGAAAGAGACGACACATAAAAATTGCGACAAAATACACTTTATACGTTTTAACCATATCAAAAAACATGAATAATTTTTTGACAGTTGCTCTGCCGACGTTTTGTTCTAGTCTGGACAAATCGATGACTAGTCTAGACGTAAAGTAAAGAAATAAAAATGTTTAGGCAGCATTTTGCTATTTTCTTTTCAAGACGTTTCCAAGTTGAATTTATGAAGCCAAGAGTGTCCATTATTAGTTAAACCAATTTTTAAAAATTGCAGCTGTAATCCATTACGATTTGGAGCAATTGTAGTCTACAGGAGATTCAAAATTTCTAAAAGAGCGAGGATTTTTTGCCATTCCAATCACAAGAAGTTTAATTTTAGAATTTTGGTTGTTTTTGTGACATTTTTCCCGAAAAACTTTAGATTAGGACATGCTAAATCAGCAGCACGCACTAAACTAAACCTGTGCAATCATTTACGGGGATACCCCTTTTTATGAAAACGATTTGCATAACCGAGAAATTTGTTCACGTTATAAGGCTTTCTCACTGTGTTCACGCTACAGAGTAGTCAGTGTTCGTCTTATCCGGTGTTCACGTAAGGCAGTGTTTTTGTTACCGCGAGTCTACTGTATGTATGCACGTATTTCATATGGGATGAATGGTGACACAAACTACTGTTATTGCATGACTACACGTTGTGAAGGGTATATAAGATTCGGCACGGCCGAATATGGCACTCTTACTTGTTTAAAATGGATTTACTTTTAAATTTAGAATTTTTATTCCTAATCCAACGATGTTTAGGACTTGTTATGCTATTGAAATGTTATTCCTTTTTTATAATTTTAATCTAAAAGTGTAGATGTAAAAATATTTTTTGTATTTGTTGATTAGCAATTTTATATTAGCATCGTCATTGACAACAATTCATTAAAAAAAATCTTTATGAAATTCGATTTACTCATGGAAGTTCCATATGATTATTCTAAAATAGTGTCAATTAAAAGCAGTGCTGTGATATCAAATTATTTTGCTATTATCTTTGAAACTTAATTTGGCGTTTCAAATGGCCCTGATTTTATAAATAATTTGTGTACAATTAAATTTTCTATATAGAAAAAATCTTAATCTACATACATACATACATATTTTAAAAAAAATAAATAAATATATTTACACTTAAATAATAATGTGGTTAAAACATACACATTTATTTAGCTGGTCTAGTCGAAATTGCAACTTAAACGTGGGAAACAAAAGTGTCAGCATTTTTTCAAACGACAAAATATTGCAATCAAAGCTTTTGTTCTTTTTTAAAACAAACAAAAAAGAATAAATAAAAATCTAATTTCAATTTTTACTAAACAGTATTTTATTATTTGTTTGTTATCAGAACTTAAAAGGTATTGAAACACTAAAAGTTAATACTTAAAACAAAATTTATTACTAGAAAGAAATTAACTAAAAAAACAATTTTTTTATAACAGAAATTTTTTAAATTTCTCGTAATACCTCTTGCAGTATTTTTGCATACATTGACAAACTAAAATTTGATAATTAAACAAAATTCGTTACTAGAAAGAAAATGTATAAAAATAACTGTATTTTTATATCAGAATTTTTTTTTAAATTTCTCCAATAATTTTTGCAGCATTTCTTGTCATTTTTGACATGCACACATACACATGTACATACGTATGTTTGTTATTTGTACGTACGCAAAAATATGTATTTTCGTTTCTACAATTAATTTTAACTTGTTCATTAAATGAAACACATTTCGTTAAAAAGCATGACAAACTTTAAATTTAATAGTTCAGGGTTTTTACCACGTTCCTGATAACCGCTAAAACCGTTGGCCTTTTGCTTCTATGTAGATTAAGAACTCATTGTTGGCACTGACTACAACTTTTAAAATGAATTACAAACTAAATATTGCAAAAAATGTTGACACTTATTATAGACCTGTATTTAGAACTCACGTGTTTTACAGTTATTTTTTGTATGTCTTATTTTGGCAAAAATTACTATAAAAAACATTTCCCGTTTTATTAAACTTGTTTTTAACTAAAACATGTTTATTTAAAAAAAAACTGATTATCTTCCTTCAGTGCTTGCATTTGATATTTATTTTCTTTTACAATATGTATTAAAATAAAAAAAAAGAGAATAAGTAAATAAATAAAATTATTTTGACATACTTTTTAACGCATTACCCACCATCACCATATATTCTGATATGGACAGAAAGACAGACAGACAGACAGATAAAAATGCAAAAGTATTTGTTTGCCTGGCTCTTTTTTATTGTTTTTATTTTTACCTTATTGTATTTCATTTTTATTTTTATTATTATTTTTTTTTTAAATTTAATGCTTAATATGTGTTTTTGTTTTTATTGAAAAGTTTTAAAAAATACTCCAAATAATATAAACATTTCCTGCTTGTCGTTGTGTTTTCTTTTACAAAATTTTCACACACTATCATATGGGTTACACTGAGAGAAACTCAAACAACTGGCAAATTCTTACTCTTGCAGTTCAGTTTTATAAATTTTTTGTTTTTTATAAAGAAACTACCAAAGTTGTACAGTTTATATTCAGGGGCTGTAATAGTAATGACTCAAAATATATTTGTTTTTTGTTTTTTATATTTTTTTCGGCAGAAATAATTATAATATTTTATTTATTTAGAAGGAATAATTGTTATTTCTTTTATTTTTATTTTTTTTTTTTGCAAAAATAATTTTTAATTTTTTATTTCTTCTGATTTATATATTTTAGTAAAATAAAAATAAAATTAATAAAAGAAAAAAATTACATTAAATGAATATCCATTCATCGTTAGTCTCAGAAGGTGAAACCTTTGCTCGCATTTTGTCGAAATTGTTATTTTGAATTTTTCTAATAAAATTTAATTGTTAATGTTTATTTATTTGTCGAACTTTTTTTGTTTAAACCAAGACGAATTCATACAGGTGATATTATCAACCCAACTGATGAATAAGCTTTTTGTCAAAACTTATTAAATTCGTCTTTATTTCATTTCTTAATTCAGGGATGCAGATTAAGATTTTGGTTTTGGAATTAAACAATATTTGTTACTTTTGCTGCATTTATAATTTGTTTCACAAATATATATCATTTTTGTTTTTTAATCAAATTTTATTATATTAAACACTAGAAAAGTCCGGCGCGCCTTGCTACGCCCCTTAATGAATAAAATAAACTTTTATTAATGGGCGTGGCACTGACCACTTTTCTTATCACGAAACTGTATAGTCATGACAGCTTAATATGTATGCAAAGTTTCAGAAAAATCGGTGAAGTTTAATCAGCTGAAAATTATAATTTTTTTATGGGCGTGGCAGTGCCTACTTTTGTAATCACGAAATTGTAAAGTTATGAGAGCTCAATATGTGTGCAAGGTTTCAGAAAAATCGGTCTAGTGCAGGTACCTGAAAATTATAACTTTTTTTATGGGCGTGGCCCTGCCCACTTTTTTAATCACGAAATTATATAGTCATGACAGCTCAATATGTGTGCAAGGTTTCAGAAAAATCGGTCTAGTGCAGGTACCTGAAAATTATAACTTTTTTTAATTGGCGTGGCCCTGCCCACTTTTTTAATCACGAAATTATATAGTCATGACAGCTCAATATTTGTGCAAAGTTTCAGAAAAATCGGTCAAGTGGAAGTAGCTAAAAATGATAACTAATTTTTTATGGGCGTGGCTTCGCCCACTTTTTGCCACCCATAAACACTCTGGAATGTGGAATGTGTACAACAACTTGCTAGAGTTTGAGTCCGGTCGGTTTTACAGTTTCGGAGTCTATAGCTAACACACACACACACACACACACACAGAGTTTCACTTTTATATATATAGATAGAGTTGCTTCGTTGTATCCATTAGCCGTTACACATACCTGCATGAATATGCCTTGGCTTAAACTAATAAAATTTTTATACAGGCTTGAGTTCATTTTCAAAATTATTTTTTTTACAAAGAATTTCTTTTGATTTTGATAATGAAAGAATAATCCGAAAAATTATGTTTTGCCGACACTAGCCGAGCAAAATGCATTTTCGAAACCAGCTACGGTATCATCATCAGCAATCCTTGATCTGTGTTTACGTGTTGGATGTAAAAGTCATCTATTTAATTCCCAGCTTTTTAAGTTAATTGTTCTTATCGCTACCTTACTGGTAGTTAGGACCGAACAAAACTTGTGGTATAATAAAAGATAATAACAAACAAAAGGAAAGTGTTTCTTTTCACACTCGCTTAGTATTTTTGTAGTGTGGCCCTTTTTTTTCGACATGGAGTGAAGCATCGGGGTCTTTTCTTCTACTTTTATTTTCAACCCTGAATCGTACTGTCAGAAAAACGAGAGTCAACAAAATATTGGTTTTCTGGTGCAATAAAATTACTTTCACTTTCTAATTACTCGGTTCTCCTCTTTATCTCTTCCATATAATTGATTGGGATTACTTCTTTCTGCAGGCAATACAATGTCATCTGCATGGCAAACAAATCTTAAGGTTCAATTAGAAGTGCATGCGGTAACAGCTTTGCCGTAACCATAACTTTGATGGATTAGTTAGTTAATACCATGAAATTTTTCATCACCAATGCGCACATTTGGTGATCTTCATAAGTTTCATCCTTCATCAATTATGAAATTGGTGGAGAAATGTAAGCTGTTAAGACCAGTTCGTGATGTTAAGAATCGAACTCCTGCACCTCGCTGCAAAACTAAGAATATTGCTTTTTTAGGTGAGAAAAAACTACTAATGAAATTCATCTATTTAATTCACCTGGATCTGGATTTGAATTTTTAGTCAAACTTTAAAATAATCAAACAACGTTGTCGCACTTTAAGGCCAAATGTAACAAAGTTGGTAGCTACAATTGAATTTCACTATAATCTTCAGTGTATGATTTGCCATACTTTTTTATGAATGAAATGACAGCAAAATTCACCCATAACTTTTGAGTTTAAAATTTCATGTATCAGTTTTGTGCTACTCAAGTTGCGCATGCTCAGTATGTCGGACTGACAAGCAATAAATATTTCTTTTTTTATTACATTCTATTCACAACTACGTACTTAGTTGAGATTGTGTGTGAATATTTGTTTAAAATTAAATACAAATGTATATAAATGTATACATATGTAGTTACATATGTATGTATGTATATTATGTACATATTATGTATGTATGTGCATTCAATTAAAATTAAGTTAATTAAAATGTGGGACATACAAAAAAACCGAGACAGGTTAAAATGAGTATTTACAAACACATGTGGGTGCTGGCTGGCTGGCACACTCATTCGTACTTGGAAATTCTTAGGAATGACAGTGAAAACAATTTATTTTTGTTTACTTTAAGGAAAACACATCCACAACAAAACCATAGATGTTTATCTTTTTAAGGTTGTAAACGGAAGTTGTTGAAGTATTTCGAAGGATGCTCCGATAGTGGGAAAGTTGTTTGCTGAGTGCTGGTAATGCAGGTAGTCCGGACTATTTTATTGTTATCTCTGTCTGTGTCTTGTTAGATTTGTGAGATAATTCTTAGTTTCTGTTATTGATACTGTACTTTTATAAAAATAGATTTTAATTGTTAATTTTATTTTTAATTTGATTTTTGGGAAATTCCTTTTAAATTTAAAACACATATATTTTTTTGTTCCATATTTGTAATATTTGATTAAGATTTTTACTGCGGTATTCATAAAAAATATTTTAGGTTTTTTAAAGGCTTATTTGACAGATGTTGTATAGAAATTTGTCAAATAAGCCTTCAATAAACTTAAAATATTTTTTAAATCATTGTAAACACACTATATTAAAACCTCACAATTAAGGAGTGCTTATTCAAAAATGTGAAGCTTCTATCATATAAATAAAAATATAAAATCGTTAATGCGTTTGCAGGGGATGCATGATCTCAATAATCGTTAAAGCTATGGAGCTAAAATTTTTACTATAGGTGGCAGGCAATCTGTGTTATTTATTTATTATTTTAAAACCGTTAAGTGGCTCCATTATCCTTTACAAGAAACTTTGGGCTAACTAAAAAGCGGCTGTATTTCTCTTAAAAAAAGTTAGCAGCACTGGTGTTATTGCTAGTCCGTGTTATACAAATGTTATCAACACCACTGACGGGGTCATAGGAGAATCCTGGGCCTCATTAGGTGGTCACGAGGCTGCATTGTAGGCTCTTATCGGATGGATCCATATACAATGAGGGCATAAATAGTATCTTTGCCGATGGGGAATGCAGAATCCTGAACTTTCAACTTAAAAAGGTTAGGGAGACTCAAATGCCGATAGAGCTCATGAGTCAAAATGGTCGAGGGGCTACATCACACGCTCATGGCAAGAATTGATTTATCGTTGTCCATCGCCTTTATAAGTAGTATATACAAGTGAAAAAAAATTCAATTTAAGCTTTAAAACTGCCATAGCATAGCAAAAACGTACACAAGATATAAGAGAATATGAACATAAAAAATGTCATTCGATATGAATTAAAATTTGAAAAGTAAATGCTATGCTTCCCATTTTCTAATTTCATTTAAGTTATAACGTCAGTAGTAGCAGAGTACACTTATACAGGTGGCGGTGCCAGCCCAGCTAATTTTTTTTTTATACCCTTCAGCTGTGGTGCACAAGGGTATATGTAACTTTGTCATTCCGTTTGTAATTTCTACAATTTTCATTTCATTTCATATTTTCTGAAAGCTTATGATTAGAGGAGTCGATTAAGCCCTGACCGTCTGCCCGTTTGTCCGTGTGTTGGTTGAAATCAACTTTTAGAAGCAACTATATGTTCCTCAGATCTCTATATGGTATCAATCTCTTGGAAATATTCAGGATTGAATCGCTATTGAAATTCAGCACAATCGCCCAATAACTTTCTGAGATATGAGCAAAAAACCACGACCACCTCGTTTTTTTACACAATTACAACAACAACATATATACATACATACATGTAAAAACCATACAAAAAAAAAATTACAAAAAGAAAAAATATTAAAAATAAAAAAAAAAAATAATAAAAAAAATTACAAAAAAAAAATTAAAAAAAAAAAATTTTAAAAAAATTAAAAAAAATAATAATAAAATATAAATAATATATTAAATAAAATAAAATTTTTTTGGCTCAGCTGGGATTCGATGCCACATTTATTCTAACCAGTATATACATATGTACGTATTTTATATGAAATGAATGGTGATACAAACAATTGTTATTGCATGACTAGACGTTGTGAAAGGTATATAAGATTCGGCACGGCCGAATATAGCACTGTTACTAGTCTTTTTTAGCGAATGTTTGTCAAACTCTATATAAAAAAAAGAGATTTCAGTGCCAACTCCATATAAAAAAAGAGAGACAAAAATTGCTCTCCTTTACGCTATCACCTTATGTCATTACACCATGAACAGTATTTTTTAAAAATATAATATAAGTATAACGATAAAAGGTGCTGATGATGAAATCGACGCTTGTTTCGTATATGCATTCAACTCGGCTAATATCGAAATAATTTTTTAATATTCTTAAATAATTGCAAATTAATTTTTTTCAAAATAAATGTTTTTGGAAAGAATAATAAAATTAACTTAAGCTCAATTGCTTACAATTAATTTTCAAGTATTTTTTATAAGAAATATTTTGACTTTCGTTTGAAAACTCAAAGTTTATTTAATTTTATTTTATTCCTTAAAGGAGAGTGTAAAAGTTTATATTTAAATTAAAAGAGGATTAAAATTCCGTTTATAATTTTTACATTATTCATTTAAGACCCCATAAAGTATATATTCTGAATCCGATTTTGTTAAAACAATAACAAAAGCAAGAGGTCGCTGATACAAACTTATGGTTATTGTATGTACATGACGATACAAACTATGTAAAGGTTATAAATACATGAATATAGCGCTCTTACTTTTTTTTGTCCTGAGTTGTCTTACTTGTTTTGGTAAAATTTTAATTAGATTACAGTAAAAAACAACGAAAAATTGTGGAACAAATTTTGAATAGAGCCTTTTGCGGTGGAGCCCTTTACGGCGGTTGTCAGGCTGGTTGAGTACGTCATTTGGGACTAAGGGAACCTTAACCCTACTCGTCAAGTAAAAGTTCCAGTCTTTCCCCACGATGGCTACGGCATACAAATAAAATTAAAAAGCCTAAAAATGAGTGCATTTTACGACCAATTTTTTTCGGCTCAATTTTTTTGTAGAATATCTGAGAATTTCATTTTTTTTTTTTTTTTTTATATTTTTCTTTAACAGCTATTAGGATTTGCAGATAAAACCTTAACTATTTTGTCACTAGACCGACAATTTTTTTATTCACTGTCAGGTTTCTCTTTAACTCTTGTATTATATATATTTTTTTATGATCCAGAAAACGCTTTTCCAGCAGTGGTTTTGTAGCGACGCCATAGATTTTCATTTTTTATTTCAATATTACATTTACATAACTCTTTTTGAAGTTAAATATTGAAAAAAAAACTTGTTTTGCGACTTGTACCGAAAATAATTATAAATGTAGAACAAGCTATCGCTAGCCATTTTCTATTTATACAGTGCACTCCCGATAATATGAACATCCCAAAATATAAACACTCTTTCTTTCATTGAACTTTTAGTGCAAAAGCTCTAAAATATGAACAGGATTTTATCAACAGGTCGTTATAATCTAATTTAACTGAATAGCAATTTAAGTGTTTTCCTATCTGAATGCTTTTAAATTGTCTTTAGCTGTCAACTAAATCGTCTTACATACACGTTTTAATCAGTGCTCACATTCAGCTAGAACTCCATAATTTTTTTAAATATAAATTTAACATGAACAGTTTTTAAATATGTAAACAAAAAAGCATAAGTCTTTAGCGTTAACAGAAAAATTAGAAATTTCAGAATATTTATGTAAAGGTCTTACTATACTAATTCAGCGAATAAAATTGTGATAAAAAATGTATTCAATATGTAGAATGAAATAAAAATGTGTTTATCGGATTGAAAAAGAAAAAAACTGCGCTAGCATTAATTATTCCAATGGTTTTTGAATACAAAAGACAAGAAGATCCCTGTGATCAGGCTTTAGTTAAAAGAAAACGCCAAAGGTGGGGATAACATAGAATGTAACTAGAGTGAAATAGAGAAAAAGCTATGTGGAGGATCCAAGAAGGAATTTTTTTATAAAGCATTGGAATGGGTCAAAAGTGGAATGGTTAATCAACGAGATTTCAGTGTACTCAAAAAGTTGAGCAAGCGGGCCATTTTAAATATGATGATTAAAAAAAGCAGCACAAGAAACCCACAGATGTTTTGGTATAATAACTTTTTTTATAAATAAAAATTATAAAAACAAATAAAAAATTAAACATAACACACTCTTATTTTTATGGGAAAAAAATGTTTTTTAATTGAGATTAGATGTCATTCGCAAATATGAACAATCTCGCAAAAGTGAACTGCATCGGTTCATATTATCGCGAGTTCACTGTAATTATAGTTTCGTGCTTCCTCTATGTGTTGTCGAACTGAAATTATAAAAATATTATTAATTTTATTCAAGTCTTGTTTTAAGTAAAGCAACTAAGCGTAAATTATGAAAAAAAAATTGAAAAACTTAAACAACTAAATTGCATTACCTGTAGTGTTCAATAAGACTACAATTTAATATTTATAATTTCTAACACATAAAGTTATACGTACATACGTATGTACATATGTGAACACTTTGTACATAAACAAATACTCATATGTACAAACACAACTATAATTGAGCACATTTTTTTTTATTTAAATGTCATTTTGTTTACCTTGACCTTTTGCTTTGAAGTTTTTATTTTGGTTTTTCTCTTTGAAATTTCCCACGTAAAGTGTAGCAATTACTTTGCATAAAATCATAACAATATTATGTTGTTGTTGTTTTTATTTTTTAAGTTTTAGTTTCTAAAACTTCTTTGTTTCTTTTAGCAAATAAATAAAATGCGTACCACAAAAGCACACTAAATTGTTGGGGTAAGTTAAAAGCTTTTGAAAAAATTTTAGGCTTGGTTTAACATGTAACACCCCCCCACCCGCATACTAACCTTTATTTAAATATGAATATGTTTAAATTAAAATTAACGACCCGACAATGTGTTAGTTACTTCAATATAGTTAAATATTTTAATTTATACGCAACAACTCCAGCCGATCATTTTTGTAAGTATTTTTTAAAAAAATGTGCTGTAAAACAAAGACTTGGAATGAAATATTTATTTGGCAGTCGAAGTTCAAATAATCAAATAATTTAAAGTGTTTTTATATGCGACTAGAAAATTTAAAATTACAGCTTATGAAATCCTACCATCATTATGAAAACAGTAGCGAGAACAGTTCTAATAAAAAGTACATACACCCAACTCTTTTTTTACACGGTAGATACGTTCCTCAGAAATGCGTGTAAAAAAAACCGTGTAAAAAACAAGCGGTTTCTATAGTAAAATGGGGGATACGTTCCATGTCATCTGAAAACCGTGTAATATGTAATAAAGAACTATATTTATTTCGAAAAACCGTGTAAAAAATGTTGAAAGCTACAAAATTTCAGATATGCATGTATGTATGCCGTCGACTTTTTATTTAAAAATCTTTTATAGAAAGTTAAACTTTTGGGTTTTTAAGTTCTTTATATGTACAACTTTTTATACCCAGCCATACAATTAATATCTCATTCAAATTTCAGGGCACGTTCCATATTAGGATAATTTTTTAAGAAATGATTCACCATACTTATACCAAATGTAAGACCGTCATCAGTTAAACTAGCAGTTAGTTGACACATTTCGGTCTCCTCGTCATTATCACTATTATGGTTCTCAGTTTTGCCGTCATCTGTTGTTAATTCAATCAGACAATTATCATCTAAAGGCTTATCTATCATTGATTCGTCGACATCATCAATTTGACAGTCCCAAGATTTTTAATTTTACTTCTAAAGAAATGGCTTGCCTTTTACGAATCTTTGAAATTTTGGACATTTTGTTAACTGTTAGTAAAGGCAAACATTTTATTTTTAAAGCTTAACTAAAAATTGATAGATAAAATACCTTTTTTAACTTATTAAGGTCAGAAATGTTCAAATCTAATTGATAGCACGAACAATTGATAAAATATTGCGAGCTAATAAACTTTTAACACTTTAATTGTGCAATATTTTATGTAAATATCACGCAAACAAAATGTGTAGGTAAGAGTTATCGAATAAGGGGATTTCCCAGTTACTACTATGTATGTTCATTTCAGCAATGGTGCCAAGTCTGGTAAAAATAAACATAGTTACAAGGCATTGATTTTGAAACCGTACTAGATTAAAAATTTTTTACAAAAAAAAAAATTATTTTTCAACCGTGTAACTTCAAATCCGTTTAAAAAGAAACCGTGTAAAAAAAGAGTTGGGTGTATTTTTAAAAGACAAATTTTATTTGTGCCGAACGCCTTTTTAAAATTGTTTTACACAGTTACGTGAAACTAAAATGATCGCCACGGCTTTAGTACACCAGAAACGGAAAAGCTTATTTATATCGTATCATTTTAATATGTTAAAGTACTCTTACGATAGGTTGTGAATTGAGCAAATTTGACGGACATTGCTTAACGGCCGCCTAAGCCTAATCAACTAAAGGAAGCAACATTGTTACGTACTAACCTTTATTTTTTAAACATCTTTACATACTTGTTTTAAAATTTTTTTTTAAAGAAAACTATTTTTATACCCGCCACCAAGAAACAGTGGGGTATATTCATTTTGTCATTCCGTTTGTAACACATCGAAATATCCATTTTAGACCCCATAAAGTATATATATTCTGAATCGTAGTTTCATTTTATGACGATCTTGCTATGTCCGTCCGTCTGTTGAAAGCACGATAAAGGTCTGACCGAAAAAGCTAGGGGGCTAAAATTTTGCCAAAATATTTCTCATACACAAGGTTTGTTTGGTATTGAAAATGGGCTAAATCAGAATATTAGGAAGAGAGTTATAGCTCGTCATGCAAGAGTAAGTCAAAAAAACCATGTCCTTCCAACATCGAATAAAATGCAATTGTGTCCAAACTCAACGTAGAGTCATGAAACTTCGAATATATATTTCCTGAGTAGAAACAATATTTTCTCCTGAAAATTGCTTAAATCTATGCATAAGGAAAGGAGTTATAGATCAAAATGTACGAAAATTTATACCGCGCAGTGTATTTTTTCGGTATATTCAAAATTTAAAACGTAATACAACTGACAAACTAAGATGTATGATTCTGAATTTTTTTAAAACAATAGGCCCAAACCAAACATACCACAATTTTTCTTCTCCCCTTTTAAAATTCAATTAAATATTCAAATCTTTTGAATGGGACTTTCATAATAAAAATGTCTAATTATACCCACAATACTCAATTGTTAATTAGTATTTAAAATATTGACTTTTATTTTCTATTGTTAATCTGAAATTCATACATACCACTACCACCAATACATACAATGAACCACAGTTCATGCGTCTGTCAATGTTAAAAGGTTTATTATTAAATGTTGATTTGTCTTTGTATGTAAGAAAATGTCACAAAGTAAATAAAAAAAAAATCATGTCATAGAATGTGCGTAAGACCTGTAAATGTATCTGTAAATTTTTTGTATGGGTTTTAAAGTCAATTCATAAAAGGCAGAAAGAAGAATATACTTTTAGCATGTTTATATACAAATTAAAACTACATACATACATACAAACGTTTGTATAATGCAACAAATTCATGCATCAACTATTGACAGCTGTGTAAAGAAAATGAGAGAAACTCCTGACTTAATAAATATTTTGTAAATGTTTGATCTAGCCTTAACTACGTTTAAACGGCAACTGAATATCATTAGGACTATACTAAGGCATATTTGTTTATCAGTGTTTAGCAGTTTGGAGAGAATTTTTGTTTGTTTTTAATGTATGCCTCTGGGCAGGAATGCAGTTAAGGTTCTCGGATATAATTGGAGTAACCTAGGCTGGATAACTGCTCTGGTCACAGAACATGGTAACTTTAAATATCATCTGCACAAGATTAAAGTTGTGGTGGATGTTGTTTGCAGAATGTGCCTTGAGATTTCTGAGACGGCGGTGCATATGATATGCGAGTGTCCGGCATTAGCTGGCAGCATATTTAGTACCACCAGCGAGCATACATTGGATGTGAGTGTAAAGGGGAAATTAGTCTGTGACATTTTCAAGCGTTTACGAAGGACGCTGTGATAAGGATTGTAGATAATCATCAGTTATATTAGTCTAGAGTAAAAGCCAGTGGTGGTGCGAACCTCTTCGGTATTCTTGTAATCGCTGAGGAACGTAGGGGTTCAAAAAGGGTCCCGTCAAATGGAAGAGGTCTGCTTCGGTATCTGTCCTGCATGTATATATGAAGTTTGACATTTGATATAAGAGAAGAGAAAAATATTTTTTCAATCTATGCGCTTTGACAGCTAAAGTTTAAAATAAGTGTAGAAAGAAATAATCAGCTTACGAATTATGACTACCTGATAAATTAATATGCCCTGGACTGTACTTAATGTGCTATTATTTGTCCCCCAACTGTTTATTTGCATTTAATATTTGTATAATGTTTGACATGTGCCAGAAAATGTAAAATGCTGTTGTTAATAAGATGACTAGCATTAAAACAGGAAACAATGGAAACCAAAAAACCAACTTCTTCGTATTATATCTCTACTCTTGTGTTTGAAAAAAAGAATAAATTCTAGTTGAACATCACATCACGGAAAATGCATATGTGTACATACAATGTTGTTTGAATCACCAATTGTATAGAAAAAGGAAACCTTCAATTATTTTTTGTTACAGCAGTAGTTTATAACTACATATGTACATGCAAACATATGTACACTTTGTTGTACATTTGAGGTTCTGTCTATACGTCTGTCTGTCTTTCTCTAATGTTTGTTCGGCTCCATGTAAATGTGATTATAAATTGACCAAAAAATGCGACAAAAACTAATTTAAATGACAGCTGTTATTGCACAAAAATATTTATTAATTTATTTCTATTAATCTAAAAGTGAAACTAATTTTCATAAAGTACATACACTCATATGTTTGTACATATTTTCAAAACAATTGTTTTAGTTTTTTTTTTAATATTTTTCTGTAAACAATAGCATTTTTTATGGTTGTTTATCGGTCCTGATGAATCAGTAGCTTTTTAATATGATTCAAATGACAGTAAAAAGCAAGGAATTACTCATACTTAAGATCAAAACGCATGCTTTGTTTGTTTGTGTTTCGTTTTTAGTTGCAAAATTTTCCATATTTAGGTACAATGTTTTTGTTTTCTTTGCAAAGTTTATCTCACACCGAGCTTATTTTTACACTCATAAAAATTTGTTAATCTTAACTCCTCATTGTCTGAATACTTTAAATATTCGGTGTTATTTTAGGTGTCGTGTCGAAAAGTAGTGGTATTTTTAGATTGATTTTATGGATGTCGAAAACATCTTAAATATGACAAAATGTTGTATTTTGTTTATATTGTAGTTGTTGTAAATTTTGAAAATATGTTCTACCACTACGACTTCAATAACTGCATAGACTGTGACAACAACATGTGGAGAATAAATAATGGAGAGATTCACAACTAAACAAAGAACATAAATAATTGTATTTTATAACTTAAATCAGCGATCAACTATTTGAAGGCAAACGAATTTTGCCATCACCAACATGGCGCCGCAAGAGATTTGCCCCAAATCGGTAGACCACGTTTAACTCATACTGCGAAAAATATTGAACGTGTAGATAAAATTGTCACCGAATCACCAGAAACATCTACCAGAAGGCATTCTGCTTAGCAAGCAATGGCTCGCAAGACACTTCGACGTATATAAGAATCAATTGATGTAACAATTAAAAACCGTGGGCAAGTCCAAATTTTGCAGTTAAATTTCAACAATTAGACTGAAATTAAATTAAATTTATTAAAAATTTGATTACGCTTAAATTGGATTTACGAATCATTTTCATTTGTATGCATTGTCAGTAAGCACAACTGTGGGTTTTTGGGTTCTGAAAATCCAAGAGGCATTCATCAATGCCAATTGCACCGCAATAATTGGTCGTGCTGTAACCGATAATGGAGAGAGGTATCGGTTTATGATAGAACATTTTTTTTGTGTCCTGCTCTTGAAAACAGGTCTGAGATGTGGTTTTTGCAGAATAGAGTGACTGCCCACCAGTGTTGCCAATCCTTGGTGACCAAAAAAGGCTTAATTCGATACAAGAAAGAGCTTTAAAAAAGAGATTTTGTTACAATTAAAAACGCTCAGTTTTTATTTTTAAACATGTATTGTTTACATACACTCAGATAGTATTGACAGCAAGTGAAATTATTCCGTAAATTATTTTTAAATAAAAATTCAATTAAAATACAAAGGAAAGCTGTTAAAAAAATAACTTTAGTTTAATACTGACTTTAAGTCAAATTTAAAATAATCAATTAAGTTTTATTCATATTAAGCCAAAGCTTAAAATGCGGTTGTGCAGGTGAGCGAGTTACCCAGCAAACATAAAGATAAGAATTTGAAATCTGATTATGAATTTTATTTTCTGATTTAATACCTAGAGCATTCGGTTCTATGCAGTTTTAATGAGGGACAATGAAATTGATTTTTACAGACTTATCTCAAATGATTTATTAAAACTAAAAACATGCACAAATATGACTCCTGTTGCAAAGTTTTCATATAAATCGGTTTGAAAGGCAAAAGATTTGTACCGGCATTGCTTCCATCTGCGTTGAGATGTTTTTTTGTTTGTTTGTTTTTATGTGAGCGTCCAGTATACAAAATTCAGCTTTTGTTTCGCATTAACAATATTTGCAGAATGTTTTTCTGAATTTTTGCATTCGCTTATCCATTCTTTATTTTTTTTTTGCTTTCTAGCCCACTCTCTTCTTTTGGGGATATTTTTTATTCATTTTGCAAGTTTTGTTGCTTACGGCTTCTATTAAATGTTGCTTTGTAACCAAAATCCCACAAAAGCAAATAAAAATTTAAAAATGGCTAAAAAAAATTGGCAACGCTGCTGTCCACACAAGACACAATGGCACTTTTAAGTAAAATTTGTAGAGAGCGAATAATTTCCGGAAATTCGAAAATTAATTGGCTAGTGAGTTCGCCAGATTTGCCAGCAGCCGACTATTTTCTATGTGAATAAACCCGAGATAAGCGGCAACAAGTCTGCCGCTCTAAAATACTAATTTTTTTCCTCGAGTGTATGATTCGAACATATAAAACATGACGCATATTTTATTTTATTTCGTTTTAGATTTAATTCTTGAACAAAAACGGTATTGTTAATCGTCCTAGGAAGATAATATATTTCATTTAAATTTCTGCAGTGACGTAGCTATTGCCAATAATGTACAAATATTTGAATTTTGCTATGGCAATCCAAATGTTTGGTTACGTTTGTTGTCATGACAACTTCAACAGTTAAAAAAAAACAAATAAACCATGAGTTTTTTTTTATTTTTATAGGAAGAAAAGGAATATGGAATCTCTTTGGAAATGCCTCATGAGTGAATAACACGTACACATTTAAAAATAAATAATTGTCTACTTATTATTTCAGATAACTATAGTGGGTAATGAGGTTATTAATAATATGAGGTTTAATGGGTCTCTTGTCTGAAATAAAAATTCTGTAAAAAGGAAAGCTTTTGTTTATAAAAAGAAAAAATCTTTTTTTTTTTGATTTGTGGTTTCATTTTGTATTTGTTGTAAATGAATACAACTGTATTAATAAATGTTTCTTAACAATTAATAATGCAATGGAAACGTGATTAAAACTCTGGTTGAAATTAAAATCAATAGAACTTTCCTCTCCAATTCCAATTCTTTTAAAAATAATATTTACAAACGCTCACACTTATATATTACACCCCTTCAGAGCTATAAAAGGATTTTATTTTAACTAAATAAAAAATGCATTTCTTTTATTTAAAACCCAAATCAAACAAGGGATTGGTTTTTACCAAATATTTGTGTATACGACTTTTTTTTTTTTTTTGATTTTTTTAACCCCCGCCGTTAAAGAGTATTTAATTGAACATACGTATGTAAAACAATATTGACCATTTGTCCTACACAAACTAACATTTATTATTTCTAATAAATCATTAATATTTCCTGCTATGATGCATACCTTGCACTCAAGCATAAAGTCATTAAATGCACACGACATAGAATAGTAGTTTCACTACCCTACAAGTTGTTAAAGTCATTAACGTACGAGTACATTTTTAAAAGATGTGTTTTGCATTTGGTGTTTTGTTACCAAATAGTTAAATAAAGGTAACTCTCGTAAAGAAAATCGTTAATACTGTTAAATGACATGCGATTGCTTAAATAAAAAAAAATAAAAAAACATTTGTTTAATAATTTTGTCGATCAACTGAAGCAGGGATGTGGATTTTCTTAGGGTGTGGCCTTCATCATCCAATAATAGGAAACGCAACTTTTTGAAATATCCCTTATTTGTTAAAGTTCAATACTTTAAACCTAGATTTTACAAAATTTGGTTGCTCGGTAATTCTTTTTAATAGTGCGGCAAACAAAACTGTTATTACATTTTCTTTTTAACATACACTCAAAGAAAAACAAATAAAATTCCATAAACTTTGGCAATATGTTTACAGCTTGATTTGCACTTTAGCGCACGGTTCACATAAAATTCGGTTATGTAGGAGTTATAACAACTTTTCTAAGATAAAAAATGCTGATACATAAAGCGGCTGCAGCTTAAGTAATAAAGACGATTGAACGCTAAGCTTGTGATTATCTTAAAGGATTGTCTGAGTTTATATTTTAACCGTTTTCCATTGTACAGGGTGAGCTAAAAGTCACATGGGATTAAAAAATTTAATAACTTTTGTTTATATGTGTTTTTTATTTTTTCATAATTTTATAAAATATAAGTACAAAAAGTAAATCTTTCCCATTAAGTATGAAAAATAATCTGACCTAAATAACCATGATCACCGGTTTCAGTTTTGCAATGATGGGCTGGTTTTAAAGCATTGTAGTTGTAGTTGTAGCGCTCGAATTTCTGCAACAATATTGACCTCGAGCTCAAAAATCGTCTCGGGCTTAATCCTAAAGAAAATAGTTGGGTGCTGACAAATCTGGCGCACGCGCTATATGATTAATTTAAAAATTTCTGGAACTTGTTCTCTCCAAATTTTGACTTAAAGTGCAATTGTGTTTTTGCAGTGGCTCTATCCTGTGAAAACCACACCTTAGGTCTGTTTTCGAAACCATAACGTAAAAAATGCTCCTATCATAAACTGATACTGTTCTCCATTTTTGGTTACAACACTTCCTCATTCCATAAAGAAAAAAGGCTTAATGATATTGTAAGATGTAATGCCACACCCTAATGTACATGTAATCGGGTCTTTAATAAAATGCGTTTGAATTTTCAAAATCTCGAAATCTACAGCTTATTAACCAAACCATTCAAATGCAAATGATCTTCATCACTCATAGTCAGATTTTCAATTAAGTTAATTTCATTTCTGGCCAAATGTTAAAATTTAACTGCAAAATTTAGACGTCGCCGATGATCTGATGGATTAAATTCTTACATCAATTGCTTTTTATATGGAAATAAAAGTAATTTTTGTTCAAATGCACCACAGTGACGATCGAGCCATTCCTGGCTTAACAGAACGCCTCCTAATAGATGTTTCGGTTGTTTCGTTATGGCTCTATACGTTCAATATTTACCGCAGTGCGAATTAAGCGTGGTCTATCGGTTTAAAGCACATCTCTTACGGTGCCGTGTTTGTGGTGACAATGAATTGAGCCTTTAACGAACTGTTTTGCTATGCACAGTTACTAGGCTTCAGAGCTTGTACCAATTGAACTTTGTCAGCATCAAGTTGCAGATCTGTGGAGGGCCAATGTACATGTCAAGCGGCTGTGGACGGTATCCAGTTTTTTAGCTGTTAAGTTGTCTTAAGCGGCGAGTAGAAAAAGTTTAAAAATTTTAATGTTTTCCGGCTGCCACGTATATTGCTCCTCCACTATTAGTAAGAATATGTTGTAAAGAACTAAAATTTACAATTTAATGTTGCAACCGTATTTTGTAAAAAAAATTTCGTACTGTGACGCTCAATTTTATTAAGTTATAAAATATGGTTCTGAACAAAGTGCAAGTGGTAGATAAGCTGTCAAAATTCGACTGTTATTATTTAAATTATATAATTTCAAATTCGATTTCTGAGTGTTTTGCATAAGTGTTAAGTGGAAACCTTAAGGCGTTTATAACTTTTATCGAATAAACATTTTATATTAGCAGAGCACGGTCCGCTTTGCTGCCCTAGAAATGGCATCAAAGTTTTTTTTTTGTATGGGGGCACCACGTCCTCGGCTCTAATCCTATCTATTTTGCGCCCGAAAAAATAAATTAATAGCGTAGTCAATTACACAAAATTTAAAGCCATCAAAAATTATAATTATGCAGATATGCCACTAAATATATTTTCTTTATATGGGAGGCACATCGCCCCCTCATTTGATCCTATCCATTTATTTGAACAAATTGTACAATTTTTATTAAAATGTCTAATACTTGAATTAAAAACTGTAACAATTATTGTTCCTGAAATAAATCATATAATGGATTTTTGTATGGGGGGTTTTGCTTCCCCTGCTCAGATCGTACTGACAAAGTTTTAAGACTGTAGAAGAAATTGTTTTCCAGATATCTTACAAAATGTTTTTGGTTTATATTGAATGGCCACGCCCATTGTTCTTTTCCAGCTAATTTTAAGCTTAACTAAACAAGTTGCGAATTTTAAAGACTTAAGGTATTGCAGTAAAGTGAAAATATCACAAAAAATTTTGATTTTGTATGAAAATTAAAATAAAAAAATTCTGTTTGAAGCATTCTTGAGCTTCATAGATTATTTAAAAAGGAATAAGAAAATCGGTCAGTTGTTCTTCGATTTTAGTTAAACTAAAAAGTAGGCGTGAACGTGGGCATAGTACATTTTTCTTTCCGTACAAACCTAAGGTGGACAATAACAAACATTAAAAAACAAAATCTTAAGTGATGCGATAACCAACGAAAGAAATTTAATTTTTTTTTAAATATATTTTTGCATATTTTGTCTATTATAAGACTTTTAACTACGTCGAGTTTCACGTTCATCTATCTCTATGTATGCAGAGTTATTAAAAATCTATCCCCCTTTTTAGATTCATGTATTATGCCTTTCTAATAAGCCTTTGAACAATATTACATAGAAATTTTAATATTTAGGGCCTGGCTAGTAACTCAAATTTTATTTACAATTTTATTTGAGTGTAGTATGTATGTTGTTTTTTTTAGGTAAATACTAACATAATGAATATTCATAATTTTGTTTTGGTTGTTAATAGAGAATCACTCGTAGCACATTTTTCGCAATAAACAGTTGTTGTTTTAATTGTTGGCTTAAAAAAGTGTTATTACAGCAAGTCGAGAGTGAGTACATACAACAGCAGCAACAACATAATTACCATGTCTGTCAAACCATAAATCCTCCCATGTTCTAATGTTTTCAACGTGTACGTTCAAACTCACACAACTGCAGTAATTTGATTTATTTAAACAAAATGTACCAGTGTTTTTATTATTATTATTATTTTTTATAACATAAACGTGTTTTAATTCATGCTTTGTTTAAAATTTCATTCTTTCATTGATTTTAAAAGCTTGTTTGCTGTCGGCAACCATCTGCAGGCCCCAAGTCCAATGAACGGCCTGGTTGCCTGAGTGCCAAAAAAAACATTTGTAGTCGTCGTAAAAGTATTACTTTTTTCCCCAATATTGTTGACCAGTTGCTTATTTAAATTGTTTTAGTTATTGTTGTTGTGTGACAAATTATTTAAGTTTATTGTTGTTTAAAAAAATATTAACGAAAAAGTTTAGTCAACCGTAACAGCCAACATGTATTCAATTTGAAAGAAAAAAAAAGAGGGTCACACTTTTAAATATGTTGTGGCGAGTTGCAAGTAGCGCATTTTTAATTATTACAAGCGTACAGTTGTTGCCGCAGCTATTTCGACAATTAAAACGTGTTTTTTGTAATGTTGAAAGACAAAGAGGAATTGATTTTTGTAGTTTTTAACTTTTAAGGATATTAATTCTTTAATTAACCACGTTTTGGTCATAAAATAGTTTAATTCAAAAATAGTTTTAAATTTTTTGTTTAATCATTAAAGCTTGTAGTTTTAAGCTATAAGTTTATTGCTCTTTTATTTTTACAAATAATTGGTTGAATTACTATGTTATAAAAAATACAGTTAATTAATAAAAAGTATTTAACAAAAAAGAAACAAAATTGTTTTAAATTTCTTACTGTTTAGCAGATTGTTTTAAAATTAATTGATTCACTTAAAGGCGTCTAGTTCTCCATGTAATTACATTATCCAAATGAATGACAAAATACACGGTGGGGCAAAAGTAATCGTGGGGTTTAAAATTTTAAAAACTTTTTCGTTTAATTCGTTTTATAATACATTTTTTTAACTTACATATATAAATAACACTATAGAGAGACTTACCACTAAACAAGTAAGAGCGCTTCATTCGGCCGTGCCGAACATTGTGGTAGAAATTCGAGCGTTATAGTCACCAATTTTTTAAGATGTTATGGAAAACCTCTTAAATATGAAATTTAAAATAAAAATACATCAATGAAAAAATTATTAAATATATTCTTGAAGATGTTTTTCGCTATTTAAACAAAAAAATTATTTCTAAAGTCATGACAATTTGTAGTATTTGTAACAAAATTTATTTTAAACCAAAATTTTTGTGTTGCCCATGGCGTAGCTACAAATGTATTTTGAGGGTGGCAAAAGCCTAAAAACTTTTTGCTTTGCGGCAAAAGCTTAAACTGAGTTAATTTTATATCTATATTAAATGTAAGTGGTTATTTTTTTGAAATTCTTGTCAAAAACAATTGGGCATTGCACTGCCAGAATGGAGTAGTTACGCCCATATGTGTTGCTCTCAAATAAATTTTTCTTAAATATATTTTTTTTAATTTATCGTTTTACTCTTATATAATTTGAAACTACTATTACAATTTAATGAAATTAGAAAAAGGGAAGCATATCATTTCTTTGTAAATTTTTCTTTCATTCTTATCAAATGACATTTTCTTCATGTTCATATTCTCTCATATTCTTAAAATATTTATTTATTTACTTTCAATTAGGGTGATCGATTATCCGACTTTTTTAAGAAACCGGTTTTCAAATAGTGTGAAATTTAGAATTTAAAAAAAAAACCGGTTGATATATTGAAAATTGGGAAAAAAACCGGTTAACCGGTTCGAATATATAAAATATAGTTCCTTAAAAAAAAAAGAAAAAATATTGTAAAAAAAGTTTTAATAAAAATTATATCTAAATATGAAATTTTTACAGTTTATATACGTTTGGCTGCACAATTACGCAATAACTGACATGAATGCAGTTGACTCATTTGGTTTTAATTAGTTGAATTTAAGTACAAAAGGTACTCTTTACTAGTTAAATAAATAAATACAATAAATTAATACATAAATAATTAAGACTTTTTATAAGACTGTTATAAATTTTTGTTTCTCCTTCGGTACATTTTTTAAATATTAAATAGATCTTTTAAACTAATATGCACTAACGTATTTTGTTTGAAATGATTTCTGTAATTTGAAATACATTTTAAAGGCTAGAGAGAAAATCTTTAAAACTTAATTTTAAAAATACTTTCTTATACCCCTGACAGACATACACATATAGGCATAAACTAGTTTGTTCGATAGTTTAATTGAAATTTAAGTTGACAGACACTCAATGCCATTAATTAAAATTAGGATCTGGAAGGACGGATTATTGGTCGGTAACTACACCTTTTACCTAAAAGTAATCGATCAGCTAAGTTTATGCTTCAATTACCTCTAACTTTTAACGTTAAGTTTATATCCTATAAAAAAATAATATTTAAGCTTAATTATTTTTCTTATTTTACATTTGTTTTTTATACAACAACTAAATTTCTTACAATTTCTTAATAGTTTTTATTTAATTTTCGCATACTAAATATACTTTGGTACGATTGGTTACAAAAATATATGAAAATAAACTAAAAAAATAAAAAACCGGATTTTTTGGATAAAAAAAACCGGTGTACTCGATATTCGAAAAATCAACATTTAGAAAAGACCGCCAGCTGAAAGAGGAAAAAACCGGGTTTTCCATCGGTTGTAAAACCGAGTCGATCACCCTACTTTCAATTGAAGTCCTACGCTTCATTTACTTCACTTAAAACTCTTTGCTAATGACTTTTGTAAAACATTTGCTATTTTGTTGTAATTGTTTTTAATTAAATAATTTATTGAGAATTATTTTCAAATTGATTTACTTCAAATAGAAAACCATTTATGGTCAGCTTTTAATGTTGTTACCGTGGCAAATTTGCTGCATGCAGCATGTGTGTAGGTTAAATTTATTTTTTTTATCTAATTTTTATACTTTTTTTAAGCGCAAACGTTTGGTTTGCAATTAGTTACAAAAAACGTAAAATATCACATTAATCAAAAGAAAATAAATTGTTGAAAAAGTGCACACTCGTGGCTAGATACAAAAATATTTACGCTGAAAAAAAATACTGAGTCATTCATCTATTGTTGGAATAAAAAAAAATACCCAACACTTTTAAATTTGGAGTACAGTAAAGGGTGTCACAAAGTTGACGATTAATTTTAATAAGATAAAAATAATTTTTTTTGTAGATAATTTTTTTAAATTAAATTTTACAGAATTCCATTATCTAATGCAGCATTGAATATCCTCGTTCAAGTCAGGGCTTGCTAGCTTGAAATAACCCCATAAAATGTTCTTATTACTCGATACACAATATCAGAAGTCAATTTTAATCACCAAAATGAGGCAGTTCATGACCAAAAAAAGTCTCACGCAAAAATTAAATTGTTTTACGACAATATGTGGCATGGCGCACGTTATATGTGTATAAATTTGTTCTTTATACTTTAGCTAGAAGCATAGGCCCGTAGTCATCCACACCAAGATCATTAAATTGAGGTAAATAGAACTTTGTTTTCATATCCCGACAACGAGCATTAGTGACAAATATCTTTTTCGAAAAAGTACCGTCCAATGGATGCCTTCAGCCTAAAATTCGTACCAAATAGTGACAAGTTGTGGACGCATTTATTTTTTGATTAAAAAACATGTGATTTCTTTGAGTCTAACATACGAAAAGATTGTGACCTTTAACGAAGGTGACCTTTTCAAGGTGACAATGAATTTCAACGCTTAGAATAATTTTGATCGAAAAATCCACAACCACTTGGTTTATTCAATGAATATAAGATTTTATTTCGTATGTCCATTGAGATGCAAACCTTTAGTGAAAATACTTCTTGAAATTTCCAATATATCGACCCCTGTGCGCGAGTATATCGTATGTTACAAAAACAATATTTTACAGGAGAGCGTTTTTATTACTTTTAAATAAATAAAAACGTAAATAACACTGCTACATACGATAAAATGTACACAATGTTATCTTCATAACTAAAACAGTTATCGCTGTAACATTCAGCAGATGGATTAATGAATGTAGAACCAATTTGCATAAAAAAAGTCGATTTCTAAAAAACGTAACATACGATAATTTCGCGAACAGGGGTCGGGTCGATATGTCCACGAAGCTGAATTGATGTTTTCGGCCTTTTCTCTTGCACACTACTTCAATATAGACTTTTAAATGGCTTGTCTCTCGAACGAACAATGCTTTTAGCACTAACAATTTATCCATTCAAACTTATTTTTTTAATTTATACATTTGTAGTTACCGAAGTTGGATTTAGATTTTGCACTCAAACTGTTGATTATTTACAAAATTTGTTTTAACAATAAAAACGCATTGTTGTCATGTGTAGCCCAACCAGCTGTCAAACTTTTTGTTTAGGGTTGCCATTACTTTACTTTGCAATTAAATTCTCTTATTTACTATTTTTATATTTTAAAATTTCTTTGTTAATTTTTTTCTTACTTTTATGAATTTAATTAAAATGAAATATTTTTTTCTTTTCAGGTACGTACTTTACTTTTTATTAAATCAACAACTTTGTAAGTAGCACTTACATATATTCACACTTATAGTTACACTTTTCAAATTAAACCACACCATTTTTGAAAACCCTAAAGACGGTATAGAGTTATTAAAAACCAATAAGCAAATTAATTTGAAACTGATTTAAAAATTGTTTTTATATTTTTTTAATTTGTGTCCACTATTTGTTAACGCCATACACCACCCACATATTTAATATTTCAATTTTAAAAACAGAATTAAATTTTGAAATCATATTGAATATTGAATATTGTTTATGCAAAGTACTACTGCTATAATCTTAAAACTTCTTAAATATTAATTAGCAAAAACATACGTTTTGTATACAAGCACTTTTGACTTTTGAGTATAAATTGATTTATTTTAGGTTAGAAGTTAACAAACAGTTTTTATATTAAACAAGTAAGAGCGCTATATTCGGCCGTGCCGAATCTTATATACCCTTCACAACGTGTAGTCATGCAATAACAATTGTTTGTATCACCATTCATACCATACGAAATACGTACATACATATAAAAAACATAGATATGTATATAAAAACATCACATTGTAAAATCATAAATTTAAAAAATGTTAAAGAAATAAAAAAATAAATAAAAAAATATAAAAAAAAAATTTAAAAAAAGTTTAAAAAAAAGTTTAAAAAAAAATTAAAAAAAAAATTTAAAAAAAAATTTAAAAAAAAAATAAAAAAAAAAATAATTAAAATATATATAATAAATATAAAACAAAAAAATAATTTAAAAAAAAAATTAAAAAAAAAGTATTAAAAACATAAATAATATATTTAATAAAAAATAAAAAAAATTAAAAAAAAAATTTTAAAAAATTCGATGCCACGTTTTCTCTAATGTTGTTTTTGTAAAAAAAAAAAAAAAATTAAAAAATTCGATGCCACGTTTTCTCTAATGTTGTTTTTGTGAAAAAAAATCGAGGTAGTCGTGGGTTTTTGCTCATATCTCAGTTGTTTATGTACCGATATTTCTGATTTTCAATACCGATCTACTCCCGAATATTTCTGATATTTTAATACCTCACCCGGGTACAAGCGATATCGTTGATTTGAACATACACACGGACAGATGACAGAGCTTAATCGACTCCCTTATTTATAAGCTTTCAGAAAATATATACTTAATGGGGTCGGAAATGAAAATTGTAGAAATTTCACACGGAATGACAAACCTATATATACCCTTTTTCACTGTGTGAAGGGTATAAAAAAGTTTTAATTATCAATAAATGGCTTTAGACACATACACACAAATATATTTGTATATACAAACTGTTAACAACTTTTTGCAATCATACATTAATTCTCTACCATATAATGGGTGTTTAATTTAGACCTTGACTTCTTTAAACTTTAAATAAAACTCTTCAAATGTCAAAAATTTTATTATGACTCCAAAAAAAAATTCTTAAACAGTTTTTTTATGATAATTTTAGTCTAAGGTTAGCTGCGACTTCGCTGTAGGTGGTCCATTCTGAAGGTCCAATTTTCGGTATTGCTACCTATACCTCGCAAATTACGCCAGAATTCTTGATTGTCGATTGTAAAATTGTGGTTGGATTATCGATAAAAGCTAGATTTCACATAATCCTCAAGAAAAATATTCAGAGGTTTGTTATTGGGGGTCAGTTAATCGATCTGGTTTACAGGTTACCATAATAGGCTCTCAAAAAGCCATTGTTTAGCGTTAAGTGTGTGCCATAGCAACATCATACTGAAACTAAATTTCGATGTTATCAAGGTCGTCAAATTTAGGGAGCAAAAAGTTCCTTAACTTGTTTTGCATTTGTACTCGCCATTGACAGATATATATTAGCGGAATTCACACTTGGTAGCATTTTTGCAATTAGTGCAAATATGCACAAATTTTTTGCTACCAAGCGTGAGTTCATTTTTCATGTGTGTTGCAAACTTATGGCAACGAGCTGATTTTTTAGGTATTTAAGAAACAACAAATCTTTTTTTTAATTAATAAATAAGATTCTGTGTTTTAATATTTTCCGAAAAGAAAATTAATTAATTTTAAATAAATTACAATGCTTAAATCAACGGAAAAATATAATATCACAATTTTTTTTTGGTAAAAAATGCCATGTATGCCATTGAATTTGTGGAGAATTTAAATCCTGAGAGTAAAAAAATTGTGTATCTGTTGTGCAAATTTGTGTGACATTACTTTGCACTGATTTTTAGTTGTGCATATTTGCTCAAGTGATGCAAATTGCAATTTAATAGAATTTGTTTTTGTAGTCGTGCACAAGTTAAATTGTTGGCTATACCTCGTCACCAAACAAAATACGGCATGATAACAAAGATTATTCATTGAGATGTTGCAAATCCTATTGATTGAAACTTAAAATTGCATATAGTATTGGCAAATATGGACTCGAAAGGTCATTGAAAACATATGTTGCTCAAATTGCTCTTAAAATATTTTTTAAAGAACGCTGATGTTCGTAAAAACAATTTAACTCATACTTAGTTGAAATGAGATGGCAATTCAAATGAACAACCAACTCTCAAATTAATCACCCTTTATTTGAAATGATTCATATAAAATGTCTTTATTTATTATCGCTGATGCTGTGGTTTGTGTTATTTTTGTTCAAAAAATGGTATGTTTTTTTTTTGTATTCACATAACTCCATTTCTATAAATATATTTTTTTTATTTTCATTTTCTATTCTTTCAATTATTGAATGTTAAACAAAATTATAACATTGTACGGTGGCAACACTGCTTGTTATTTTAAAGCTTAAGTTTGATTTTTGTTCTGTTTTTTTATACTTGTTTTTTTAGCAAATATAAAAAAAATATTGCAGAAACAGTTTGCCACCTCCTCAGTTATATTAGAATGCTTTGTTTAAAATAAATGCAGAAACGCTTTTATATAACGTCATTATTTTAAAACAAAATTTTAAGCCGATTTTACAAAAAAAAAAAAAATTAATTATAAAACTATACTTACACACAATTTACATGATGAGTTTTATGACGTCCAATTTTTTTAATTCCCTTTTAAAGTTGTTACCAAAAACTACTCAAATTTATACGATGGTTTTTTTGGACGTCTAATTTCTAGTTTATATTGTTGACTATTGAATTTATATATTTAATATTTTTTATTTTTTTTATTTTGAATGTCGAAAAAACTTATTACTGTTTAATATTGTTTTTTATCAGTCAAAAAGCACAATCCAGTTGATGAGAATATTAAAATAAAACGTAACAGAACGAAGAGAAAAAAGTGTAAAGCGAAGTGTCAAAAAAAAAACCATGAAAACAGAAACCATGTCTATTTTTCTACCCCCCTTTCTTCTCTATACCGCTTGCTTCCAAACAAAAAATGACGTCCAAAATTGGACGTCATAAAATTCATCATGTAAACCTACTGTTAGTTAAGCCCGGCCTTGTTTAAAAAATAAAAAATTACACTGGTCTGCAAAAAAAAAACAAAACTTTGTGGACTATAGAGATCTTGACGCGCTAAATTCAAATCCGTTTTCAGTTTTTTTCTATCGGGCTCAGAATTTTGTTATGGCCATGCTTAATATTCTCCCAAAACAAGGCGGTTATGGTGATACATTTCATTATAACTTGAAAATGATTAGTCTGATTTTGATTGAAATTCACTATTACGCAAAGTCACCTATACTATTAACATTGAACTTAATAAGTTAAAATAAAAAAATACTTACAATTAACATATGTACATAATTTTGGTTTTTCCAAAGTACGCAAAATTAATGCATTGCGATCTACTTATGTCTTTCGTGTCAAAATTAC
Source organism: Phyto melanocephala (assembly GCA_941918925.1). Classification (NCBI taxonomy): domain Eukaryota; kingdom Metazoa; phylum Arthropoda; class Insecta; order Diptera; family Rhinophoridae; genus Phyto; species Phyto melanocephala. The sequence goes on along the minus strand of OW799234.1, from coordinate 131,881,318 downwards.
CACTTCGAACCCCACATATTGAAAACGATGAAAAACATTCACCATAAGTTTCGGTAAACAACATCAAAGAATTGCACCAAAACTTCCTTCATACGCACACAGCAGACGACAAATACGGTCATTTCGCGGATTAATTGAAAAAAATTCAAGTACAGTGACTAGGCAAAAAATAAATGTCAAATGGGTAACGGTACTTTTGTAGAGACGCGTAGAAATAAAAAAATGTGTGAAAAAACTAAAAAGTAGGCATAAAAAAGCTAAAAATTTTCTGTAATAAAATCCAAGTTACCATAAGTAATTAAAAAAAAAACTAATAAATCTTACCATGCAGCCATCAAGCTCAGATATTTTTATACCCGCCACCAAAAAAATGGTGGGGGTATATTCATTTTGTCATTCAGTTTGTAACACATCGAAATATCCATTTTAGACCCCATAAAGTATATATATTCTGAATCAGGGTTTGATTTGATGACGATCTAGCTATGTCCGTCCGTCTGTCCGTCTGTTGAAAGCACGATAGAGGTCGCACCGAAAAAGCTAGGGGGCTCAAATTTTGCAGAATCTTTCTTATAGACAAGGTTTGTTTGGTATTGAAAATGGGCTAAATCGGAATATTGGGAAGAGAGTTATAGCTCGTAAAGCAAGAGTAGGTCGAAAAAACCGTGTCCGTCGAACATCGAATAAAATGGAATTGTGTCCAAGCGCATTAACGTACACTCATGAAACTTCAAATATATATATTCTCTGTGTAAAAACAATATTTTTCCCTGAAAATTATCTAAATCGATGCATTAGGAAAGGAGTTATCAATCAAAATGTACGAAAATTTATACCGCACAGTGTATTTTTCGGTATATTTAAAAACAAAAACGTCATAAAAGCAACAAAATTGGATGTACGACTCTGAAATTTTGCACACTTTGCTTTTTGAGACGCTTTTTTGTAACGGAAAATCAATGTGCCACGCCCACTTTTACGCCCACATCCCATATAACGTTTTACCTAAAATTCATATAATTTCTCTATTAATAAAGATTTTGAAATTACAAAGGGCTATATTGAAACACCTAAGTTGTACTCATTCACAAAAATAACTTTGACACGCCTACTACAACGCCCACTTTTCACGTTATCTACCGTTAATGAAATTTAAAAGCTCATAAACCCGCCAAAATTAGAGGTATGATGATGAAATTCGCTACGTATATCCCTCTAGGCAATGTCATTACTGTGCCAGAAAATTAAGGAGCCACGCCCACTTTTACGCCCACCTCCTATATAATGTTTTACCTAAAATTCATATAATTTCTCTATTAATAAAGATTTTGGAATAATAAAGGCCTATATTGCAACACCTCAGTTGTATTCATTCGCAAAAATAACTTTGACACGCCTACTATAACGCCCACTTTTCACGTTATCTACCGTTAATGAAATTTAAAATCACATAAAACCGCCAAAATTAGAGGTATAATGATCATATTTGCTAGGTATATCCCCCTAGGCAATGCAATTGCTGTGCCAAAAAGTTTAGGTGACACTCCCACTTTAACGCCTACCTCCCATATAACGGTTTATCTTAAATTCATGTCATTTCTCTATTGATAAAGTTTTTGGGAAAATAAAGGACTATATGAAAATATCTAAGTTGTATTTATTAGCAGAAACTTTATTGACACGCCTACTTTAACGCCCACTTTCATTGAAAGACTACAGTTACAAAAGCATTTTAGTAGCATATCGAAGTTATAAAGGGTGGTTAAATTTTAAGGACCGATGTTGAATTTAAATAAAACACAAATTATTTAGGATATTATAATTATTTCTTTTTGTAATTATAATATTTGTATGGTTCAATTATGTATTTAACAAAATATCGGCCAAATGCACCCCCCTCCCCCTCCCTCCTTGGCACCACTCCTCTATCTGATGGTCCAAATTTTCAATGACAATGTTGACTGCTCTTTTGTCACAAAACAAGCAGTGGTTCCCATTCAACGAACTAAGAAGGCATTCACAGATTTTCTAACATTTTATACAGACCTGTTTTGCAGAAATTTAAATATTTTTTACAATTCTCCCGATTGTGGACGAATTTGAACGATTATGTTGATCAAAAGAATTACGAAGTGCACAAAATGCATTTTGATTTGAACGCCCATTTTTTAAAAAAACCTGAATAACTTTAAAGCGTTGCTCACTTGCGTATCTTTCCACGGATCAAATTGAGTAAGTTTGAGATTGAGAAATGTCAAGTGAAATGTAGAAAACAAATTTAAAGACTAGGTGTAGTTCACCTTCAACATGGGCCCTTAAAATTTAACCACCCTCTACAAAGAAAGTGATACATATTTTATTATAAAGAGATTATTCTATGGCGATTAACAAAATAATAAATACTGTGCTTTAAATGTACACAAAATTGGTAGTGGGTATAAAAGATTCGGCACAGCCGAATATAGTGCTCTTGCTTGTTTTTAACATATTTTGCTTAAATTAGTAACAAAAATTAATTGTGGAAGTGGTTTTGTTTGTTTTTAATGTTTATTATGGAAATGCAAAAAAAGCTAAATTGAGCAGAGATTTTAGTTTTATTTTAAAGGTTAAACGAATAAGCGTTATCTTTTAAAAAATTTAAGCTGCGCATCGGTGCGCCTCAGAAGTAATGTACGAATTAGTAATACCCTTACGCATTGAGCTTACCATTTGTCATTTTTTTTTTTGTGATTTTATTAGAGATGTGCAAATATTAGGATACGGATGAGTCACGCGTCATCGTATTTTTTGTTTGATTCTAACTTTCTTTCCTTTTTTAGATTCAATAGCAGGCAATTAAGTGAAAAGCGTGTGTGAATAAAAAACTTATGTTTATGCATAAATTAATCATTACTTTGTATAAGGTTATCCGTCTCCCCCTCCTATACCGCCAATATATTGTGGGAACATGCAGTTTTTTTTCTAAAAGTTACGCACATCAAATTTGGTGTGACCCTCTAATGCAGTTATTCAGATATGAATTGATCTGCGAAAAATGGTCATTTAGCCCCGCTGGGTAATGCTTTGTTTTTGGTATATATATATACACATTTAGGGGGAATATCGAAGCAGACCACTACTATCACGGGTCCCTTTTCGACCCCCTTCGCTCCTCAGTGATTTCGTGTCTACCGATCAGTATACATTCAATCACTGAGTCCCGCGCCACAACCGGCGTTTGCTCTGGACTAGGAAAACGATTTCACACTGCCTTTGTAATCGCCAGCATCTCCCTCAGACTAAGGTCCCCCATCGCACTCACACTTAAAGTGTGCTTGCCTGTGATCCTTAATCTTCCGCTCGCCAACGCCGGACACTCGCATACTACATGCGCTGCCGTCTCGGCATCCTCCAGGCACATTCTACAAATATCATCATCCACGATCTGCATCCTCTTCAGATGATATTTGAAGTTACCATGTCCTGTAATCAACGCAGTGATCCAGCTCATCATACTCCGATTAAAACCACCCCTGCCAAGTGGCTCCCTGAGCACCATACGGGCCTGTCTACACGTGGTTCCCTCCATCCACCTTCGCAAGTTTATAGAGTTCACCCATTGAAAGATCCTCGCCCGCACTAACCCATTACCCAGAGCAGTTCTGGGTTCCGGTCCGCAGAATGCAGCCTCAGACCCCTTCTTCGCAAGTTCGTCAGCAGCCTCATTCCCAGCTATGCCCACGTGTCCCTTAACCCATATCAGCGTTACCTTATTTGTAGAGGCACACCTATTGAGCTTTAGAACACACTCAAGCACCTTGTTTTTGGTATAAAAACCTTTTAAAATAATATATAAGTTATCAAAAACAAAAGATACGCCATCTGTTGTAAATTCAGAATTTTTAGATCATACATCCAATAAACAACACCCTTTATAGAATGGAATTGCCGCATACTACATGCGAGAGCAAAATTCGATACCGTTTTTTTTATCCTTGATTACCAAGCCCAAGTGTAGGCGCTAGTTCATTATTAAGGACCCCAGACTTAACCCTAAGTTTTTTATTAGCAGCTGATTTTATTTAAATTGTAAACTAATTTCATTCAACAGAATTTTGTAAGATCTTTAAAATTTTGCTTTTTCAGAAATGCTACAAAATTACTTTCGAAGCAAATAATGGATCTAATTAAAAAAAATTTAAAGCCTGTAGTATACGAAATGTATAAAGCTACATACGCATGTAGCTGTGACGTCATTAAAAATCATAAATGTTTCCCCTTCGGCCACATGCGTTTCATTTGCATTTTTTGACTAAATTACAATTCGGGTTAATATCAATATCTTACCGCATGCAGCCACTACGACTATTTTAAAAAATATAACCAAAGTGCTGAACATTTTAGTGACGTCAGACCCACATGTGCATGTGGGTTTTTACATTTCGCGTACTTAGGCTTAAGGCATTAAAATCAATCCCATGTTCATTTTAAATTAATAAAATTAAAATTCATTTTTGATTGCACATTTTTAATCCGCCTTTTTTGAAACAATAACTTTTTAGATTTTGCCCGACCGGATTTCATGTGAACAATATTTTAAAATTGAGGTGCTTTTTTGCAAAAAATTCTTTTGCTATTGTTCAATTTTAATTGTACAAAAGTTTTAAACTTGTACTTATTTGGTTTTTTTTTATACTTATGTCAAAATTGTATTCATCTGGGGCAACGAATTCTTAAGGTTGTTTTAAGGTCGCTGTTTAAAAAAAATATTTTTTTTTCTTTTACACTTTGTCAATTATTTAAAAAAATAAAACAAAAAGTTAAAAGGATTTTAAGAATTCTGTTGGTTTACAGATCTAATTCAAGTGTAAGCTTGCGACCTAAAGATTTTTAACAAAACAATTTGTTTAAACTTTAGCGCTTAATCAATATAAATATAAGCAAAAGATTCAATATAAAATGTTCATATTTACTTAAGAGATAAAAAGAAAAACAAATTATTTTTAAAATTCTTTTAAATTGTTCATTTGTTATTTAAAACCGTTTAGTAAATATGGCGTATAATTTATTTATGGTTGATTCTGTGTTTCTGTTTCGCTTTTGTTTCTTAAAAAGAGGTTTTTATGACAAAACAATAGTTTGGGTTGTTGTTGTTGTTGTAGTTTTTAAAACCAAATCTCTTAGTTTCACTTTTTGTTTCTGATAATTTGTTAAATTTCTTAAAATTCTTGCAAAGATATGGGTTAAATAAATTGTTAATTTTTATTACTTGAAACATTTTTTAGACTGGGTTGGGCTGTTCTTTCTTAAAAAGTGTTGGTTTGTGTGTATGTGTGTGTGTGTGAGTTTGTGGCTGTCGTATTTTAGTTGATTTATTTTGTCGTGGCTGTATTGTCGTTATTGATGATTTTGTTAAGTTTTTACTTGGATTCCCTGTAGTTATTTCACATTAACTGTCTAAAAATTATGGTTTCTTTTGTATGACGTCCTGTTTTTTTTTCTTCTTATTTTTTCCTTAAATATTTTGGGGTTTATGTTGTTCGTTTTGCCCTCCTTTGTGGTTGGATTTTTTTTTTGGGTTTTGTGTTGAAAACATAAAGTGCGTGTAATCATGCCTTCAAGTTCAATTACGTGTTTGGCATAACACAACAACAACAACAGTAAATTGTTTAAACTTATATAAAAATGCAAATGTCTTGACTAATTTGTGGACATGCAGCCTGTTAGTTGTTTCTATTGCATTGCATTTGAACAACAATATACAGCCACTCCAAACGGTCAGACAGACAGACACACATTCTTAACACTCACACTCATTAACACTACTCGCCAGCCAGCAAAAAGTCATTATAAAACTATTTTGTTTGCATTTATTGTTTTGTATTTCATTATGTTTTTTTTCATTCGACCCGCCACCATTTAAGGCATGCAGCGTGAGTGTGTTATTGTCATGTATCTGGGTATGTTGCAGCATTTTAATTAGTTTTGAAAAAATTTAGGAAAAATTCATTTTTTTATGTAATTGTGTTTAAATACCGCTTTTATGCTTCCAATTAGACAATGGCATGTTAGTTTGTACTTTTTTTTTTTTTGTATTTTACTTTTTACGTTTTTTGCTGTTGTAAATTATATAGAAAAGGGTGTTGGATTTGGATTTTCTGTTTGAATATATTTTTCAAATAAATTAAAAGTCTTTTTGTTTCGTTTTCATAATTAGAAGCTTACACGTTATGTGAAATCGTGAAATACTTTTCAGTTTTTCATTATTAGTTCAATAGGTTACTTTCTTTAGTGAAAGAAAAAGAAGGAACAATGTCTCGTTTGTTTTTTTTTTTTTTTTTTTTTTTTTTTTTTTGTTTAAGTAAATACCATAGAAAACAAAAGACTTAAGCCAGAAACTTGTAATAAACAGTGATGGGAAAACCGGGAACTTGGGGAGAAATAAATTGTTTCGTTTGAAATTCGATTATTTTTATTTATTAAATAGTATTATTTTTAATATCATTAAAAAATTATAATAAAAAAAATTATTTTAATTTTTTTTATTTGTGTTATTGTAATTACCTAATTATGTTGTACTCTACATACATTTTTAGCTACAATATTTAATGGTACGGGTTTTTTTTCAAATTTTTCTTTAAGTTAATTTTTTAGCACTACTAATAAAAACTATGTAATTTTAATTTACGTTATTTTTTTAACTTTCGGCTAAACTTAAAAGAAACTGACTGACCTTTATTTAATAGTACGTGTGTTTGTGTGTGTTTTTTTTTTTTTATAAAAAACCAAACCCAAAAATTCCTTTGAGAGGCCTAAAATTGTATTTTTATTAAACTTAATATATTTCAACTTAAATAAATCTAATAAAAAAAGTTTTAGATCTTTTCGACTAATAGATAGTTGATATAAAATTAAGAAAATATTTTATATGTTTGTCTTGTTACTTTAATTTACCTCCTGAAATCATCTTTTTAAACTCACAGAGTAACGAAAAAAATAAAAATGTTTCCGACTTAAACTATTTTTATTTTTGGTTCCCTAGAATTGATGAAGCTATTAAAAATATTTCAAATAGGTGTGCAACATGTCAAGAGTATGGTGGTAGTCCAAATTGGGAATTTTCCATTTGGCTAGAAGTCATCCAACCTTAAGAAAGAATTCATATCGATTTTGCAGGACTAAGTATTCTGTAAAATGTGGAAGACATCAAAATCAGTTTAAAGAAACCTATGCCTACAAACATACCCAATTTTGAAATGATGAAAGATATTGCTATTAATATTGTATTACCAAATATTATACCAATTGTGTTAAATTATCAATTAAGCTACGAAGCAAATAAACAGCCTCAACACAGAGTTTCAACTTACCCCAACCTTATCACGACTTGAGAACACCGCAACATCTTTAAATCGACAAGAGAGAAATACCTATTCATTACTTCATAACTTACATCATTCACAGCGAATTAGAAAGAAGCCAGCTAGGTTTTATACCCATTTTAAGTCTAGGGAAATGTTGTAAATCTTTAAAAAATCTTGTTACTTTTAAACTAAATTATTGAAGTATTAGTTGCTAGTTTTGATGCTACAAAACACCCTTTTGTTTTTTAATTTTTTCGATGTTGTTCATTACTTTTAACAACTTTTACTGAAATAAATGTCTTAAATATTTTTTATAGTAAAAAGATAAAAATCGCTTTAATTTTAGAATAGACAAATGCCTCCACGGCTTTGCTGGAATATAAGCTTTATTTTGTCGAAATTTTAAATGATCATTATGTATAAATCTTTGTAGCATTGCCTGTTGTTTTATTGGCATGTACCTTCGGCTTCAAATAGCCACATAAAAACAAATCAAATGGTATTTATTCGCACGATGTAGGAGGCAAATTCTGATAACCGAAACAAAGAAGTGCACGGTCAGTTGTTCCACAGGCTATAAGGCATCCCAGCAAAAAAAATTGGAAGTAGTGCAAAGCGAATTACATTTTAAAGACTTCTTACTTATTTGTGTAAAAGCAATAATTATAAATGACTCCCTAAATGCGAAACAATTTGTCATAAATGATGTACTTAAAAATGAATGCAACATCATGCAGAATTTCTTATACAATTCATGTAAACAAATAACATTAACTCACGTAACAGCGGATGCTTTTCACCATTTATGCATGAGTTCTGTGCACTTGTTAAAATAGAATGCAGTTCATTACAATATTCATGTAAACACATGATCTCCAATGACACGCTAATGTTAAACTCATTAGTGCTTTCACCTAAATTTAATCACCAGTTGAACCCCTGCAAATTCACTTTTTTGTCATAGATTTTTTTGCTGGGATGCGTCGCCGTAAAGTTGAAAACCGTGACTAATATCAAGCACCATTGACGATCACTGATTGATCAACTTAGTTGCGATTCGTATTAGTATTATTAACCTCAACCTAGAATACCCAACAAACAGTAACACCTGCATATGCTTTTCGATTATTACATGTGAGATCACTCAATCTCAAATGCGGCAGTTTTGACGATTAAAAAGGCAGTTCAAGTGCAAATTTTCGTTATCGTTTTTTGTGATTTAGCAAAAAAAAATCTGTAACCCATTTATGTAGCAAACTTGCATTAGTTTTTGTGCCAATTAAACATGTTAAAAATGTCACGTAGACATGAAAACATGCATCTTTGGTGAGTATCAGCTGCAGAGAGCTTCTTGAACTTTGCAATTCTTGTGCACGACACCAATAATTGTTTCTAGACTCGCATGCAACTCTTTGATATTGATGTTTCAAATGTTTATTTTTGAACGACTTTTATTATTTTTTGTTAAATTAAAATTGAAAACGTGTTGTTCTCTTTTCTAATCTCTATTTACATTAACCCCAAACTGTCAGCTCTCAAACCTTTTTTAGGTTTTTATGCTGCATCAGTCCCTTTAGATTTTAATTTATCGTTCATTTTGGGACACTCATTAAGTGCTTTGACAAGAGAAGTATCTTTCCTTATTGCTTAAGCCTTTTGGTTAAGCCAGACCTTAAAATTTTTCATTTAAATTGTTTCTCAACTAATTTATTATTATTTTATTATTGTTGGAAGGGTAATGAACGGTTTTCAAAGTTCAAGTTTTTTGTTTTTATTAAATTTGCAAGATATAAAATATTTAACAACTCGCGTTTAGACAAACTTTTTAGTCATAATTGTTTTTTTTTCAAACAAAGTGTAAACTTTGTAATATAAAGACTGACTTCATTAATAAACTATTTCCTGCTATTTACGTTCGAGTTAAATATTTTAATTATTTTGCATGTGTTGTCGATTGGTCTGTTTGTTTTTGCTTTTTTCTAACTAATTTATTTATTTTTTCTATAAATTTGGCATGACTTGTGTTTTTTGTTTGTATTTTAAATGTGTTTTTATCAATTGGCGCCTAAAATTTAATATTTTTGTTGTTGTTTGTAACCACTACCAAACAAAAAATTTTGTGAATGTGGAGGTATATTCATTTGTTCATAGCGTTTGTAACACAGCGAAATATTAATTTTAGACCCCATTAAGTCTATATTTTCTAAGTCCTGGCTTAATTTTAGAACGATCTAGCTATGTCCGTCTGTCTGTTGAAGCACGATAGAGCTCAAACAGAAATAGCTAAGAGGATGAAATTTAATTAATTTAATAATTAATACATAAGAATTGTGGACTAAATCGGTTTATTAGGAAGAGAGTTATAGCTTATAATTTATAAGAAGGTCATATAAATAACCTTTCTGACATCGATTAAAATGTGATTGCGTATGTTTCCCAAAAATCTATTCAAATCCGTACATTATGAAGGGAGTTAAATATCAAATTGTATGAAAATTTACCCCGCACAGTGTTTTTTAGTCTTTTTAAAATTTTAGTCTATTTAAAAGGTCAAAAAACCTACAAAATTAAATGTACGATTCTAAAATTTTGCAAATGACCACCTCCTAAATTTATATTAATAAAAATTTTGGAAGAATTATGATCTTTGTGCTTGAATATCTAAGAAGGAATTTATTATCAGAAATTTCTTTTGTCCCGCCTACTTTAACCCCAAACTGTCGCATATGCCATAAAATTTGAAACGTCATAAAACCGAGAAAATTAGATTTATGATTCTGAAATTTTTCAAATTTGTTGACGGAAAATGAAGGTAATGCATACTATTTTTCTATGGAAGAATAAGGTAATATAGCAATATCTAAGTTTAATTCGTTAAAAAAAAATTGCTTTGACACGCCTACTTTAACGCCAACTTCTTTAATATTGTGGTAAATGCAAGTGGGTAATATCCCTTCCATTATAAAAGCACTTAAGGCTTAATTTTGTTACTAAATAAAGAAAGAAATACTTTTTTAGTAAAAAGAAATTATTTTATTATACTGATTAGAGTTGCTAACAAGATAATTAATTTTTGGCTACAAAAATACCACACAAAATTGTTTCTGGGTATCAAATAATACACACAACCGAATATAGTGGTGCTTATACTTGTTTTTTTTTTGCTTATTTTATGTTTTTATACTCTTCACACAAAAGTGAAAAAGGGTTTATATAGGTTTGTCATTCCGTGTGAAATTTCTGCAATTTTCATTTCCGACCCCATAAAATATATATTTTCTAAAAGCTTATGAATAGAGGAGTTGATTGAGTCATGTCCGTCTGTCCGTGTGTGTGTGTGTGTGTGTGTTGAAATCAAGTTTTAAAAGCCCCTTGACATCGCCTGAACCCGCGTGAGGTATTTAAATATCAGAAATATTCGGGAGCAGATCGGTATTGAAAATCAGAAAAGTCGGTGCATAAACAACTGAGATATAAGGAAAAAACCACGACTACCTCATTTTTTTCACAACAACAGCATACAACACAAATAAACGTGGTAAACTGGTCAAAGTGAACGTAGCATCGAATCCCAGCTGAGCTAAAAATTTAATTTTTTAATTTTTTTTTTTAAACATACATACGTAAACTCAATTTATAATTTAACAATGGAATGTTTTTATATATGTAAGTATGTTTTTTATATGTATGTATGTACGTATTTCATATTAATGAAATGAATGGTGTTACAAACAATCGTTATTGCATGACTACACGTTGTGGAGGGTATATAAGATTCGGCACGGCCGAATATAGAACTCTTACTTGTTTTTTTATTTAATTTAAAAAAAAAACATGTATGGCTTGTAAGTATTGTTAAGGCATTTTCTGTAAAATTATTAATTTTAAAATTTCTGGATTTTAATATTTTTTAAATTAACCAAAAATTAAAATGTATTTAGGATAACTATTCTCAAAAAGTTATAATAACAAATTTATTTTTTATATTAATTTATGAAATGTATATTGTAAAGAAATAAATAAATGATAAAGTAATTATTTGTGTTTTATTGTTAAACTATTTAATAAATTTACTTTTTTGGATCCCAATAAAATTGCCTTAAATTGCAACACGTTTGTGCTTTTTTTTGTTAACTATATTAAGAAACCCAGTAAAAGTAAATATAATAATTTTTAAAAGAATTTTTGTAAACATTATAAATGAATTTCCTGTTTACTTAAACTCAAAATACAATTCTTATTGAATACACGTGCAAATAAAAAGTATATATTCATACGCTCTTACTCATAAGGCAGCCAGTTTCATTTAGTCGTTAATTTGTAAAAAAAAAACTTTACTCAAAACAAAACACTTTTATCTCATATTTAAAATAACAATTATATTCAATCCTTAAGTAGAGATGTCTGGCTGTTTGTTTGCCTTGCCCCTCTGGCACACAGAAAAAGATAAAATAATATGACGAAATAATGACGTAAGAAAACAGGTAGCTAAAGCAATTCGAAACCCACAATTAACCAGGTACTAAAACTCAAATACTTTATTTGTTTAAAAACACAAAGAAATCTCTCAATGAAACATAAAATTTGGAAAAAAAAATCAACAAAACTAGTTTTTAGTTACGAGTAATAAACCCTTAAGTTTGAACGTTAAATAAAAGTTATTTTTTTTTTTTTTTAAATATCTATAATCTAAGAAAATACATAAAAGAATTTCTTTGGAAAATACTCTATTTTTAATAAATTCCATTAACTACGAATGTAAAAGAATTTTCAGTTTTCTTGGAATTAGATTTTCAACAAGATCCTGCATAGTTCAAAGTCTAGATTTAAAAAAAAAAAACTAAGTAGTGTGGTGTACGTATTTATTTCTATACAAAATCATATAATTTAACCAAACTCATTATTATTTTTATTATTTATTATATTGAAATATATTCATGCATAAATGCATAAGTATGTGTGTGTAAAGTATTATTATCATTTTATTAAGCGTATTGAAAAGATTTGTACTTGTTTTTTTTTCTCTTATAAGCAACGTTTAAATTTTCTTTTTTTAGATTTCATTGGAATTATCATTTGTACCTTTCAAGAATACTTAATCAAATAATCCTTTTTATTTATCATTTTTATGTACGACTGTATGCATCACTGTATGTATGTATGAATGTATGTATGTGTAGAGAACTTTGCATTGTATTATTTATACTTTGTGGATGACTACTCCACTCTAGTGATCTTTATTTATTCTACTTTAGATGGTTTTGTTGTTGTGAGTTTGTTTTTATTTTTGGTTCTTTGAATTTGTAAAATGAAATGGTGGATAGTGAACGATAAAATTAATGAAACCAACAATTATTATTGTCATACATCAGCATATCCTAGGCTTCTTTATATAAAAATGTTGTTGTTACAAAAATTAGGAATTCAAATAATATTGGGTAGTCTTACCAGAGCTGTGCAAAAACTTATGGGTCGATTATGGATAGCAACTGAACCTCAGTTACGTTGCCAGTTGCCAAAAAAGGCATTACAGATTGCAACTGGCGACTACCAGCTGTCAATTTTATATGAAAATTTAGCCACCGAGAATTGTATTGTAATTGCCTGCTGGTAACGCATCTGAAGTTCGGTTGCTATCCATAATCTACCCATTTATTTACAATTTTTGACAGTTTGTTTGCGAGAGTAGAGAAATGTTTGACGAGACATTTAAGTCCTTCACATGTGTCCTCGTATTATCTGTGACGTATTTTTGATCTGAAAATCTGACTTTCAAAAGGCGTTAAAAACTGGACTTTGCTGCTGAAAAAGTCAACAAATAAAAATAAAATCCAATATGGCCGCCACTACAAAATGGCTAAGTGTAGTAATTAAAAAGCTGTACCCACTTCAACCCCTTTAATATTGGCATCCAACGAAAGGACTTGACCAGTAGAGTACAATAAACAATCAAAAAGTTAAAATCCAAAATGGCGTTCGAAATAAAATGGCGGATATATGGGTCAAAAATAGTAATTACGGCCTTGCCCCTTCAACCTCCACAAATAGGCATAAAATGAAAGTTCTTGACCAGTAGAATACAGCTTATTTTAAAGCGTAATTTTTTAAGAGCTATAGGAAAGTTAAAAAAAAAACACATAAAATTCAGAAAAATTCATGAAATCTTTATTTGAATCGATAGTACGGTCCATATAATTTAATGTTTGAAGATTATTTCATGTAAATGTTGACCGTCACTGCGCCTCAAATGGTCCATCCGCTTAGTCCAATTTTGGCATACTCTTTCCAACATTTCGGCCGGTATCTCATGAATAAATGCTTCAATCTTGTCTTCCAATGCGTCAATTGAAGCGGACATGTGTGTATAGACATGAGCCCCACAAAAAATAGTCTAAAGGCATTAAATCGCACGATCTAGGCGGCCAATTGACCGGTCCCGAACGTGAAATAAAATGTTCACCGAACTCGCCTCTCAATAAGTCTATTGTTAAGCGTGCTGTGCGGCATGTGGCACCGTCTTGTTGAAACCACATGTCATGCAAGTCAAGCTCTTGCATTTTGGGCAAAAAAAAGTTGGATATCATCTCACGGTAGCGCTCACCATTCACAGTTACATTACGATTCGCATCATCTTTGAAGAAGTACGGTCCAATGCTGCCACCAGCCCATAAACCGCACCAAACTGTGACTTGTTCTAGATGCATTGGTAGCTCTTGCAATGCTTCTGGCTGATCTTCACTCCAAAATCGACAATTCTGCTTATTAACGTACCCATTGAGCCAAAAATGTGCTAAACACAATTTTTCGATAAGAAGCACGCGATGAACTTTCTTAACAGAGCACGCATTTTGATAATAAAATTCAATAATTTGCAAGCGTTGTTCGTTTGTAAGATGATTCATGGTTAAATTATAGACCAAACTGAAGATGTTTGACAGTGAAACAAAACACGAAACCATTGTTTCCAAAAAGATAATAGCTAAAAAATCACCCTTTATAAAAACTCAAAATCAAAATGGCAAATAACATTAAATCTAAGCTAAGCTACGTTGTGGTCACTTTATCTATATACATGGTGGTGAAGGGTAATATCAGATTCGCCACGGCCGAATATACCATTCATACTTGTTTTTATCTGTACTGGTCACAAATCATCTTGAATTTTGCACTTTTCTTCGCTGTTGTAATATGTGTGCGAGGTAATTACCAAAATATCGTTTAAATAAAAAAGCCCCCTGGAGGCCATCATGTATAGAATATGACATCATTTACATGATCGCTTCACTGCATAGATCTAATTTTTATCCATGGCCTGGGTTAAGTTTTGTTTATGTTCATCGATTAGTTGTGGTTTATTGTCCTACTTCCGCAACAACAAAACATTTGATGAGCTCACATTGTACGAAATTGATAGCATATTAACAACACCTTTGCGAAACTTTACTCCCCAAACCGTTTATGCAGAATGTCCATTGTATTCGTTTGCTATGTGACACTTAGCACATATCTTTTAAAACTACTAGTCGTCCACGTCTATAACGTAATTTATAGTTGGTCACATTATTTATTATGTCAATTGCTTACATTTTCTATCATCCACTTATGTCGTATACGTGTTAAACAAAAGGCTTAATATGAGGATTATTTACAAATAATAAATCTTTTGTATTTGAAAAATAATAAAAAGAAACTCAACCACAAGTAACCAAGTACTTACTCATCTTTATAAACAATTTTAAAAAGAATATAATGTTTTAAATAAACAGGTCGCATATTTACATTCACCGTTTCAATATTCTTTTAAGCACTTTAGTCTTTATTTATTAACATCTATTATTAAATATAAAAGAAATATTAAACGTATAATGTTGAAACAAATCTTTTGTTGTTTCTCTATGCGTTTTTTTTTCATGTAGTTGTCAGTCACACTTCCCGCATCCCGGTTTAACTGATTTAGAATTATTGCTCTTTGGTGTCAGTTTTAAATTTAAAACCATAAAAGAAATGCTTTTCGTATTAGAGATTTCCGGTTAAAAGAAATTCACTACAACTACGCACACACATACATATAGTCAGGAGGAAAAAAAATTAAGTTTTTTTTTTGTGTTTGTGTGTTTGAAGTACAGCTTTGAAATAGTTATAATATGCTTTACGTTTGTCACTTGATATTTAATTAAAATAAAAGTAATAATATTAAGAAAGTTTAGTTTATATAAACGATTTAAGTGGTATTTTTTTCACTAATAAAAAAACCTTTTATTTAATTTAGCTTTAACAATTGTATAAGCAATATTGTGTAAATTTTTTGTTTGAATTCTCACAAATAATTTCTTTTTGGTGAATATTTTGTTTTATAAATTTTTAACTAGTTTTAATACTATTTTTTGTTAATAAAATCTTAAATTAATTTCCTTTTTTTGTTTTAGTTTCCTTAATTTCCTTTCCTATTTCTTAGTAACTAGTGGCTAATAATTTTTCGTTTAATTTCATTTAACATGAGCAACTTGTTACTGGATTTTTTTTTGTTTCTCTGCCATAAACTGCATTTATTACTTTTTTTTTTTTTTTTTGCTTTTAATATAACAAACAAATCCTATTTAATATAATTATTTGGAGCGTATGTAATAACAATTGATTTCTATTTTTTTATCTATTCTTTTTTGCATATCACTTATCGTTTTTGTAATTTGTTACGACTATTCATGTGTTTTTTTTCTAACTGTTAGTTCTCTTTCCAATTTCTTTAAGTTGTTGGGGTCAATTACTGCAGAACAAGTATGTATGTGGGGGTTTCTTTTGAATAATAAATGGTTACTAGTTAACTATTTTACATTTTTAGGTTTTGTTTTTTAAATGTTTCTTTTCAATTTGTACTTTAATTTCTGTAATCAACTGTATTCGATTTAAATGTGAAACCTTTTAAATGATTTACACTTATTCTTGTTTGTGTTCGCTTTTTCAATCAGTGTTTAAAATCTTATATTGCTAAGTGGTCGGTCAATTGAATATGAAACAACATTAAAACTAAGAGCAATATGAAGAGGGATGTTCAATAGTTGTAATTCTATGAACAGCGGAACTTATTCTCATTGGAAATACTTAATTAAAACAGTTAAATTATGTGTTAATAAAGGGTCCGCCAAATAAGTTTTTTTTCTGAAAATGTTATAAAAAAAAACGTGTAGTTTCGCCTGTGTGGCATGTAGCGCCGTCCTGTTGAAACCAATTGTTGCCAATATCCTCCTCTTCAATTTTTGTGAACAAAAATTCGTTCAACATGGCCCGATAACGATCGCCATTGACTACGGCCACTCCTTGCTCATTTTCGAGGAAAAATGGCCCAATTATGCCTCTGGATCAAAATCCGCACCAAACAGTGACTCGTTTTGGGTGTATCGGCTTTACAATGTATGCGTGCGGGTTTTCTGTGCCCCAAATGCGACAATTTTGCTTGTTTACATATCCGACAAGATCAAAATGAGCTTCCTCTGAAAAGATGATTTTTTTTTTGCCAAAATCGCCAAAAGTAATGTCGCAAGCGTATACACAACCATATTCGTTCAGCGGAAGGATAAAACTAATTATCTGTCAAATCAGACATGTGCTAAGTGTTACCATTCACGAAATAAGCACTAGTTGAAAAACAAACAAAACGTTAGGTGGCGGACCCTTTACTATACAAAAGAAAAAATTGTTTAAATAACGAAATAAAAATTATTATTAAAATTTCATGTGATTTTGCTCAAATCATAAAATTAAAATTTAATAATATAAGTAGGACCTACTGGAGTATTTTCAAAAGTAATGGGTGTCATCCACGACCTTGACACAAAGAAATTTTTACCGATAAAAAGGCTTGATCAATAAGAGTGAAGAAATACAAATAATTACTTACTTATGAAGAGTAGAAGATAATTGTTTATATTTTTATTAAATTTATACTCCAAAAACAAATTTAAAAAAAAATTTATTTTTTTAATATTAATATTTTATTTGGTTGTTGGGTTTAAGCTGGTCTTTATGCATTACGCCAGATAGTCATGGTATTTAGACCTTCTACCCAAATTCTTAAAAAAAAAACAAAACTTTTTTTTAGCGATTTTTTTACATTGTGTTTATTAAGTTATATTTTCTTTGTTGAAAAGCTATTTCGAATTTAATGATTTTTTTCTATTTTGACAATATTTTTTAATTTTTTTTTCGTAATTGGTGCTTTGTTATCAACGATAGTTTTTTCTACTTTAGTTTTTTCTCCATTTATTTTATGGCATTTGTTTGTATGTCGTAAATTGTATTGCAAGAGGTAAGTGTAATGATATATGTTATGCTTGCGTAGCTCTTAGCAAATCGTTAAAAATAAAAATGTATTTAAAATAGCTGAAAATCCGTCTACAACAAATTTCAATATCTAACTCGAATGTCAATGTCATCGCTATTAAACTCTATAATTTTGAAGTTCACTATTCTTTACAACTTTGCGAATTGAATTTCGAATTTAATTCTATTGTTTGCTGCGAAAAGTTATTTGATTTAGACCTCTAATAACTAATGCCATGAATCCATAATGAAAAACATTTGTAATCATATTTTAGCTACAAATAACATACAGCTTTAAAATTCCACATCTTTGAATTTACTCTGTGACAATGGGGATAAAAACTAATTGTGAGCATTATGTTTCCTGCAAAAGAATATGTCTTTTGGGAAACCACATAAATCTTCCTCAACATTCAATGACCTCTTATTCGATATATGTATTTCCAAATTGGCTTAAATGTAATTGTATATTTTTTTTAAGGGAATTAAGAAACGACTTCCTTAAATGCGCACACATACTTGCGTATTACGCGTATTTTATTAATTAAAACTCGGTTTAATAACTGCAGACGAAAAAATAAAGTGAACAAAAAAACACATGCCAATAAACTCACCCACCTCAATATCATATAACAAATACTTATATTGATATTTTTATTATTTAATTTTTTAGTTTTTATTGTGTTTCTCCTTACAGACGTACTTTAAGTCTTTTACTCTTCATTTACATTTTACCACAAATCAGTGACAATTCGTTACGTCGTTTTTACAAGTTTGCGAAGACACATCAATTGTTATTTCAAATGCATTATCGTTGGTGGTATTTAAACGAAACAAAAACGTAGAGGGATAGTTTTGCCGTAAATGTTAACTTAATTGACTAAATACTTAAATGCACTTTAATTTATCGTTACAGTTCAATGTACGAATTGTGTTGTTTAAACCCATTTTAATTTTAATTTTAATTATCATTATTATTTTTATACCCTTCACACAGTGAAAAAGGGTATATATAGGTTTGTCATTCCGTGTGAAATTTCTACAATTTTCATTTCCGACCCCATAAAGTATATATTTTCTGAAAGCTTATGAATAGGGGAGTCGATTAAGCTCTGTCAGTCTGTCCGTGTGTATGTTGAAATCAACTTTTTGAAGCCCCCCGACATCACTTGGACCCGGGTGAGGTACTGAAATATCAGAAATATTTGGGAGTAGATCGGTATTGAAAATCAGAAACATCGGTACATAAACAACTGAGATATGAGCAAAAACCCACGACCACCTCAATTTTTTTTTCACAAAAACAACATTACAACAACAACATACATACATACAAACGTGTATTCTGGTTAGAGAAAAAGTGGGATCGAATCCCAGATGAGCCAAAAAATTTTTTTTTTATTTTTTTATATTTTATTTTTTTATATTTTATTTTTTAATTTTTTTTTTTATTTTTTTTTTTATTTTTTATTTAATATATTATTTATATTTATATTATTTTTTTTTTGGTTTTATATTTATTATATATATTTTAATTATTTTTTTTTAATTTTTTTTTATTTTTTTTATTTTGTTTTTTTACATACATACGTAAATTTATAATTTTACAATGGGATGTTTTTATATATGTATTTCATATGGGATGAATGGTGATACAAACTACTGTTATTGCATGACTACACGTTGTGAAGGGTATATAATATTCGGCATGGCCGAATATAGCGCTCTTACTTGTTTTTTTATTTTTATTTTTTTAATTTTAAAAACTTGCAAAGTGGTAACTCAATAAATTTCTAAAACAAACCCTATAACTACCCCTAGCAATTTTATCATGTATCACATAAACAGCGTTGCCAATTTAAATTCTTTCGAAATAAAATAAATCAATAACAAGATATCATATTAATTTATTTGATGTTAATAAAAGATCACATCTAAGCAGCTTGCCTTTATTATTTATTAATCGTTTGCCCCAGTGAACTATTCAGTAGTGTGCTGGTCTGCAAGTCTAGGGGTTGTTGCGATTTCGATTTCCGCCAGAGACTCTGGACTGGTCTGCTTCCCTTATTTTCTATTTAGGTATCAATATAATGAACCCAAGTGAGCTGCATAACAGCTGCCTGTTCTACCTACCTAGCTTAATTTTAAAACCACGTATACAAGTAAATATATTTCCGAATTTTGTTTTGTTTTTCAATCATTTAATTTAAAAAAAAAATTTTTAAATTAAATATGTGGAGTTTTTTTAATTTTTTGTTAAAGCAAGCAATTAGTTTTTTCAATTTGACTTAAAAACTTAGAACTAGGATTTAATCTCTCAAAATATTTGCTTTATAAATAGTTTTCAAAACTTTCAATTAAAAATTAATGTTAATGTCGGTAAAATAATTTCTAAAATTGTCACTTATGTCACTTATAAAATTTTGTACACAAATTAAAATACGCAATAAAAAAATAACATGTACTAGGAAAGTAGAGAGATGGCGAGAGAGAGAGAGGAAAGAAGAAAGAGAGGCATCAAACACTGCAATTCATACTAAGAATTTTTTTCACGTACCACGAGATATATGAAGAGGCACAATAAGTTAAGCTCAGAACAGAAAGCAATTTGTTCAAATTTCAATCAGCCTCCTAAAGCCGTGGTAAATCAATGTTATGTTTTGTTTACTGAATTCATATGAAAAATTTTCAAATACAAATTATTCATGAAAATCTACGAATATTCCGTACTCCGTTTACGAAATTCTATAAACATAGATTAAATTTTTGTAGTTATTGTACAAAATATTTTAACAGCCCAATTCACAATCTTGTGTATTTGCCATGGCAAATATGTCCTATTTGTGTACACTTTGTTAGTGTAAAGTAAAAATATGCTCTACTATCTTGCAAATGTTCTGATGCAAGACCTTTTGCACAAGATTGTGAATTAAGCTAATATTTTTCTATTTGAACTATTAAACTGAATTATTTCTGAAAATTGATTTTAACTTTAACTAAAGGATAAGTTCTAAACATAAAATTTGCTATTACATTTTGTTGTTTTTTTGTTCCAAGTGAAAGACTAGACTGTCTTAATTAACATTTTTACATTAAATTAAAAATTAATGACCTTTTCTAAACTGAAGCTTAACTTGATATTGTTAAACTGGTCCCTTAAGGACACATTCATACGTAACGAAGGTTATTGTACGATTTTCATATATTTTATACGTTATTTGACGCTTTGTTGGCTTCATTTCAAAAATACAACTGACATTGTTGTAAATTTATTTTTATTTTTTTTAATTTTTTCTACCAAAAGCGACAAGTAGTGGGGGAGTGTAATCCAGCACAGTTTGTTGTTGGTTGTTACAAAAAAGTAAATTCTTGGCTTATAAAGATTTTTGTTGCTGATTTTTTTTTTCTTGTTGCAAATATTTTTTTTTTCTTTATTGTATTTGAATTTAGTTCTTGCGTTTGTCATCATTAACATGACTTTTTTATTTGTTGTTTGTGTATGTGTGTTTAACTTTTAGTAAATTGTTTATTTGTAAAACTAAATAAAACCTTGTTTCGTTTAAAATTTCTTCAGTGAATTTATAGCATTTGTAACGCTTAAGTGGATTTGACATTTAAAATGTCACCTGAATCGTTGTTTATGTGTAACTATTATAAATGAATAAAAAAATATTTGTAGAGATTAAGAGATAGAAAAGACAATTTATAAATTAAATCGGCTGTTGATTCGTATTAAATTGCAAATACGATCTCTACATATTTTAGGGACGTTATTTTGAAATGTAATAGTTTTGATTATTTATTTGTCTATTTTCTATATATCAATTGCATTAAAAAATTTATTTTTTAATTTTCTCTTATTTTTCTCTTTCTTTACAGGTAAATTACACGAGCCCAATCTTTGATAATGTTTTGATACATTTGTTCGAACAGATAAGTTTTTATTATTATCTGGCTGTAATTGTGGTAAAGTTATACCATTTTTTTGTTTCCTTATCGTTTTTATATCTTATCGCGGAATTTCTATTTTAGTTTTAGATTTGTTTGTTTAATTTATACCTGCCCTTATGTCAATCAACTAACATTGTGTTTCTATTGCCGCCCTAAATTGAATTTGGTACAATTTGTTTTCTGTAGTTTTAAACATTGCAACATGTTGCACACCATATCTTATCAGGTTGGCATTTTATATTGTTGTTTGATATTTTTTTATTTAGGCCATCTCTTAAAAAAAAAATAATGAAAACACGCTTTACTTTAATACTTTTTTTGCCCTTTGTTTGTTTTTAGTTTAATATTAAAGTAATTCTTAAAAAAATTAAAAAAAAAACAAGTAACAGTGCTATATTCGGCCGTGCCGAATCTTATATACCCTTCACTGTTTGTATCACCATTCATCCCATATAAAATACGTGCATACGTACACGTTAGAATAAATGTGGCATCGAATCCCAGCTGAGCCAAAAAAATTTTATTTTTTTTTATTTAATATATTATTTATATTTTATTATTTTTTTTAAATTTTTTTAAAAAATTCAAAAAAAAATTTTTTAAATTTTTTTTTTTTTTTTTTTTTTTAGTTTTTTTATTATTTTTTTCTTATTTTTAATATTTTTTTTTTGTAATTTTTTTTGTTTGGTATGTTTTTTACATGTATGTATGTTGTTGTTGTAATTGTGAAAAAAAACGAGGTGGTCGTGGTTTTTTCTCATATCTCAGCGATTGTGCTGAATTTCAATAGCGATTCATTCCTGGATATTTCCAAGAGATTGATACCATATACAGATCTGAGGAACACATAGTTGCTTCTAAAAGTTGATTTCAACCAACACACGGATAGACGGACAGACGGTCAGGGCTAAATCGACTCCTCTATTCATAAGCTTTCAGAAAATATATACTTTATGGGGTCGGAAATGAAAATTGTAGAAATTACAAACGGAATGACAAAGCTATATATACCCTTGTGCACCACAGGTGAAGGGTATAATTAAGTAATTCTTAAGTTCATTCATTTATTTGACATTACTAAAACCTATGCTTCAGTATACCCAACAATATACATTGTAAAACAAATTGAGCGTGCTATATTGGTTTTTGCCGAATCTTAAATACCCTTCAGAAACATGTACATAGTTTACATTTAATATTTTCTTACGCCATTTTGTTTCGGATGCCATTTTGGATTTAAAGTGTTCATGTTGTACCTAAAATGAATTTTTAGAAAAAATATGTTATCCTCAATTTGGTTTTGGCCGCCACTTTGGACTTTGAATTTACTCTATTCTACACTCAAAAAACAAATCAAGTAATCCGTACTTAAATCAATCCGTAGCGGTGTCAGAAGTACGGTAAAACTCTTGATTTAAGAATGAATGTGTCAATTACGAATTTCTTAATTTTGGGAATAGTTAAGCGGAAAAAAGTTTGATTTTAAGAATTATTAGCTTGACTTAAGCCCGAAACTGTACTTGACGTAAGCTTAGAACAATATTTATTCAAGTATAAATGAGATTGAATTACTCAAAAGATGCACCTGTTTCAAGATGTTGTATAGTACAGTATCTTCACTACTTACCCTTTGACATTTTCTTAGCGATACGTTTCATTAAAACTAAAAAATATAACTAACGGACAAATCATGAAAGCTAAGTTAACTCGGAAACTGCTACAGCTTTGTTATCGTAAGTATTGTTACTTATAGCTAAAGTATG
Source organism: Phyto melanocephala (assembly GCA_941918925.1). Lineage (NCBI taxonomy): Eukaryota > Metazoa > Arthropoda > Insecta > Diptera > Rhinophoridae > Phyto > Phyto melanocephala. The sequence goes on along the minus strand of OW799234.1, from coordinate 131,857,944 downwards.
ATAAACAGAATGAGAATTTTAAAAACGTACTTGAAATTTAAAAGATTGTGTTTATCTAAGCAAATGTCTAAAAAATATAAAATTGTTTTTAATTTGAGAGAAATAAGACTTAATTTAAGAATTTAATTCTTATTTTAATAGTCTTGTACTTGATTTTGTCAAACAATCCCGTTTTGTACTTGTTTTAAGAAAACCAGAAATAAATCGTACTTGAATTTTTAAGCACGTTTTCGGCTTAAATTAAGAATTTAATTCTTGGATTTAGAACATCATTTTTCTTTCTGTTTACTAGGCAAGACCTTTCATTTAATACTACCTATTATTGAAATGGGTAAGAAAAAGGTTTTGTTTTGAACACCATCTTGGTTTTTGTTTTTTTTTTTTGTAGTAAAAATACGGGCAACCTATAACCATTAGGTTTCAGAAATATTTGATACTCAAATTGGTGGGGTTCATATATGCAATATTTAATATCCTACGTCATTTTGGATTCTACATTTTGATATAGTTACCTTAATTCTACTAATCAAGTTTTTTTATTTGATACCCATTGGGGTTAAGCAAAAAAAATATTTTTTTTTTAACACATCAGGGATTAAGGATTTTTTGTAGTAGAAATATGGGAAATACAGAGACACATGTACAACGGACATTGCTCAATTGACTTTCTTATTTATGAGGTTTCGGAAAATATATATGTTATGAGGATGCAAATAAATGCTGCGGAAATTTCAAAACAAATATAAAAATCGTACTAATGACGGGTTTTCCAATAAAAAAAAATTGAAAACTTTATGATCCACTTGAAATACAATAAAAACAATATTTTTAAATTTGTATTTTTTTTTTTTTAATCAGGCTTGAGTTCATATTTAACATTCTTTATTTTTACAAAGAATTTTTTTATTATGATAAATGAAAGAATAAATCTTGAAAAATTATATTTTTACCGACACTAGCCGAGTGGAATGCGTTTTCGAAACCAGCTACGATTTCATCATCAGCACTCTCTGATCGGTGGTTACATGTTGGTTGCAAGTATTATCTATTTAACTTCCGGGACTTCAGTTAATTGAATTCGGTAACTACTTTTAGTTTTTCCTTTTTCATATATTTTACCACAATGAGTTAGATTGCAATTTTTAACCAAACAGCCACCCTTTTACTTTTGTTTGTTATTATCTTTCATTTATATCACTATTTTTGTCCTGCTCTAGCCACACAACTAAAAATTTCTTTGTAAAAATAAAGAATGTTAAATATGAACTCAAGCCTAATTAAAAATTTAAAAATGTTAGTTTAAACAGAAAAGTTCAACAAAATAAAAATTCAATTTACAATAAAAACATTTATAAAGGGAACTCGATTTCGTTCATATGGTCACCGCGGGCACTTCGGCAGCAAACGATTCGTTGGACCTAATTTTCGATGACTCGGTCACACATTTCGGCCGTAACGCCCGCTATTTCGCGTTCAATGTTGGCTCTAAGTTCTTCCAACGTCGTTCGTTTGTTAACATAGACCAATGATTGGCCAATTGACTGGCCCAATGACGCCGCACCAAAAAATTATTTTTTGTGGATGAAGTGATTCATAAAGCAGATGTGGATTTTCACCAGACCAATAATGCAAATTTTGCTTATTGACGAACGAACGAACTAACCCAATTTTTGCATTAAACTTGTTTCTGCTTGTCTACTAGGGCGAGAATAACGACCGAAAATTGCAGCTAACGCTTTTAAAGTGATGGTCACCGACTCCGAATTTCGGTAGTAGATATTTATAATTTGCATACGTTGTTCGTTCGTGTACTTACCACGATGAAAAAATTAAAAAGTAACAGATGATCAGTGAAATATTTCGTTCACAAATTAGATTCAAAGTTGTCTAGTACCTATTGGAAAACCCTTTAAAATATACTATTTGAATCGATTTATTATTTTGGCAGTTATAGGCAGTTAAAGTTGCTACTAACTTATAAGCAAACCACACGCATGTGTCAAAACAAGAAAAGAAAAAACAAGTAAGAGCGCTATACTCGGCCGTGCCGAATCTTATATACCCTTCACAACGTGTAGTCATGCAATAACAGTAGTTTGTGTCACCATTCATCCCATATGAAATACGTACATACATATAAAAACATACATATATAAAAACATCCCATTGTAAAATTATAAATTCACGTATGTTAAAAAAAACAAAAAAAAAATTTTTTAAAAAATTAAAAAAAAAATTAAAAAATAAATTATCATATATATAAAAAATAATAATAAAAATATAAATAATATATTAAATAAAAAATAAAAAAAAAATAAAAAAAAAATTAAAAAAAAAAATTTTTTTTTTAAATTAAAAATTAAAAATTAAAAAAAATTAAAATTCTCTAACCAGTATATACGTTTGTATGTATGTATGTTGTTTTTGTGAAAAAAAAAATCGAGGTGGTCGTGGGTTTTTGCTCATATCTCAGTTGTTTATGTACCGATGTGTCTGATTTTCAATACCGATCTACTCCCAAATATTTCTGATATTTTAATACCTTACCCGGGTCCAACCTATGTCGGGGGGCTTCAAGAAGTTGATTTCAACATACACACGGACAGACTGACAGAGCTTAATCGGCTCCCCTATTCATAAGCTTTCAGAAAATATATACTTTATGGAGTCGGAAATGAAAATTGTAGAAATTTCACACGAAATGACAAACCTATATATACCCTTTTTCACTGTGTGAAGGGTATAATAAACAAAGTATTGTGTGTTGATACGAATTGTTTTTGTAAAGAGTGCTTTATGTGTATCGCAGTTAAAAAAAGTTTGGAAATCATGCAAAGTGAATTACATTTTTAGAACTTCTAAACCAATAGTGCCAAAGAATGCATTCTTAATGCCTCCCTAAATGCAAAATAATACTTAGATCTGTGCTTCAAAATACTTGCAAATTCATGCAAAATATCTTAAACGAACATCTTTAATGAAATCATGAAACATCGGTTTATTTTCATCTAATATGCATGCGTTCTATGCAATTATTGGAACTGGTTCAGCTGGTAAATATGAAAAAATAAAAACACACTGGATACGCAGCGCCATCTTATTATGTATCTAAAAATGTTCTATTCGATTATTTTTCTTTTATTGTCCCTTACAATGTCTGTCCATTTTTCACTGTGTGGTATAGTAGTTCGTTTATAAACGCATTCATACTCTGTGTAAAGTGAAAAACACAAGACCTAATGTAATTGTTAAATGTTTCAGCAGTATTTTTTTTAAATACAATTTTTGATAAATCTTCAAACATGTTTTTCTTATCGTATTGTTGTTTTTTGTTTATGAGTAGTAAACAAAGTTTTTGCTTTTACTTGTTGTTGATAGTTAACAACTTATTTATTTTACATAAACATGCGGTTGCTTCATCTTTTATATTGTTTTATTATATTGAATAAATTGATAAGCATATCAACGTTTTTTGTATTTTTTTTTTTATTAAATTCCCTACCTATAACCTGCTCTAAAATTATCAGTTAATCATAATGTTTGTGGCATGAAATACGTGTCCGTCTTTGTAGTAACAAAGCTATGGGTTAAAGCACAATTCCATAGAAAACACAGAGTTTACTTGAAATATTTATCGTTCGTTAAAACAAAGTTTTTTTTTAATTTCTTAAAAATGGTTTGTGGGGCCAACAGCCCGTTTTTCGTGGATCAATTTATATCACCTCAATTACAATAGTGAGGCCCACTAAATGTTATGTGAGTAGCTTTTAGAACAAACAAACGGAAAGCTCCAACGAAATCTTAGTGGCATAGAAGGGGAATAGAGTACCCCCATACGAATTAATTAATGTTTTTCCTTTATCTGCAGATCTACAAAAGTGACGCACACTAAATTTGATGTAGGTAACTCTTAGAACAAAATGCAGATTCCAACAAAGTCTTAGAGGTTTAGGAGCAAAATTTAAATACATGTGTTGCTTTTGTACTCTTGAATTTAAATCCAATATACATACAGATTCTCTATTTTTTTGAATTATTGTTTATCATTTAAATATTTGAATTTGTATAAATTATGATCAATATTCCCATCTCTACACGTCAGATTCCTTATATTTGTAACGAGTTAAGTTTATGAAGTTTATTCGTTGGATTATTAACTTTTCAACGTTTCAACCAGGCCAGACGTTTCAACCAAAGGGCTCATCAAAAGGATCTCTCCATTTTTGCACACATATAAGTATTTAATAAAAGAATGTAATTTGGTTGAAACAAATCCCTTGTTGTTTATATTTAATTAGTAGATGATTAGGTATCCCCTCCTGTTGTCTTATTACCGACCCCCTTTCCCTGCAACAAATTGTTCTTCAGTCAATTTGTTAATTGTACGTTTGTAATCCCTACAAACTATTTTCCATAAAATTACAATCCTTGTACTTCGATCTCTTTATAAAAGTTGTTGAAAGATATATTTTAAAATTGTATAATAGATTTCACAGTTTTAAACACTTAAAAAACACATACAACAATTACAACAATAAAAGCGTTAGCCGAAGTCTTGAAGCATTTTTTGTTGGTAAACTCAATGCGTTAGGATATTTATAACTTGCATAGGATGGACGATTTAAGATATTAAATTTAAACTACCATTACTTTGAAAAGTATAATGACAATCATTCTTACTTTCAGTTTTATGTTTGACATTTGCAAAATGGGACGTAATACGCTCGAACAAAATTGTGAAATATTAAACACTTCCGAAGTAGTGAGTCTTTAACGCAAACTGAAAGAAATTTACGTGGAAAATTTTCGAGGGAAATCAGCCTTTAGTTTGTGTGTCAATTTGTGAAGCGGGTCTATGAAAATGAATCGTTATTACACAAAGTAATCCATCTACGTTCTCAGCCAGTGCGTTCAATCGATAACATTGCTGCTGTGGTTGAGAATGTGCGAAAACATCTATCAACATCAATTCGTCATCGTTCCCAGGAACTGAATATTTCTTGCACTTCTTTGGGAGGAATTTTGCATAAAATGAAAATTGGGTTGATTGGATGGGGTACTGCCCAACCAGTCATGGTAGTCATGTTAATGATATTGTCTTTCTTTTCTAATATTACATTCGAACTTTATTTATATTTAATTTAATTTTCATACCTATAAGTTCAAAATGGAATTCATTTTCGAAAACCGCTACGGTTTCATCATCAGCACTCTTTTGATCAGAACTACAAGTGTTGTGTGTAAATATCAACTATTTGACTCAGTATTATATTGAAAATTGACACATAAAATTTGTTTGTACTAATTGATTTCATGTCTTTCATATATGATGTTTCATTCTTCCATTACAGAGTTCAACCTTTCCATTAATATACCAGAAATCTTAAAAATAATCAGTACTTTTTTTATAGCAGATTCCAGTTTTAAATGGCCCACCCACCCTATAAATAAATTTTTCTAAAATAACGCTCACCGATTCAGCCTTTAAAAGACAATTAAAATCTCTGTTTTTTAAGTCCAATTAGTAACTTTATGTCCATTTAGACTAAGACAAACGATTTGAAAATGCTATAAAAAAAGTGTAGTTTCGGCTGTGTGGCACGTAGCGCCGTCCTGTTGAATTTTTGTGAAAAAAAATTCGTTCAACATGGCCCGATAACGATCGCCATTGACTGTAACGGCCACTCCTTGCTCATTTTCGAAGAAAAATGGCCCAATAATGCCCCTGGACCAAAATCCGCAACAAACAATGACTCGTTTTGGGTGTATCGGCTTTTCAATGTATGCGTGCGGGTTTTCTGTGCCCCAAATGCGACAATTTTGCATGTTTACATACCCGCCAAGATCAAAATGATCTTCATCTGAAAAGATGATTTTTTTTTTTGGCAAAATCGGCCAAAGTAGTGTCGCAATATTTCCCAGCGTTGTTCAAGCGTATACACAACCATATTCGTTCAGCGGAAGGATAAAACTAATTATCTGTCAAATCAGACATGAGCTAAGTGTTGCCATTCACGAAATAAGCACTAGTTGAAAAAAAACGCTAGATGTCGGACCCTTTAATTTTTATTATACATTCAAGTAAAACATTCCAGTAAATACTTGAACTTGATGGTTGCATGGTTAGATTTATACTTTTTCAAATTTACTTGAACTAAACTTTTTAGCTATTTTCTGCATATTTTTGCAGTTTTCTCCCGCAATGTTTAATTTCTATGCGTCACTACAAAAGCACCGTTACCTATTTGACATTTGTTTTGTGCCAAGTGGTGTAGAATTTTATGCGCTTTAGGCAAGCACTTTTAGCTTTTACGGTTCTTGAACTATTTTTTTAAATTATTCCGCCAAGTGCATTGGTAATATGCATATATGAACGTTAATATGTAAATGCTAATATTTAGCTAAAATTTAATATGTACATTAGGGAACAACTTTTTACAATTTTTGAAAATATCAAAATGGCCCTATCCATATCATGTAGTGCATAAAAAAACAATAACAACTGCATCTTTAGATTTTCGATATCGTTCAGTATCAGTAAGTTCTAAAAAAATAAAAATATTTTCTTTATAAAGATAGTTTATAATTACATTAAGAAATAGTTAAATAATTATTAAATAAAAAATTTGGAAAAAAAAAAAATCTCAAACGGCTTTCAGAAATCGGCTTCGACGCGGAGCGTTTTTGTTCCGAAATGACCTGAGGAAACGTTTTTCGGTTTCAGCACAATATCTGCTACAGCGTGGTGATAGGGCCTTATTTTGGTTGTACAACCCCCGTAATGTACATACACACACATTCCTACAGATATTTTTCCAAAAATATCTTCTTGAGGCAAATTTTGTATTTTTTTTTTTCAAAAGGCTTAATTGAGCCTATTTCGCCCAAGCTGCATACGGAATAGGGCATTTTTATAACAAACTTTAGCAGCTCTTTTTCTTCTTCTTAATATGTTTAACACATGCTATTGTGTGCACATAATCATCAATATCATGCTTTTTAGTTTATGTTTTATTTTTATTTATTTTTAACTATTATAATGTCTGCTCATCTTCTTTTGCATTACACTATACCTTTTCGTTAATAAACTATTATTAATGCTTTTTGTAAGCCAAACAAAAATGTTATAAACTCATTTCATGTTTTTGTTTGAGTAGATAAATAAATTAAAAAAAAAAAAAAAAACTTTACAAATTTACCAACAGATTAATCATCAAAGGCTTTTTTATTTACAATTTATTATATAAGTATATATATATTCGAAAATATGAACTTTTTAATGCTTTAAACACTTTTTAATTTATTTACACAAATATAAGTTATTTCTATTGTCGTTTTAATGCGAAGATTGAAGTGTATTTTCCTTAATTTATTTAAAACTAAAATTTGTATTGCAAAACAAAACTTTCAAATTAAGTAAAGGAGGCGAATTTTTTATACTTACAAGAAATATTGTATAGATTACAACGGTATGACGGTGATCTTACTACGGTGTTGGATTTGTAACGCCAAATAACCCCCGGTGTGATTATATTATGCGGCCTAATCATGAATGACTACTGGTGGCAGACTTACCTATTAATTGGTTCATGTATATGTTTCTTGCTAAAGAGATCGTGCTATTTATTCCTTATTGCTGCTTTTTTTTCGCTACAAGGCTATGAAATTATTTAACGACAGAATCAGTAGAGGACAAGTGAATTGGCCACTACGATCGTGGCAGTTATAATCACACAACAGGTCAAGACCTTAAAAACGACATTGTTGAAAAAATATCAACCATTGACAACAGTTTATTGAAAAAACATGATTGAGAATATTGGTAAACGACTGGGAGCCTGCCATCTAGTAGGGTGGCATATCTCCATCCGATGGTCCAAATTTTCAATGACAATGTTGATGTTCGATTGTTGGGCACGAAGATGAGTCGAGGTTGACTGCTCTTTTGCTACACTATCGCGAATAACAGCAATGTTTCCCATTTAACGAACTAAGAAGGCATTCACAGATCTTTTCCCATTTTATACAGACCAGTTTTGCTGAAATTTAAATATTTTTCACAATTCTCCCGATTGTGGACGAATTTTAACGATTATGTTGATCAAAAGAATTACGAAGTGCTACCACCTCAAATTTTTAAACACCCATTACAATTGCCTCGATGTCTTTCGATTTTTTTTCAGTTTTTAGATAACCGTGAGGGTCGAATGAGTGTCAAATAAAAGGGCATGACTAAATAAATAAAATGCATTATAAAAAATTTTAAATTCATGTTGACCGCCATTACAAAATGGCGTAAAATATATTTATATATGGCTTAAATCTATTGATTAAAAATGTTCCGCCTTTAAGCCCCTCAATATTGGTTTGAAACAAGAGGGCTTGACCAGTAGAATACATAAAACAATGTAATAGAGTAAAATTCAAGAATTCAAGTTGGTGTCCAAAACAAAATAGCGAATATTCTTATTCTTATCAGATTCGACACGGCCAATAGCACTCTCACTTCTGTAGCAAATGTTGCTGAAAAATATAAAATTGCTGCATTTTGTTTGCAAACTTTTTTTTTAAATAATTCGGCATCAATGAGTCAAAATCGAACAAAATTTTACGAAAACTACAGATGTATAAAATGACTTGAAATTGTATAGAAATTACAATTGTTTAAAATGCAACAATAACGATTTCTATAATTTTTTGAGAAAATCTACAGTTTTTTTAAATAACTAATTATGTATAGAATTATGTATTGTCTCGTTTATACGGACATACGTCTTAATTGCAATTAAACTTATTGCAATATGGTGTTTGTTTTTGCACTTAAAACGATGAGCTGATTTTTGTTTCAGAACATTCGTGCTCACGAAAAGAATTCTTCATTAACTAAAGTTTTTGTGAGCTAATCGTATAACGTTGCCACTTTTTTTGTCTATTACAATAAAATTAAAAAAAAAATACACTGTTAATGGTTATAAATATTGCATAGAAAACAAACATCAAATATAATTGACTTATAATTTTTGGGCTAAATTTAAAAATACAACAAAAAAAAAATTTAAAATGAAAGTAGAAAGTTGTCATTGAAATAAAATTTTTCTCTCCTGGCAGCACTAAAAAGAAAAAATTTTTATATAAAAAAATCTGCCGTATAAACGGTAAGTCGATTTAATTGTAAAATCGACAGTTTTGTTAAAGGGTCCGCCAAATAACTTTTTTTTTTAAATGCTATAAAAAAAAAGTGTAGCTTCGGCTGTGTGGCACGTAGCGCCGTCCTGTTGAAACCAAATGTTGCCAATATCCTCCTCTTAAATTTTTGTGGACAAAAATTCGTTCAACATGGCTAGATAACGATCGATCAAAATGAGCTTCATCTGAAAAGATGATTTTTTCGGCAGAATCGGCCAAAGTAATGTCGCAATATTTCCAAGCGTTGTTCAAGCGTATTCGTTCAGTGGAAAGATAAAACTAATTATCTGCCAAATCAGATAATTCACGAAATAAGCACTAGTTGAAAAAAAACGTTATATGCGGACCCTTTATATTGAAATTCATAAAATGTTCTTAAAAAAATTATTTTTTTAGTGTGCCATTTAAATTATGTAGTTTGCTAACAACAAATCATAAATTCAAAATATTTAGAAATATTTTTCACTTATAACAATAATAAAAATTGAAAAATTCCAAGAATTAAAAAACTGCTGTGTGGATCTTGTTACATTTCTAAATAAAATAAGAAAAATAAGTCGCCAAAAAGTTTTTCCTCATCAAAAATTAAAAAACAAAATAAATCCAATAAACAACAAAAAGAAATATCCAGCGAACATTGACTTGAACAATAAATTCTTATGAAAAATAAAATAAGAAAAAAAAATTAAATAAATGCAACTGCAGCTTAAAACACGCTAACACTTTTGTGCTACTCGAACGAACATACTCGTACGTAGTACTTAAGAAGAGTAAATTGCAAAAGCCAAAAAAAAAAAGAGAAAATTTAATATAGAGTACAAATTCGAACAGTAACTGCAAATAATGTACAAGTGGGCCTGTAACAGGGATGGCAAGTTTAAACAATAATTTTGGCAAATTTTCCAATACATCTCGGAATCTATTGTAAAATGCAATTTTACTATTTGTTATAAATAAAGTTAATATCCTTATATGGAGAAATCTAAATACTTAATTATTAAATTAAATAAAAAATTTCATATTTTCTTAGCGTAGTTTCTGCTCACACAAATCTTATAAATTCAAAATATTAGAATTTTGTTACAATCTTACATTTATCACATCATTAGGGTTTTGCAACTTTTAAACACCCTACAAATTTTTTCAACTACCACATTTGGATTATTCTTTCTTAAATTGGATATATTAAAACAGATTTCAGATTTTTAACTAAATTTTGTTTACTATACGTTTCTAAGTTAAAATTCGCTTACAGTCGAAAAAAATGTTTTTCTATATTTTTTTACGCTAGAGTGTAAAGAGGTACATATATATAAGTAGGTCATTCTATTTATAATTTCTGCAATATTCATTTGCAACCCTATAAAGTATATATATTTTCTGAATCCTTATAGTATGTTGAAATCAACTTTTTAAAGCTCCCACGTACACGTTAAACTCTTATGTAGTATCAATTTGTTTTATATGCTTTCGAGAATTTTGCTATTAAAAATTAGTTACTTGGGCACATTACGAGCTGTGATGTGAGCGAAAGAACATGATTGCCTCCGGTTTTTACCCAAACAGTGGGATTTGGCAATTCCTATGGGACTTCTTAAAACGTTTGTTACGTTGGTATGAAATATGTACCTTTGGCAACATGTGCGATATATCCGACAAAGATATCGGCGAAAAAAATGTCTATTAACATTTTAGAGTATCGATTTCCTAAATAAGTTAGTTTTAGTCGCAGCTGCACCATATAAATAATTGTCAGCTAGCAGTCCCTAATACATACTTATGTATTATATTAAATGATTATACAGACTGCCAGAAGGTTATATAACATTTGGGACAGCGGAATAAAGCGCTCTTACTTGTTATACGTAGTCCTAGTATTCAAGCTTAAGATCAATTTTTTATAAAGAAAATCATTTTATTACCAAATATTTTACTACAAAATTGCGTGTCTTTCTCAGAAAATAATAGAAGAAACTTCCCCATGTGATAGCGGAATAATGGATTATAATAAAATGTTTATATATTTTAAAAACTGGTCGCAATTATTGTTGCTACTACAAATATATTGCTGACATATTGCCGTGATAATTTTATTCCGTTTTTTAATATGATTTTTATCTTACGACTGGCTTAAAGAAAGTCCAACTAGGAAGTCTATGTATACCCATAAATGTTTCTTTTAATAAATCAATTATGGCATGTTGCATGGAGTTTCATCGTTGAATAAAATCTATGTTAAAATTAGGAATCAACAGCAATTGATCCATATTGATTGATGCATCCTTAAAAAGAATCATGCTTTTCTTAGCAAATCTGTACAATTTGCCGGCATTGTTAAAAAGGTGTCAGTCAGTCTGTTATATAACAAACCAAACTAAACACCGTAATAGCTGTCGAAAGAGCCGTAATCTCTGTTGATTAAAAAAACTAATGTCATATGATTTGTCAGATCGAAAAAAAATACGCTGTAATATAAATTTTGTCTCTTTTTTAAATATGCATTTTACACAAATAATGTAGGTTTGAAATATTAAAACGACAAAAAAAACCTTTAGCAAACTCCAAAAAAGAAAAACATTCTCGATTTACTTGTCACAATTTGTATTAAAATATATTTCATTCTCTCGCCCATTTTGTTTTTATTTTTGTACCAGTCGCAGTTTTCCAACCCTGGCCCTAAGTAGCAATAATAACATAATAAAAACACTTGCTGTAAATTATTTGGTAGACATTATAAATTTTGGCCTATAATAATGGAAGCGATACAAATATGTATTAAAAACGTGATGTGGGTGCTAAGAACATACTTAGAAATGCACACAAATGTACAGACATTTTTTTTATTTAAAACATTATTTGTGTAAAATTAGGCCTTAATAAATTTCTCTGGCCTATCTTGCCAAATTCTCTCCAGATAACACACATAAAACTTATATTGTATTTTCCAACATAATTGAATTAAATAGCAAATCAATTACGAGTTTAAGAAAAAAAAATATGTTGCCTTACTGACTCGTCTTGCCACAAACAAATTAAAAAAAATATAGAAAAAACCGCAGTAACACAATTCACTTTCGTAACATTCCAATCCAATACTTTTGTGTTTTTTCTTCTTTCAAAAAAAAAATCTGGTTTTTTAACTGCTGCCAATTGGCGGTTGCGAATAGAAGACATTCGAAAATACAAAAAATAATAAGAATACTTAAAGCTCATATTTATCAGTTCAAGTTAGTTGGTCTGTTGTTTGGTATGTAGATTTTTTGTTTTTGTATTTAAGCATTCTTGTTGACATCTTTTGGATTTTTTTCATTTCGTTCTCTCTCTCTTCTGTTGTTCTTGCATCAAAATTTTATGCTGCTGAAACTCTTGTACCGGGTGATTTATTGTGAGGTTTGATTTTAATGTAAAATAAAACACATAAATTTTATAATAAACTTACAATTTTTGTTAGCGGTTAAATATTAATTTATTGCATCTACTGTTTGGAAATGATATCATGTAAATGTTGTCCACGACTACGTCTGAGGTGGTTTATTTGTAAAGTTGAATTTTGGGCAAATCTTTCGAGCATTGCGACTGGTATCTCGCGAAAAACACGAGTAATTTTGGCTTACAAAGCGTCTATTGTTGCTGGGTTATTCTAGAATACCTCAGACTTTACATTATGCCTGGATAATATAGTCTAACGGTGGGACGTCGCACGATCTAGGTGGTCGGCTTATCGTAGAAAAATTTGAAAATAAGTGCTCACCAAAATGATTTCTCAACAAATCCATTTGTTTACGCGCTGTATGGCTCGAAGGACCGTCTTGTTAAAACCAGAGCTCAACGATACCATGCGCTTGAATTTCACGAACCACATAGTCCGTGATACGATAATGGTTACCATTGACGGTAACATTCTGATTTGCCTCATTTTTAAAGAAATATGGACCAATGATTCCACTAGCCATACCATTCCGTTGTTATTAATGGATATAATCGTAGCTTTTGGTACTCTTCGGCTTGCTCATCAGCCCAAAGACGGCAATTCTCTTTATTAACGTGTCCATTAAGCCAGAAATGTGCTTTATTACTGAACAAAATATCACGATAAAACACCGGATTTTTATTATGTTTTTCCAAAGCAAAATTTCTTACAAAACGCTGTTTTCCGTAATACAGCTGAACAATTAAGAGACGCTGTTGTGGTATGAATCTTTTCAAATGATACTGAACCAAGACGACAAAGGAGTTTTTAATGTTTTATGCGCGATCTGTCAAAGCCTTAAATTAATAAATTAAACCTCACAACGAATCACCCATTATGTTATAAATATGTATTAATGTATAAATATGTATGTAAATAGCTTTTGTTTTTTAAATTTATCTTTGACAATCGTAACATTTGAATCTATTTTTCTGCTGAATACAAAAAAAAATAAAATAAATGTGCTTTAAATAAAACTGGCATTATTATTAAAACTAAGTGATAGCATACATACATAAAAATATCTTCTTGTTTAATCAAAACGTTAAGAAAGAACTGTTTAAAATTATAATTAACTCACACAACTAATAGGAGCTTTGATACAGCGCGACTTTGTAATCAATTTAAACATATTTCTATAATATCGGACCAGTAACGCGAAGCTGGTTTTTATTAGAAAATATATTTTAATATTGTTGTTTTTGTTGTAAATTGTTTCATATTCCTCTTTAAATTATAGCTGTGCTTGTTTTTATTCTCATTAACTTTTTATTTATTTAAATTGGTAAAAATGCGTACTTTCGCTTTTGGTTTCTATTTTCTGTTGGAAACAATAAATTCTTTTCCGATCAAAGGTATCTAATATGTTAACCCAGATATCAAGGGGCATCCGTACTTTATCAAAATTCATTTACATTCTACAAATGTCATCATCATCGATCGGAAGTTTTTATATCCTATAATCAACGCAATTATCCAGCTTATCGTACTTCGATTAAAACCGTAAACAGTTCAAGAGCCTGCCTACAAGTGGTTCCCGCCATCCACCTTCTCAAGTTTTAACGGGTTTTCCATTGAAAAACCTTTACCCCCACCATCACCCAAAGCAATTCTGGGTTCTGGTCCAGAAAATGTAGCTGCAGATTCCCTCTTCGCGAATTCGTCAGCAGCTTTATTTCCAGCTTTACCAACGTGTCCCTTATCACACATCAGTGTAGACGCACACCCCAAAAAGGATTTCACATCCATCCGCCGCACGCACCCATTGGTTATCAAGTGCAATGACATTCTAACAGGTGATCCAACGCGTGCAGCAAACCAAGCATATCTACTGATAGACCACACGTACTTCCCCAGACCTGAGGTTAAAGATATATTCAACAGCACCTGCTCTTCCATCCAATAAGGACCCATCAGTAAAGATATTGATGTAATTTTCCATGCACTCATTTTGCATGGATCCATCCGCTATGCGCGTGCGATGCAACCTTTTAAACATTGTCACTCGACTTATGCGCTCTTTGCTCACAAAGTCTAGGATTCATCTATGTCCAATGGAAGCAATTCTAGGATTGCCTCCATTGCCAGCGTTGGTGTGGTACACCACATATACCCATACAAGCAATCCTTTTAACCCCAGTCATCATTTGAGTGACCTTTGGCCACCAACCAACAAATGCGTAAGTGATTGTCGGTCTCACCATCACCGTTTACACTACACCAGTTTACACTGATGCAAAAACTTTTTTGCTTTCTGTATCCTTGTTCCAACCTGATCATTTCATGTTAGTTTCGTATTTTATCTCTCTGGACATGTTGACTTCGGTTCGAAAAAGCATTAAAAATCAACCCTTCCATTTACTCGTGAAGAGCATACAATCTGACTTACTAGCATTAATAATCACAACACCATTTCTCGGTTAGCGTGAGCGCCAGTCTCATGCAACCTAAAGTGGTCTCTATGAACTTACCACCAACCATAATTGCCACATCATCCACATACCCTATCGTGTGTATGCATGTGCATTGCTTCTGGCGTTCTGAGGAGGGTACCTACAGTACCCTAGTGCACCCATTCCTGAAATTCACTGCCCCACATTTCAGAATGAGACGATTAATTTTAATATAATGGAATCAACCCCTCGCTAATCAAGAACTTTGTCAAAAGCGCCCTCTATGTCCATAAATACGGACAAATCGGCATCGCTATTTAAAAGTTTCCTTTCAACAAGCTTCACTAATTCGTGCAGGGCAGTTTTAGTAGCCCTATAACACCCTTTCCATCCTTTCTGTCTTCAACAGAAAAGATGCGAGACTGATTAGTCTAAAAGAAATTACATACATTCATATAACTTATGCTCTAAACACATAGACGACAGCAGACAGCAAGCAGCAATATGTCAGAAATAAAATCCATGTGTTTAAATGAAAACGATTATTTTGACGGCAGCACAGCAGCACGACTGCACAACAGCATTTGCTGCTGCTGCCAACTTAGGCTATTTTCTATTTTGACGGGCAGCAAGAATCAAATATAGTGTTGCCATTATATATATTAAATTGGAAAAAAAAGAACAAAAACTTATTTTCAATATTAAACATAAAAGAACATTACAAAAGTCAATAACGAAATTTATTTATCAATGACTTTAATATTATTCATTATGAAATATATATGCGGCATCCCTGAAATTTGTATTGCTAAAATACACATCAGCTGGTTATTATGTTGTTGCTGTCTTCAAAATAATTATGAAGCTGACTTCAGAGCAGCATTTGAAGCCGTGAAGTTGTAAAGTCTGCTGTCGTCTATGTGTTTAGAGCTTTATGCTTATGTGGATTCCATTCAACTTACGTATGGAATTTGCATCTGTAACATACCTGCTAAAGTACTTTATATATCGACCTTTATTTATTACTCTGTTTTTCTAAATTTTTACTCTTTTCTCGCGTTTTATATTAAGCTGCCAGCAGTCAGGCGATCAGTTTGCACGTTTAATTTTTTTTTTTTTAATCTATTGAAGAAACTATTCAACATTCTTTTGCACATTTGGATGGTTGATGAGCTTTGAATTACAAAAGCTCATGTTTATTATATTGCATTTTGTTGCAAGCATTTAACTACCGCCGAATTGCGAAGCCAAAAATAAACAAAAATACAAAAAAATGTGGAAAAGAAAAACAAAATAAACGATCCCTACACATGTTTAAAAATTAATCAAATAATAAAATGTTTTTGATTCATATCAAAAAATAAAAAGAAATTCAAAAATTTAAAACGTTTTTAAGAACAATTTAATCTATTTCGTATTAAAATACATTTTTAAGATGGCAATTTAGTCTCTCTCTCTATTGTGACTATTTTTTCTATGAGTTTATACCTGAATAGAGAATTAAAAAAATTCACTATAATTTTTAAATTTGTTTAAAAGAAATCATGTGTCAGCTTTTCTCGTACATGCATAAAGATTAAGTGCATATTTACCATTTAAAACAATCACAGACTGCAAAGTTGCCACATTTTTGTTTTGTTTTTTTTTTTTAACTAAAAGTTTTAAGATTAATGTTTTAATCTTCTTCTTCTCTTAAAACTGAGTCATTATATTTTTTATTTATTTAAAAAAAACGTTGGTTAACATTGAGAGACTTATTAAGTCATATACTTAAAAGCTGAAAATTAAAAACGAATTAGAAATAATTTGAAACACAAATTGTGGTAAAAACAACATGTGTATGTTAATAAAACATAGTAAATATTAAATTTATTTTTTTTTATATAGTAAAACAAAAAATAATTATAGACGAGTATCGCCGATCATTAAAATCTTTACAGCAGCTGTGAACATCTGTTAACTGAAGTCATTAACCGATTTTGACTAAATTTTATTAATTGACGCCCTCAAGACAAAAGATGTTTAATTACATCAAATTAACGCTTACATTTTTTATTTTAATTGCCAGATCCACAGTCATAAAATTAAGCCAAATAAGTAAGAATGCTTTAATCGTCCGCACCCAATCTGATAATACTCTTCACTATCATGTACATGGGTATGTGACCACATCGTAGGTTAGCCTAGATTTCAAATTTAATCTTATACGGCATTTTTTTATTATATAAAACGCCAAACTTGATTTTGAATTTTTACATAGTTAATTGTATTCTACTAGTCAAGCCCATTCTTTAATGCCCATATTGATTTAATTGAGAAAAAAATATACGCTATTTCGTAACTGTAATCTACTAGTCGATCCCTTTTTATTTCAGACGCCATCTTGAATTTCAACTTTATTATACTGGTCAAGCCCTTTTGGCCCTTTTGTTTGAAGCCAATATTGAGGGTTTTGAAGTGGGTACATTTTTAATTATTAGATTTGGCCCATATATAAATTTATTGTACGCCATTTTGTAGTAACGACCACCATTTATTTTAAATTTTTGTTGTGTATCATAGTTAAGACCTTTCTGTTGATATCCATATACATTTTTTTTCGTTTGTAAATTTAAGTAAAAAAAAAACACGAGTATTTGTGTTTCAGTGCATACATCTCCGTTAATTACAAACTGATTTTGTCATTTTTTCTCAGCAATAATTAACAAGACCACGGTTTGTATTGTAGTGTCTTTTGCATGTTCAAAAATTGAGTAGAAACTTTATATAGATTATATAGATATAGATTTATTTTATTTATTAATAATCGGTAAGCCAAATAAATGGCCAAAATGATTACAATGAGTGCCCCTGTGGACTAGTCAGTAAAGGACAAGTCAGTTGTTTGGGGGTTGCGGGTTCGATTCCCGCCGGAGACTCTGGAATTGTCTGCTTCTATTTCTCTTCTAAATATTTCTATTCTTATTCTATTCCTCTCTCTATTAAGACGTCACAGTTGACCGTAATGGTTTCCGGGTAAAGGTGGAGGGTAACTTTGCACCCCCTGTGGACAAGTCAGTTGTTTGGGGGTTGCGGGTTCGTTTCCCGCCGGAGACTCTGGAATGGTCTGCTTCTCTTCTATCCTAAATATTTCTATTCTTATTCTATTCTTCTCTCTATTAAGGCGTCACAATGGACCGTAATGGTCTCCGAGTGAAGGTGTGAGGGTAACTTTGCACCAGCCTTACCTACCTACCTATATACAATGATATAACTAAATATATCAAACAAATATTTTTAAAAACTATTTTTGCCTATAACTTTGCGTATTAGTAAACGATTTGTCTAAAATTTATTACGAATGGGTCTAGAGGCATATTATTTATACAAATAGTAACAAGCGTGTCTATAAATTATACTAGGGCTTGAAAATTTTGATTTTTATGGTAAAATATGTTGAAAAACAGAGACAGTCGTGTTTATTTGCTCATATCTCAGTGGAACTTATAGGACGATTGTGCTGATTTCCAAAAAATTTATAACACTTGTAGGTCTGTGCCGCACGTGGGGGCTCCTAAAAGTTGATTTCAACCAACACACCTATTTATAAGTTTAATGGGGCCGGAAATGGAAATTGAAGAAATTACAAACGGAACGCCAAAAATATATATTTTCCTTTGGCACCACAGGTGAAGGGTATAAAAATGTTTAAAATTTTGCTTTTAGCTAAAGTGAAAATAATGTTTTTAAAACCAGAAACCTAAAAATTAAAAATCAATTTAAAAAAATATTTTAATATCCTTGTACTATCAATACCATCCCCTCTTAGTTTCAGGCCTGATAACTTTAACTCTCAGCACCACTTTACAAGTTGTTGTATTGTTATTTAAGTTGCGTGTATTTATAATTATATTAAACATTCGAATTATTATTATTATTGTTGTTTTGGTTAAAACATTATTATTTTTTTTTTAATTGAAATACATGCAGATATTCTATCTTACAAGATAGATAATAAAGCAAAATTGTCGAGTATTTATAGTTGTGCAACGAAGTGTTGAAAATTTTATTTTTGTTAAAACAAGGAAACAAGCATAAATTTAATAAACAGTGCACCTGTTGCCTGCCGGTATCTGCTCATAAAAGACAACTTTTCAACCACAAAGAAACAAATTCCAACCGTCATTTTTTAAAACCGAAAAACGCCTCAATTATGTTGGAAATTAGATTTAAATAAAAACAAGAACCACTTGGTTTACACATGTACATACGAAACTTGTATGTAAAAATTTTTGGAAAAGGTTTTTCCTTCACCCTCTTTTAACCTTATCTATGAAACTGTTTTTTTTTATTAATTGAATTAACCTTTTCATAGACATTTAAATTATAAAGTGTAATGAATGCATGTAGTAGATGTGTTGGACCTATGACTACTTTGGAATTATTCACTTCATGTTATATTTTAAGTCTTAGAAAAGTTTTATGGCACTAGAAATTATTTAAATTCTAGATTCTTTAAGAACGTTTTAAAGAGTTTTGTGAGAGAGGGAGGTTAAGTTAGGGAAGCATAACGTAGAGAAGTTATAGGAAACTTTGGCTTTAAATTATACGTACATTTTTGTTTGGGTATAAATGAATTTGTTTGCGTGCAAAATTTAAGAATCACACATAAACTCCATATAATGAGTGTTTTTTAGTCAGGCGCGTATCCAGCTTACGCGCTTGGAGGATCTTAACTTTTTTTAAATATATGAGTTTAACTTAATCCAAGGAAAAAATATATGCTTTTATTGGGGAAGTTGGCAATGTGTTATTTTCCTCCTTGTTTTAAGAAGTACATAATGAAATTGCTTGACCATTTTTTAATATGATTTCCCTCATATAGTCACCGCGGCTGGCTCTGAGAATTTCCAATTATGAAGTCCATGAAGGCCGTATGTCAATGATAACAGGTGAAAATGGTCTTCTAAGGTGTAAATCGTCTGTGACTTACAAAGCTAAGCGGTGTTAAATTTGTTGTCAGTTGTGGAACGCGCTGTGAAGCATGTTGCACCGTTTTGTTATGATCACAGTTCCTCCTCATCAGGGACATTTAATTGTGGTATTATGTTATAACAAATTATGTGATCGAGCCTTGTAGCGGTCACCGTAAACTGCAACGTTCTAACTATCATCGTTTTTTTAAGAAATAATACGCAACCAGGTATGTGATGAAAAACGATTTAGATTTTTATTTAAAAACTCGATAAAAGGGTGTGATGTTTTTGCTACAGTCGATTTGCCAACCGTTTTCAATTTTCTCTTATAATCATCTTTTCAAAAAGATTGTTTTCTATCACATACTTGAATGATTTAATCGGCCTATAGAATCGGAAGTAATGTTTTCCGGTAATGGCATGTGGATTATCTTCTATTTAACCAAGAAGGAGTTCTATGGCTGAAAATTATTGTGAAATTTGGGATCAACATTAATGAATTTCACAAACTTTCTTTAAGAAAAAACTGTTCAATTGCAAGGATTTTTATGTGTTCAATCTTTTTTTATGAAATGACAAACTAAACTTAAGCACAAAATATGATTCGTGGACGAATTTCAAACCACTAGTTTTAATTTTTAATATTTTTAATTGGAAAATACAAAATTTATAAATGCTAATTTGAAAAGTTGGTTTCGACGATTTTATTATCTTTTTTAGTTTCTTGTTTTTTAATAAATATTTACTCGTAAATGACCCATGATTATGGGCATACCTTCCCTTCTCCTATTGAAGTTATCCATTTTTTTTTTTTTTTTTTTTTTGTTATTAGTATTGTTATTGTTGGTGCTAGCTACCAATAGTTAGTTGTTTGTTTTGTTTTTACGATTTTGTTTTAATACTATTTTTCTTTCTTTTTTTTTTGTTTTGGTTTATTTTATTAGTTTTCTTTTCTTTTTCTGTTATTGATGGTGTTTATTGTTGTTTTTGTAGTATTTTTCAAGGTTTTCTATAATATTTGTTGGTTTGTACGTGTGTGTGTGTGTGTATTGTTTGTTATTTTCGTGTGTTTTTGTTGTACGATGCAGGAACCTGTTTAAAAGAAACTTGCATTCTTTAAAACTGCATCATCAATGTGAACGTGTTCCAAGCAACCGAACACCGATATCATCATCACCACTATCCATTGATCCATGCAAGCAAAGAGCCATTTTAGAAGTGCACAAGACAAGAACCCGAATGAAAAAGAAACTACAAATAAGAAGAAGACAAATAGAAGAAGCAGCAAACATGTGTTTAGAAAAATTCAAGACAATGATAATGATAAAAAGTGTATAAAAATATAATTTTTTTATACCCTTCACCTGTGGTGCACAAGGGTATATATAGCTTTGTCATTCCGTTTGTAATTTCTACAATTTTCATTTCCGACCCCATAAAGTATATATTTTCTGAAGGCTTATGAATAGAGGAGTCGATTAAGCCCTGACCGTCTGTCCGTCTGCCCGTCTGTCCGTGTGTTGGTTGAAATCAACTTTTAGAAGCAACTATATGTTCCTCAGATCTGTATATGGTATCAATCTCTTGGAAATATCCAGGAATGAATCGCTATTGAAATTCAGCACAATCGCCCCATAACTTTCTGAGATATGAGCAAAAAACCACGACCACCTCGTTTTTTTTCACAATTACAACAACAACATACATACATAGATACATGTAAAAAACATACCAAACAAAAAAAATTACAAAAAAAAAAAAATATTAGAAATAAGAAAAAAATAATAAAAAAAACTACAAAAAAAAAATTTAAAAAAAATTTAAAAAAAATTTTTTTACAAAATTTAAAAAAAATATTAAAAAAAAATAATAAAATATAAATAATATATAAAATAAAATTTTTTTGGCTCAGCTGGGATTCGATGCCACATTTATTCTAACGTATACGTATGCACGTATTTTATATGGGATGAATGGTGATACAAACAATTGTTATTGCATGACTACACGTTGTGAAGGGTATATAAGATTCGGCACGGCCGAATATAGCACTGTTACTTGTTTTTATTATAAAATAAGAAAACAAGCAGGCAACAGCGTAGCGTTTTTTTAAGCTGACCACAAGAATAGCCAATTGCTAAAGTTACCCCTTAAGTTCCTCTTCATCTTTTTGTTTTGCTTTAGTTTATGCGTATGTATAGTGTAACTAACCTATAGTAACCATAAATTTTAGCTGGCGGTCTTTTCATTCTTACCAATCCAACATACACACACACACACATATGTACATACCAACATTCGTAATAAATTTACCCAGAATAAAAGGAAATTAAACAGATGTTCTTAAATGGTTTTATTGTTGTTTTTTTTCCTACAATCTACTTAAAGGTTAAGAAGTGCCTTTTAAATAATCTTCAAACAGTATTAGACAGCGAAACAGTTACTTTAGATTGAGAGTTTTCCGACTACGCCGAAAATCTTATATTTACTCAGACTTTCCAGAATTCCTGCTGATATCTCATTTATTGTGCGAGTAATGTTTGACTTCCAAGTCTTAATTTGCAACTAGCTTATAGAGTGGTCGATTTAACATCGCAGTAGTATCAAAACTACTCTTTGTCACTACTCGATGGAGCACCTACACGACCATTATACACGTCTTGACAGCAATATATGTAATCGTTAAAACACGAAAACTTGTCGTTTAACTACGATCTCTTGTTTAAAAATGATATGGTCCATGACTGCATTACATAGGACCATGTTGTAAGTAGTCCATTAAGCTAAAATGCACCACGTAGTCCAATATTTTCTACAGGGAACATATTTTTTGCTGCCTAAAATAAAAGCCAGTGATGCCGATGACAGCGATTTTTAATCTTAAAAATCGGTTTGTTTAATAAAAAAAAAATGAGACTGAAAAAACCCCATACTAGTCGAACTAAACAAACCGGTTAAAACCGATATAATAAAAGCTATTTGATCTCCTTAGTGTCACCACCAGAGATGCCAGTTTAGGCTGATCGGACCAAAATAGGGACTTTTTTTTAAATTAAGCATATTTTTAGGTGTCAAGACATAGATTCAATTGACATAATGAAGAAAATTAGAGGATTATGTTAAATTGGTGAAATTTACAACAATCCTTTTTAAAAAAAGTTAATAAGCATGAATTTATGTTATTCCAAATGTCAACATTTATCAAATCAGTTTATTTTGCTCTAGACTTTGTGACACCTTTCTTTAAGTTATAAATACCAATAAATGTATTTGGAAATATTTAAGAAACTTTTTAAAATATTAAATTCAAATTAATAGTAAAATAAAAACTATTTTATAGAAAATTAATTTTGATTTTAATCAATTGTATAATTTTAGCGATAATTTTTTTTTTATTTATTTTAAAATAATTGCTTTTTTTGCTATTCGAATCATTCGTCAATTTATACTTGGAAAGACAACTTGAGAAATTTATAGGTTTTTGGTAGGCTTTGGTCCGTTAAAAAAAATAAATTATTGGAAAATTATTTTCGTTGTGGCATCCCTGGTCACCATTGCCATAGTTTGTGAAACTCTGATTAAAATACTTTTGTGCATTCTCCTGCTGTTGAGGCTTCTTAAGCTTTCTATTTATTATCTGACCATATGTATAAATAAATAAATATCTATATGTGCAGATACTATTTTTATACGTTCATATGTATGTATGTATGTGTGTACATTTATCTGTATGTTTAATAATTGTAGATGGAATTCCCTTTGAGACATTTGCCACAGTTCATTAGGTCCAAGTTACTAACAAACGCTGTAGTAACATCCATTTCATCATAATGGCCAAGACGTTGAGCATGACAATGACGACGATGACGACAACGATGATGATGATGCTTCTGCTGATTATGATGACGATGATAATGCATATGCTTTTCAAAAGATCTCATAAATTTATTGTCTTATATTCGTGTCTAGTGTGTATTTTCAATGCTCCCTGCACAGAAACTTGCATGTATTGAAAGTCTCAATAAAAAAAATAAGAAGAAGAAAAACAAAATAGATTACATTTTGATTAAAAATTAATTTCTTCTACGAGATGATTAAATCATATTCTTAATCTTTGGCATGCCTGTCGTACACACACATACACATTCATACTTACAAAACTATATCTAGTTTCTGATTTAAAGATTTATTAGATTTCTATTTCTATTTCAATTTTTTTTATTATTTTTTTGTTAAGTTTGTTTAAAAAAACCTCTTGTTATATTTTATAGATTCTTCTTCATTTTCTAAATACGTTAATGAGCTGTATTGAATTTTGTTTTATAATTAATTTCTTTAGGAACCTCTTTTGAAGCCTTTTATTTATTGATAATTATAGGCAGAAACCTTTTTTTTTTCTTAAATTTTTTCGAGATATTAAAAACTTTAAGCATATATTAACTTACATGTCAGATTTGTTAAAATGTTTTCTTTGTCAATAAATGAGTTTCAATAATTTTGGGATTCTGTTTGTTAAAAGGTACTACTTTGATTAAATTTAATTAATAAATAAACAGAAAAAATTTCAAGGAATTTGTTTACGCCCATTTAATTAAAAAACTATTAACCTTTTCGAATTTTCGTTTGGAAATTTTGTTTTATAAAAGTTAATCTTTTTAATAATTTTAAAATGTTGATAATAGTTAAAATGTTGCTTGGAAAATGGAAGATTGAAAAATACCTTAAAAATACTCTTAAAGCATAAAACACCGAAACAATTACCTCAGGTGGTAAACTTTAAATTTTGCAAGACGAATAATTATTTAAATATATTTTCATCAAACTTAATTTTGAGATTGTGTTTTAACACTCAAATTAGAAAATATATAGCAATACAGCAATAAAAGCAAAAGTTTTATTTTATTCAAGTTATACAGTACTGTGCAATTTAATACAAGGGGGTGCAACAGCATGTCAAATTTACGCTGTGATAAAACAACAGACTGAAAATTTGTCTAGCAGTAACAATAATTCTACGTTCTTGAGATGTGAATTCCTTAAAGGCAGCTAGTTTTCTATATCTACATTATGAATGTCAAAAAAAGTGACATTTGGCGTCATCTGCAAAAATTGCAGCTTGTGGTAGTGAAATGTTTTTTAAGAACTTGGTAATTTTTTTAAACTACTAAGGGCCGTTCAAAATACAAAAATTAACCTACAGTTACAACTAAACTCAAAATTAAAACCTTGGTTAGCCAAAACCCATTAACACAAAGTTCAGTTATCTTATAACTTTTAGATTATTTTGCCAAATTTCAGTTAAATTTAAGCGAGTACTATTTGGCGTTTATGTTATTAACTGGAAAAAAATATTTGTTGTTTGAATTTAAATATATTATATTTTTGCAATTTTTAAACAATTGAAAGATGGCTCTGCGATTAAAAAGATTTACACATTTGTATAATTTATATAAAGTAAACATTTCTTATGGTATGAAAAGAAAATATAACCTCAGAAGTCGAATAGATCATTTTAATTTACCTGATGCAGAGTTTTTCATAAGATATCGTTTATCTAAGAGAATTGTTAAATTTATAGCAAAAATTATTTTAAAATACATTCAATTTTTAATAAATTTATTAGCAGCAGATGGGTTCACATTAAGAATTTATATTCATGTATACATTTCTTCTTCTTGTTTTTGAAATTCATTCATAATAATTGATAACTACAAGTTAACTAACTCTTGCCTATTGTTACCGAACATTTTAAATTTATAGTTAAAACTTCAGTTTAAGCTTACTGAAAGTTAGTAAACTTTTACGTTAAATTTATTTAACTGAATATTATGTTAATAGGCCTAAATCGTTTAGAACAGATACACACACAGATAACCAGTGATGTCAATTATTTATTATTAACCAAAAGGCGCTAGACATTAACTCAAATTACGCTAGAAATCGCTAATATTTTATTTTAATATGATTTGCGTAAACAGTTTTTAAATGAAATCCTGTAATTTGTTAAATTACTTCAGAGATAATTTTGTGTATTTATCAAAGTAGATACAAAAATATCAAATGTCTTTAGCATACTTATAATATATAAAATAAATAAATAAATGGTGTCCAAATGTGCGTTATATTTTAATTTTAATAAAAAAAAGTTTTTTTTTTTTTTGAGATATTAAAAAATGTCAATCCGCACGATCTTTTAAGAGATCCATTGTGTCTATCTTGATTTGTTGCAAGTGGCACCACCCTGTTAAAAGCACATATTCTCTACATCGTGCTATCTTTCAAAAGATCCATTGTTTATCTTGATTTGTTGCAAGTGTCATCACCCTGTTTCTCTATATTCTCTACGTCTAAATCATTAATTTTTTGCCACAAAAAAGCTTCGAATCATCTCCATGTACCGATTTCCAATGACCATTGTTACCTCAAATTTGGACACCCTATTTATTGAAATTTATGAATATATTGAGGTAAACTTTTGTAGTTTTTTTCGTAATTGCCTAACATTTTAATTAAATAAGTATTTACAGAATTATGAATTCCACTTACATCTTTCATACAACATTTATTATCGGATAATTGGAGATCTTTCAATTTGTTCCGAGCGAAATGTTTAGTTGATACTAATATTTTTACAAAAAAAAGCCATACAAATATGAAGTTATGAATTAAAAAAAAGGCAATTGTATTAAATTATTAATTGTTGTTAAATGTTGTTAAAAATGTTACATACAGGCAAATCCCGGTATAACGAACGTTATGAAGCTAGGCTCATTCGTTACAATGATAAATTCGTAATATCGCGTAGTTTTTTTTTTTCAATTTTTCCCTCTAGTTATATTAACAAAAAATTATTACAAATTATTACATTATGTACAAATATTAAATATTTTTAATTTTAGAATAATAAAAGAAAATCCAAAAACAAAAAACAGTAACAGCTATGTTATATCATACGATATAAAAACTTAGCCTGGGTAAGCGGTGTAACACATGAATATCGCCCAAATGTTACAACCTCTTGTAGTTGCTACTAATTGTTACTAGGGTTATTAGGTGCCCCGGTGGATTAGTCAGTAGTGTGCTGGTCTGCTAGTTTGGGGGTCGTGGTTTGATTCCCGCCAGAGACTCTGGACTGGTCTGCTTCTTTTTCTCTTCTATTATAACTATTCTATTCATATGGAGCGCACAACATGCCAATTGGGCATAAGTGTGTACCTGTCGTGGGTTTGGGCTTTTAGTGCCCCTCCTTTTCAACCTTACCTAACCTACTAGGGATATTATCGGGTATTAAATAAGAACAATTTTTGCTTGCATTTTCTTGAATAAACATATTGATGATTGTGGTAATCTATATGTTATTGAAATTTCATAAAGTCTTATGCCTTTATAACAATCATTCATTCGTTGTATTGAGTAAAAATTTTTTTAAGATTCGCTATATAAAGTAGCCAATATCAAAAATAATAACCTTCGTTACATTGAATTTTCTTAAAACAAGACTCGTTATATCGAGAATTGCCTGTAGTTTCGATAATTTTACTTTAAAAGTTAATCACTCTAATCTAGTGCGTTTTAAAAAAATGCTAGTCGACAAAAATGGGAGTTTTGGTTTGTTGAAACACGTTAAATCTAGCGCAAAAAGCGCTAAATTTGCACCGCAGAGAACACCTTTTCAAAATAAATAAATCGTTTAGCTAAAATAATAATTACTTTTTATTCAACCTGTTCATGACATTTGCAAATTTGGATAGATTTGTAAGAATTAACCGGGTGTTTAAAAATCTTGAATAAAACCAGAGGCCAAATTACGACATTCGATCACGATCGAAATTTTACTCGAACGATCGAGTTCGCTGTGATTTAGGTATAAAGATTCTAATAAGAATTTTTAAATTTCGATCACGTTCGAATGCCGTAATTTGCTCCCAGCTTTTGAAAATTTTTAACGTTTACCTTTGTTTTCTATAGTTTTTTTGTTTTTTAAGTCTTCTTATATTCGTAGTGAATAGTTAGTTTAAAGGTTTACTTATCTATGACTTTTTTAAAAATTCGGTTGGCCGGAGTGTGGTGTAAAATTTTACATTATTTTACTCATCCCATCAAAGACAACAACACAATTTAACCTTTTGAGGTGTATTAAACGAAAATGTCTCCACCATATAAATTTGTCTTTGCTAAGCTTATGCAACTACCATTGTTAGTTATGGTGGAGTTGAATAATGCTGGTGTAAATAAATAAATGGTGAAGTTGAATTATATATTGGCAGTGTAGACAATTCAACAACTGTTGGAAACGAATTTTTCGGTTTGTGACTTTTTTATACGTAACGGCGTTGTCATTAGTCAAATTTTTGACGGAATAGGACGTAACCCGTTAAATGTATAAATCCTGCTCTAATAATATTAATTTTTTATTTACAAATTTTGCTAAATTTAAACCAGTTGCAATTGATTGTAATTTTAATTAAACAAATTTCGTAATTGTCCTCATGATAAGATTTAACCAACTAAAAATTTTTACAATGAATGAATCGATGAGTTAAATAATTATTGCAAATCCCATATGCATTAAATATCTATGCAATGACTTACTAATAATTATGTTTGTATTTATTTGTAATTTCTATTTATGCATGTATGCATGTTTATGTATTCATTGTATTAAATTTAAATATGTATATTTTTGGTGTACATACATATATCACTTATCCATATGAAACTAAGTAAAGAGACTATTCGCTTTGGCCCTATTTGTTCTATATTTACACTTCATGTTTACCGTTAGACATTACTCTGCCAAATTTATTTCTCAACAAGATATATGTAAAAAAGGAAATAAAACAAGCTGCATGTGAGGTATTTACGAAATTCTTTATTGATTTTAATTACCCATACAGAGAGTGAGAGACAGAGATCCAATAAATTTAAAGTTTAATGACTCTGCCTGAAACTGAGATTATGTTGCCTTTGAGACCATATTTCTGTGATCTCGTAAAATCCAACACGACAATACACAGTACACTATAGTGGGCGTGGAACTATTTTTTGTCTTCCATTTTTAGCACAACAGTTTAATACATACGCTGGTTAGGTTTTAAGACGGTAAGAATATAAAAGCTTTACCCCCTATTTATATCAAAGCCTTATTATATCTTTCACCTGTGGTGCACAAGGGTATATATAGCTTTGTCATTCCGTTTGTAAATTCTGCAATTTTCATTTCCGATCCCATTAAGGTTATATTTTCTGAAAGCTTATGAATAGAGGAGTCGATTAAGCCCTGACCGTCTGTCCGTGTGTTGGTTGAAATCAACTTTTATGTTATAAAATAATATGTTCCTCAGATCTGTGTATGGTATCAATCTTTTGGAAATATCTGGGAATGAATCGCTATGAAATTAAGCACAATCGCCCCATAACTTCCTGAGATATGAGCAAATAAACACGATTGCCTCTGTTTTTTCCCATATTTTTACCACCAAAATTAAAAATTTTCAACCATAGAATAATTTATAGATACCTTGCTACTATTTGTAGATATAATATGCCTCTGGAGATATTCGTGAAGTTATAGACAAAAAATTATTTTTAAAAATATATATTCCAAAATATTACAAACCAAATCATTTTTTTCAGCTTTTAGACAACCGAGAGAGTCAATATTGGTGTCATCTGAAAGGACTTGTCTAGCGAAATATAAGCACTATAAAAAAATTGAAATTCATGTTGGCCGCCAATACAAAATGGCGGACAATAAATTTATAAATGGGTCAAATCTGGTATTTTTAAATGTAACTTGTAGAACCCTCTCAATATTGGTATCAAATGAAAGGGCTTGACCAGTAGAATACAGTAAACTATTGAAAAATTTAAAATCCAAGATGTCGTTTAAAACAAAATGGCGGATAAAATTTTTTTAACGCCATCAATATGGGTATCAAATTAAAGGGCTTGACTAGTAGAATACAGATAACTACGTCAAAATTCAAAATCGAGGATGGCGTTGGAAATAATAAAGAAAAATGGAGTATAACATGAAATATAGGTTAAGCTACGATGTGGGAATGTACATGATAGTGAAGGGTATTATCAGATTCGGCACGGCCGAACTCTTGTTAGAAATTTTGTTTTCCAAAAAATATTTATAAATCCATATCTATCAAATTGTCTATAAAGGAAATTACTTTTATTGTTTTGTATGGTTTTTTGAGGGTTCTTCTTCTTAATTTATTTACTTATAGTTTAAGTTGAAATTCGATCTAATGAATAAATAAAACTCCTTGATAATTATTCAATTGCATACCTAAAAAAGCTCAGCATAAAAATATGAAAAAAAAAACTTTCTCACACTTTTTTTAAATATGAACAGATTGATTGTTGTTTATTTTGTTGCTGTAATAGATCTTTTAAAATAAATACATTTAACAAAAAAAAAAAAATATTTAAACAAAAAAACGATGATAAACGTTTAGGGAACTACTTACATACACAAAATAAAACTTTATTAAGCAAACAAATAAAGTTTATTGTTTAGGGTACTTAATTTTTTTTTTTTTTTTACATTTGATGGATAATATTACAAGTAAATAATTGTCTTTGAAAACATTTTCTTTTTAAAATGCCTATACATAAATCTTTTATAATGTACAACAAATTTAAATTGTCTTTTAAGTGCCTAGGGTTTGGCATTGTCTCTAAAATTGAATGATGTTTCCGTCGTTTTAAGAAATAAATAACTGACACCTGAATGTACGTACATACAGACATAAGTTTGTAACTACATGCCCACTAAATACCTTTGAATGATTGATTGGTTTTCATAATTGTGCAAGTAATTGATTTGTCTAATAAAATTTTGATGAATTCAGGCATATAGAAATGATGTACTACAGTTCATACATAGAAAATCATTCAGTTAAAATATTAAACACCCTACGCTAAGTGCTGGTAATTTTCAACTACTTTTGCTATAATGAACTTTAATTCAAAGTTTATAACAAAAATTAACTCTATTGTGAAAATTACGTTACCAAATACACATAAAATGTATGTATGTATGCACAAATATGTGTATATTTATATTTACTAAATTTTTCAACTTTAAGGTTAATTAAGAAACACAAAAGCATTAAAAGCCATTTAACAACCCTGTTTAGGGGCATTTTTTTCAAATATTTTAAACTTAAAACACGTGTTTGTAATACTTATATTCACTTCATCTTCGTTTTAAACAACATTTTGCTACATTTGAGTGATTCTTTTTTTTTTTTGTTTTCTTAATCATGTAGTTTATATACATTTTTCTAACCGTCAAGGCCAAGTTTACTCCATTTAATTTATTAAATTTAACTTTAAAAAAAGGGGTTAATGCAACTTTCATGAAGTTACACAGTGATGTATGTGTATTTGTTTCTAAGTTTAAATATCTGCTTTTTAAAAAAATCACTGAACCATCATTTTTGCCGGGTTATATTTTGTTCATACATACATTTACAATTTTTTTTTATTAATATCGAGACGGTTTACTTTAAAAAATTCATTATATACTTGTGTTACATACATACATACATACTTTTGTAAACAAAAAATGTTTGTAATTTTTTTCTTGAATTAAACTTTAATTCTTAGACATTGTAAAATATACGAGTATGTTGCTAAAAAAATCTTATTTATGTAAAAATTAGTGTTAATTCATGGTTAACCTCCAAAAAAAATTAACATTGAACCTATTTTGTATGAAAGCTAAATAACTCACAGTAGATTTGTTGTTTCTTAAAGCTAAGTTTACACTATAAAACAAGTGTTAAGATTTTGTAGCAGATATGGAAAATACAGTACAGTACAGTTTTTTGTGCAGAATTATTTTACGAAAAAAGCAAAAATTTAATCAAAATATTGAGACTTATTTATTTATTTATTTATTTCTATTATAATCGGTAAGCCAAATAAATGGCCAAAATGATTGCAATGATATTTCTGGAGCTTGGAGCTAAAAGGGCCAATGTCAAAATATTTACTTTTGAGAGAAAATTTGAATTGAACTTCAACTTTTATATGTAGATGCTTTCATAGTGGCATTGGCCAGCATTTTATTTATGAAGCTGTTCTGGGTTAAGTATGACTTTAGCTGTTTAACCATAATGAAATAGAGCAAGAAAACAAATCTAATGCAATGATTAACTCAAAAGAGCAAAAAAGTGACATTGGCCCTTTTAACTCTTAGCCACAGATATAAAGGGTGTCCCAACTAGAACGCAATTTTTAAATTTTAAATAAAACAGATATTTAAAAAAAAAATCGTGAAACTTTATTATATTGTAAAGTAGACAGAATGAGGTTATTTATGGAACAATATATCGTGCAGATGACCGCCGCGGCTTTGCTGGCACACACGCGATCTTTTAATTAAATTTTCAATGACCTTTTTGCATAAATGCTGCGGTATTTCATTAATGCAGCGTCCAATTTCCTCTTTTAAGGCTTGAGTCGTCGTCAGCTTATTCGCCCTCCACATTCATTTCCTGAATTCTAGGCAAGAAAAAACTGGTTATCATTTCACGATACCAAACACCGTTGACTGTTTGCGCTTGACCTGCCTCATTTTCATAAAAAAAAGGTCCAATGATTCCTCCAGCCCAAAAACGACACCACACAGTGACACGTTGAGGATGCATTTGCTTCTCGTGAATTACTCGAGGATTTTCCTCACCCCAAATGCGACAATTCTGCCTATGGACGAAGCCATCAAGATGGAAATGGGCCTCGTCACTGAAGATGATTTTATCTGCAAAATCAGCATTTTCATGTTGTCTCTCCAATACCCAATTAACGAACTCCTTTCGCTGTCCATGGTCAGCTGACTTCAGTTCCTGAGTCAATTGAAGTTTGTATGCATGAAGATGCAAATATTTCGTCAAAATTCGCTGCATAGTGGATTTGGAGACACCAATTTGCTGAGCTCGGTGTCGAATTGAGGTGGATGAAGTTTGAGCGACATCATCACGTACAGCTGCGACATTTTCGGTCGATCGACCTGGTCGAAGGCGCATTGTTGTCTTTACATCACTAACAGACCCAGTTTCGGCAAATTTATCCATTAATCTCTTTACAGTTGACTCTTTTGGAGCATTATTGTGACCCCAAATTGATCGCAATTTGCGAAATGTAGCCGCATGCGTTGTTCATTCGTTTAGCGCTCCATTTTTACTAACCAAGTACCTTCTACTAGCAAACAATAACAATTGTTCAAATGTCAAACAATGACACTTCGAATGGCGCCAAATTTAAAAATTGCGTTCTAGTTGGGACACCCTTTACTAGTATTATTGTATTGTAGTTCACCAGTATTGCCAGTTGAAGTCGAATAAATGTATATTTTACCTTCTTGATTTTAGCTTAGCTTGCTTTGACTGTTTGATTAAGCCATTTTTCTTTGTTGCTTCTGGCATTACTGCTTCTTACCATTATAGTTTTCTAGAGGTACCAATTAAACAAAAATCCTTCCACTCCAAGCAAATATTAGTAGTATGATTTTCCCACGCAGTTTTTAAAGAAAAAAAGAAGGGAAAACATCTTTGGGGAATTTATTCACGATTGATTGGAAAAATATTTACGGCAGGTCGTTAGCTCATTATTTATTGTTTTGAAGCAACAACTTATAGAATAATATACTCCTTCAAATTCCGACTTGTTTGTTTATATCTTGCGTGGCTTATGAGATATAAAGCATTTAATTGTAAGCAAGCAAATTGATCAGACGTATTGAATATATAAAAAAAATTAATTAAAATATTGAACATACTTATTAGACACATTCGAAAAAGCAAAAAAAAATTGCTTTTACGTATTCACAGAACGACAATAGACATTCTAATAAATTAAATATTTAAACTGCTAGAAATGTTCGTATTGATAAATAACATCAGAATTTTTAATTTTATATGGCCAAATGATATAAAAAATCTATAAACTTATAGATTGATTATCTATAGAAACCGAACTTCAGTTTCATAATCAGTTGTAAAATAACAGCCAACCCTAAACAACGCCAACATTGTTTAATAAATAGTAATGTTTTGTAATAAAACTCACTAAATAAAAAAACGCTAGATTGACCTGAAAATAGCTAAAATGAAATTACTTTTTTCAACAACAGCAAAAGCAAAAAAAAAGCAGCAAACTTCTATACCTTATTTATGCCTTGGCAAAATTGTATTTGTCCCTAGTTTGGTTGCCCCTGCGGTATTTTGGATTGTTTTATACACATTGTATGAACATGAGAATTTTTGACAGTTAAAAAATGCTCTTGTTTATGTTTGGCTTGGAATTATATTTAATAATACGTTAACGTGGTCTGATCACATCAACTTCGTCTCTTGGAAAACCTACTCTATGTTAAGAGCTCTTTGAAAAACACAATATTTTACACCATTTAAGATATGCTTGTTGCTTGCCAAAACATATCTAATTCCAACGTTATTATATGGATGCGAAATTTTTGCTAGCTGTGATACCACAAGTTAGTTTAATGTAACTTATAATGCAGTAGTGAGGTATGTTTTTTTGTTATTTCTTCCTTTTACAATTATTTGTCATTATGATCAAATTTAATTTTAACTAATGTCTAATCCTGTACTCTAATTATAAGACTTCTAGTCTTGTTGTATGGGATATCGAAATAAATAAATAAATAAATAAAAAAAAGGTGTTTTAGAAGGCAACTGACAACTAAAAACTTTAATTTTTTTTAAAGAAGTGATTATTAGGCAGCCGTGAAGTTAAAGTTGCCATTTTTTGAATTTATTATTTAAAATTAAACTATATGGAAGTCTATGCTCCTTATAAGAGGAAATTTATAATTTTATGAACTAAATTGAATCAAAAGTTAAATATTTTAAACTCAGTGCCTCTTTTGAAAATGACATTTATTTCCTAGTTTTTGGTGCTTTCTGAAATTTTAAAGTTGACAATACTGCATATGAATTTAAGGACATTCTCTAAAGTAAAAAGTAAGAATTTTAAAAATAACACTTTCTAGACCATTCGTACATCAATATTTACATGTTAGCAATCACTTAATCTCTTGCAGCTGGAAATTTGATTACTTCAATCATTTTTTTTAAGTGACTAACAAAAATTCATTTTAAAAATATTTTAAGGCTTGGTGAAACATTTCGTGTTTTTTATTTTATGCAAAAAGGTTCATATGTAAAATAGTTACAAGAGTTATTAAAACCACACCCCCAACGCAACAACACAATCATTGCAAATTGTTTAAAATTATTGCTTATGAATAATTCCATAATTTAAGAGAAGTTTTAAAGCAACCATGCTGAAGTTAACCATAATATTTTAGCACTTTTAAATATCAACTTTTGGAATTTATATATTTTGATTTAGTTTAAAGCAAACGATTTCATTGTTGCACTTCCCACGTCAAGGCAGCAATTTATTCACATTAAAAGTTTTTTTTTTTACTTTCTTTATAAAAATATGAAAAATACTTGAACTACATAAATTGTTTAAAGGAATGTTTTCAAAGGGTCATCCGTTATTAGATGTTATATAGGGAAATTGTGTTGTGTAAATTCTTAGCATCACTTAGAGTGTTAAACGATTACTACATACATATATGTGACCTTCTTCGAGAAAAGGAACCTAGTGTGTGAAAATTAAGTTTTTAGAAAAACGCATTTAAAGTTCCATAACGCATTATCACTGTGAACACACCTTCAGTTGGGAGATGCGATTTGGTGTGGTTAGTTATGATTGGGTGCCGACTTTGGTGATGTATTTTTTTTCGCTTTTAGTGTGACAATACCTTTGCTATTGTTGCTGCTCTGTTTGTTATGATCTCGATACTTGATTCTTAAGCCGCAACCAGTGACCGACGCAACAACGTTTTTATGGGTAAATAAATTTTTTTACAGAAATCTAACTCATTTCATCTAATTCTACACCCTTTTAGGTACCAGAATCCACTCTTAAGTCCAATTTTGCTTCTCTATTGATAATTTATAAAATTTGTTTTTATTTAATAATTATTTTTCATTAAAAATAACACAACTTTTTAAAATTCCTCAGATTTACATGTGTAACTAAGACATGATTGTTAACTAAAGTTAAAATTACTATAGACTTAACTAAATATGATAAAATGGCATACAATCTTTTCATATTTATATGTTGTGTATGAAAGTACATACATATGTACATACATACATATTAAAACGATCATATACATTTATCTATGTATGTATGTATGTATGTATGTTATTTCTTGTTACAACAGAGCAGTTTGTCTGAACTCTATTTAGTTAAATTATATGTTTACATGCATTTCAGTCGAGGTGAAGTGAATTGAGTTGAGTTGAGTTGATATGAGGTGTTTGCGAATTGTTGTGAATTAAAGTGAGTGTATGTGATGAATTTAATTACTCTAAAGTACGTACGTAAAAGATAAGATGTATTAAGAAAGAAAGAAAAAAAGTAAAAAATGCATTGTAATGGAAAATAATGTGAAAATTTTTTTATATTCAAATTACAACTGAAGATGCAAAGTTTAACTAATTATTTTATGTAGAAAAATATTAAATTAAATAAAATAAAATATAACCTTTATTTTAATTAACAACCATGATACTTATCAGACACATGTTTTCAGCAAAGAAAAATAGTTTGAATTATTTGTTCAATTCACTATTTTTGTATGTGTTAACAGTATTGTACGGTTGTTGTTGGTACTTTTCATTAAAATATTTTGTATAGCAATACCATTTAATAGTATGAGTTTTTCAAAGTCTTATATTGGATTCATACAGGGATGGGATTTTTTTTTCCAGAATCGAAAATTAATTTTTGTAGCATTCAAATATGAATTTCTTTCAACTCAAACGTTTCGTTGATTGTTTAAAAATTTGTTTTGTAAATTGATTTAGAATACTATTTGCAACTTTGCATAAATAAGATTTGTTTAACTTTCCATTTCTGATTTTTTATTTGCCTGACGTTTGTATTTTTTGACGTTTAACAATATAACATATAGCCGATAAAACCAAACCAAAATACAATGGGGGAATTGTGAATTGAACAAATATTAAAAGCTGTTAAGTTGTTGGTAGAAGATGTATGTCTCTGTGTGTTCAAAGATGTATGATTATTACTTTTTTTATTATTTTAGTTTTAAACTATAGGAAAAAACGTGAATGCACAAATATAACACGTAATAATTTTAATTTGTTAATTAATTTTGAACGTAAATTTTTATATTAACGTTTGTGTGATTTGTGTATTTAAACGATTTTTGATTCATACTTTAGCAACATTTTTAAATCTGCCAAAGGTCAGGGTACCAAACTCACTTTAAAGCTTCTAACGCTTTATAGACTTCTGTCAAAAAAAGTTGTAGTAATATGTTTTCATATGCAAATTAGTTTGAAACGTGCGCGCTGCTAAAAGTTTAGCTGCTTTTAACTTTTAAACGCTTTGTATACGTTTAGCCATTTTAATTAGCTGACATAAAAGATGTATTGTTACGTTGCTTGCAATTTTTAAGGTGCAAAAAGTTTACAATGCATTCAAAGCGTTGCCGCGTTGCCACTTTAAAGCGAGCTATATAGCCACAGCTAAAGTTCTACTGTGCTCTCGCTACACCTGCTTTAAATATAGCGTTATCGCTTAAAAGTTTTACAATAGACGTAATAAAACTTGACATGTTTCAACCTATCTGCACCAAAAACAAGTGCTTATAAGTTCAGAATAGTAGTGTAGTATGACCTTAAAAAGGTTTTGTGCAGCTCTTAAATATAAATTAAAGTTGTGAGTACTATATGAAAATAAACCAGTGTGATTACAGGTCATACGGAGTTGAGAACTTATCTAGCTCGC
Source organism: Phyto melanocephala (assembly GCA_941918925.1). NCBI lineage: Eukaryota > Metazoa > Arthropoda > Insecta > Diptera > Rhinophoridae > Phyto > Phyto melanocephala. Next base: position 131,820,055 of record OW799234.1, on the reverse strand, counting down.
ATGGAATTGTCTGAGGAGACGACATGCAAAGCATGCGAGGAAGAGGATGAGGTTTTGATACACTATCTCTGTCATTGTCCTGAGTTTGGGCATATTAGACGCGAGAATTTTACAGTGGATACTATGCCGAATTTAGAGTACCTGGGGAACTCGAACTAAGAGAAGATCCATAAGGAATTACATTGAGGGGACTGAGTTCTTGGACTAGTCCGATATTTATGGGAAATTATGATTA